>CM068824.1:100186409-101386409 GCA_028554795.2 Sinohyriopsis cumingii
GTCTGCAAATGGAATACAGTCCAGCCCAGTTAATCTATGTTGTGGTGTTCCACAGGGGTCTGTTCTTGGACCTGTTCTCTTCATTCTTTACACTCATCCGCTCTAAAGTCTCATAGATCATCATCCAGTGTCTCACCAATTGTACGCTGACAGCCAAATATACAAATTTAGCCACCGAAGTGAAGTTGATGCTACCATCCAAGGTGTATAGAGGTGCATTTCTGATGTGAACTGGTGGATGACATGTAACAAGCTGCAGATGAATGATGATAAAACTGGGGCCATTCTGATCACAACACAAAGACTTTCTCATTCATATCCTATACCTTAAACAATAAATATCAGCAACACCAACATTAAATTCACACAGCCAGTAGGAAACCTAGTTGTTACTCTTGACAGTACACTCACATTGCACTAACATGTCATAAACATAAGCAAGGCTGCATATCTTGAGCTGAGAAGCTCCATTCGCAAATATTTTTTCGGTTGATGCCACTAAAACACTTGTGTGTTCATTAGTACCTTCAAGACTGGACTTTTGTAGCTCAATTATCTCAATATCTACTACAGAAACTTCAAAATGTTCGAAACACAGCTGATCAGATCATACTTAGAGTGCCACGATCGGAGCAAATCTCCCAGCTGCTCTGTACCCTACACTGGCTATCCATTCATCCAAAATAATTAAAAAAATTGTTCTCTGTGCTACGTTTCATTGACGGACTCTAGTAGTCCAACATACCTATCCGACCTCACCCATGTGTACACACCAGCAAGATACTTACGATCCTCTTCTGATAATCGCATACTCATTATTCCCACTATGAAAACAAAGTCATATGGACAACGTTCTTTTTGCATACCAGGCCCCAGAAACGTGGAATGAATTGCTCACTGAACTTAGACAGAAAGACACAGTGATCCCATTCGAGAGTGCTCTTAAAACTCACTTATTTCGACTGCAAGAACAAACTTAAAGACCTAATAATGTTTGCTACCTTAAATATTCTCAGCATGTGTTGTATGTTTTCTAATTTCATGGTGTTTGTTTTTTGTAATCATACCATTATGTATGTTTTTTATGTTATACGTGTTGTCTAATATTGTAAAGCGCTTAGAGCTTCTAAAGATTAGGCGCTATATAAAGTCCTCATTATTATTATTATTATTATTATTATTATTATTACTATTAACATTATTATCATTATGTGTCGTATCGACCCATTTGACGCCTGTCTCGTTTCGATTTTTATGATAACTGTATCTCATCAATCCGTTTGACGTCTCTGTCGTATCAATCCTTCTGACATCCGTCTATATCAACCCGTTTGATGTTTGTGTTGTATCAATCGGTTCAACGTATGTATCGTATCGATCCGTTAGACGCCTGCTTCGTACCGATCTGTTAGACACCTGTATCATATCGCTCCATCCTAGGTGTATTGGTTTTATTTTGTGACAGGAGATAATTATTATATATTAAATTGCCTGAATCGCGTAACTATAAACGTAATTGCACGTCTCTCTCATGTCAGCAATGGTAATTTTAGGGACCTGAGATTTTCCTTCGACCCATAATATTTTGCTTTACTTTACTTAAGATAATTTTGTTTTATTCGTACTATAATTGTTCCGTTTTCAATAAAATATATCAAAGATATTTGTTGAAGTATTTAATGGCCAGAAGTTTTTTTAAAGAGCGTGGTGATGTGCGGGGGGGGGGGGGGGGCACAGATCTGAAATACATTCTTAAGTTCTGAAGATCAGCTTGTGTACGTAATATGTTTATTTGCTGTTTTATTTAGCGACTTAGGAAGTCAAAATAGAAACCTTCACGGAGTAAGTTTGGGATTGAAAAATCAATAATGCTATTGATACAACTCAGTCTGCATCATCGAAGTCAGCAAGTCTACAACTTATATGGCAGCCACTAGTACCACTCACGTGTATGGAAATACCCCAGTGCCATAAGACAGCCAATGATACCTATCACGTGTATGGTAATACCCCAGTGCCATAAGACAGTCATTGATACCACTCACGTGTATGGTTGTAATTCAGTGCCATAAGACAGCCACTGGTACCACTTACGTGTAAGCTATTCATCCGATACCATAATAAAGCCATTTGTTGCATTTGCTGAAAATGATTTCAATAAATAGTTTTCTCTTGTGTATAACAACACAAAAGTATATACATTATATCAGTTTCTTAAATAATTATCTTCAGGTGAAAACGTGTGTGTGTGTGTGTGTGTGTGTGGTTTGGACATTTAACGTAAATTTAACAATACAGTATTTCAGCCATATTGCTACCTTGTCTGCAGTGTGGCACTATATAGTGATGTCTAGTACTGGATGAAAGAAAAATGTTCGGCTTGAAATTAAACCCAACGCCACCACACATCCTACTCGCGATGAATATGAAATGATCGATTCACAAACTATCCACTGTGTAGCGAAACGTTGCAATCAGTAGTACATTACCACTGCTTTAAATCGTCCATCAGAGAGAGAGAGAGAGAGACAGACAGACAGACAGACAGACAGACAGACAGAGACAGAGAGAGAAAGAGAGAGAGAGAGACAGAGTTGAAAACAAATTTCTAAGAACGTTTCTATTAGGACAAAGATTTTGAGGAAAACGTTTCATATCATAGCATGCTGACATCCGAATCGAACGTGTCTGACATGATAATGTCATGAAGGTCGGAACCTCTCTGGCATAATAATGACATTAAGAATGGAACTTCTCTAGCATATTAATTACATCAAGGTCGGAACATCTCTGGCCTAATAATGATATTAAGGGTGGAACCTCTCTGGACATTCTCTCTGCTTTGGAAAGATTACAGTCCTCACCCTCCTTGATTTGTAGCATTTGACACAATAGACCATAATATATTACTTCACCGTCTCCAGCGTGTATTTGGCATTCGTGATACAGCCTTACTGTGGTTCAAGTCTTACTTGGTCAACAGGACACAAATTGTGTCTGCAAATGGAATACAGTCCAGCCCAGTTAATCTATGTTGTGGTGTTCCACAGGGGTCTGTTCTTGGACCTGTTCTCTTCATTCTTTACACTCATCCGCTCTAAAGTCTCATAGATCATCATCCAGTGTCTCACCAATTGTACGCTGACAGCCAAATATACAAATTTAGCCACCGAAGTGAAGTTGATGCTACCATCCAAGGTGTATAGAGGTGCATTTCTGATGTGAACTGGTGGATGACATGTAACAAGCTGCAGATGAATGATGATAAAACTGGGGCCATTCTGATCACAACACAAAGACTTTCTCATTCATATCCTATACCTTAAACAATAAATATCAGCAACACCAACATTAAATTCACACAGCCAGTAGGAAACCTAGTTGTTACTCTTGACAGTACACTCACATTGCACTAACATGTCATAAACATAAGCAAGGCTGCATATCTTGAGCTGAGAAGCTCCATTCGCAAATATTTTTTCAGTTGATGTCACTAAAACACTTGTGTGTTCATTAGTACCTTCAAGACTGGACTTTTGTAGCTCAATTATCTCAATATCTACTACAGAAACTTCAAAATGTTCGAAACACAGCTGATCAGATCATACTTAGAGTGCCACGATCGGAGCAAATCTCCCAGCTGCTCTGTACCCTACACTGGCTATCCATTCATCCAAAATAATTTTAAAAACATTGTTCTCTGTGCTACGTTTCATTGACGGACTCTAGTAGTCCAACATACCTATCCGACCTCACCCATGTGTACACACCAGCAAGATACTTACGATCCTCTTCTGATAATCGCATACTCATTATTCCCACTATGAAAACAAAGTCATATGGACAACGTTCTTTTTGCATACCAGGCCCCAGAAACGTGGAATGAATTGCTCACTGAACTTAGACAGAAAGACACAGTGATCCCATTCGAGAGTGCTCTTAAAACTCACTTATTTCGACTGCAAGAACAAACTTAAAGACCTAATAATGTTTGCTACCTTAAATATTCTCAGCATGTGTTGTATGTTTTCTAATTTCATGGTGTTTGTTTTTTGTAATCATACCATTATGTATGTTTTTTATGTTATACGTGTTGTCTAATATTGTAAAGCGCTTAGAGCTTCTAAAGATTAGGCGCTATATAAAGTCCTCATTATTATTATTATTATTATTATTATTATTAACATTATTATCATTATGTGTCGTATCGACCCATTTGACGCCTGTGTCGTTTCGATTTTTATGATAACTGTATCTCATCAATCCGTTTGACGTCTGTGTCGTATCAATCCTTCTGACATCCGTCTATATCAACCCGTTTGATGTTTGTGTTGTATCAATCGGTTCAACGTATGTATCGTATCGATCCGTTAGACGCCTGCTTCGTACCGATCTGTTAGACACCTGTATCATATCGCTCCATCCTAGGTGTATTGGTTTTATTTTGTGACAGGAGATAATTATTATATATTAAATTGCCTGAATCGCGTAACTATAAACGTAATTGCACGTCTCTCTCATGTCAGCAATGGTAATTTTAGGGACCTGAGATTTTCCTTCGACCCATAATATTTTGCTTTACTTTACTTAAGATAATTTTGTTTTATTAATACTATAAGTGTTCCGTTTTCAATAAAATATATCAAAGATATTTGTTGAAGTATTTAATGGCCAGAAGTTTTTTAAAAGAGGGTGGTGATGTGGGGGTGGGGGGGCACAGATCTGAAATACATTCTTAAGTTCTGAAGATCAGCTTGTGTACGTAATATGTTTATTTGCTGTTTTATTTAGCGACTTAGGAAGTCAAAATAGAAACCTTCACGGAGTAAGTTTGGGTTTGAAAAATCAATAATATATTGATACAACTCAGTCTGCATCATCGAAGTCAGCAAGTCTACAACTTAAAACGGTTGAAACTATAAATTACTTAGATACCGGATTTTTCCGACTTACCAAACATATTCGTACGTACAGTATATACCACATATATTGATTCATGTCAGTTT
This sequence comes from Sinohyriopsis cumingii, assembly GCA_028554795.2. NCBI lineage: Eukaryota > Metazoa > Mollusca > Bivalvia > Unionida > Unionidae > Sinohyriopsis > Sinohyriopsis cumingii. The sequence continues at coordinate 100,191,416 of CM068824.1, forward strand.
CACTGTTTCGGGCTTAAAAGATGTCAGTTTGTCCATATTAAAATGCATTATGGGAACTGTCATAAAGCTCAATGCAAGCATGGGCGTCGGAACATAGGGGCAAGGAAGGGGAGGGCACTTGCTTCCTCCCCCATCCTGGTTTGGCCTACATCCGTAAAACTTAATAGTTAACCACTATATGTTTGTCATGCCCCCCCACCCGGCAAATAATTATGTGGGCACCCAGCATGGAAGTGCTATTAGAATGCATTATTGGAATTGTTATAGAATTTCAGAATTAAAACGCATTATGAGAATTATCATAAAGATCCAGGGAAGAGCTATTATGATGAATGAGAATTTGTATATAATTCCAGGTCAGTGTTATTGGTATGTATTATGGGCATTGCTATAAAGGTCCATTATTGTGCTATTTGAATGCATCATGTGAATTGTTATAAAGGCCAGGGCCGCTTTATTAGAATGCGGTATAAGTAATTAAAACTCTACTGTTTTAAGATCTTGTAGTGGTAGAACATATGGTTGGATTGGTCACTTGTAACTGCTCTCTCTCTCTCTCTCTCTCTCTCTCTCTCTCTGATGGACGATTTAAAGCAGTGGTAATGTACTACTGATTGCAACGTTTCGCTACACAGTGGATAGTTTGTGAATCGATCATTTCATATTCATCGCGAGTAGGATGTGTGGTGGCGTTGGGTTTAATTTCAAGCCGAACATTTTTCTTTCATCCAGTACTAGACATCACTATATAGTGCCACACTGCAGACAAGGTAGCAATATGGCTGAAATACTGTATTGTTAAATTTACGTTAAATGTCCAAACCACACACACACACACACACACACACACACACACACACACGTTTTCACCTGAAGATAATTATTTAAGAAACTGATATAATGTATATACTTTTGTGTTGTTATACACAAGAGAAAACTATCTATTGAAATCATTTTCAGCAAATGCAACAAATGGCTTTATTATGGTATCGGATGAATAGCTTACACGTAAGTGGTACAAGTGGCTGTCTTATGGCACTGAATTACAACCATACACGTGAGTGGTATCAATGACTGTCTTATGGCACTGGGGTATTACCATACACGTGATAGGTATCATTGGCTGTCTTATGGCACTGGGGTATTTCCATACACGTGAGTGGTACTAGTGGCTGCCTTATAGCACTGGTGTATTACCATACACGTGATTGGTACCATTGGCTATCTTATGGCACTAGGTTATTACCATACACGTGATTGGTATCATTGGCTGTCTTATGGCACTTGGTTATTACCATACACGTGAGTGGTACTAATGACTGTCTTATGGCACTGGTGTATTACCATTCATGTGAGTGGTACCAATGACTGTCATATGGTACTGGAGGAGTACCATATGTGAGTGGTACCAACGGCTGTCTTGTGGCACAGGGGGATTACCATACACATGAGTGGTACCAGTGGCTGTATTTTGGCACTAGTGTATTATCATACACGTCAGTGGTACGAATGGCTGTTTTTTGGCACTAATGTATTATCATACACGTGAGTGGTACCAATGACTGTTTTTATTGTACTAGGTTATTATCATACACGTGAGTGGTATCAATGACTGTCTTATGGCACGGGGTATTAACATACACGTGAGTGGTTATCAATGACTGTCTCATACGTGTGACTCTGTTGTACCAGTAGTTTTATTTGTATTGTCACAGTTTGAATAAAGAGAACCGTAAGATTTGGATATTGATTAATGCTTATTCTTTGTCAAATATAACACGATCTGGGAATTTATAAATATGTCTTTCTGTCCATGGGCGCCAGCACACAGTCGCAAGGAAGAGGGGACATTATATATATATATATATATATATATATATATATATATATATATATATATATATATATATATATATATATATATATATATATAGGCAGGTAAAAAGATAGATAGATAGATAGATAACAAAGAAATAGACAGATACATACATACATACATACATACATTTTCGTTATCTTCGCAATCAACGCTCATCAATGATAGGGAATGGAGAATGGTTGTGGTGGTAGCTGTTTTTTTAAACAATTTAATACAGTTGGGCAGCCTGTTCATATTCAGTTGTCTACGACGAGGATATCGAAAATCTTTCAAACATACACTAAAAATCCCTTTTACGGTGATACTTCAGACATTCCAATCTAGTCAGTATAATTCATTATACATGTATTTTAAAATCATGAATTTCCTTTCTATAAAGGTTACATATTTAAACATTATATTTTACTCCATGGCACAGTGCTAAAGGTTAGACATGCATCAATCTCTGTTTATGCAAATAACCAAGAAAGCATGTTATTATCGTGTTCAGAGCAGAACATCAAAACTTGCATGACATAAAACATTTGAATATAAGAATACAGCGCTGTGAGTGTAAAAAAGTCAATGGAAAATCTAAATGTTATGCCTGGAATTTATGAATCATAAAGCTTCATAACGGTATCGAAACATTTTTTGAAAGAAAAAATGGGGTGGGGTACGGTGGGGTTGATTTGCCACACTTCATATGTAATGCAAATGTTAAAATCCTTTATGACCTCATATAAAATACTCAGTTACTCTCACAATTCAATCGCACATTCAATCATCCTTACATAAAAGACATACTGTCGCTGTGACTATCCTACATCAATTACACCGTAAATCACGTACGAAAATCTTTACACACCGTTAGTTCGATCCCCGGCTGAGTCATATCAAAGACTTACAAAATGGTATTAACAGTTGCCACGCTTGGCGCTCAGTATTAAGAGATTAGTGTTAGGACTGGTCGGCCTAGTGTAAGGATAATGTGACTGGGTGGGAAATCATGCTACATGTCTGCGGCATGATGCTCCAGTGCTAGACGTCACTATAAATTTCCACACTGCAGACATCGTAGCGATATGACTGAAATGTTGTTAAAGTTACATTAAAAATCCAAATCACACACACACGAACACACATAGCGTTAGTTTGTTTAAAAATGAATTCTATACGGCATTTCAAATTTAAATTATTTATAAATTGATATCGTCTTTCAGATTGGATGTTGTAATTGTTGTCGTATGTCATATGAGATGTCCATGGAATCTTGACACGACAAGCACATTTATATATGGAATTGTTATCGTATGTCATGAGATGTCCATGGAATCTTAACACGACAAATACGTTTATATACATGTTGCCCAAATGTTAGATACATTTATGACAATGGAATATTGACACGACAAACACATTTATATAAATTTATATATGTATATTTGCATACATTTATGTATGTAATTGTTGTCGAATGTCATATGAGAGGTCCATGGAATCAGTCTCCATGATGAGACCAATTGAACATGGGAAAGACATATATTAACCTCCCAAGTTAGCCATGCCCTATCCGTTTCCATGATGAGGTCAATTAAACATGGGGCAGACATATTGCAATCTCCCACATTAGCCATGCCCTATCAGTTTCCACGTTTAGGCCAATTATACATGGGACAAACATAGTAAACTCCCAAGTTATTCATACTCTATCAGTTTGCATCCTGAGGACAATTATACATGGAACAGACATAGTAATCTACCAAGTTAGTCATGCTCTGTCAATTTCCAAGTGGAGGTCAAGTATACATGGAACAGACATAGCTTACTACCAAGGTAGCCATGCCCTATCAGTTTCCATGCTGAGGTCAATTATACATGGGACACACATAGTTATCTCCCAAGTTAGTCATGCTCTACCATTCTCCACGCTGAGGTCAATTATACATGGGACAAACATAATAATCTCCCACGTTAGTCATGCCCTATCAGTGTCCATCCTGAGGTCAATAATACATGGAACAGACATAGTAATATACCAAGTTAGTCATGTCCTATCAGTTTCTATGCTAAGGCTAAGTAAGCATTGGACAGACATAGTAATCTCCCAAGTTAGCCATGCCCTATCACTTTCCATGCCGTGATTAGTTAAACATGGGACAGACATAATAGTCTTCCATGTTAGCCATGCCCTATCAGTTTCCATGCTGAGGTCAATTATCCACGGGACACACATAGTAATCTCCCAAGTTAGTCATGCCCTACCATTTTCCACGCTTAAGTCAATTATACACGGGACACACGTAGTAATCTCCCAAGTTAGTCATGCCCTACCATTTTCCACGCTGAGGTCAATTATACATGGGACAAATATAGTAATCCCCAAGTTAGTCATGCCCTAACAGTTTCCATGCTGAAGTCAATTATACATGGGACTAACATAATAATCTCCCAGGTTACTCATGCCCTACCATTTTGCACGATGAGGTCAGTTATTCATGGGACAGGCATAGTAATTTCCCAGGTTAAACCATGCTCGATCAGTGTCCATGATGAGGTCAATTATACATGGGGCAGACATATATTAACCTCCCAAGTGATTTATGCTCTATCAGTTTCCATGCTGAGGTCAATCATACATGCGACAGACATATATTAACCTCCCAAGTTAGTCATTCCCTTTCAGTTTCCATGCTGAGATTAGTTAAACATGGGACATACATAGTAATCTCCCAAGTTAGCCATGCCCTATCAGTTTCAACGCTGAGGTCAATTATATATACTGTAACGACTACTGCTGCTGCTGTTGGTACTACCACTGGTACAACTGATATTGCCACTGCTGCTACTATTACTGCTACTACCATTTTATTCATGATGAAATGCCCATATCACTTCTATGTTATTCGCACACTCACCTGTTTATTTATAAGTTGACCAATCTACCTACAAAACTACCTACATACATGGATTTTTATTATTTTTACTATTACTATTATCATTACCATTATTATTATTATTATTATTAATATTATTATTATTATTATTATTATTATTATTATTATTATTGTGGTAGTAGTAGTAGTAGTGGTCAGGAATAATGGAAATGGGTTTTAGATTCTAATGGACTCTTGTCTGAAAAATTAGGAATAATGTATAACGTAGGTTACAACAATACAGGAAAAAAAGGACAAACGCGGTGAACAAAGGGCAGAAATAAAGAAGATCAAGACATAAGAAGAAAAAGACAAGACACCAAGGGAACAGAGACTAATTAAGACGCTAGAAAGGAAGGAGAGAAAGAAAACCACCAGGAAAGAAGGGAGAATGCAACAATTAAAGAAATCATTTGGAAAGATGACGTCAAGGAAGGGCCCAATTTTCTACCTGCGGACTAACACAGAAACAAATTGCCACCCCAAATAAAAAAGTCGATGTACAAACCCCAAAACTAGGAAAATACACCCCATCCTCATACACATGGGAGTATAAGGTAATATCTGTAGCAGACACATTATAGAAGTCCTAGGATAAGATCAAGAAAAAAGGACATACACATCTATAGCACACACAGTATAGCAATCATAGTAGAAAACCCGAAAAAATGACATGTACATCTATAGCACACATTATTACATTCATAGTAGAAGCTACGGAGAAGAGACATGCATCTCTATAGCACACACAGTATCTCTTCTTGGCATGCGTCCATCTACGAGAGACGATGGCGTAGCTCCAAAGTAAGCTTTTGTTTATCCTTCTTTCTAGCTCTCTTTTCAGCTTGTTTTATTTTTTGTCTCTTCCTCTGCATTTTGTACTTCCTGCCTGACAGCTAGACGCCTGCTGGAACGGTTGTTTGCAAAGCTCTCCCAGTCGTTGACATTGATGTTTGCCGTCTTCATATCCTTCTTGCAGACATCTTTGTAGCGCAGATGTGGTCGTCCAGTGGGTCGTGCACCTTCTGCTAACTCCCCATATAACATTTCCATGGGAATGCGGCCTGGGTCCATTCTCTTGACATGGCGAAGCCAGCTAAGGCGCCTCTCGCTAAGAATGGAGAACATGCTGTTCATATAGGTTGCCTTCTTGAACCTCTGTGTTGAAAATTTTGTCCTGCCACTGGATGTGCAGAATGCGCCGCAGACATCTCAGGTGGAAGCTGTTGAGTTTCCTCTCGTGTCCTGCATAGGTGGTCCATGTTTCGCTGCTGTAGAGAAGTGAGCTGAGGCTTGGTAGATACGCAGGTTGGACTTCTCTGTGAGGTTGGGGTTGTTCCATACCCTCTGGTTAAGTCTGGCCATCACTGATGCTGCCTTGGCAATCCTGCCGTTCACCTCAGAATCAATGGAGAGTGAGCTGGAGATGTTAGACCCGAGGTATGTGAAGTTCTCGACAACTTCCAAGTTGTACCCATCGATGGTGACAGGGGAAGGGGAGTCTGCGTTTTCTTCAAACTGATGGTCAGTCCAAATTCCTTACAAGCATGGGAGAGGCGGCATACCAGCTGCTGAAGTCCATCTTCCGTGTGTGATGTCAAGGTTGAAATGTCGGCGAAAAGCAATTCACGGATGAGTACCTCTGTGACTTTAGTGCATTTGAGGACTTCAGGCGGAATGCTGTCGCTTCCAGGAGCCTTCAAACAGGCAAGGCAATCGGTGGCTTTTCCGAGTTCTTCCAGGGTGGGCTGTGTGTCTAGCTCCTCCATGACAGGCAGATCCGGAATGGCGTCCAGGGCAGTTCCAGTGACATTGTTTTGGGTTGCATATAGCTCGCGATAGTGCTCAACCCATCGCTGCAGTTGTTTCCCGTGGTATGTGATGACTTCACCCGTCTTGGACTTGAGGGGGGCGGTCTTGTAGCTGGGGAGGCCTGTCGCCTTTCTGATACCCTCATGCATTCCTCTTGTATCCTCGGTGTCAGCAGCTGTCTGTATACTGTTGCAAAGGTTAAGCCAGTAGGTGTTCGCACATCAGCGGGCGGTCTTCTGGGCGTTGTTTCTTGCAATCCTGAGGGCTTGTAGTGTTCTGGGGCTAGGTGCAGCCTTGTATGCCAGGAGGGCTTTCCTCTTTGCCTCAGTCGCGGGCTCCATCTCCTCCCAGTTTGCCCCATATCAGTCGACATTCTTTCGCTCCCTCTTCCCGTAAGCTGTGATGGCTGAATTGTACACAGAGTCACGGATATGGGACCACTTGGAGTCAATGGTTTCATCAGGTGTCACTTTGGTGAGGGCTTCCTTCAGTTCGCTGATAAACTGCTGTGTTTTCTCTGGGTTGCTTGCACAGCAGGTGTTGTTGCGTGGGTGACCCTTCTTCTTGGCGTGGTGCAGCTTCTTGGGTAATATTCCCACCTTGCTGGTTACTAGGGAGTGGTCCGTGTTGCAATCGGCACTGTGGTAGCTGCTTGTGTGTAGAACACTGGCCAGTTCTGCACGCCTGGTGATGACGAGGTCTAACTGGTGCCAGTGGCGTGAACGTGGGTGTCTCCACGACACCTGGTGGATCTCCTTGCATTTGAAGAAAGTGTTGGTCACATATAGGCTGTAGGAGCAGCACATCTCCAGCAGTCGCTGACCATTCTCGTTGATCTTGCCCCTTCCGTAAAAGCCGAGACAGATGGACCAGGCCTCATGGGCAGCTCCCACTCTAACGTTGAAGTCTCCTAGTAAGTAAAGGCTTTCATTGTTTGGGATACTGGATATTGCCTGATCCAGAGCCTCATAAAACTTGTCTTTCTCCTCGTGGATGGAGCAGATGGTTGGAGCGTACACGCTGAAGATGTTGACCTGGCCTAAGGATGTTGACAGCCGGAGGGCAAGGATTCTCTCAGTACCTGTTGATGGAGGTTCACTGCAGGCGATTAGCGTGTTCTTTACGGCAAAGCTTACACCATGCTGCCTAGGTTCATCCGAGGGCTTACCCTGCCAAAAGAACGTGTAATTGGCTTCCCTGATGGTGCCTCTGTCAGCCAGTCGTGTCTCCTGGAGGCAGGCAATGTCGATGCTCAGTCGGGAGAGTTCTCTGTCAATGACGGCAGTCTTCCGTGCATCGTCGATCTGCTGTAGGTCAGCGGTCAATCCAGGACACATGGTCCTGATGTTCCAGGTTGCAAAACGAAGAGTTGGAGTCTTCTTATTTCTTCTTTTAGTCTTTTCTGGTGCTGAGTTTTGTGGCCCACTTGTCGAGATGGTTCTCTAAGCTCCACGCACCCAGCGAAGCAGGCAGGCCATGGCGGGCAGCACCTTACTGACTGGGGGCTGCCCAGCTTGAGGCGGGCGGTAGCTGTCCAGTGAGACCTGGTTATCTCTCCCACCGTCAGAAGTAACCCCTGACGCCAAGCTCTATGCCAATCGAGCTTTGACTTAGAACCGGTAAACTGCTACTTCTTGTGTTGTGCCGACACCGTCGACGACGCTGGAGTGTTCTCTTCTGTGGAGCTAAGAAGCCTGGGCAGGGTGGTATGGAGACTCCACCTCCGGATTTTCTGTCGGGGTTTACTCCCTTAGCCTTTCCCATGAGTGGGTATAACCACAAGGCAGCAAAAGTTTGGAATCGGAGTTTTCCTTCTCCTAGATGAGCTACCATCCAAGGTTTACGAGTCCCATCTACCCGAAGTAACTGGTTTTAAGGCGCCAGTTGCCCGCCTTCACCCCTTCTCCTGTTAGTGGAAAACGTGGTCAGCTGGACTTCAAATCCAAGCCACTCGCGAAGGCCAGGCGCTGGATTTTAGTTGACAGAGGCAGACAGAGACGCAAGCCGTATTGGGCATTTTTGGAGGATTGGGGCGCTTGTCTCCCACTCCCACCCCGGGCAATGTCAACCTTAGACCACACACAAAGTATAGCACTCATAGTAGAAGACCCGAGTAAAGGACACGCACATCTATAGTACATACGCAGTATAGCACACAATGCATAAAACCCAGAAAAAGGACATGCACCACTGTAGCAAACGCAGTATAGCATTCATAGTAGAAGGCCTGGAAAAGGACATACATATCTATAGCACATACATAGTATAGCACACAATGCATAAAACCCAGAAAAATGATAGGTACATCTATAGCACGTACATAATGCATATAACCCAGAAAAAAGACATGGACATCTATAGCACGCACAGTATAGCACTCATAGTAGAAGACCCACAAAAAGGGCATGTACATCTTTAGCACATCTATAGGACACACACAGTATAGCACTCATAGTATAAAACCCAGAAAAGGACATGTACATTTTTAACACACACAGTATAAGGTTTCTAGCACAGAAGACCCAGGGAAAGAACATCCTCATATAACATAATATAAACATCCTTATGGCGACAGACTATTCACACACATATTATGTCTATTCCAGCATTAAGGCGACAGCGTTTCTAATGTCCATATTGCCATGCCAAACACAACAAGAAACTAATAATATACTTTAGGATGATCGGAATCGTAAATATATCCATTTGAAAACTGTATTACGTATATGCATCCACTTCCTTATGCCGACATAATTTTCACACACATATTGTGTCTAACCCAGCATTAAGGCGACAGTGTTTCTAAGGGCCCAATTGCCATACCAAACAAAACAAAGAAAGAAATTATATTTTCAAGGTGATCAAAATCATAAATATGTACCTTTTACAACTGTGTTACGTCTGATTATGCTTTTCAACGTTTGTATGTTTAACTTTTTAAATTTTCTTTTTTTGCCTTCCCCATGCCGAAATATAAGAAAAAACTTTGTTGTGTATGTATGAGGTACCCAGACTGATTTCTCTCGCTAATGGTGGTTGTTCATCCTACCAAAGACCATTTCCTATGGCGGATTCCCTTTCCCCCTGTTTTTTTTATGTGATTGCCTATCCCCTGTTTAGTTATATATATATTTGCTATAGTGTTTGCATGCTATAGATGTTATTGTAAGGACGGCATTATGTTATATCATTCTCCTGGTTGTATACTTGTTTTTTTTTGTTTTTTTTTTAAATAGGAACATTTTCCTTTCTTTAGTTCTTTTTTATTCTTTATTGCTTTTTAATTTCTTTAAGAAAGAGGAAGGTTTTAATATTCTATCAAAAGATACAAAATATAAAGAAAACCCTTAACTTTGTTTTTTATGTTTGTATGTTGTAAATGTTTCTTTCTCATTCTTTTAATATTATTCGAGGGAACTTTGCCTAGTCTGACACGAGGGGCTTCACTATCATTGCCTAGCCTGACATAAGGGGCTACACTACCATTGCCTAGCCTGACCTAAGGGGCTACACTATCATTGCCTAGTCTGACATAATGGGCTACACTGCCATTGCCTAGTCTGACATAAGGGGCTACACTGCTATTGCCTAGCCTGACATAAGCGGCTACACTACCTTTACTTCATAATCGTGCTGTGCCTTATTTTAAGATATGGTCTTGTCGTGACTGGAGTTTTCCTAACGTTGAAAAAGAAGTCTAAAGAAAAAAAGGCTGAAAATCAAAATGAAAGTAAAAAATAAAAACTTTTCTCTGTGCGTCTATATGTTTATTTGTGTGTGTGTGTGTGTGTGTGTGTGTGTGTGTGTGTGTTATTGTGAGGGAAATCGTGTTGTTAGTGTTCGTGTATCCCTTATGTATTTGTGTGTTTGTTCATGTGCTGCGTCCGAGGTTTTCATGAACTACCCCACAGCTCCGTTCACTTCATGCTATCTACGCTCATTACTTCCTCCGGTACTCAGGTTCCCTGTTCCACGTCTGAAAGGCCTGGTGTACCTCTCTAAAGAGATTGTTAATGTTGTGTTAGATTGGTGGAGCTTCTGTTTTTGTAAAGTGAGTTTAAATTTTAAATTATACTAATGAGCGAAAATAAAAAGAACAACTAAGGGAGATACCGTTAAAAAGGACACAAATTTCAATAATTTAAAATTTCCATTCCATCATCTTTGTGTACTTGTGACATGTGAGAGAGGAGCCCCAGCCCATGCACAGGCTGGAACCGCCCCTTAAGCGGGACGATGAACTGGTGCCGATCCCCAACAGTGGTCGTCTACAAGGGTGCAGGAAAAATGTTATTTTAGTCAAGTACTTATTGTTTAATCTTAACTACATGACCACATTTCAACAATGTTTTAACAATATAATCAGTTATATTTTGTATACGTTTTTATCAGATTCTCCGTCTAGATATAATCAATTATTTCTTCCGTATCTCCCTTGTTTGCATACCTGCATCATGAAGCTAATTCTTCCTACTTTGTTATTCTCACACTGAGCTATTGCATGGTATTTTGTAAAGTGGCTGCTTTATATCTTGGGCATTTTGGTATTTCCTTTACCATGTGGCGTTTGAAAGCCACTTCGCCCGTAAGCCATACATCGTGTAAAAATTTAAATATCATACTTTGAACTTGTAAGGACTTTAATTCCCTCCCATGTCTTCCACATATTTTCCCAGCTAATCCCCCCTGCAGTGTTCTGTTCTACGTTACATCTGACAGTTTTCGTTGTTTTCCCCCAATCCATTCGAATGTATTCTCTCCCTTTGTTCCACATAGTTCCTTTTTTCTATCTATATTTTAAACTATTTCTTTGATATATTTATATTACTTTCGTGGAACTTCAAATATTTTAGTAAAAGGTTGTTCCTATATATTTATTTATTTATTTATTTATTTATCTATTTATTTATTTATTTATTTATTTATTTATTTATTGTGATATACTCAGGATTAACCAGCTGTGCACCATAATGGGGTTGAGGTGAATATTTACTATTACATGTGACATCTCCATATGTTATTAGAGATGTTTCTTTTAAGACATTAGTGTTACATATTTAGCTCATTTCACCTTGGGCAGTGCAAAAGCATGTAGTTGTGACAAATTAGTTGCCTTGTGTTTACATGAATTTTAACGTATAGCTTCTCCCTATTTTCGATAATGCGCCACTTCATAGGTATGTTGTCAGACTTCCTGCGGTCCATGGAGTCAAATTATACTAAATCGCAATTCTTTTAGCATCATTATACACTGTCATTGGTTTGCCACATTGTATCCATTTGAGAACTGGTGTTCTGCTTCTGAAAGGTAAATAGACAAATTAGGATATAGAGTTTTTGTCTCGAGTTTTATACAGAGTAAGATATAAGATGTGAGGATGTTTTATACGCTGGAATATATAGAACCTTACTCTTATGCGCTTGACATCGCAAGATTTACGCTAGACTGAGGTTTGCCAGTTAGCCACATCCGATTCGTTGGCGGAATCGGTCTGCCAATTCTCATTGGTTCAGTACTGTGACGTGGTTAAATACCGAAGGTTATATATTGGAGTGGAAGACAGTACTTGTCAGATAACTGCAGAGCGCGGTCAAATTCAAAACCAGAAGTAACACATGTGAAGTCCAACACCCCTCTTAGGCAATATTTTATAATTGACATTTAGAAGAGAGTTATTCCTCCAGTTTTTAAGGTCTTACTTATCTCCCTTACTCTGGTATAACATCGTGATTATTCCCTCCCTCATGGATTTATAAATTTTTCCCTTTCCTAAAAATATGTTATTATATGATGACTCTAAAATCAGCGTTAATTCTTTTTGGAATTTCTGACAGAATTCTGTATTGAGCCCATCCATCCCTGGCTATTTTCCTTTCGCCAAAGATGAAATTGTTTTCTTTATTTCCTCATTTGAAATTAAATCATCACACATCTCTCTGTGTTCTGGTGACATAACCTCACATTCTACCTCTTGCAAGTATTCACTTATTTACTTGTTTTCTATTTTTTTAAGAAGTAGGTACATCTTGATAGTATTATTTCTGTATTAACCATTTTATGGTCTGATATGTTACACTCAGTTATTCTAAAATCTTGTTTTTACCCCAAGCCTACTGGTTTGGTCTATACCACATTCAAACGTAAATTCATTCCTTAAAATATTTAGTCTTCTATATGCATCAAATATGTTTTTTAATCTTTCATATCTTCCCTAAGTAATTTACCGTTTGGTGTCAAATATGTTTTCCTATCTACATCGTCTTCCACCCAGTTAAAATCCCCTCCCATTACGAAATTCTCCATTTTAATGTCCTGTAAATATGTGCTTAAGTTTTCTATCAAAAATATCTTTTCCTTATTCTTTGTGCAGGAGAGTAAACGTTGACGAAATGCCAGTCTATAATTTTTATATGGATTAAACGTACTTAAAACAATCCAATACATGCAGTTTCTTTCATGATATACCTTTATTGCTGCTACCTTACCCCAAATATCTTCTTGATTATCACTAGTAATTAAAATTGCATCCATTTTCCCTCCAAATTTGATTTTATTTCCTTTGTTATATTATTATTTCATAGTCCTTAATTTCCTCTATTAATTTCCCAAATTTTTCTTCGTGAACCCCATTTATATTTATGGTCACAATCCGGAAGTTTGTTCCTCCATTTCTACTCCCAATTTAAATTGTCGGCCGGTTATGTCTTGCTTATGTTTCAAAATGTATTTCTTATTTTATTAATTCAAATTACAATTGTTTGCACATTAGTTATTAAATTGTTGTTTGACTCTTCCTGAGATGTTCAATTTGATTCCTCAGTCTCCATGTTTGTTTTCTTCGTTGTATCCGTCACTAATTTTCCTGATTCTGTTGATCTTTCTGTCGTATTGTCGCTTGATTCCATTTCCATTTCCGAAACGTTGTCTGTTTTTTTCCCGGTCTATTGTCTTAATTAATTCAGACTTTCTTCCTGTCACTCCGTTTAATCTGTTTGCATTTGTTTTCTTCAGTCTCCAAACTTTTCTTTCCCTTTTTTTTCTTTTCATAACTTAGAATGGCGATTTTCTAATGGGAATCAGTGTTTTGGGGTTTCTCTTTTTGTGACTCCCTTCTGAGATGATGTGGGTGGGGAGGAGCGTCATCCACTTGCATGGATTCTCCTGAGTTCAACATTTTTCTGTTTATTCTAGTTTTTGGCTGGAGTGGATGTCAAGGGTTTGAGACCTATATATATATGACCCCTTCTTCCTCTGGAGTGTCCTCTGTGGAAGTCTCCCACCATTCTTCTCCTTCTTGAGGAAGAGCTCCCTTCCTCCACCATCAGTTTCTGCTGGCTGATATGTGTTTGTCGCCTTGTTCTAATGTGTCAGCTCGGGGTTTGCTGGCTATTTCCTTTTTGAGAAGGGCTTTTTCCTTAAAAATCATTCCAGTCCAATTATCTGCAGGAACTGGAGTAATTATCTGCCGCATCTTAGATTGCGGATCTGTCTATGTTGGGAACTTCAATATTATAAGTCTGCACACCATGAGGGATGGTTGGGCTAGATACTTCGACTGTAGATGTTTCTATGGTACTTATTGGTGGGGTCTTTGTTACACTTTCCTGACTGCCCTCTGTGCTTTTCCGCGTATCTTGTTGTTTGTTTACTTGGGTATTTATGCACTGTGCTATCAATTAGTCTATTTCTGCGCTTGTAGGCCCCATTTGCCCCTTATATTTGTACTTCTTTCTCAACCCCTTCTACTACGTTGATAAAGTTATTACATACTTGATTAGCGTACGTACTATGGGATTGGGATTTTTGCATTCTTTTGGACCCTGCCCCGTCGGCTTAGACCAGGGGCACAGCCGGTCATTCCCGCAGCCCCTGTACCAGGGTTTTAAGAGAAATCTCATCACATAGAAAAACGGGGATCTTGGTTGCATCTTCTTTTACTAGAATAAGTAATCTTATACCACTATTAACAGTCTGATGACCCCACACTCTTGCCGTCCGGCTTCTTCTAACCTTGAACTTCAGCGTTTTTCTAATTTATTTTCTATCTCTCCATTTTTAATTTGTAAGGGGAGGTCTGATATGTTACCTTGGCCTCAACCTCTCGGACTATCGGAGGAACTTCTGATATATTGTCCACCTAGCCTTTCACTTTAAGTTCTCAAATGTTTCAAATGGATTCATCGTACTTTTTGGGTATAAAATGAGCTTATTCTTATGTGTGCAGGTGGTTAGTAAAGAGTCTTTATCAATTAATCCCAGTGAGTGCAGGTGGTTAGTAAAGGGTCTTTATCAATTAATCCCAGTGAGTGCAGGTGGTTAGTAAAGGGTCTTTACCAATTTATCCCAGTGATTGCAGGTTGTTAGTAAAGGGTCTTTATCAATTAATCCCAGTGAGTGCAGGTGGTTAGTAAAGGGTCTTTACCAATTAATCCTAGTGAGTGCAGGTGGTTAGTAAAGGGTCTTTACCAATTTATCCCAGTGAGTGCAGGTGGTTAGTAAAGGGTCTTTATCAATTAATCCCAGTGTGTGCAGGTGGTTAGTAAAGGGTCTTTACCAATTTATCCCAGTGATTGCAGGTGGTTAGTAAAGGGTCTTTGCCAATTTATCCCAGTGATTGCAGGTTGTTAGTAAAGGGTCTTTATCAATTAATCCCAGTGAGTGCAGGTGGTTAGTAAATGGTTTTTATCAATTAATCCCAGTGTGTGCAGGTGGTTCGTAAAGGGTCTTCACCAATTAATCCCAGTGTGTGCAGGTGGTTAGTAAAGGGTCTTCACCAATTAATCCCAGTGTGTGCAGGTTGTTAGTAAAGGGTCTTTACCAATTAATCCCAGTGTGTGCAGCTGGTTAGTAAAGGGTTTTTACCAATCAATCCCAGTGTGTGCAGGTGGTTCGTAAAGGGTCTTCACCAATTAATCCCAGTGTGTGCAGGTGGTTAGTAAAGGGTCTTCACCAATTAATCCCAGTGTGTGCAGGTGGTTAGTAAAGGGCCTTTACCAATTAATCCCAGTGTGTGCAGGTGGTTAGTAAATGGCCTTTATCAATTAATCCCAGTGTGTGCAGGTGGTTAGTAAAGGGTCTTTACCAATTTATCCCAGTGATTGCAGGTTGTTAGTAAAGGGTCTTTACCAATTAATCCCAGTGTGTGCAGCTGGTTAGTAAAGGGTTTTTACCAATTAATCCCAGTGTGTGCAGGTGGTTAGTAAAGGGTCTTCACCAATTAATCCCAGTGTGTGCAGGTGGTTAGTAAAGGGTCTTCACCAATTAATCCCAGTGTGTGCAGGTGGTTAGTAAAGGGCCTTTACCAATGAATCCCAGTGTGTGCAGGTGGTTAGTAAAGGGCCTTTATCAATTAATCCCAGTGGACGTGCGGAAAGTTTGCTAAGTTCTCGCCATAGCTAAAATATTGTAATATTTTCCTCCTCGAGAATTAGTCTCACAGTCATCCATGCAGACGGAATAAAAAAGGTGCAATATCATTTTTATGCCATAGAAAGTTATTTAACTCCTTCTACAATGGTGTGGTCATATTAGTTTTTGGACCCATTAGTAAATGAAATTAATCCTTCTCCTATCCCACATATTGAAGTGTCCTCAATAAGAAATGTACTTGAAATGCGAAAATAACAGACATATTTTATCAGGTGGATGAAAGTATTTTAGTGAAATGCATCCATTATTCACTCCAAGCAAGCGAAGTTTTATTTTTATTTTATGTTCTTAACATTGGTTAGCAATATTTGTCATAGACTGAAGTAGCACATTTACTGTATCCATACAAGACTTCTAAAGATATATTGTTGGTCTTAAATGACGAAGTGTCAATCTTGCATCCATTTTGGCTGCTGTGACAGCCATCTTGAAACTATTGTTATAACTGAAGAATATCAGAAATAGTTGCAACAATAAGCAATTACAAGAAAAGAGATTGTCTTATCTTTAATAACTGGGGAGAAACTAAGTTGGCCAGTAGAACACCATTTCCTTTAGAGTAACTCCTGTTTTTTTGGATCAAAATACATCTGTCTGGTGGATAAATTGAGACCTGCTTCTTATGAAATGGATCATTCTTAAATGGCCTAAAATGTTCATTAAACATTAAACGGATAAGGACATGATTTTTAATGAACATTTTAGGCCATTTAAGGATGATCCATTTGATAAAAAGCAGGTACTTTATCCACCAGACAGTCAAAGAAATAAATAGCAAATTTAAAGTTTACGAGGCAAGGAAATTACTTATTTCAAATATAAATATTGGTGAAACGATGCACCTGTGCAGCGTATCAATACGATTCACGATACACAGGGTACAAAACGATATGAATTTGATGGTCTTTCCATCTTTAGTAGGTCTAAGAGTGATTGATGGTGCCCTTGTACGTGATTTACTGATTGCATTCCCAGAATGCATATTACAGATATATACTTACCATGTAATATACTTAGCATTCATTTGTTTTATGCCATTTCCATCCATAACATGACAACTAAAATGCATTAAAACAGACTACGTCTTAATTGTCAGTGATTTTAATGAACATTTTAGGCCAATTAAGGGTGATCCATTTGATCAGAAGCATGACTTACATTACCCACCAGACAGAGGTATTCTTATCCAATACATATATCCACTTCTTAATTTCATTTTTTGTTCATCCTTATTTATTCACTTTTTCTAAACTCGGATAGGGATATAGTTTTGCAGCGCATGATCTCACAGGGATAAATTATTTTACGAAAAGATATTAAAATTGCATCGGACTTCGAAACTGTCTGTAGTTTAATTGAGCTCGGTATTCTGCCTTTTCTACATTTGCTGATCTGAAGATGAATCACGCTGGGAATCAGCCATTTTTGGTTTTCTAGGTAGCTCGTATTTTAAACACGCATTTGTTAAACTTCATTGAAGCAACATTCAAAGTATAACAATGCTTACGTTAATTAAATTTAGTTTAACAACCTTTCACGTCAAGTTGATGTATAAATAGTTGCCCATCCGAATAACAGATGTCGCCATTTATTGGCGGACTAATGACGCAAGAAGCACTTAAGGATGAGCGGTTGAATAAAAATTATATTCTGCGCCAAGAACATTTTCATAAGTGTGACATTCAGTTAATATGCAGAAGTTATCGTGCTATACTGCTTTCCATGTGTGTCAATTCGTGAACCTTTTGCGCTATCCGTAGCAAAGGCATAATCTCCGAAAACATTAGGTACTTTATATAACAATTAATGCGCACTTTCGTGCAAATTTTCTCTGTTCCTTTGCCTTAAGTTCCTGTCTTCCTGTCTTGTCTCGCAGCGAATAAGCTGCATCAATTTCTGTTTGGTGGCTAGTGTTTACCAGGACCGGGAAAAAAATAATAACCAAAGTCAGAATTCAGTGTAACATATTGTACCGTGTTACACCAGTAGTATAGCTTTCAGACTCGACAAAAGTAGACAAGTTACAAACAAACAAAGAAATGTCGTGTGAAAATGGTTAAGAAAATAATGTGTATGACTTCTTTTAACGTAACTTTAACATATCGCCGTATTCGGTGTGGCAGTTTAAAGTGATCTCCAGCACTGGGGCAATTTGCTACAGACATGTAACATTAGGTCCCACCCAATCATATTATCCTGACAACAGGCCGACCAGTCCTAACATTAATCTATTAATGCTGAGCGCCTAGCGAGGCAGCTATTAGTACCATCTTTTCAGTCTTTGGTATGACTTGGCCGGGGATCGAACCCGCAACCTCCCGCATCGGAGACGGACGCTCTAACCAACAAAATAATAAGCAAACTACTTGATTGTATACGTGGAACACATTTTGAATCCTTTTTATGCTTTCCGTTATGCCTGGATACAATAATTAGCATGGAATTTGCGCTGAGGTGGGGGCCAATATCACCAAGCATGTCCTTTTGCGTTAATATTTATAAGGCAGACAATTTGCAAGTCTTTTTCGTTTTTAGTAACACAAAAGTGCCTATTCATTCAACAGCTGTTTCAGATGAATTCTCAATTTATAGGTTAACTTAGTAAATGACTAATACTTATTGACGACAGTTGAAGATTAAAGGATGTTGCATACGGTTACATATCGTATTATATCGATTTCCACCTCTTGTATCAATATGTGTATCGGTACAGCAAAAGTATTGATTCACCGATATATCTGTGAATCAAATCACATCAAGTTACAAGCATAACTAAACTAGCCAGGGACCAGAGGGGACTGGACAACCTGAACAGATGGGAAGAAATGCTCTCCATCAGGTAGCCTTTTCCTCGATAACTGCAGATATACCATAGCAAAGAGCAATTATCCTTATATTATACTATAAAAGCAGTTTAGACAATTCATATTATATTAATATTTAACTTCTATTCACAACGATCCGTTTCTGTCAAATAGTCCAACTCACTATTTAACTGTCATAAATATATACCATAAACAAGCATATTTGCCTGAAATATAATTAGAACTGAAGTATCGAGGTCACTACATTGTAATAAACATGTTATCCAATGAAACTTATAAGCGATTCCCTAAGCGTTATCAAATCGATCCAAAACCGCAAAATATACACACTCTAGGGAACAATTTCTCGACAGAGCATGCCAATTAATCGACGATATAACCACAGCACATCAGTTAGTCGAGCTCATGTAGATACCGTCGCACATTGGAATTTCTGGCAACGAAACAGCAGACAAAGTTGCAAAAAACAAACTAGAAGATCAAAATCCTATCAAACTTAACGATAGCTGTACAGAAGCACCAAGCTTCACACAAACATATATAGACCAAACATTGCAAAAATTTTGAAACTCCTCCACAAAAGGTAAAAAGCACCATGAAACCCAAAAAGCCGTAGATAGGAAGATACAGCTACCTAAGGGTACCTATTTAGAAAAAAAAACCCATGAACAGGATAATAACTGGAAAAACTAAACTAGTAAGCAGTTTTGGAAGGTTTATAGGACCCAAACCAGCAACCATTAACTGCTTTAACTGCCACACCACCGAAGATCTACACCACGTATTCAATATATGCCCAAAATATAAAACCGCTCGAAAAATATTTATCAAAAACCAAAATAAGATTGGATCACCACACACATACCCAGAGTTATTTATGGACTCTAATAAACATAAACAATCAGCATATAAAAATATAAATAAATTCATAGACTCAGCAGGACTTAGGAACAAAATATAATTACTATCCACACAAAACCAAAGGACCCAGTAACTAGCTAAATAAATTTAGAAGCCCCCCCCACATCAAAACCCATAACATATCATTCAATTTTATAAAAAATATTAATAAATAATTCACGAACGAAGCACCTATCAAAAACTAAGGAAACCGCATCATCGGATGTCCTAGATGTCCTTAACGAATCGTGTAATCGGCTAGGACTCCGGTCTCTTGCTAAATAAAGTATTAATAACATTCAATCTCTTAAAGCCTTAATAAATAAATAACTTAAAGAGGCAATATCTAAAAACTTATAAATAACATAACGTAGGAAGCAGACCCTAACCACCTCGACTAGTAATACCATAATAACCTTGAAAATCTCTCTTCATACATTATTTCTACTAACAACCTCTATAAACAGCATAGAACACGCCCCTTTTTAGAACATTTTGAAGGAAAAAAATAATGCAAGAAACACCAGGCAAATGCAGCCAGAGGTTGACGATACATCGTTTGCAAAAGATATGACGACCACGATGTGTTTAAACGTCGCGAATTGCAAGGCCACATCCAGTTGCTTCTTCAGATGGCGATTCGTGATACATGGCGGATGTATCAGTCTGCATGGCGGAGAGCATGAGCTGGAACAACTGATGGAGCCTTTTACTCAGAGCTGTACCGCCTTCATTGTTTTATCTCTGCTGAGATTCAGTCTGAGCCAGGAGATTTGCCGCTAGAGAGCAGATGTATTGCTTTCTAGGTTCTTCAACAGGATTGGTGGGTCATTCAATGGTCATTAACTGGAACTTGGGGCATACAATCAATGACATCATCACTGATCGATGTTCGACTGTTCAGGACGCAGTTGAAGTGTTCAGCCCACCTTTCCAGGATCTTCTCTTTGTCAGTGATCAGCGTGTTCCTATCTGCACTGAGAAGATGACATGGTCCTGATGATAGCGGTGCTAGACAAGCATATGTTTGTATGACTCCACGTATTGATGAGGAGAAAAATTAGAATTTGATTATGTAGCAAATAACCAATTCTGGAGTATTGGGCATTGGAATTTTACAACAGAATCAACATTAAAAATGCGTAATATAAGAACATGTCTGGTTTGCCCAAGAGTGTATGTAATTTTTGTAATAGCTGCTATTTTGTATGGGCAGTGAGGCAGGTAATCGTCTATTTTGATGTCATAACAACTATTTTGAGGACCAGTGGCTATGAGTTTTCAATAAACATTTGGAGAATAAGAAGGGGATTGATCATCGGAAGTTTGCTTAGAGTGGATGAGAATCTGTTACCTGATTTAAACTGAGTAAGACGGATTAAGTGGCCCAGAACCTAGGTTTTCTACATTACTTAGGTTTGTAAAATCCATACAGACTTTACTAGGTATCGGGAAGCAGCAACGGTTGATATTTCCATACAGGCTGCATTAGGTTCCACTTGAGAGCAATGTTTCATATTTCAAACAAGCTGCATTAAGTGTCACGTAGCAACAAGTTTTGAATTGTCAAACAACAGTTCAGAGATAGAGGTTAGAAAAATATGAAAATATATATCTGTGAAGCTATTTATGTAAAAAATATTCATGGCGCTTCTGCCTGAAACATTGTTGTGAAGATTTTGTTCATGATTAGTTGCAATAATAATACTAATACTAATAATGGATATAAATGTCATGCCTCGTGATATAAAGAACTGTAATCTATGTATGGTTTTCGCTCGCTGTTCTGCCTACAACAGTCCTGTACTTACACACAACCGCCATCAAGCCCATATGCCTGATGATAGATGTTACCCGATCGATAGTAATTGTGATGCAATGGTTTCAAGAATGTGTTACAAATCCTACAGTAATTATCAAACGAGTAACGTGAAAAATAAAATCAAAACAAAACAAAAATCATATGTTGGTCAAATCGACAGAGATTTAGCAGGCAAGTATATATGTAGGCAGTATGAACATTCAATGCAAAATAGTTGTATTGTAAAAAAATGAAAATTTATTTTTTGTTCAAATATCCGATTGAGAGTTTAATATCAAATGCTGATCTTTTTCTTCCTTCTATAACGACTGCTTTTTGAGAAGTTATACAACTATTACATCAACGAATTATACCTTTCCTTTTTCTTAAATAAAAGTGCTTTCAACTTAATTTTGTACAGAGTAATAAACCACTTAAAACGGGACTGTTATAGGACGAGTAAACATTACGAGTACGCAGCATCGTGTTGGATCTCAATCTCAATTCTCAAAGTGTCCATGATTTGTAGACGTCTCTCAGAATTAAATAACATTGTAAAATGTTTAGCATGCTCTTACTTTAAGATTTGTGGGTGCTTGAGTAGGTATGAAATAATAATTTACTCTTATAACATTGGATCGTATTCAAATAATTTGGACTTATAACAGGGTAGGATATTGCTTTCAACTTGATTTAATGTGTATTTTAATCGAATGGTCCATGCAATTTATTTGCATATATAAATATTTACATTAGTCTCATACGATGGAATGCAAATATCATACAAAGTTTGCACAGTCTTGCCGGAAATAAAACGTTGATATAAAATTCCAGTTATAAATACGCCAAAGTAGATTATATTGGCATGAACCTCCGCATAATGTTATTGTGTAATTAGAACAGATACTGACAAAGGATCTCCGCACAACGTTATGTGCTTAGAACAGTCAATCACAGAGACCTCCGCACAATGATATGGTGTAATTAGAACAGCTACTGACAAAGATCTCCGCGCAACGTTATGTACTTAGAACAGTTACTGACATAGACCTCCACACATTCTTTTGGTGTAATTAGAACAGCTACTGACATAGACCTAAGCACAATGTTATGGTGTAATTAAAACAGTTACTGGCATAGACCTCCTCACAGCGCTATCTACTTAGAACAGTTACTGAAATAGACTTCAGTACAATGTTATGGCATAGATGTCCGCACAATGTAATGGTGTATTTAGAACAGTTACCTGACATACACCTCCGCACAACACTATATACTTAGAACAGTTACTGACATACACCTCCGCACAATGTTATGGTGCACTTATAAGAGTTACTGACATAGACCTCCGCACTATGTTATATTGTATTTAGAACAATTACTGGCATAGACCTCAGCATAGTGTTATTGTGTAGTTAGAACAGTTACTCGCATAGATCTCAGCACAACGTTATGTACTTAGAACATTTACTGATATAGACCTCCACACAATGTTAAGGTGTATTTAGAACAGTTACTGGAATAGACCTCCGCATAATAGTATGGTGCACTTAAAATAGTTACTGACATAGACCTCCGCACTATGTTATGATGTGTTTAGAACAGTTACTGGCATAGACCTCGGTACAATGTTATGTTGTACATAGAACATTTACTTATATAAAACTACTCGTAGTGCTTTCCACACAATGTCATGGTGTAATTAGATTCGACCAAAACAATGTCACCATATGGCAAAACGTAGCATATTTACATTTTCAAATGTAGGTGGCGCTTGTGTATGGTCCTTTAAACAGAATCACATGATAGTTGTGGGACATGGCGATCACCATTTACGCATTTCAGAATGGGCAAATTCTCATCGGGACCTTATGGATTGTATGAGCCGGATATATTCAAGTGGACACATGTATATGCATACCGACATAGTGAAATTCAACTTTGGAGGCTTTGTTTAAATATCAATAAAAACTGAGTCAGTCATAACGTATACTATAGAAACAATATACTTAAAGATTGGTGGGTGAATACAATGCCCTCTTTAATATGTATAGACGAACTAAATCTGTGTTCGGGTGGTACAAAAATAAGATAGGCTTTTTATACAACTCAAGACCACACGTATGTTCAACCGGGTACATTGTCATTAACTACATAGAAATATATTCTCTCTCTGTGACCTAATTACGTAAAGACCTAAGACAAGTCGATCCCAATATTACTTATACCCCTTAATCTATTATTATACTGTCCTGGCGTCATACAAAGATCTGTACTGTGGAGATCCCAGTATTATCCCTACTTTGGATCTGCGGTGCTCCACGAGCTGCATAACAAGGGTTGTTCCTAGGTATCTTGAACCCATTATTTTAATATTATATAGACCTGGGATGATAACGAGGTCTATACTTGAGTGACTCCATCATAACCCCTACTCACTATATGGGCTGTTCACAGAGGCTGGACAGTGAGTATCCCCGATTATGAAATGTATGAAAAATAAAGAGATATAATTTATTTGATAAATTTGTGGGCGAAAGAGCTGTTAAAACATTTCCGAATGGGCAAATTCTTAAGGGACCTTACTGATTGTAAGAGCCAGATATATTCAAGTGGAACTTGCATTTACATACCGTCGTAGTGAAATTCAGTATTGGTAGCTTAGTTGAAATAGCAATAGAAACTGAAACAGTCATAACATATACTATACAAACAATATACTTAAAGATTTAATAGGTGAATGCAATGCCCTCCTTAATATTTATGGATGAACTAAAGCTGTGTTCGGGTGGTACAAAGATATGATAGGCTTTATATACAACTCAAGACTACACGTATGTTCAACCGGGTACATTTTCATTAACTACATACAAACATACTCTCTCTCCGCCTCTATGATTTACTCATGTTATGACTCCAACTCACTTTAGAGACACTCATCTCTGTCTGTCTGTCTGTCTGTCTGTCTGTCTCTCAGGTCGATCCCATTCTTACTTATAACCCTTAATCTAATATTATACTGTCCTGCGGTGATACAAAGATCTGTACTGGGGTGATGCCATTATCACCCCTACTTAAGAGTTGGTTGCTCCAGTTCTAATGACCATGTTCAGCCGGGTACATTGTCATTAACTACATACAAATATATTCTCTCTCTCTCTCTCTCTCTCTCTCTCTCTCTCTCTCTCTCTCTGCCTCAATGATTTACTCATGTTATGACTCCAACTGACTTTAGAGACATTCATCTCTGTCTGACAGTATCTCTCTCTCTCTCACTCAGGTCTATCCCAATCTTACTTATAACCCTTAATCTAATATCATGTTGTCCTGCGGTGATACAAAGATCTGTACTGGGGTGATGCCATTATCACCCCTACTTAAGAGTTGGTTGCTCCAATTCTAATGACCTGGGGTGATCCCAAGATCTGTACTGTGGAGATCCCAGTATATCCCTGATTTAGTGCTGCGGTGCTCCTAGAAACTGCATAAGGAGGGTTGTTTCCAGCCTTCCTATGCTCATTATTCTATTATTCTACAGACCTGGGATGATAATGAGGTATGTACTTGTGTGTCAGGGTCGAATTTCGTAAGTTGGCCTCTGGCAAATTTCTTAACTTAAGGCTATGGTGTGACTTATTCAGGTATTATTGTTTACTATTTAAAGATATGGATACATTTGTGAACTAGGTGTTTCGGGCTTGTGTTGTTAGTCGGCTAGGAAAAAGAGCTAGCCTCCCATAGCAGTAGACACGTGGGTTTGGGGCAAGTAGAATATCTCAAAAACGGCTTGGATGACAGCTATTTTCAGTTGCATTAGACTGCTTAGTACACTCTGTTTTGTAGAACTGTCATCTAGAAAAACGGCTTGCGTTTGCACTGCGAGTATCACATGGTGTCAAAAATGACCTTCGGACATGAAAATTGCAGGTAGAAATTTTGGATTTGGGGGCATAAACTTATTCTGCTATGAAATGCCATTGACGTCTCTGGCCAAGTGGATAATATACTTATGCTTTGTTTTAATATAGGTATCTAAAAAGATGGACCTTTTTGACCTCACTTGTGCATTTGATGTTTATGATTTTGTATACTAGGTTGCTGATTGCGGCATTAAATTTGTACATAAAAACTGGTCCGTGCCACCTTGAGTGACGCTAGCATTATCCCTACCCAAGATATGGTCTGTTTCCAGAGGCTGGACAATGAGTAGTATCACCGATCATGAAATGTATGAAAACTAAAGAGAAATTTAGGCATGATGTAATTAATAAATTAGTAGGCAAAAGAGTTATTAAAACTGAGAACGAAGCAACCCCAATGACAGTTTAGTCAACGACCGGATAAACTTGTTTGAAACGTATTTATGCTATAAACTGTGTTACGGTCGTGTCAGAGGATGGTGGCGAGAGTTTCAGTTCAAAACAATTCGAGAAATTAACGTAATCACTGCAGGTGAAATGAGCACGTACATGTGTGTGGGTGTGATTTGGACTTTTAACGTAGCTTTAACCATTGTTCAGTCATATCGCTACGATGTCTGCTGTGTGGCAGTTTATAATTATGTCTGTCACAGGGGCATCATGCCGCAGACATGTAGCATGATGTCCCACCCAGTCATAACACTAACCTCTTAATGCTGAGAGCCAAGCAAGGCAGCTGTTAGTACCATTTTTGTAAGTCTTTGGTACGACTCAGCTGAGGATCGAACCGTAAATGTGGGACTTGTCGTACTTAACAATAACGTCCAGTGCCCCAGAGCCAGAATATTTCCTTAGCTCCAAGTTTAATTGGATAGTATTGAAATCATATACATATTTATCGATAAGTTAAGTCTCAGCTCCATTTTGATTGACATATTGTGATATCATTGTTGCCAGGAGCAAACACGTTGTGCTGACCTCATAATTACATAAACAACTAATTTGACTAATTATTCAATGAAGTCCACCTTGATTGGTCTTCCATATAGTAAATTATCCATCGAAGTCAATTCTGATTTGCCTTTGAATATATCCTTAATTTTGATAGAAGTTTGATATGGCAGAGATCATGTCTTCAAACACTGACTCTTGTAGAACAGACCATAACTCCAAATGGGTTTGCTGTCCACCTTAAGTTATTGACCTCATCCCGATATTACCCAAATGTCAGAACAGACTGATGTGAATCAGTTTTGACCTTCCTATAGGTGTCCACTAACTGATAATACCAAAAGTCCTACTACTTAACACATATAGATCAAGAACGATATTAATGCACACTATAGTAACGATATATACAGGTAACTATACAGTGAGCCAAGACAGTTATGTAAGAATAAAGAGCTGTGTATAAATAACACTTAATAAAATTTCACTCGGTATGGCTGATTAACCTTTCCAAAGTTTCATTTGGAAATCTCTCCAAAACTGTATGAACAGCCTAGCGTTGTTACTATTCTGGTAAACATAAACGTCAGTCCGCAATCATTGGCTGACATATTTATCAAGACTAATTTAATTATGATAATCTTTGAACTACACGGCTCAACACGCAGTTGTCACTTTTTCTCCAATATGCATGCTAGTCAATCATTAATTGGTCTGGTTTTTGTTATTTGCGACTAATTTGTAAATCTTATCCTGGTAGGTTCAAAGGTTTACAGTAGAACATAATTCTTTTTTTATCTTGACCTAAATCCCTGTACAAATATATTGGATTCGGATTGAGTTGTTGTCGTGTTTAATAGGACTACGTACACATAAATTTTACACTGCACTAGGCAGTTAAGGTTGGTTCCTTGTACGAAGATCAACACGTTAGCTGATCCTGACTGGTCAGACGGTGGGAAGAGAATCAGAAAACGTCGTCAAGAAATTCCTAACAATCACATATAAAGGGATACAGTTAGAACCATACGTGTATGAAACTGTTATAATGGCACACACAAACAGAGGACCCCATAGCTCACTGAGATAACTACGGTGTGCGCATATCTCTTTTTGTCAAAAGTAACTTGTCATGTTCGTGGATGCAGTAGCTGTCCTTTTCGAAAGAAAAGTCAATATCATAAATTGACTATAGGTGTGAACGTTCATAACACCATCGATTATATAATACGGGAAAATACCAAAAAATAAATAAACTACTCCTTTAAAAACCAAGCTGGTCACTTGTAACGATTAAAATGAGATAAGGCCTTCCAACGTTGTCCAGTGCAATTGTCAGGGGTTAACAATTGAGGTGTGTATGTAAAGTTGCTGAATAATGTTGTTTACTTGAATATCATTCGATAAAGGACTTTATACCATTGAGTCGCAAAACATGAAAGACACTTAAGCGCTGGGCCTCATACGACAAATGACTTTTGACCTTTAGACATCACGCAATAGAGAACTATTGACCGTTTGGTATGATAGGATAAATGGCACGTAACACTTGAGCCTCATAAGACAAAGGAGGCTTGACCCTTGGACATCATACGATAGAGGACCCTTAACCATTTGGCTTGATATGATAAATGATACTTAACCACTGGGCCTCATAAGATGACTAACTCCTGACCGTTGGGTGTCTTAAGGTAAATGTATCTTTATTTTTAATACGCATTAAGCAAACGATCCTTGATGCTCACGTCTCATAAGGCAATGCACTGTTGACCGTATGGGTCTCATACTACACATAGCTCCAGACCGTTGAACTTCTAACAATCTTAACCGTAAGACCATATAAGATGAACGACTCTTCGCCGTTTGGGTCTGAAAATATATAGGACATTCAGCTGTTGAGCTTCTTAGATGAAATTCTCTTGTCTATTTCGGCCTATTAAGGTAAAGAACTCTTAATTGTTGGGTCTCATAAGGAAATGTATTCTTGACCGCTGGGACGCATAACATAAAGCAGTCTTGACGATTGGACCTCATTAGTTATATGATTTGTGACCGTTGGGCATCATAAAAGTAAAGGACACTTGAATGCTTGTTTTCTCAGCGAATCTGAAACGTACATCATAACCCACGTTTGAGTATTACGTATCTAAAGGAAAATACAGTCATCACAACACACGTTTTCCTATTAAGTATTGAAAGAAAAGACAGTCGTAATATATTGTCTTCACAAGAAATATTTAATCATGACTTAACATCCGGTTTAAGTAAGGGTGGCATGGCCGAACAAAAATATCCATTTTCCTTTATACTTTACCGCAAATATTAGGCCAGAAAGCTTGCATCATGTGTATCTGCATACCCTTGATATTTAATAGCAAGGATTTCATTAATCTCTCTCTCTCTCTCTCTCTCTCTCTCTCTCTCTATATATATATATATATATATATATATATATATATATAGGGTTCCGTACATAATATGTACGTAAAGCGGTACATAACGCAATAAGGGGACAGTTGGTGCGTCAGATATATGTTACACGGACACTTTTATAGTTGAATCAGATTGTTTTCATACATCGGATTTTATTTACTATGTGAGTGCTTAGGTACAATTTACACATAAAAATACACAACCATGAACATCTAATTCTATAAAAGGAATCGGTTCTTTCGTCCGATTTAGCTAAAGTGTTATTTTAAAGGAGACCAGAACTCAAACTTTTCCTTTTACGTATGTAATTCTGTAAAGATTTAAATTCGACTGTTATGTTTATAAATTAAATATCGTAAGCGGGTAGTGATTATAGTGCTTGAAGATACCACGATTCCATAAATTAACGAGTTTTTCCGAGTTTTGATGAGACGACAGATCACGTGGTCTTGTGACGCAATGCTAGCCAGTCCTTGAATACAAACATAGAGATGACGAACGAGACAGACAGGAGGAGACCAGATTTGGGTTGCACATTCAAAAGTTGAATCTGCTGTCTGGTATAATAGTTTATGTTCTGTACTGGTCAGTGTTCAAAGAATTTTTTGTTAGGCACAGGCCCCGGACTGGTGACTTAAATCAACTCAAATCTGACTGAAATTCCACAATCCCGGACAGTTCATACCTATCAACTATCAAGCCGGGAGAAAAACCTCCCGATTTTGGTGGTAATTCCTCATCCACCTCCCGATCTCGTAATATCTCCCATATTTTTTTTTGGCAGAGAAGTCCCGATTATTACATTATGTCTGTCAATTTTCATTTTCTCAGAAGACAAAACAAAACAAAACAAAACCATACATAAATAGATACAACGTATGCACTCCACAGATACCATATTCTATTTTATCACTTGTGAATATTTTAGTGATGAAATCAGTGCCAGATTTAGGCATAAGCTAAAGAAGCTACAGCTTAGGGTCTCACAGTCTGAACTCAGTCTGAAGGGGCCTCTCAATTATATTTTATACCAATTAGATCCTCTACAGCTTCCCATAGCTTAGGGCCTCGCTATGTCTAAACTGCCACACTGCAGACATCGTAGCGATATGACTGAAAAATTGTTAAAGCTACGTTGAAAATCCAAATCACACACACACACCCACACGTCTAAATCCGGCACTGGACGAAATAATTAATATCATACGACAGATTTTTTTCTTCTTTAGTAAATAGTACGTTATGATTAAGCATTATTCACGTAAAATTCATATGTGTTTAAACAAGTACAACAGTTCTATAGTAAATAAAAATTAAAAAAATTGTTACCAATTAGCTTAAATGAATGATCACTTAGGATGCTGTGAAATTTTCTCTGCAAACAAAATCGCATCTCCATTTCCGCCAAAGAAACTCGGCCAGTTAACGCCTGACATTCCTCTATCGTATATGCAAAGTTTAATTACCTTGATTAAATTAAAAGAATGAATTAAACGAAATATACCATGCAGTATATGTGCCCCTAAAGGACTAATTCAGAATAAATATTTTATTAAAGTAAACAGTGTTACATGCATTAAGACTTAAACCTAAGGAAATAAGGTGGGGCATAAAACGTCTGAAAAGCAGTTTCCACATGCACGGTAACTTGTGACTGCAGATTTGAACTTTTAACATGAAGTCCTATGCATCGTAATTTACAACAAAATAGGCATCGTTTATTTGGCAATCAATTGCTTGTACGTACATAAACATACTGTCGAACTTGCTTTTATTGAAGCATGTCCGAAGGGCAGTCCTTTTCACAAGATAAATGCAAAGATAAGGATTAACTGTTAATTAGTCACACTGACTTAATTGTATGTGTACGTAAATTAAAACTTTAGTAGCTATTTTGCAGTTTAGCCAGAGCTGACCAGAATATGAAAAAGGGTCTTGTCCTGAGGGAATAATAAGGCGTATCACAGGGAGAAATTAAACGTCGCATGGGCGCTCGCACATCGGGGCAAGGGGGTGGGGAAAATAGTCTCCTCCCCCGATTTCTATAGTCAGCTAGTTAATGTGAAACTCTGGCCTCTTTCTTGTAGTCGTTGCTATTTAAACTGCCCAAGGGATAGTTTTCCATCAGTTCCAATCATTACAGTTTAACATTTATACATACTACATGTAACAGGCATAGATTGAAAGGTTTTTCTTTTAATTTTGAAATTGCTTTTAAGATTATTGAAAACTGTGTTTCCTCGAAACACGACATGTTTAGAATCTTATTTTTAGCAAAGCTTCCATTTGATTAAAATCAGATCTTAATTTCACCTATGACATTGTTGATTTGATTTAGATTGTGTCGCGTTAAGGCATGTATGTCAACATCTTGAAAACACATTTACCCATTTCACCAGCGCGATCAATGTTTCGACAAGCCAGACGGGCACCTAACTTTGAATACATGATGTGCCCGAACTAAAATCAGAAGGGTCCCGGGTGTCAGGCTATCAGATTTTTCTAGCACTGCTGGTGTAGATACAAGATCTGTCAATTGATACTTGCATTTGGTGGTCACTTACACGGCCTTCTTCATATTTTCGTAACTCACACGTTTAACGCTTTTCCCAGGATTTAAAATATCCAACGGTATGTCTGGAATAGCGCCAGCTTTTAGTCTAGGCCTAGCATTAGCGTATCTTTGAGCTGCCATTTTTTCAGGATCCCTCTCGTACCATTCCTTTGAGAAATGTAACGAGCACAGAGAGCTATATGGTGTTGCTTTGAAATCGACTCGCTTGTAATTATATATCCATACTTTCTGTATGGCTTTATCTTTTGGAAAAGAAAGAAAATGTCTACAGGCGTTTCTTAATTTGCTATTACACCCGTACGCAACGCAAAACGGCATTGTCTTTTCCTCTGGCAACTCTCATTTGAGATGCTGGAGTCACTACTATGACGTCACATCCCGAAAGTAACCGAATAGGCGCGGAAATGTTTCATACGAGATCACGGAAATTCAGCTCCCAGAAGATATGCCAGTATTTAAATATTGGCATTAAGGTCGCAGATGATACTTCAGAATAAGGTTTTCTTATATAGTGCTTTTATTTTTATTCTATATTTCCATTGGTTTCTGGTCTCCTTTAAGTTATGAGCAGTTGCGTAACTATCTCATCACGGGTCCAACAGCAAACTTTTTGTACGGGCGTCCCCTCTACTGTCATTTATCTTTTTATGGTTGTGTCGGGCCGTCAAGACGGCCGGGCCTAATTGTACGGCTGCACCTGCTACCACGGTAGTTACGCAACCGTTATGAGCTGACATTTTGTACGTCAAATTTATTTGTTTTAGGTTACACGGACACTTTTTGTAGTCTGATAAGATAGCTATTTCGTACATCAGATGTGTGTAACGTGTTATTTTATGATTTAAGCTGACATTTCCTATGTCAATGTATGTAAAGCGTTACTGTATGCTGTAAACTGGTATTTCGTACGTCATGTGTATCTAAAAGTACTTAGGTCGAACACTGACATTGAATACGTCAGATGAATGTAAAACATTTTATAAACTCTTTCATAGCTGAATAAGAGTCATGTCGTATCTCAGATGTCTGTAAAACATTGCCATAAAACCTTTGCCAACAGTAATGAGAAGCGGTATATGTCTGGCATTAAATGCAATGGAAAGGTTCTCTATTTGAAACCAAAGTGGACTAACGTTTGTTTTTGTAGCTAAATGTTTTAAAGACATGTTAAAATGTGAAGAAAGCGGGTGTGAGAATTCATGATACAGTTCACGCAGAATACAGTTATTTAGATCATGGGGACTGTATAATGTGAGAGTTCATTATACAGTTCACGCAGAATACATTTATTTAGACCTTACGAACCGTGTGGTGTGAGAGTTCATTATGCAGTTCACGCAGAATACAGTTATTTAGACCATGGCGACCGTGTGATGTGAGAGTTTATTACACAGATCACACAGAATACATTTATTTAAAACATCTGGGCCAGAAGCCGTACTTAGAGGAAGGCTTTTGATTAAGAATATTTTGTATTTCGTTATACGTTAATTCTATAAAACTTAAACGTACATGGGTATGTAAAGGTGTATCTAGACGGTTAATATTTGTTTCATTTAACACTGATTTTTCTGTACAGAAAAGTAACTAAATAATGCTGCTTTGTCGTCGTAACCTGTAATTATCGAACCATATGTTGAAGGTATGGAATATAATCGCCCGTATTGATCTTAACCCAAACGAACTTAAAACTGTTTGCAGTTTCAGCCAGTTAAAGTTGTAATTTATCATTGTTGTAAATGTTTGATATTGAAAACACGTATTCTTCTCTACGGGAGGTAATAACACTTGTGTTGCAAATCTAGTCTTCCAAGGGCTTATAATCTGAGTCAGTCAAGAGCAATACGTCATTCTAGGTCCACTTTAACAGATTACGCAATTGCTGTACTTGTTTAAATTGATTTTGTCTTACATATCTACACACAGGTATTATTTAAATTCAAATTGATTTTGTCTTACATATCTGCATACATATATTATTTAAATTCAGATTGATATTTTCTTACATATCTACACACAGGTATATTTAAATTAAGGACCAAGAAACTTTCTATACATTGTCACAACAATTGAAGTCGTTCATACTATACAAACGCTGAAGAGGGTAAACGTCCCTATTTTGACAATCAGTAAGGTCATTTTGTGGGGGAATTAACATTTAGTTGAGCAGGTACAAGGCTTGAGCTGCTTTGCTAAAGTGGGTAGAGGACCATTTACAACGTTAACTTTAGTTTGATGGATCCCCAAAACTTGATTTATAACTTAATGTTACTACTCATCTGGTAAACAAAACACTTCAATCCAAAATCTTTGCACGACAGATTTATTAGGACTTAAAACTGCCGTATCTGTTGTCAAACATTTGATAATCTTAACAGGGACATGGTTCCATACATATTCATCTTTTCTTTTTTTGTTCTATTCTGTTTTGTGGGTTTTCTGTTTGTCTTTATTACCTATTTGAACTACTTTTAAGTCTGTACCTGCCAGATGAAAAGAGTTTTACAAGAACGCATATTTATGGTATTTATCTTTCCTTCTTTCCTATATCCCTGTCAACACAATACAGGTATACATTATTCGGTATAGTTAATGGCGTTATGAGGGTTATATTGTAAATATGGTTGCCCAATGACCTCCACTGTAGTGGTTACTGGCTGACACATATTGTAAATATGGTTGCCCAATGACCTCCACTGTAGTAGGTACTAGCTGATACGATGGTGAATATCAATGTAAATCTGATTGCAAAAGGACCCCCACAGTAGTTGGTACTGGCTGACACGATATTGAAAATCGAATCGACAACCTTCTGAGTCCAACTCTTCAAACCCTGTTCCTCTGATAGTAATTGAAATAATTCTAATTCCTAGTAATTGAAATAATTATAATTCCTTAACATTAAAGAAGAAACAAAGATAGCGATCACAGTCACACTTAAAACTATAAAGTTAGAAATGTCTTTTTCTTGATACATTAATTCTTCCACTGTGGAGTGGGCCTGGGATGTGAGAAGAGTCGAATATTGAAATTAATAGAATGGAACTTTTATAATGGAGCCGGAATTCGCTAAGATCACAAAATAACTTGCTTGTATAATTCACTGCACAAGTATTACCTATATAAAGCAGTATATGTGGTTTACAATCCCTATTTCACAAATCAGTGGAGGCTATTCTATGAACATCACAACGCATTAATGTGAACGTCTTTTATTCGATAGATGTAACACAAACAGTCTGAAGGATATTTTTTTCTCAGTAATTATTCATCAAATATTTATAAGTGGGAATATTTGAAGTATATGTGGCAAATAATGACTAAATAGTTTGAACATGCGCCATTTCACAAGGAAACTACTTGCATTTAGTGCCAAACCACATTTAAAACTATTAGTTATGAACGCAACATACATGTCATATCAATTAGACTGTATTGATATTCGTATTTACTTGATTAAGGTCGCATATCAATTGCTAAAAATTGTGAAAATTCATTCACTAAACAGGAAAATCGTAATGAATTTTCAGGTCATTGTTTTTCTACGTTGAAAAAAGCTTTCTTTAATAGAGAGTCTTTACAATTTTACCAAGAAGAAAATAAAGAGACAACTCTTTCGCCGAAGAGTTTCCCCTTTCAGTGTATTTGTGTCTGGTATTGGTCAGTGTAAAAGTGTCTGGTATAGGTCAGTGTAAAAGATTCTGATATAGGTCCGTATAAAGTGTCTGGTATTGGTCAGTGTAAAAGTGTCTGGTAAAGGTCAGTGTAAAAGTGTATGGTATAGATCAGTGGAAAAGTGTCTGGTATAGGTCAGCGTAAAAGTGTCTGGTATGGGTCAGTATAAAAGTGTCTGGTATACGTCAGTGTAAAAGTGTCTAGTATAGGCCAGTGTAAAAGTGTCTGATATTAGTCAGTGTAAAAGTGTCTGGTACTGGTCAGTGTAAAAGTGTCTGGTATAGGTCAGTGTAAAAGTGCCTGGTACTGGTCAGTCTAAAAATGTCTAGCATAGCTCAGTGCAAAAGTGCCTCGTATAGGTCAGAGTAGAAGTGCCTGGTATAGGTCAGTGTAAAAGCGTCTGCTATAGTCGGTGTAAAAGTGTCTGTATAGGTCAATGTAAAAGTGCCTGCTATAGGTCAGTGTAAAAGTGTCTGCTATAGTCAGTGTAAAGTGTCTGGTATAGGTCAGTGTAAAAATGTTTGGTACAGGTCTGTATCAAAATGTCTGGTATAGGTTAGTGTAAAAGTGTATGGTATAGGTCAGTGTAAAATTGTCTGGTGTCTCTCAGTGTAAAAGTGTCTGGCATAGGTCATTGTAAAAGTGTCTGGTATGGTCAGTGTAAACGTGTCTAGTATTGATCTGTGTGAATTGTCTGGTACAGGTCAGTGTAAAAGTGTCTGTCATACGTAAGTGTAAATGTCCCTGGTATAGGTCAGTGTAAAAGTTTCTGGTATAGGACAGTATAAAAGTGTGTGCTATAGTCAGTGTAAAAGTGTCTGGCATAGGTCAGTGTAAAAGTGTCAGGTACGGGTCAGTGTAAAAGTATCTGGTACTGGTGAGTGTAAAAGTGTCTGGTATAGCTCAGTGCAAAGTGTCTGGTATAGGTCAGTGTAAAAGAGTCTGGAAATGGTCAGAGTAAAAGTGTCTGCCATAGGTCAGTGTAAAAGTCTCTGGTATAGGTCAGTGTAAAAGAGTCTGGTACTGGTCAGAGTAAAAGAGTCTGGTATAGATCAGTGTAAAAGTGTCTATTACTATTATGTGTAAAAGTGTCTGGTATATGTCAGTGTAAACGTCAAACATATCTGGTATTGGTCAGTGTAAGGTGTCTGGTATAGGTCAGTGTAAAAGTGTCTTGCATAAGTCAGTTTAAAAGTGAGTGGTATAGGTCAGTGTAAAAGTGTCTGCTATACTCAATGTAAAAGTGTCTGGTATAGCTCAGGGTAAAAGTGCCTGGTACAGGTCAGTGAAAAAGTGTATGTGATAGGTCATTGTAAAAGTGTCTGCTATAGTCACTGTAAAGTGTCTGGTATAGGTCAGTGTAAAAATGTCTGCTATAGTCAGTGTAAAAGTATCTCGTATAGGTCAGTGTACAAGTGTGTGGTAATGGTCAGTGTAAAAGAGTCTGGAATAGGTCAGCGTAAAAGTGTCTGGTATAGGTCAGTGTAAAAATGTCTGCTATAGTCAGCGTAAAAGTGTATCGTATAGGTCAGTATACAAGGGTCTCGTATACGTCAGTGTAAAAGTGTCTGGCATAGCTCAGTGTAAAAGTGTCAGGTACTGGTCAGTGTAAAAGTGTCTGGTATGGTCAGTGTAATCGTGTCTGGTATTGATCAGTGTGAATTGTCTGGTACAGGTTAGTGTAAAAGTGTTTGTCATAGGTAAGTGTAAAAGTCCCTGCTACAGGTCAGTGTAAAAGTGTCTGGTATAGGACAGTGTAAAAGTGTGTGCAATAGTCAGTGTAAAAGTGTCTGGTATAGCTCAGTGTAAAAGTGTCAGGTACTTTTCAGTGTAAAAGTATCTGGTACTGGTGAGTGTAAAAGTGTCTGGCATAGGTCAGTGTAAATGTCTCTAGTATAAGTCAGTGTAAAAGTGTCTGGTACTATTCAGTGTAAAAGTCTCTGGTACTGGTCAGTGAAAAGTGTCTGGTATAGGTCAGTGTAAAAGTGTCTGGTACTGGTCAGTGTAAAAATGTCTAGCATAGCTCAGTGCAAAAGTGCCTGGTATAGGTCAGTGTAAAAGTGTCTGGTATTGGTCAGTGTAAAAGTGTCTGCTATAGTCAGTGTAAAAGTGTCTGTATAGGTCAGTGTAAACGTGCCTGCTATAGGTCAGAGTAAAAGTGTCTGGTATAGGTCAGTGTAAAAGTGTCTGGTATAGGTCAGTGTAAAAGTGTCTGCTATAATAAGTGTAAAGTGTCTGGTATAGGTCAGTGCAAAAGTGTCTGCTATAGTCAGTATAAATATGTCTGGCATAGGTCAGTGTAAAAGTGTCTGGTATAGGTAAGTGTAAAAGTGTCTGGTACTGTTCAGTGTAAAAGTGTCTGGTATGGGTCAGTGTAAACGTTAAACATGTCTGGTATTGGTCAGTGCAAGGAGTCTGGTAAAGGTCAGTGTAAAAGTGTCTTGCATAGGTCAGTTTAAAAGTGCCTGGTATAGTTCAGTGTAAAAGTGCCTGGCAGAGGTCAGTGTAAAAGTGTATGTGATAGATCATTGTAAAAGTGTCTGCAATAGTCACTGTAAAGTGTCTGCTATAGGTCAGTGTAAAAATGTCTGCTATAGTCAGTGTAAAAGTATCTCGTATAGGTCAGTGAACAAGTGTGTGGTATTGGTCAGCATAAAAGAGTCTGGTATAGATCAATGAAAAAGTGTCTGGTATAGGTCAGTGTTAAAATGTCTGCTATAGTCACTGTACAGTGTCTGGAATAGGTCAGTGTAAAAATGTCTCCTATAGTGAGTTTAAAAGTGTATCGTATAGGTCAGTAAACAAGTGTCACGTATAGGTCAGTGTAAAAGTATCTGGTATATGTAAGTGTAAAAGTTTCTGGTATTGATCATTGTAAAATTGTGTGGTATAGGTTAATGTTAAACTGCCTAGTATCGGTCAGTGTAAACGTGTCTGGTATAGGTCAGTATAAAAGTGTCTGCTATACTCAGTGTAAAAGCATCTGGTATAGGTCAGTGTAAAAGTGCCTGGTATAGGTCAGTCTAAATGTGTCTGGTATAGGTCAGTGTAAAAGTTTCTGGTATAGGTCACTATAAAAGTGGCTGGTATAGGTCAGTGTAATAGTGTCTGGTACTGGTCAGTGTAAAAGTGTCTGGTATAGGTCAGTATAAAAGTGTCTGGTATAGGTCAGTATCAAAGTGTCATGAATAGGTAAGAGTAAAAGTGTCTGGTACTGCTCAGTGTAAAAGTGCCTGGTACAGGTCAGTGTAAAAGTGTATGGTATAGATCAGTGTAAAAGTGTCTGGAATAGGTCACTGTAAAACTGTCTGGTACTGGTCAGTGTAAATGTGCCTGGTATAGGTCAGTATCAAGGTGTCTGGTATAGGTCAGTATCAAAGTGTCTCGAAAAGGTAAGAGTAAAAGTGTCTGGTACTGGTCAGTGTAAAAGTGCCTGGTACAGGTCAGTGTAAAAGTGTATGGTATAGATCAGTGTAAAAGTGTCTGGAATAGGTCAGTGTAAAAGTGTCTGGTACTGGTCAGTGTTAAAATGTCTGGTATAGGTCAGTGTATAAGTGTCTAGTATAGGTCATTGTAAAAGTGTCTGGTACTAGTCAGTGTAAAAGTATTTGGTACTGGTCAGTGTAAAAATGTCTAGCATAGCTCAGTGCAAAAGTGCTTGGTATAGGTCAGTGTAAAAGTGCTTGGTATAGGTCAGTGTAAAAGTGCTTGGTATAGGTCAGTGTAAAAGTGTCTTGTACAGGTCAGTGTAAAAGTGTCTGCTATAGTCACTGTAAAGTGTCTGGTATAGGTCAGTGCAAATGTGTCTGCTATAGTCAGTGTAAATGTGTCTGGTATAGGTCAGTGTAATAGTGTCTGGTATATTTAAGTGTAAAAGTGTCTGGTACAGGTCTGTATCAAAATGTCTGGTATAGGTTAGTGTAAAAGTGTATGGTATAGGTCAGTGTAAAATTGTCTGGAGTCTCTCATTGTAAAAGTGTCTGGCATAGGTCATTGTAAAAGTGAATGGTACTGGTCAGTGTAAAAGTGTCTGGTATGGTCAGTGTAAACGTGTCTGGTATTGATAAGTGTGAATTGTCTGGTACAGGTCAGTGTAAAAGTGTCTGTCATACGTAAGTGTAAAAGTCCCTGGTATAGGTCAGTGTAAAATTATCTGGTATAGGACAGTGTAAAAGTGTGTGCTATAGTCAGTGTAAAAGTGTCTGGCATAGGTCAGTGTAAAAGTGTCAGGTACTGGGCAGTGTAAAAGTAACTGGTACTGGTGAGTGTAAAAGTGTCTGGTATAGCTCAGTGCAAAGTGTCTGGTATAGGTCAGTGTAAAAGAGTCTGGTACTGGTCAGAGCAAAAGTGTCTGCCATAGGTCAGTGTAAAAGTGTCTGGTATAGGTCAGTGTAAAAGAGTCTGGTACTGGTCAGAGTAAAAGTGTCTGGTATATGTCAGTGTAAAAGTGTCTATTACTGTTCTGTGTAAAAGTGTCTGGTATATGTCAGTGTAAACGTCAAACATGTCTGGTATTGGTCAGTGTAAGGTGTCTGGTATAGTTCAGTGTAAAAGTGTCTTGCATAAGTCAGTTTAAAAGTGCCTGGTATAGGTCAGTGTAAAAGTTTCTGCTATACTCAATGTAAAAGTGTCTGGTATAGGTCAGGGTAAAAGTGCCTGGTATAGGTCACTGTAAAAGTGTATGTGATAGGTAATTATAAAAGTGTCTGCTATTGTCACTGTAAAGTGCCTGGTATAGGTCAGTGTAAAAATGTCTGCTATAGTCAGTGTAAAAGTATCTCGTATAGGTCAATGTACAAGTGTGTGGTAATGGTCAGTGTAAAAGAGTCTTGAAAAGGTCAGTGTAAAAGTGTCTGGTATAGGTCAGTGTAAAAGTGTCTGCTATAGTCAATGTAAAGTGTCTGGTATAGGTCAGTGCAAAAATGTCTGCCATAGTCAGCGTAAAAGTGTATAGTATAGGTCAGTATACAAGTGTCTCGTATAGGTCAGTGTAAAAGTGTCTGGCATAGGTCAGTGTAAAAGTGTCTGGTATGGTCAGTGTAAACGTGTCTGGTATTGATCTGTGTGAAATGTCTGGTACAGGTCAGTGTAAAAGTGTTTGTCATAGGTAAGTGTAAAAGTCCCTGGTACAGGCCATTGTAAAAGTGTCTGGTATAGGACAGTGTAAAAGTGTGTGCAATAGTCAGTGTAAAAGTGTCTGGTATAGCCCAGTGTAAAAGTGTCAGGTACTGGTCAGTGTAAACGTATATGGTACTGGTGAGTGTAAAAGTGTCTGGTATAGGTCAGTGTAAATGTGTCTAGCATAGGTCAGTGTAAAAGTGTCTGGTAATATTCAGTGTAAAAGTCTCTGGTACTGGTCAGTGTAAAAGTGTCTGGTATAGGTCAGTCTAAAAGTGTCTGGTACTGGTCAGTGTAAAAGTGTCTTGTACTGATCCGTGTAAAAATGTCTAGCATAGCTCAGTGCAAAAGTGCTTGGTATAGGTCAGTGCAAAAGTGTATGGTATTGTTTAGTGTAAAAGTGTCTGCAATAGTCAGTGTAAAAGTGTCTGTATAGGTCAGTGTAATCGTGCCGGCTATAGGTCAGTGTAAAAGTGTCTGATATAGGTCAGTGTAAAAGTGTCTGCTATAGAAAGTGTAAAGTGTCTGGTATAGGTCAGTGCAAAAGTGTCTGCCATAGTAAGTGTAAAGTGTCTGGTATAGGTCAGTGCAAAAGTGTCTGGTACAGGTCTGCATCAAAATGTCTGGTATAGGTTAGTGTTAAAGTGTATGGTATAGGTCAGTTTAAAATTATCCGGTGTCTCTCAGTGTAAAAGTGTCTGGCATAGGTCTTTGTGAAAGTGTCTGGTACTGGTCAGTGTAAAAGTGTCTGATATGGTCAGTGTAAACGTGTCTGGTATTGATCTGTGTGAATTGTCTGGTACAGGTCAGTGTAAAAGTGTCTGTCATAGGTAAGTGTAAAAGTCACTGGTACAGGTCAGTGTAAAAGTGTCTGGTATAGGACAGTGTAAAAGTGTGTGCAGTAGTAAGTGTAAAAGTGTCTGGTATAGGTCAGTGTAAAAGTGTCAGGTACTGGTCAGTGTAAAAGTATCTGGTACTGGTGAGTGTAAAAGTGTCTGGTATAGCTCAGTGTAAAATATATGGTATAGGTCAGTGTAAAAGAGTCTGGTACTGGTCAGTGTAAACGTCTCTGGTATAGGTCAGTGTAAAAGGGTCTGGTATACGTCAGTGTAAAACTGTCTGGTATAGGTAAGTGTAAAAGTGTCTGGTACTGTTCATTGTAAAGGTGTCTGGTATGGGTCAGTGTAAACTTTAAACATGTCTGGTATTGGTCAGTGTAAAAGTGTCTTGCATAGGTCAGTTTAAATGTGCCTGGTATAGTTCAGTGTAAAAGTGTCTGCTATACTCAGTGTAAAAGTGTCTGGTATAGGTCAGGGTAAAAGTGCCTGGTAGAGGTCAGTGTAAAAGTGTATGTGATAGATCATTGTAAAAGTGTCTGCTATAGTCACTGTAAAGTGTCTGCTATAGGTCAGTGTAAAAATGTCTGCTATAGTCAGTGTAAAAGTATCTAGTATAGGTCAGTGTACAAGTGTGTGGTATTGGTCAGTATAAAAGAGTGTGGTATAGGTCAATGTAAAAGTGTCTGGTATAGGTCAGTGTAAAAATGTCTGCTATAGTCACTGTACAGTGTCTGGAATAGGTCAGTGTAAAAATGTCTGCTATAGTCATTGTAAAAGTGTGTCGTATAGGTCAGTATACAAGTGTCACGTATAGGTCAGTGTAAAAGTATCTGGTATATGTAAGTGTAAAAG
This sequence comes from Sinohyriopsis cumingii, assembly GCA_028554795.2. Taxonomy (NCBI): domain Eukaryota; kingdom Metazoa; phylum Mollusca; class Bivalvia; order Unionida; family Unionidae; genus Sinohyriopsis; species Sinohyriopsis cumingii. The sequence goes on from CM068824.1 coordinate 100,233,338, forward strand.
TGTCTGGTATTGGTCATTGTAAACTTCCGTGGTATAGGTTAATGTTAAATTGTCTAGTATCGGTCAGTGTAAACGTGTCTGGTATAGGTCAGTATAAAAGTGTCTGCTCTACTCAGTGTAAAAGTGTCTGGTATAGGTCAGTGTAAAAGTGTCTGGTATAGGTCAGTGCAAATGTGCCTGGTATAGGTCAGTCTAAAAGTTTCTGGTATAGGTCAGTATAAATGTGTCTGGTATAGGTCAGTGTAATAGTGTTTAGTATAGGTCAGTGTAAAAGTGTCTGGTATAGGTCAGTATAAAAGTGTCTGGTATAGGTCAGTATCAAAGTGTCTCGAATAGGTAAGAGTAAAAGTGTCTGGTACTGGTCAGTGTACAAGTGCCTGGTACAGGTCAGTGTAAAAGTGTATGGTATAGATCAGTGTAAAAGTGTCTGGAATAGGTCAGTGTAAAAGTGGCTGGTACTGGTCAGTGTAAAAGTGGCTGGTATAGGTCAGTGTACAAGTGTCTAGTATAGGTCTGTGTAAAAGGTGTCTGGTACTAGTCAGTGTAACAGTGTCTGGTACTGGTCAGTGTAAAAGTGTCTGGTATAGGTCAGTGTAAAAGTGTCTGGTATGGGTCAGTGTAAAAATTTCTAGCATAGCTCAGTGCAACAGTGCTTGGTATAGGTCAGTGTAAAAGTGTCTGGTACAGGTCAGTGTAAAATTGTCTGCTATAGTCAGTGTAAAGTGTCTTGTATAGGTCAGTGCAAAAGTGTCTGCTATAGTCAGTGTAAATGTGTCTGGTATAGGTCAGTGTAATAGTGTCCGGTATAGGTTAGTGTAAAAGTGTATGGTATAGGTCAGTGTAAAATTATCTGGTGTCTCTCAGTGTAAAAGTGTCTGGCATAGGTCATTGTGAAAGTGTCTGGTACTGTTCTGTGTAAAAGTGTCTGGTATAGGTCAGTGTAAACGTCAAACATGTCTGGTAATGGTCAGTGTAAGGTGTCTGGTATAGGACAGTGTAAAAGTGTGTGCAATAGTCAGTGTAAAAGTGTCTGGTATAGCCCAGTGTAAAAGTGTCAGGTACTGGTCAGTGTAAACGTATATGGTACTGGTGAGTGTAAAAGTGTCTGGTATAGGTCATTGTAAATGTGTCTAGCATAGGTCAGTGTAAAAGTGTCTGGTAATATTCAGTGTAAAAGTCTCTGGTACTGGTCAGTGTAAGAGTGTCTGGTATAGGTCAGTCTAAAAGTGTCTGGTACTGGTCAGTGTAAAAGTGTCTTGTACTGATCCGTATAAAAATGTCTAGCATAGCTCAGTGCAGAAGTGCTTGGTATAGGTCAGTGCAAAAGTGTATGGTATTGTTTAGTGTAAAAGTGTCTGCAATAGTCAGTGTAAAAGTGTCTGTATAGGTCAGTGTAATCGTGCCGGCTATAGGTCAGTGTAAAAGTGTCTGATATAGGTCAGTGTAAAAGTGTCTGCTATAGTAAGTGTAAAGTGTCTGGTATAGGTCAGTGCAAAAGTGTCTGCCATAGTAACTGTAAAGTGTCTGGTATAGGTCAGTGCAAAAGTGTCTGGTACAGGTCTGCATCAAAATGTCTGGTATAGGTTAGTGTTAAAGTGTATGGTATCGGTCAGTTTAAAATTATCCGGTGTCTCTCAGTGTAAAAGTGTCTGGCATAGGTCATTGTGAAAGTGTCTGGTACTGGTCAGTGTAAAAGTGTCTGATATGGTCAGTGTAAACGTGTCTGGTATTGATCTGTGTGAATTGTCTGGTACAGGTCAGTGTAAAAGTGTCTGGTATAGGACAGTGTAAAAGTGTGTGCAGTAGTAGGTGTAAAAGTGTCAGGTACTGGTCAGTGTAAAAGTATCTGGTACTGGTGAGTGTAAAAGTGTCTGGTATAGCTCAGTGTAAAATATATGGTATAGGTCAGTGTAAAAGAGTCTGGTACTGGTCAGTGTAAACGTCTCTGGTATAGGTCAGTGTAAAAGGGTCTGGTATACGTCAGTGTAAAACTGTCTGGTATAGGTAAGTGTAAAAGTGTCTGGTACTGTTCAGTGTTAAAGTGTCTGGTATGGGTCAGTGTAAACTTTAAACATGTCTGGTATTGGTCAGTGTAAAAGTGTCTTGCATAGGTCAGTTTAAATGTGCCTGGTATAGTTCAGTGTAAAAGTGTCTGCTATACTCAGTGTAAAAGTGTCTGGTATAGGTCAGGGTAAAAGTGCCTGGTAGAGGTCAGTGTAAAAGTGTATGTGATAGATCATTGTAAAAGTGTCTGCTATAGTCACTGTAAAGTGTCTGCTATAGGTCAGTGTAAAAATGTCTGCTATAGTCAGTGTAAAAGTATCTAGTATAGGTCAGTGTACAAGTGTGTGGTATTGGTCAGTATAAAAGAGTGTGGTATAGGTCAATGTAAAAGTGTCTGGTATAGGTCAGTGTAAAAATGTCTGCTATAGTCACTGTACAGTGTCTGGAATAGGTCAGTGTAAAAATGTCTGCTATAGTCATTGTAAAAGTGTGTCGTATAGGTCAGTATGCAAGTGTCACGTATAGGTCAGTGTAAAAGTAACTGGTATATGTAAGTGTAAAAGTGTCTGGTATTAGTCATTGTAAAATTCTGTGGTATAGGTTAATGTTAAATTGTCTAGTATCGGTCAGTGTAAACGTGTCTGGTATAGGTCAGTATAAAAGTGTCTGCTCTACTCAGTGTAAAAGTGTCTGGTATAGGTCAGTGTAAAAGTGTCTGGTATAGGTCAGTGCAAATGTGCCTGGTATAGGTCAGTCTAAAAGTTTCTGGTATAGGTCAGTATAAATGTGTCTGGTATAGGTCAGTGTAATAGTGTCCAGTATAGGTCAGTGTGAAAGTGTCTGGTATAGGTCAGTATAAAAGTGTCTGGTATAGGTCAGTATCAAAGTGTCTCGAATAGGTAAGAGTAAAAGTGTCTGGTACTGGTCAGTGTACAAGTGCCTGGTACAGGTCAGTGTGAAAGTGTATGGTATAGATCAGTGTAAAAGTGTCTGGAATAGGTCAGTGTAAAAGTGGCTGGTACTGGTCAGTGTAAAAGTGGCTGGTATAGGTCAGTGTACAAGTGTCTAGTATAGGTCTGTGTAAAAGGTGTCTGGTACTAGTCAGTGTAGCTGTGTCTGGTACTGGTCAGTGTAAAAGTGTCTGGTATAGGTCAGTGTAAAGTGTCTGGTATGGGTCAGTGTAAAAATTTCTAGCATAGCTCAGTGCAACAGTGCTTGGTATAGGTCAGTGTAAAAGTGCCTGGTACAGGTCAGTGTAAAAGTGTCTGGTATAGGACAGCGTAAAAGTGTGTGCAATAGTCAGTGTAAAAGTGTCTGGTATAGCTCAGTGTAAAAGTGTCAGGTACTGATCAGGGTAAAAGTATCTGGTACTGGTGAGTCTAAAAGTGTCTGGTATAGGTCAGTGTAAAAGTGTCTGGTACTGGTCAGTGTAAAAGTGCCTGGTATAGGTCAGTATAAAAGTGTCTGGTATAGGTCAGTATCAAAGTGTCTCGAATAGGTAAGAGTAAAAGTCTCTGGTACTGGTCAGTGTAAAAGTGCCTGGTACAGGTCAGTGTAAAAGTGTATGGTATAGATCAGTGCAAAAGTGTCTGGTATAGGACAGCGTAAAAGTGTGTGCAATAGTCAGTGTAAAAGTGTCTGGTATAGCTCAGTGTAAAAGTGTCAGGTACTGATCAGGGTAAAAGTATCTGGTACTGGTGAGTCTAAAAGTGTCTGGTATAGGTCAGTGTAAAAGTGTCTGGTACTGGTCAGTGTAAAAGTGCCTGGTACAGGTCAGTGTAAAAGTGTATGGTATAGATCAGTGCAAAAGTGTCTGGAATAGGTCAGTGTAAAAGTGGCTGGTACTGGTCAGTGTAAAAGTGGCTGGTACTGGTCAGTGCAAAAGTGTCTGGTATAGGTCAGTGTACAAGTGTCTAGTATAGGTCAGTGTAAAAGTGTCTGGTACTAGTCAGTGTAACAGTGTCTGGTACTGGTCAGTGTAAAAGTGTCTGGTATAGGTCAGTGTAAAAGTATCTGGTAACGGTCAGAGTAAAAATTTCTAGCATAGCTCAGTGCATCAGTGCTTGGTATAGGTCAGTGTAAAAGTGCCTGCCATAGGTCAGTGTAAAAGTGTCTGGTACAGGTCAGTGTAAAATTGTCTGCTATAGTCAGTGTAAAGTGTCTGGTATAGGTCAGTGCAAAAGTGTCTGCTATAGTCAGTGTAAACGCGTCTGGTATAGGTCAATGTAATAGTGCTTGGTATATTTAAGTGTAAAAGTGTCTGGTACAGGTCTGTATCAAAATGTCTGGTATAGGTAAGTATAAAAGTGTATGGTATAGGTCAGTGTAAAATTATCTGGTGTCTCTCAGTGTAAAAGTGTCTGCCATAGGTCATTGTGAAAGTGTCTGGTACTGGTCAGTGTAAAAGTGTCTGGTATGGTCAGTGTAAACGTGTCTGGTATTGATCTGTGTGAATTGTCTGGTACAGGTCAGTGTAAAAGTGTCTGTCATAGGTACGTGTAAAAGTCCCTGGTACAGGTCAGTGTAAAAGTGTCTGGTATAGGACAGTGTAAAAGTGTGTGCAATAGTCAGTGTAAAAGTGTCTGGTATAGGTCAGTATAATAGTGTCAGGTACTGGTCATTGTAAAAGTATCTGGTACTGGTGAGTGTAAAAGTGTCTGGTATAGGTCAGTGTAAAAGTGTCTGGAATAGGTCAGTGTAAAAGAGTCTGGTACTGGTCAGTATAAAAGTGTCTGGTATAGGTCAGTGTAAAAGGGTCTGGTATAAGTCAGTGTAAAAGTGTCTGGCATAGGTAAGTGTAAAAGTGTCCGGTACCGTTCAGTGTAAAAGTGTCTGGTATAGGTCTGTGTAAACGTTAAACATATCTGGTATTGGTCAGTGTAAGGAGTCTGGCATAGGTCAGTGTAAAAGTGTCTTGCATAGGTCAGTTTAAAAGTGCCTGGTATAGTTCAGTGTAAAAGTGTCTGCTATACTCAGTGTGAAAGTCTCTGGTATATGTCAGGGTAATAGTGCCTGGTACAGGTAAGTGTAAAAGTGTATGTTATAGCTCATTGTAAAAGTGTCTGCTATAGTCACTGTAAAATGTCTGGTATAGGTCAGTGTAAAAATGTCTCCTATAGTCAGTGTGAAAGTATCTCGTATAGGTCATTGTACTAGTGTCTGGTATTGGTCAGTCTAAAAGAATCTGGTATAGGTCAGTGTAAAAGTGTCTGGTATAGGTCAGTGTGAAAATGTCTGCTCTTGTCAGTGTAAAAGTGTATGGTATAGGTCAGTATACATGTGCCTCGTATAGGTCAGTCTAAAAAGTGTCTGGTATACGTAAGTGTAAAAGTGTTTTCTACTGGTCATTTTAAAATTGTGTGGTATGGGTTAGTGTTAAATTGTCTAGTATCGGTCAGTGTAAACGTGTCTGGTATAGGTCAGTATAAAAGTGACTGCTATACTCAGTGTAAAAGTGTCTGGTATAGGTCAGTGTAAAAGTGTCTGGTATAGGTCAGTGTAAAAGTGCCTGGTATAGGTCAGTATAAAAGTGTCTGGTATAGGTCAGTATCAAAGTGTCTCGAATAGGTAAGAGAAGAAGTGTCTGGTACTGGTCAGTGCAAAAGTGCCTGGTATAGGTCAGTGTAAAAGTGTATGGTATAGATCAGTGCAAAAGTGTCTGGAATAGGTCAGTGTAAAAGTGTCAGGTACTGGTCAGTGTAAAAGTGACTGGTATAGATCAGTGTACAAGTGTCTAGTATAGGTCAGTGTAAAAGAGTCTGGTACTAGTCAGTGTAAAAGTGTCTGGTACTGGTCAGTCTAAAAGTGCCTGGTATAGGTCAGTGTAAAAGTGTCTGCTATACTCAGTGTAAAAGTGTCTGTATAGGTCAGTGTAAAAGTGCCTTGTATAGGTCAGTGTAAAGGTGTCTGGTACAGGACAGTGTAAAAGTGTCTGCTATAGTCAGTGTAAAGTGTCTGGTATATGTCAGTGCAAAAGTGTCAGGTACTGCTCAGTGTAAAAGAATCTGGTACTGGTCAGTGTTAAAGTGCCTGGTATGGTCAGTATAAACATGTCTGGTATTGATTTGTGTGAATTGTCTGGTACAGGTCAGTGTAAAAGTGTTTGTCATAGGTAAGTGTAAAGGTCCCTGGTACAGGTCAGTGTAAAAGTGTCTAGTATAGGACAGCGTAAAAGTGTGTGCAATAGTCAGTGTAAAAGTGTATGGTATAGCGCAGTGTAAAAGTGTCAGGTACTGATCAGTGTAAAAGTATCTGGAACTGGTGAGTGTAAAAGTGTCTGGTATAGGTCAGTGTAAAAGTGTCTAGTATAGGTCAGTGTAAAAGTGTCTGGTATAGTTAAGAGTAAAAGTGGCTGGCATAGGTCAGTGTAAAAGTGTCTGGTACTGGTCAGTGTAAAAGTGTCTGGTAGAGGTCAGTGTAAAAGTGTATGGTATCAGACAGTGTAAAAGTGTCTAGGATACTTTAGTGTAAAAGTGTCTGGTATAGGTCAGTGTAAAAGTGTTTTGTATAGGTAAGAGTAAAAGTGTCTAGTATAGGTCATTGCAAAAGAGTCTGGTATAGGTAACAGAAACAGTGTCTGGTAAATGTCAGTGCAAAAGTGTCGGGCTTAGGTCAATGTAAATGTATCTAGTATAGGTCAGTGTAAAAGTGTCTGGTATCGGTCAGTGTAAAAATGTCTGGTATAGGTCAGTGTAAAGGTATCTGGTATAGGTCTGTGTAAAAGTGTCTGGTAGAGGTCAGTGTAAAAGTGTCTGGCATAGGTCAATGTAAAAGTGTCATGTATAGGTCAGTGTAAAAGTGTCTGGTATTGGTCACTGTAAAAGTGACTCGTATAGGTCAGTGTAAAAGTGTCTGGTACTTGTCAGTGTAAAAGTGTCTGGTATAGGAATGTGTAAAAGTGTCTGGTATAGGTCAGTGTTAAAGTGGCTGCTATAGGTCAGTGTAAAAGTGTCTGCTATAGGCCAGCGTAAAAGGATCTGGTACAGGTCAGTGTAAAAGTGTCTGGTATAGGTCAGTGTAAAAGTGCCTGGTATAGTTCAGTGTAAATGTGTATGCTATAGTCAGTGTAAAGTGTCTGGTATAGGTCAGCGTAAAAGTGTCTGCTATAGTAGGTGTAAAAGTGTCTGGTATAGATCAGTGCACAAGTGTCTGGTATAGTTCATTATTAAAGAGTCTGGTATAGATCAGCGTAAAACTGTCTGATACCGGTCAGTGTAATACTGTCTGGTATAGGTCAGTGTAAAAGTGTCTGGTATGGGTCGGTGTAAAAATTTCTAGCATAGCTCAGTGCAACAGTGCTTGGTATAGGTCAGTGTAAAAGTGTCTGGTACAGGTCAGTGTAAAATTGTCTGCTATAGTCAGTGTAAAGTGTCTTGTATAGGTCAGTGCAAAAGTGTCTGCTATAGTCAGTGTAAATGTGTCTGGTATAGGTCAGTGTAATAGTGTCCGGTATAGGTTAGTGTAAAAGTGTATGGTATAGGTCAGTGTAAAATTATCTGGTGTCTCTCAGTGTAAAAGTGTCTGGCATAGGTCATTGTGAAAGTGTCTGGTACTGTTCTGTGTAAAAGTGTCTGGTATAGGTCAGTGTAAACGTCAAACATGTCTGGTAATGGTCAGTGTAAGGTGTCTGGTATAGGTCAGTGGAAAAGTGTATTGGATAAGTCAGTTCAAACGTGCCTGGTATAGGTCAGTGTAAAAGTGTCTGCTATACTCAATGTAAAAGTGTCTGGTATAGGTCAGGGTAAAAGTGCCTGGTATAGGTAAGTGAAAAGGTGTATGTGATAGGTCATTGTAAAAGTGTCTGCTATAGTCACTGTAAAGTGTCTGGTATAGGTCAGTGTAAAAATGTCTGCTATAGTCAGCGTAAAAGCATCTCGTATAAGTCAGTGTACAAGTGTGTGGTAATGGTCAGGGTAAAAGAGTCTGGGATAGGTCAGTGTAAAAGTGTCTGGTATAGGACAGTGTAAAAGTGTCTGTCATAGTCAATGTAAAGTGTGTAGTATAGGTCAGTGTAAAAATGTGTGCTATAGTCAGTGAAAAAGTGTATCGTATAGGTCAGTATACAAGTGTCTCGTATAGGTCAGTGTAAAAGTGTCTGGTATAGGTCAGTGTAAAAGTGTCAGGTACTGGAAAGTGTAAAAGTATCTGGTACTGGTCAGTGTAAAAGTGTCTGGTATGGTCAGTATAAACGTGTCTGGTAATTATCTGTGTGAATTGTCTGGTGCAGGTCAGTGTAAAAGTGTTTGTCATAGGTAAGTGTAAAGGTCCCTGGTACAGGTCAGTGTAAAAGTGTCTGGTATAGGACAGTGTAAATGTGTGTGCAATAGTCAGTGTAAAAGTGTCTGGTATAGCTCAGTGTAAAAGTGTCAGGTTCTGGTCAGTGTAAAAGTGTCTGGTACTGGTGAGTGTAAAAGTGTCTGGTATAGGTCAGTGTAAAAGTGTTTAGTATAGGTCAGTTTGAAAGTGTCTGGCACTAGTCAGTGTAAAAGTGTCTGGTACTGGTCAGTGTAAAAGTGTCCGGTATAGGTCAGTGTAAAAGTGTCTCGTACTGGTCAGTGTTAAAATGTCTAGCATAGCTCAGAGCAAAAGTGCCTGGTATAGGTCAGTGTAAAAGTGTTTCGTATAGGTCAGTGTAAAAGTGTCTGCTATAGTCAGTGTAAAAGTGTCTGTATAGGTCAATGTAAACGTGCATGCTATAGGTCAGTGTAAAAGTGTCTGGTATAGGTCAGTGTAAAAGTGTCTGCTATAGTCAGTGTAAATGTGTCTGGTATAGGTGAGTGTAATAGTGTCTGGTACAGGTAAGTGTAAAAGTGTCTGGTACAGCTCTGTATTAAAATGTCTGGTACAGGTTAGTGTAAAAGTGTATGATATAGGTCAGCGTAAAATTATCTGGTGTCTCTCAGTGTAAAAGTGTCTGCCATAGGTCATTGTGAAAGTGTCTGGTATGGTCAGTCTAAATGTGTTTGGTATTGATCTGTGTGAAACCTCTGGTACAGGTCAGTGTAAAAGTGTCTGTCATAGGTAAGTGTAAAAGTCCCTGGTACTCGTCAGTGTAAAAGTATCTGGTATAGGACACTGTAAAAGGGTGTGCAATAGTCAGCGTAAAAGTGTTTGGTATAGGTCAGTGTAAAAGTGTCAGTTACTGGTAAATGTAAAAGTGACTGGTACTGGTGAGTGTAAAAGTGTATGGTATAGCTCAGTGTACAAGTGTCTGGTATATGACAGTGTAAAATAGTCTGGTGCTGGTCAGTGTAAAAGTGTCTGGTATAGGTCAGTGTAAAAGGGTCTTGTATACGTCAGTGTAAAACTGTCTGGTATAGGTAAGTGTAAAAGTGTCTGGTACTGTTCAGTGTAAAAGTGTCTGGTATAGGTCAGTGTAAACGTTAAACATGTCTGATATTGGTCAGAGTAAGGAGTCTGGTATAGGTCAGTGTAAAAGTGCCTTGCATAGGTCAGTTTAAAAGTGCCTGGTATAGTTCAGTGTAAAAGTGTCTGCTATACTCAGTGTACAAGTGTCTGGTATAGGTCAGGGTAAAAGTCCCTGGTACAGGTCAGTGTAAAAGTGTCTGGTATCGGACAGTGTAAAAGTGTGTGCAATAGTCAGTGTAAAAGTTTTTGGTATAGGTCAGTGTAAAAGTGTCAGGTACTGGTCAGTGTAAAAGTATCTGGTACTGGTGACTGTAAAAGTGTCTGGTATACGTCAGTGTAAAAGTGTCTGGTACTAATCAGTGTAAAAGTCTCTGGTACTGGTCAGTGTAAAAATGTCTAGCATAGCTCAGTGCAAAAGTGCCTGGTATAGGTCAGTGCAAAAGTGTTTCGTATAGGTCAGTGTAAAAGTGTCTGCTATAGTCAGTCTCTATAGGTCAATGTAAAGGTGCATTATATAGGTCAGTGTAAAAGTGTCAGGTACTGGTCAGTTTAAAAGTATCTGGTACTGGTGAGTGTAAAAGTGTCTGGTATAGCTCAGTGTAAAAGTGGCTGGTATAGGTCTGTGTAAAAGTTTCTGGTTCGGGTCAGAGTAAAAGTGCCTGGTATAGGTCAGTGTAAAAGTGTCTGGTATAGGTCAGTGTAAAAGTGTCAGCTATAGTCAATGTAAAAGTGTCTGGTATAGGTCAGGGTACAAGTGCCTTGTATAGGTAAGTGAAAAGGTGTATGTGATAGGTCATTGTAAAAGTGTCTGCTATAGTCACTGTAAAGTGTCTGGTATAGGTCAGTGTAAAAATGTCTGTTATGGTCAGTGTAAAAGTATCTCGTATAAGTCAGTGTACAAGTGTCTGGTAATGGTCAGGGTAAAAGAGTCTGGGATAGGTCAGTGTAAAAGTGTCTGCTATAGTCAATGTAAAGTGTCTGGTATAGGTCAGTGTAAAAATGTGTGCTATAGTCAGTGTAAAAGTGTATCGTATAGGTCAGTATACAAGTGTCTCGTATAGTTCAGTGTAAAAGTGTCTGGCATAGGTCAGTGCAAAAGTGTCAGGTACTGGTCAGTGTAAAAGAATCTGGTACTGGTCAGTGTAAACGTGTCTGGTATTGATCTGTGTGAATTGTCTGGTACAGGTCAGTGTAAAAGTGTTTGTCATAGGTAAGTGTAAAGGTGCCTGGTACAGGTCAGTGTAAAAGTGTCTGGTATAGGACAGCGTAAAAGTGTGTGCAATAGTCAGTGTAAAAGTGTCTGGTATAGCTCAGTGTAAAAGTGTCAGGTACTGATCAGGGTAAAAGTATCTGGTACTGGTGAGTCTAAAAGTGTCTGGTATAGGTCAGTGTAAAAGTGTCTGGTACTGGTCAGTGTAAAAGTGCCTGGTATAGGTCAGTATAAAAGTGTCTGGTATAGGTCAGTATCAAAGTGTCTCGAATAGGTAAGAGTAAAAGTGTCTGGTACTGGTCAGTGTAAAAGTGCCTGGTACAGGTCAGTGTAAAAGTGTATAGCATAGATCAGTGCAAAAGTGTCTGGAATAGGTCAGTGTAAAAGTGGCTGGTACTGGTCAGTGTAAAAGTGTCTGGTATAGGTCAGTGTACAAGTGTCTAGTATAGGTCAGTGTAAAAGTGTCTGGTACTAGTCAGTGTAACAGTGTCTGGTACTGGTCAGTGTAAAAGTGTCTGGTATAGGTCAGTGTAAAAGTGTCTGGTATGGGTCAGAGTAAAAATTTCTAGCATAGCTCAGTGCATCAGTGCTTGGTATAGGTCAGTGTAAAAGTGCCTGCCATAGGTCAGTGTAAAAGTGTCTGGTACAGGTCAGTGTAAAATTGTCTGCTATAGTCAGTGTAAAGTGTCTGGTATAGGTCAGTGCAAAAGTGTCTGCTATAGTCAGTGTAAACGCGTCTGGTATAGGTCAGTGTAATAGTGTTTGGTATATTTAAATGTAAAAGTGTCTGGTACAGGTATGTATCAAAATGTCTGGTATAGGTTAGTATAAAAGTGTATGGTATAGGTCAGTGTAAAATTATCTGGTGTCTCTCAGTGTAAAAGTGTCTGCCATAGGTCATTGTGAAAGTGTCTGGTACTGGTCAGTGTAAAAGTGTCTGGTATGGTCAGTGTAAACGTGTCTGATATTGATCTGTGTGAATTGTCTGGTACAGGTCAGTGTAAAAGTGTCTGTCATAGGTACGTGTAAAAGTCCCTGGTACAGGTCAGTGTAAAAGTGTCTGGTATAGGACAGTGTAAAAGTGTGTGCAATAGTCAGTGTAAAAGTGTCTGGTATAGGTCAGTATAATAGTGTCAGGTACTGGTCATTGTAAAAGTATCTGGTACTGGTGAGTGTAAAAGTGTCTGGTATAGGTCAGTGTAAAAGTGTCTGGAATAGGTCAGTGTAAAAGAGTCTGGTACTGGTCAGTATAAAAGTGTCTGGTATAGGTCAGTGTAAAAGGGTCAGGTATAAGTCAGTGTAAAAGTGTCTGGCATAGGTAAGTGTAAAAGTGTCCGGTACCGTTCAGTGTAAAAGTGTCTGGTATAGGTCTGTGTAAACGTTAAACATATCTGGTATTGGTCAGTGTAAGGAGTCTGTCATAGGTCAGTGTAAAAGTGTCTTGCATAGGTCAGTTTAAAAGTGCCTGGTATAGTTCAGTGTAAAAGTGTCTGCTATACTCAGTGTGAAAGTCTCTGGTATATGTCAGGGTAATAGTGCCTGGTACAGGTAAGTGTAAAAGTGTATGTTATAGCTCATTGTAAAAGTGTCTGCTATAGTCATTGTAAAGTGTCTGGTATAGGTCAGTGTAAAAATGTCTGCTATAGTCAGTGTGAAAGTATCTCGTATAGGTCATTGTACTAGTGTCTGGTATTGGTCAGTCTAAAAGAGTCTGGTATAGGTCAGTGTAAAAGTGTCTGGTATAGGTCAGTGTGAAAATGTCTGCTCTTGTCAGTGTAAAAGTGTATGGTATAGGACAGTATACATGTGCCTCGTATAGGTCAGTCTAAAAAGTGTCTGGTATATGTAAGTGTAAAAGTGTTTTCTACTGGTCTTTTTAAAATTGTGTGGTATGGGTTAGTGTTAAATTGTCTAGTATCGGTCAGTGTAAACGTGTCTGGTATAGGTCAGTATAAAAGTGACTGCTATACTCAGTGTAAAAGTGTCTGGTATAGGTCAGTGTAAAAGTGTCTGGTATAGGTCAGTGTAAAAGTGTCTGGTACTGGTCAGTGTAAAAGTGCCTGGTATAGGTCAGTATAAAAGTGTCTGGTATAGGTCAGTATCAAAGTGTCTCGAATAGGTAAGAGAAGAAGTGTCTGGTACTGGTCAGTGCAAAAGTGCCTGGTATAGGTCAGTGTAAAAGTGTATGGTATAGATCAGTGCAAAAGTGTCTGGAATAGGTCAGTGTAAAAGTGTCAGGTACTGGTCAGTGTAAAAGTGACTGGTATAGGTCAGTGTACAAGTGTCTAGTATAGGTCAGTGTAAAAGAGTCTGGTACTAGTCAGTGTAAAAGTGTCTGGTATAGCTCAGTGTAAAAGTGTCAGGTACTGATCAGGGTAAAAGTATCTGGTACTGGTGAGTCTAAAAGTGTCTGGTATAGGTCAGTGTAAAAGTGTCTGGTACTGGTCAGTGTAAAAGTGCCTGGTATAGGTCAGTATAAAAGTGTCTGGTATAGGTCAGTATCAAAGTGTCTCGAATAGGTAAGAGTAAAAGTCTCTGGTACTGGTCAGTGTAAAAGTGCCTGGTACAGGTCAGTGTAAAAGTGTATGGTATAGATCAGTGCAAAAGTGTCTGGTATAGGACAGCGTAAAAGTGTGTGCAATAGTCAGTGTAAAAGTGTCTGGTATAGCTCAGTGTAAAAGTGTCAGGTACTGATCAGGGTAAAAGTATCTGGTACTGGTGAGTCTAAAAGTGTCTGGTATAGGTCAGTGTAAAAGTGTCTGGTACTGGTCAGTGTAAAAGTGCCTGGTACAGGTCAGTGTAAAAGTGTATGGTATAGATCAGTGCAAAAGTGTCTGGAATAGGTCAGTGTAAAAGTGGCTGGTACTGGTCAGTGTAAAAGTGGCTGGTACTGGTCAGTGCAAAAGTGTCTGGTATAGGTCAGTGTACAAGTGTCTAGTATAGGTCAGTGTAAAAGTGTCTGGTACTAGTCAGTGTAACAGTGTCTGGTACTGGTCAGTGTAAAAGTGTCTGGTATAGGTCAGTGTAAAAGTATCTGGTAACGGTCAGAGTAAAAATTTCTAGCATAGCTCAGTGCATCAGTGCTTGGTATAGGTCAGTGTAAAAGTGCCTGCCATAGGTCAGTGTAAAAGTGTCTGGTACAGGTCAGTGTAAAATTGTCTGCTATAGTCAGTGTAAAGTGTCTGGTATAGGTCAGTGCAAAAGTGTCTGCTATAGTCAGTGTAAACGCGTCTGGTATAGGTCAATGTAATAGTGCTTGGTATATTTAAGTGTAAAAGTGTCTGGTACAGGTCTGTATCAAAATGTCTGGTATAGGTAAGTATAAAAGTGTATGGTATAGGTCAGTGTAAAATTATCTGGTGTCTCTCAGTGTAAAAGTGTCTGCCATAGGTCATTGTGAAAGTGTCTGGTACTGGTCAGTGTAAAAGTGTCTGGTATGGTCAGTGTAAACGTGTCTGGTATTGATCTGTGTGAATTGTCTGGTACAGGTCAGTGTAAAAGTGTCTGTCATAGGTACGTGTAAAAGTCCCTGGTACAGGTCAGTGTAAAAGTGTCTGGTATAGGACAGTGTAAAAGTGTGTGCAATAGTCAGTGTAAAAGTGTCTGGTATAGGTCAGTATAATAGTGTCAGGTACTGGTCATTGTAAAAGTATCTGGTACTGGTGAGTGTAAAAGTGTCTGGTATAGGTCAGTGTAAAAGTGTCTGGAATAGGTCAGTGTAAAAGAGTCTGGTACTGGTCAGTATAAAAGTGTCTGGTATAGGTCAGTGTAAAAGGGTCTGGTATAAGTCAGTGTAAAAGTGTCTGGCATAGGTAAGTGTAAAAGTGTCCGGTACCGTTCAGTGTAAAAGTGTCTGGTATAGGTCTGTGTAAACGTTAAACATATCTGGTATTGGTCAGTGTAAGGAGTCTGGCATAGGTCAGTGTAAAAGTGTCTTGCATAGGTCAGTTTAAAAGTGCCTGGTATAGTTCAGTGTAAAAGTGTCTGCTATACTCAGTGTGAAAGTCTCTGGTATATGTCAGGGTAATAGTGCCTGGTACAGGTAAGTGTAAAAGTGTATGTTATAGCTCATTGTAAAAGTGTCTGCTATAGTCACTGTAAAATGTCTGGTATAGGTCAGTGTAAAAATGTCTCCTATAGTCAGTGTGAAAGTATCTCGTATAGGTCATTGTACTAGTGTCTGGTATTGGTCAGTCTAAAAGAATCTGGTATAGGTCAGTGTAAAAGTGTCTGGTATAGGTCAGTGTGAAAATGTCTGCTCTTGTCAGTGTAAAAGTGTATGGTATAGGTCAGTATACATGTGCCTCGTATAGGTCAGTCTAAAAAGTGTCTGGTATACGTAAGTGTAAAAGTGTTTTCTACTGGTCATTTTAAAATTGTGTGGTATGGGTTAGTGTTAAATTGTCTAGTATCGGTCAGTGTAAACGTGTCTGGTATAGGTCAGTATAAAAGTGACTGCTATACTCAGTGTAAAAGTGTCTGGTATAGGTCAGTGTAAAAGTGTCTGGTATAGGTCAGTGTAAAAGTGCCTGGTATAGGTCAGTATAAAAGTGTCTGGTATAGGTCAGTATCAAAGTGTCTCGAATAGGTAAGAGAAGAAGTGTCTGGTACTGGTCAGTGCAAAAGTGCCTGGTATAGGTCAGTGTAAAAGTGTATGGTATAGATCAGTGCAAAAGTGTCTGGAATAGGTCAGTGTAAAAGTGTCAGGTACTGGTCAGTGTAAAAGTGACTGGTATAGATCAGTGTACAAGTGTCTAGTATAGGTCAGTGTAAAAGAGTCTGGTACTAGTCAGTGTAAAAGTGTCTGGTACTGGTCAGTCTAAAAGTGCCTGGTATAGGTCAGTGTAAAAGTGTCTGCTATACTCAGTGTAAAAGTGTCTGTATAGGTCAGTGTAAAAGTGCCTTGTATAGGTCAGTGTAAAGGTGTCTGGTACAGGACAGTGTAAAAGTGTCTGCTATAGTCAGTGTAAAGTGTCTGGTATATGTCAGTGCAAAAGTGTCAGGTACTGCTCAGTGTAAAAGAATCTGGTACTGGTCAGTGTTAAAGTGCCTGGTATGGTCAGTATAAACATGTCTGGTATTGATTTGTGTGAATTGTCTGGTACAGGTCAGTGTAAAAGTGTTTGTCATAGGTAAGTGTAAAGGTCCCTGGTACAGGTCAGTGTAAAAGTGTCTAGTATAGGACAGCGTAAAAGTGTGTGCAATAGTCAGTGTAAAAGTGTATGGTATAGCGCAGTGTAAAAGTGTCAGGTACTGATCAGTGTAAAAGTATCTGGAACTGGTGAGTGTAAAAGTGTCTGGTATAGGTCAGTGTAAAAGTGTCTAGTATAGGTCAGTGTAAAAGTGTCTGGTATAGTTAAGAGTAAAAGTGGCTGGCATAGGTCAGTGTAAAAGTGTCTGGTACTGGTCAGTGTAAAAGTGTCTGGTAGAGGTCAGTGTAAAAGTGTATGGTATCAGACAGTGTAAAAGTGTCTAGGATACTTTAGTGTAAAAGTGTCTGGTATAGGTCAGTGTAAAAGTGTTTTGTATAGGTAAGAGTAAAAGTGTCTAGTATAGGTCATTGCAAAAGAGTCTGGTATAGGTAACAGAAACAGTGTCTGGTAAATGTCAGTGCAAAAGTGTCGGGCTTAGGTCAATGTAAATGTATCTAGTATAGGTCAGTGTAAAAGTGTCTGGTATCGGTCAGTGTAAAAATGTCTGGTATAGGTCAGTGTAAAGGTATCTGGTATAGGTCTGTGTAAAAGTGTCTGGTAGAGGTCAGTGTAAAAGTGTCTGGCATAGGTCAATGTAAAAGTGTCATGTATAGGTCAGTGTAAAAGTGTCTGGTATTGGTCACTGTAAAAGTGACTCGTATAGGTCAGTGTAAAAGTGTCTGGTACTTGTCAGTGTAAAAGTGTCTGGTATAGGAATGTGTAAAAGTGTCTGGTATAGGTCAGTGTTAAAGTGGCTGCTATAGGTCAGTGTAAAAGTGTCTGCTATAGGCCAGCGTAAAAGGATCTGGTACAGGTCAGTGTAAAAGTGTCTGGTATAGGTCAGTGTAAAAGTGCCTGGTATAGTTCAGTGTAAATGTGTATGCTATAGTCAGTGTAAAGTGTCTGGTATAGGTCAGCGTAAAAGTGTCTGCTATAGTAGGTGTAAAAGTGTCTGGTATAGATCAGTGCACAAGTGTCTGGTATAGTTCATTATTAAAGAGTCTGGTATAGATCAGCGTAAAACTGTCTGATACCGGTCAGTGTAATACTGTCTGGTATAGGTCAGTGTAAAAGTGTCTGGTATGGGTCGGTGTAAAAATTTCTAGCATAGCTCAGTGCAACAGTGCTTGGTATAGGTCAGTGTAAAAGTGTCTGGTACAGGTCAGTGTAAAATTGTCTGCTATAGTCAGTGTAAAGTGTCTTGTATAGGTCAGTGCAAAAGTGTCTGCTATAGTCAGTGTAAATGTGTCTGGTATAGGTCAGTGTAATAGTGTCCGGTATAGGTTAGTGTAAAAGTGTATGGTATAGGTCAGTGTAAAATTATCTGGTGTCTCTCAGTGTAAAAGTGTCTGGCATAGGTCATTGTGAAAGTGTCTGGTACTGTTCTGTGTAAAAGTGTCTGGTATAGGTCAGTGTAAACGTCAAACATGTCTGGTAATGGTCAGTGTAAGGTGTCTGGTATAGGTCAGTGGAAAAGTGTATTGGATAAGTCAGTTCAAACGTGCCTGGTATAGGTCAGTGTAAAAGTGTCTGCTATACTCAATGTAAAAGTGTCTGGTATAGGTCAGGGTAAAAGTGCCTGGTATAGGTAAGTGAAAAGGTGTATGTGATAGGTCATTGTAAAAGTGTCTGCTATAGTCACTGTAAAGTGTCTGGTATAGGTCAGTGTAAAAATGTCTGCTATAGTCAGCGTAAAAGCATCTCGTATAAGTCAGTGTACAAGTGTGTGGTAATGGTCAGGGTAAAAGAGTCTGGGATAGGTCAGTGTAAAAGTGTCTGGTATAGGACAGTGTAAAAGTGTCTGTCATAGTCAATGTAAAGTGTGTAGTATAGGTCAGTGTAAAAATGTGTGCTATAGTCAGTGAAAAAGTGTATCGTATAGGTCAGTATACAAGTGTCTCGTATAGGTCAGTGTAAAAGTGTCTGGTATAGGTCAGTGTAAAAGTGTCAGGTACTGGAAAGTGTAAAAGTATCTGGTACTGGTCAGTGTAAAAGTGTCTGGTATGGTCAGTATAAACGTGTCTGGTAATTATCTGTGTGAATTGTCTGGTGCAGGTCAGTGTAAAAGTGTTTGTCATAGGTAAGTGTAAAGGTCCCTGGTACAGGTCAGTGTAAAAGTGTCTGGTATAGGACAGTGTAAATGTGTGTGCAATAGTCAGTGTAAAAGTGTCTGGTATAGCTCAGTGTAAAAGTGTCAGGTTCTGGTCAGTGTAAAAGTGTCTGGTACTGGTGAGTGTAAAAGTGTCTGGTATAGGTCAGTGTAAAAGTGTTTAGTATAGGTCAGTTTGAAAGTGTCTGGCACTAGTCAGTGTAAAAGTGTCTGGTACTGGTCAGTGTAAAAGTGTCCGGTATAGGTCAGTGTAAAAGTGTCTCGTACTGGTCAGTGTTAAAATGTCTAGCATAGCTCAGAGCAAAAGTGCCTGGTATAGGTCAGTGTAAAAGTGTTTCGTATAGGTCAGTGTAAAAGTGTCTGCTATAGTCAGTGTAAAAGTGTCTGTATAGGTCAATGTAAACGTGCATGCTATAGGTCAGTGTAAAAGTGTCTGGTATAGGTCAGTGTAAAAGTGTCTGCTATAGTCAGTGTAAATGTGTCTGGTATAGGTGAGTGTAATAGTGTCTGGTACAGGTAAGTGTAAAAGTGTCTGGTACAGCTCTGTATTAAAATGTCTGGTACAGGTTAGTGTAAAAGTGTATGATATAGGTCAGCGTAAAATTATCTGGTGTCTCTCAGTGTAAAAGTGTCTGCCATAGGTCATTGTGAAAGTGTCTGGTATGGTCAGTCTAAATGTGTTTGGTATTGATCTGTGTGAAACCTCTGGTACAGGTCAGTGTAAAAGTGTCTGTCATAGGTAAGTGTAAAAGTCCCTGGTACTCGTCAGTGTAAAAGTATCTGGTATAGGACACTGTAAAAGGGTGTGCAATAGTCAGCGTAAAAGTGTTTGGTATAGGTCAGTGTAAAAGTGTCAGTTACTGGTAAATGTAAAAGTGACTGGTACTGGTGAGTGTAAAAGTGTATGGTATAGCTCAGTGTACAAGTGTCTGGTATATGACAGTGTAAAATAGTCTGGTGCTGGTCAGTGTAAAAGTGTCTGGTATAGGTCAGTGTAAAAGGGTCTTGTATACGTCAGTGTAAAACTGTCTGGTATAGGTAAGTGTAAAAGTGTCTGGTACTGTTCAGTGTAAAAGTGTCTGGTATAGGTCAGTGTAAACGTTAAACATGTCTGATATTGGTCAGAGTAAGGAGTCTGGTATAGGTCAGTGTAAAAGTGCCTTGCATAGGTCAGTTTAAAAGTGCCTGGTATAGTTCAGTGTAAAAGTGTCTGCTATACTCAGTGTACAAGTGTCTGGTATAGGTCAGGGTAAAAGTCCCTGGTACAGGTCAGTGTAAAAGTGTCTGGTATCGGACAGTGTAAAAGTGTGTGCAATAGTCAGTGTAAAAGTTTTTGGTATAGGTCAGTGTAAAAGTGTCAGGTACTGGTCAGTGTAAAAGTATCTGGTACTGGTGACTGTAAAAGTGTCTGGTATACGTCAGTGTAAAAGTGTCTGGTACTAATCAGTGTAAAAGTCTCTGGTACTGGTCAGTGTAAAAATGTCTAGCATAGCTCAGTGCAAAAGTGCCTGGTATAGGTCAGTGCAAAAGTGTTTCGTATAGGTCAGTGTAAAAGTGTCTGCTATAGTCAGTCTCTATAGGTCAATGTAAAGGTGCATTATATAGGTCAGTGTAAAAGTGTCAGGTACTGGTCAGTTTAAAAGTATCTGGTACTGGTGAGTGTAAAAGTGTCTGGTATAGCTCAGTGTAAAAGTGGCTGGTATAGGTCTGTGTAAAAGTTTCTGGTTCGGGTCAGAGTAAAAGTGCCTGGTATAGGTCAGTGTAAAAGTGTCTGGTATAGGTCAGTGTAAAAGTGTCAGCTATAGTCAATGTAAAAGTGTCTGGTATAGGTCAGGGTACAAGTGCCTTGTATAGGTAAGTGAAAAGGTGTATGTGATAGGTCATTGTAAAAGTGTCTGCTATAGTCACTGTAAAGTGTCTGGTATAGGTCAGTGTAAAAATGTCTGTTATGGTCAGTGTAAAAGTATCTCGTATAAGTCAGTGTACAAGTGTCTGGTAATGGTCAGGGTAAAAGAGTCTGGGATAGGTCAGTGTAAAAGTGTCTGCTATAGTCAATGTAAAGTGTCTGGTATAGGTCAGTGTAAAAATGTGTGCTATAGTCAGTGTAAAAGTGTATCGTATAGGTCAGTATACAAGTGTCTCGTATAGTTCAGTGTAAAAGTGTCTGGCATAGGTCAGTGCAAAAGTGTCAGGTACTGGTCAGTGTAAAAGAATCTGGTACTGGTCAGTGTAAACGTGTCTGGTATTGATCTGTGTGAATTGTCTGGTACAGGTCAGTGTAAAAGTGTTTGTCATAGGTAAGTGTAAAGGTGCCTGGTACAGGTCAGTGTAAAAGTGTCTGGTATAGGACAGCGTAAAAGTGTGTGCAATAGTCAGTGTAAAAGTGTCTGGTATAGCTCAGTGTAAAAGTGTCAGGTACTGATCAGGGTAAAAGTATCTGGTACTGGTGAGTCTAAAAGTGTCTGGTATAGGTCAGTGTAAAAGTGTCTGGTACTGGTCAGTGTAAAAGTGCCTGGTATAGGTCAGTATAAAAGTGTCTGGTATAGGTCAGTATCAAAGTGTCTCGAATAGGTAAGAGTAAAAGTGTCTGGTACTGGTCAGTGTAAAAGTGCCTGGTACAGGTCAGTGTAAAAGTGTATAGCATAGATCAGTGCAAAAGTGTCTGGAATAGGTCAGTGTAAAAGTGGCTGGTACTGGTCAGTGTAAAAGTGTCTGGTATAGGTCAGTGTACAAGTGTCTAGTATAGGTCAGTGTAAAAGTGTCTGGTACTAGTCAGTGTAACAGTGTCTGGTACTGGTCAGTGTAAAAGTGTCTGGTATAGGTCAGTGTAAAAGTGTCTGGTATGGGTCAGAGTAAAAATTTCTAGCATAGCTCAGTGCATCAGTGCTTGGTATAGGTCAGTGTAAAAGTGCCTGCCATAGGTCAGTGTAAAAGTGTCTGGTACAGGTCAGTGTAAAATTGTCTGCTATAGTCAGTGTAAAGTGTCTGGTATAGGTCAGTGCAAAAGTGTCTGCTATAGTCAGTGTAAACGCGTCTGGTATAGGTCAGTGTAATAGTGTTTGGTATATTTAAATGTAAAAGTGTCTGGTACAGGTATGTATCAAAATGTCTGGTATAGGTTAGTATAAAAGTGTATGGTATAGGTCAGTGTAAAATTATCTGGTGTCTCTCAGTGTAAAAGTGTCTGCCATAGGTCATTGTGAAAGTGTCTGGTACTGGTCAGTGTAAAAGTGTCTGGTATGGTCAGTGTAAACGTGTCTGATATTGATCTGTGTGAATTGTCTGGTACAGGTCAGTGTAAAAGTGTCTGTCATAGGTACGTGTAAAAGTCCCTGGTACAGGTCAGTGTAAAAGTGTCTGGTATAGGACAGTGTAAAAGTGTGTGCAATAGTCAGTGTAAAAGTGTCTGGTATAGGTCAGTATAATAGTGTCAGGTACTGGTCATTGTAAAAGTATCTGGTACTGGTGAGTGTAAAAGTGTCTGGTATAGGTCAGTGTAAAAGTGTCTGGAATAGGTCAGTGTAAAAGAGTCTGGTACTGGTCAGTATAAAAGTGTCTGGTATAGGTCAGTGTAAAAGGGTCAGGTATAAGTCAGTGTAAAAGTGTCTGGCATAGGTAAGTGTAAAAGTGTCCGGTACCGTTCAGTGTAAAAGTGTCTGGTATAGGTCTGTGTAAACGTTAAACATATCTGGTATTGGTCAGTGTAAGGAGTCTGTCATAGGTCAGTGTAAAAGTGTCTTGCATAGGTCAGTTTAAAAGTGCCTGGTATAGTTCAGTGTAAAAGTGTCTGCTATACTCAGTGTGAAAGTCTCTGGTATATGTCAGGGTAATAGTGCCTGGTACAGGTAAGTGTAAAAGTGTATGTTATAGCTCATTGTAAAAGTGTCTGCTATAGTCATTGTAAAGTGTCTGGTATAGGTCAGTGTAAAAATGTCTGCTATAGTCAGTGTGAAAGTATCTCGTATAGGTCATTGTACTAGTGTCTGGTATTGGTCAGTCTAAAAGAGTCTGGTATAGGTCAGTGTAAAAGTGTCTGGTATAGGTCAGTGTGAAAATGTCTGCTCTTGTCAGTGTAAAAGTGTATGGTATAGGACAGTATACATGTGCCTCGTATAGGTCAGTCTAAAAAGTGTCTGGTATATGTAAGTGTAAAAGTGTTTTCTACTGGTCTTTTTAAAATTGTGTGGTATGGGTTAGTGTTAAATTGTCTAGTATCGGTCAGTGTAAACGTGTCTGGTATAGGTCAGTATAAAAGTGACTGCTATACTCAGTGTAAAAGTGTCTGGTATAGGTCAGTGTAAAAGTGTCTGGTATAGGTCAGTGTAAAAGTGTCTGGTACTGGTCAGTGTAAAAGTGCCTGGTATAGGTCAGTATAAAAGTGTCTGGTATAGGTCAGTATCAAAGTGTCTCGAATAGGTAAGAGAAGAAGTGTCTGGTACTGGTCAGTGCAAAAGTGCCTGGTATAGGTCAGTGTAAAAGTGTATGGTATAGATCAGTGCAAAAGTGTCTGGAATAGGTCAGTGTAAAAGTGTCAGGTACTGGTCAGTGTAAAAGTGACTGGTATAGGTCAGTGTACAAGTGTCTAGTATAGGTCAGTGTAAAAGAGTCTGGTACTAGTCAGTGTAAAAGTGTCTGGTACTGGTCAGTCTAAAAGTGCCTGGTATAGGTCAGTGTAAAAGTGTCTGCTATACTCAGTGTAAAAGTGTCTGTATAGGTCAGTGTAAAAGTGCCTTGTATAGGTCAGTGTAAAGGTGTCTGGTACAGGACAGTGTAAAAGTGTCTGCTATAGTCAGTGTAAAGTGTCTGGTATAGGTCAGTGCAAAAGTGTCAGGTACTGGTCAGTGTAAAAGAATCTGGTACTGGTCAGTGTTAAAGTGCCTGGTATGGTCAGTATAAACGTGTCTGGTATTGATCTGTGTGAATTGTCTGGTACAGGTCAGTGTAATAGTGTTTGTCATAGGTAAGTGTAAAGGTCCCTGGTACAGGTCAGTCTAAAAGTGTCTAGTATAGGACAGCGTAAAAGTGTGTGCAATAGTCAGTGTAAAAGTGTATGGTATAGCGCAGTGTAAAAGTGTCAGGTACTGATCAGTGTAAAAGTATCTGGAACTGGTGAGTGTAAAAGTGTCTGGTATAGGTCAGTGTAAAAGTGTCTAGTATAGGTCAGTGTAAAAGTGTCTGGTATAGTTAAGAGTAAAAGTGGCTGGCATAGGTCAGTGTAAAAGTGTCTGGTACTGGTCAGTGTAAAAGTGTCTGGTAGAGGTTCGTGTAAAAGTGTATGGTATCAGACAGTGTAAAAGTGTCTAGGATACTTTAGTGTAAAAGTGTCTGGTATAGGTCAGTGTAAAAGTGTTTTGTATAGGTAAGAGTAAAAGTGTCTAGTATAGGTCATTGCAAAAGAGTCTGGTATAGGTAACAGAAACAGTGTCTGGTAAATGTCAGTGCAAAAGTGTCGGGCTTAGGTCAATGTAAATGTATCTAGTATAGGTCAGTGTAAAAGTGTCTGGTATCGGTCAGTGTAAAAATGTCTGGTATAGGTCAGTGTAAAGGTATCTGGTATAGGTCTGTGTAAAAGTGTCTGGTAGAGGTCAGTGTAAAAGTGTCTGGCATAGGTCAATGTAAAAGTGTCATGTATAGGTCAGTGTAAAAGTGTCTGGTATTGGTCACTGTAAAAGTGTCTCGTATAGGTCAGTGTAAAAGTGTCTGGTACTTGTCAGTGTAAAAGTGTCTGGTATAGGAATGTGTAAAAGTGTCTGGTATAGGTCAGTGTTAAAGTGGCTGCTATAGGTCAGTGTAAAAGTGTCTGCTATAGGCCAGCGTAAAAGGATCTGGTACAGCTCAGTGTAAAAGTGTCTGGTATAGGTCAGCGTAAAAGTGTCTGCTATAGTAGGTGTAAAAGTGTCTGGTATAGATCAGTGCACAAGTGTCTGGTATAGTTCACTATAAAAGAGTCTGGTATAGATCAGCGTAAAACTGTCTGATACCGGTCAGTGTAATACTGTCTGGTATAGGTCAGTGTAAAAGTGTCTGGTGTAGGTCAGTGTAAACGTGTCTGTTATAGGTAGTGTAAATGTGTCTGCTATAGTCAGTGTAGAGTGTCTGGTATAGGTCAGTGTAAAAGTGTCTGCTATAGTCGGTGTAAAAGTGTCTGGTATAGGTCAGTGTACAAGTGTTTAGTATAGTTCACTATAAAAGTCTCTGGTATAGGTCAGTGTAAGTGTGTCTGGTATAGATCAGTGTAGAAGTGTCTGGTACTGGTCTGTGTAAAAGTGTCTGGTATAGGTCAGTGTAAAAGTGTCTGGTATAGGTCAGTATAAAAATGTCCGGTATAGGTCAGTGTAAAAGTGTCTGGAATAGGTCAGTGCAAAAGTTTCTGGTATAGGTCAGTATAAAAGTGTCTGGTATGGTACAGTGTAAAAGTGTCTGGTATAGGTCAGGGTAAAAGTGTCTGGTATTGATCAATGTAAATGTGTCTGGTATAGGTCAGTACAAACGTTTCTGGCATAGGTCAGTATAAAAGTGTCTGGTATATTTCAATGTAAAGTGTCTGGTATAGGTCAGTGTAAAAGTCTCAATTACTGGTCAGTATAAAAGTGTCTGGTACTGGTCAGTGTAAAAGTGTCTGGTATAGGTAAGAGTAAAAGTGTCTGGTACAGGTCAGTGTAAAAGTGTCTGGTAAAAGTTAATGTAAAAGTGTTTGGTACTGGTCAGTGTAAAAGTGTCTGGTATAGGTGAGTGCAAATGTGTCTGGTATAGGTCAGTGTTAAAGTGTCTTGTATAGGTCAGTGTAAAAGTGTCTGGTACTGGTCATTGCAAAAATGTCTAGCATAGCACAGTGCAAAAGTGCCCGGTATATGTCAGTGTAAAAGTGGCTGACATATGTCAGTGTTAAAGTGTCTTATATACGTCAGTGTAAACGGGTCTGGTATTGGTCAGTGTAAAATTGTGTGGTATAGGTTAGTGTTAAATTGTCTAGTATGGGTCAGTGTAAACGTGTCTGGTATAGGTCAGTGTAAGAGTGTCTGCTATACTCAGAGTATAAGTGTCTGGTATAGGTCAGTGTAAAAGTGTCTGGTATAGGTTAGTGTAAAAGTGTCTGGTATATGTAAGTATAAAAGTGTCTGGTACTGTTCAGTGTAAAAGTGTCTGGTATAGGTCAGTGTAAAAGTCTCTGGTATATATCAGTGTAAATGTGTCTGGTATATCTCAGTGTAAAAGTTTCTTGTATAGGTCAGTATAAATGTGTCTGGTATAGGTCACTGTGACAGTGTCTGGTATAGGTCAATGTAAAAGTGTCTGGTACTGGTCAGTGTAAAAGTGTCTGGTATAGGTCAGTATAAAACAGTCTGGTATAGGTCAGTATTAAAGTGTCTGGTATAGGTTAGAGTAAAGTGTCTGGTATAGGTCATTGTAAAAGTGTCTGGTGAAAGTTAGTCTAAAAGTGTTTGGTACTGGCCAGTGTAAAAGTGTCTGGTATAGGTCAGTGTAAAAGTGTCTGGTATCGGACAGTGAAAAAGGGTCTGGTACAGGTCATTGTAAAAGTGTCTGGTATAGGTCAGTATAAAACTGTCTGGTATAGGTCAGTGTAAAAGTGTCTGGTATAGGTCATTGTAAAAGTGTCTGGTACTGGCCAGTGCAAAAATGTCTAGCATAGCTCAGTGTAAAAGTTTCTGGTATAGGTCAGTGTTAAAGTGTCTTGTATAGATCATTGCAAAAGTGTCTGGTATAGGTTAGAGGAAAAGTGTCTGGTACCGGTCAGTGTAAAATTGTCTGGTATAGGTCATTGTAAACGTGTCTGGTCTAGGTCAGAGTAAAAGTGTATGGTATGTTTCAATGTAAAAGTGTCTGGTAAAAGTTAGTGTAAAAGTGTCTGGTATAGGTCAGTGTAAAAGTGTCTGCTACTGGTCAGTGTAAAAGTGTCTTTTACTGGTCAGTGCAAAAATGTCTAACATAGCTCAGTGCAAAAGTGCCTGGTATAGGTCAGTGTAAAAGTGTCTGGCATAGGTCAGAGTTAAAGTATCTTATATAGGTCAGTGTAAAAGGATCTGCTATTGGTCAGTGTAAAAGTGTGTGGTACAGGTCAGTGCACAAGTTTCTGGTGCAGGCCAGTGTAAACGTGTCTGTTACTGGTCAGTGTAAAAGTGTCTGGTACTGGTCAGTGTAACATTTGTATAGGTTAGTGTTAAATTGTCTGTATCGGTCAATGTAAACGTGTCTTTTATAGGTCAGTGTAAAAGTGTCTGCTATACTCACTGTAAAAGTGTCTGGTATAGGTCAGTGTAAACGTGTCTGGTATAGGTAAGAGTAAAAGTGTCTGGTACAGGTCAGTGCAAAAGTGTCTGGTAAAAGTTAGTGTAAAAGTGTTTGGTACTGGTCAGTGTAAAAGTGTCTGGTATAGGTGAATGCAAATGTGTCTGGTATAGGTCAGTGTAAAAGTTTCTTGTATAGGTCAGTGTAAAAGTGTCTGGTACTGGTCATTGCAAAAATGTCTAGCATAGCACAGTGCAAAAGTGCCTGGTATATGTCAGTGTAAAAGTGGCTGACATATGTCAGTGTTAAAGTGTCTTATATAGGTCAGTGTAAAAGGGTCTGGTATTGGTCAGTGTAAAAGCGTCTGGTATAGGTCAGTGCACAAGTGTCTGGTCCAGGCCAGTGTAAAAATGTCTTTTACTGGTCAGTGTAAAAGTGTCTGGTATAGGTCAGTGTAAAAGTGTCTGGTATAGGTCAGTATAAAAGTGTCGGTATAGGTCGGTGTAAAAGTGTCTGGTATATGTCAGTGTAAACGTGTCTGGTACTGGTCAGTGTAAAAGTGTCTGGTATAGGTCAGTGTAAAAGGGTCTGGTATTGGTCAGTATAATAGTGTCTGGTATAGGTCAGTGTAAACGTGCCTGGTATAGGTCAGTGTAAAAGTGTCTGGTATAGGTCAGAGTAAATGTGTTTGGCATAGGTCAGTGTAAAAGTGTCTTTTATAGGTCAGTGTAAAAGTGTCTCGTATAGGTCAGTGTAAAAGTGTCTGGTTTAAAACAGGGTAAGAGTGTTTGTTACTGGGTAGTGTAAAGGTGTCTCGTATAGGTCAGTGTACAAGTATGTGGTATAGGTAAGAGTAAAAGTGTCTGGTACTGGTCAGTGTAAAAATGTCTGGTATAGGTCAGTTCAAACGCGCCTGGTATAGGTCAGTGCAAAAGTGACTGGTATAGGTCAGTGTAAAAGTGTCTGGCATAAGTCAGTATGACAGTGTCTGGTATAAGTCAGTGTAAAGGTGTCTGGTATAGGTCAGTGTAAAAGTGTCTGCTCGTATAGGTCATTGTAAAAGTGCCTATTATAGGACAGTGTAAAAGTGTCTGTTATAGGTCAGTATAAAAGTGTATGCTATAGTCAGTGTAAAGGTGTCTGGTATATTTAAGTGTAAAAATGTCTTATAGGGGTCAGTGTAAATATATCTGGTATAGGTCAGTGCAAAAGTGCCTTGTATAGGTCAGTGTAAAATGTGTCTGGTATAGTTCAGTGTAATAGTGTCTGGCACTGGTCAGTGTAAAAGTGTCTGGTATAGGTCAGAGTAAAAGAACTTGTCATTGGTCAGTGTAAACGTGTCTGGTATACGTCATTGTAAAAGTGACAGCTATAGTCACTGTAAAAGTGTCTGGTCTAGATCAGTGTATAAGTGCCTTTAATAGGTCAGTGTAAAAGTGTCTGGTATAGGTCAGAGTGAAGGTGTCTGCTATAGTCAGTGTAAAGTCTCTTGTATAGGTCAGTGTAAAAGTGTTTGCTACATTCAATGTAAACGTGTCTTGTATAGGTCAGTGTAAATTGCCTGGTAGAGGTCAATGTAAAAGTCTCTGGTATAGGTCAGTGTAAAAGTCTCTGGTACTGGTCTGTGTAAAAGTGTCTGGTAGACGTCATTGTAAAGTGTCTGGTATAGTTCAGTGTAAAAGTGTCTGTCATAGATCAGTGCAAAAGTGCCTTTTATAGGTCAGTGTAAAAGTGTCTGTTACTGGTCAGTGTAAAAGTGTCTGGTATAGGTCAGTGTAAAAGTGCGTGGTATAGGTCAGTGTGGAAGTGTCAAGTACTGGTCAGTGTAAAGGTGTCTGGTACTGGTCAGTGTAAAAATACGTGGTATAGGCTAGTGTCAAAGTGTATGTTATATGCCAATGTAAATGTGTTTGTTACTATTCAGTGTAAAACTGTCTGGTATAGGTCAGTGTAAAAGTGCCAGGTATAGGTCAGCGTGAAAGTGTCTGGTAGAGGTAAGTGTAAAAGTGTCTGGTACTGTTCAGTGTAAAATTGTGTGGTATAGGTTAGTGTTAAATTGTCTGTATCGGTCAGTCTAAACGTGTCTTTAATAGGTGTAAAAGTGTATGCTATACTCAGTGTAAAAGTGTCTTGTATAGGTCAGTGTAAAAGTGTCTGGTAATGTTAAGAGTAAAAGTGGCTGGTATAGGTCAGTGTAAAAGTGACTGGTACTGGTCAGTGTAAAAGTGTCTCGTAGAGGTCAGTGTAAAAGAGTATGATATCGGTCAGTGTAAAAGTGTCTAGTATACTTTAGTGTAAAAGTGTCTGGTATAGGTCAGTGTAAAAGTGTTTTGTATAGGTAAGAGTAAAAGTGTCATGGTATAGGTCATTGCAAAAGAGTCTGGTATAGGTAACAGAAACAGTGTCTGGTATAGGTCAGTGCAAAAGTGTCGGGCATAGGTCAATGTAAATGTATCTAGTATAGGTCAGTCTAAAAGTGTCTGGTATCGGTCAGTGTACAAATGTCTGGTATAGGTCAGTGTAAAGGTATCTGGTATAGGTCTGTGTAAAAGTGTCTGGTATAGGTCAGTGTAAAAGTGTCTGGCATAGGTCAGGGTAAAGGTATCTGGTATAGGTCAGTGTAAAAGTGTTTGGTATAGGTCAGTGTAAAAGTGTCTGGTATAGGTCAATGTAAAAGTGTCTTGTATAGGTCAGTGTTAAAGTGTCTGGTATTGGTCAATGTAAAAGTGTCTCGTATAGGTCAGTGTAAAAGAGTCTGGTACTGGTCAGTGTAAAAGTGTCTGGTGTAGGTCAGTGTAAAAGTGTCTGGTATAGTTCAATGTTAAAGTGGCTGCTATAGGTCAGTGTAAAAGTGTCTGGTATAGGCCAGCGTAAAAGGATCTGGTACAGGTCAGTGTAAAAGTGTCTGGTATAGGTCAGTGTAAAAGTGCCTGGTATAGTTCAGTGTAAATGTGTATGCTATAGTCAGTTTAAAGTGTCTGGTATAGGTCAGTGTAAAAGTGTCTGCTACAGTAGGTGTAAAAGTGTCTGGTATAGATCAGTGTACAAGGGTCTGGTTTAGTTCACTATAAAAGAGTCTGGTATAGGTCAGCGTAAAAGTGTCTGATACCGGTCAGGGTAATAGTGTCTGGTATAGGTCAGTGCAAAAGTGTCTGGTATAGGTCAGTGTAAACGTGTCTGTTATAGGTAGTGTAAATGTGTCTGCTATAGTCAGTGTAAAATGTCTGGTATAGGTCAGTGTAAAAGTGTCTTCTATAGTCGGTGTAAAAGTGTCTGGTATAGGTCAGTGTACAAGTGTTTAGTATAGTTCACTATAAAAGTGTCTGGTAGAGGTCAGTGTAAAGGTGCCTGGTTGAGGTCAGTGTAAGTGTGTCTGGTATAGGTCAGTGTAGAAGTGTCTGGTACTGGTCTGTGTAAAAGTGTCCGGTATAGGTCAGTGTAAAAGTGTCTGGTATAGGTCAGTATAAAAATGTCCGGTATAGGTCAGTGTAAAAGTGTCTGGAATAGGTCAGTGTAAAAGTTTCTGGTATAGGTCAGTATAAAAGTGTCTGGTATCGGACAGTGTAAAAGTGTCTGGTATAGGTCAGGGTAAAAGTGTCTGGTATAGATCAATGTAAATGTGTCTGGTATAGGTCAGTGCAAACGTTTCTGGCATAGGTCAGTATAAAAGTGTCTGGTATATTTCAATGTAAAAGTATCTGGTGTAGGTCAGTGTAAAAGTGTCTCTTACTGGTCAGTATAAAAGTGTCTGGTACTGGTCAGTGTAAAAGTGTCTGGTATAGGTCAGTGTAAAAGTGTCTTGTATTGGTCAGTGTAAAAGTGTCTGGTATAGGTGAGTGTAAAAGTGTCTGGTATAGGTCAGTGTAAAAGTGTCTGGTATAGGTGAGTCTAAAAGTGTCTGGTATAGGTCAGTGTAAAAGTGTGTTGTATATGTTAGTGAAAAAGTGTCTGCTATAGGTAAGAGTAAAACTGTCTCGTATAGGTCAGTGCAAAAGTGTCTGGAATAGATCAGTGTAAATGTGTCTGGTATAGGTCAGTGTAAAACTATATGGTATCGGTCAGTGTAAAAATGTCTGGTATAGGTCAGTGTAAAGGTGTCTGGTATTTGTCTGTGTAAAAGTGTCTGGTAGATGTCACTGTAAAAGTGTCTGGCATAGGTCAGTGTAAAAGTGTCTTGTATAGGTCAGTGTAAAAGATTTTGGTATTGGTCAGTGTAAACGTGTCTGGTATAGGTCAGTGTAAAGTTTCTGGTACTGGTCACTTTAAAACTGTCTGGTATAGATCAGTGTAAAAGTGTCTGGTATAGGTCAGTGTAAATGTGGCTGCTATACTCAGTGTTATAGTTTCTGGTAAAGGTCAGTGTAAAAGTGTCTGGTATAGGTCATTGTAAGAGTGCCTGCTATAGGTCAGTGTAATAAGTGTCTGGTATTGGCCAGTTTAAAAGTGTCTGGTATAGGTCAGTGTAAAAGCGTCTGGTGTAGGTAAGGGTAATAGAATCTGGTGGTGGTCAGTGTAAAAGTGTCTGGTATATGTCAGTTCAAAAGTGCTTGCTACAGGTCAGTGATTAGTGACTGGTATAGGTCAGTGTAAAAGTATCTGGCATAGGTCAGTATAAAAGTGTCTGGTATAGGTTAGTGTAAAAGAGTCTGGTATAGGTCAGTGTAAAAGTGTCTGCTATACACAGTGTGCAAGCGTCTGGTATAGGTCATTGTAAAAGTGCGTGGTATAGGTCAGCGTAAAAGTGTCTGTCATAGGTCAGTGTAAAAGTGTTTGCTATAGTCAGTGTAAAGGTGTCTGGTATATGTAAGTGTAAAAGTGGCTTTTACTGGTCAGTGTAAAAATATCTGGTATAGGACAGTGGAAAAGTGCCTGGTATAGGTCAGTGTAAAAGTGTCTAGTATAGGTCAGTGTAAAAGTGTCTGGTATTGGTCATTGTAAAAGTGTCTGGTATAGGTCAGTGTAAAAGTGATTGATATAGTCACGGTAAAAGTGTCTGGTATAGATCAGTGCAAAAGAGCCTTTTATAGGTCAGTGTAAAAGTGTCTGGTACTGGTCATTGCAAAAATGTCTAGCATAGCACAGTGCAAAAGTGCCTGGTATATGTCAGTGTAAAAGTGGCTGACATATGTCAGTGTTAAAGTGTCTTATATACGTCAGTGTAAACGGGTCTGGTATTGGTCAGTGTAAAAGTGTCGGTATAGGTCGGTGTAAAAGTGTCTGGTATATGTCAGTGTAAACGTGTCACAGTACTGGTCAGTGTAAACGTGTCTGGTATATGTCAGTGTAAAAGGGTCTGGTATTGGTCAGTATAATAGTGTCTGGTATAGGTCAGTGTAAACGTGCCTGGTATAGGTCAGTGTAAAAGTGTCTGGTATAGGTCAGAGTAAATGTGTTTGGCATAGGTCATTGTAAAAGTGTCTTTTATAGATCAGTGTAAAAGTGTCTCGTATAGGTCAGTGTAAAAGTGTCTGGTTTAAAACAGGGTAAGAGTATCTGGTACTGGGCAGTGTAAAGGTGTCTCGTATAGGTCAGTGTACAAGTGTCTGGTATAGGTAAGAGTAAAAGTGTCTGGTACTGGTCAGTGTAAAAATGTCTGGTACAGGTCAGTTCAAACGTTCCTGGTATAGGTCAGTGCAAAAGTGACTGGTATAGGTCAGTGTAAAAGTGTCTGGCATAAGTCAGTATAACAGTGTCTGGTATAAGTCAGTGTAAAGGTGTCTGGTATAGGTCAGTGTAAAAGTGTCTGCTCGTATAGGTCATTGTAAAAGTGCCTATTATAGGACAGTGTAAAAGTGTCTGTTATAGGTCAGTATAAAAGTGTATGCTATAGTCAGTGTAAAGGTGTCTGGTATAGGTACGTGTAAAAATGTCTTATAGGGGTCAGTGTAAATATATATGGTATAGGTCAGTGCAAAAGTGCCTGGTATAGGTCAGTGTAAATGTGTGTGGAATAGTTCAGTGTAATAGTGTCTGGCACTGGTCAGTGTAAAAGTGTCTGGTATAGGTCAGAGTAAAAGAACCTGTCATTGGTCAGTGTAAACGAGTCTGGTATACGTCACTGTAAAAGTGACTGCTATAGTCACTGTAAAAGTGTCTGGTCTAGATCAGTGTAAAAGTGCCTCTTATAGGTCAGTGTGAAAGTGTCTGGTATAGGTCAGAGTGAAAGTGTCTGCTATAGTCAGTGTAAAGTCTCTTGCATAGGTCAGTGTAAAAGTGTTTGCTACAGTCAATGTAAACGTGTCTTGTATAGGTCACTGTAAAATTGCCTGGTATAGGTCAGTATAAAAGTCTCTGGTATAGGTCAGTGTAAAAGTCTCTGGTACTGGTCTGTGTAAAAGTGTCTGGTAGAGGTCATTGTAAAGTGTCTGGTATAGTTCAGTGTAAAAGTGTCTGTCATAGGTCAGTGCAAAAGTGCTTTTTATAGGTCAGTGTAAAAGGGTCTGGTATAGGTTAGTGTAAATGTGTTTGTTACTGGTCAGTGTAAAAGTGTCTGGTATAGGTCAGTATAAAAGTGTTTTGTATAGGTCAGTGTGGAAGTGTCAAGTACTGGTCAGTGCAAAGGTGTCTGGTACTGGTCAGTGTAAAAGTATCTGGTATAGGCCAGTGTCAAAGTGTATGTTATATGTCAGTGTAAATGTGTTTGTTACTGGTCAGTGTAGAACTGTCTGGTATTGGTCAGTGTAAAAGTGCCAGGTATAGGTCAGCGTGAAAGTGTCTGGTATAGTTAAGTTTAAAAGTGTCTGGTACTGTTCAGCTTAAAATTGTGTGGTATAGGTAAGTCTTAAATTGTCTGTATCGGTCAGTCTAAAGGTGTCTTTATTAGGTGTAAAACTGTGTGCTTACTCAGTGTAAAAGTGTCTTGTATACGTCAGTGTAAAAGTGTCTGGTATAGTTAAGAGTAAAAGTGGCTGGCATAGGTCAGTGTAAAAGTGTCTGGTACTGGTCAGTGTAAAAGTGTCTGGTAGAGGTCAGTGTAAAAGTGTATGGTATCAGTCAGTGTAAAAGTGTCTAGGATACTTTAGTGTAAAAGTGTCTGGCATACGTCAGTGTAAAAGTGTTTTGTATAGGTAAGAGTAAAAGTGTCTAGTATAGGTCATTGCAAAACAGTCTGGTATAGGTAACAGAAACAGTGTCTGGTAT
Source organism: Sinohyriopsis cumingii (assembly GCA_028554795.2). Classification (NCBI taxonomy): domain Eukaryota; kingdom Metazoa; phylum Mollusca; class Bivalvia; order Unionida; family Unionidae; genus Sinohyriopsis; species Sinohyriopsis cumingii. The sequence continues at coordinate 100,266,609 of CM068824.1, forward strand.
AGGTCAGTGCAAAAGTGTCGGGCTTAGGTCAATGTAAATGTATCTAGTATAGGTCAGTGTAAAAGTGTCTGGTATCGGTCAGTGTAAAAATGTCTGGCATAGGTCAGTGTAAAGGTATCTGGTATAGGTCTGTGTAAAAGTATCTGGTATAGGTCAGTGTAAAAGTGTCTGGCATAGGTCAATGTAAAAGTGTCTTGTATAGGTCAGTGTAAAAGTGTCTGGTATTGGTCACTGTAAAAGTGTCTCGTATAGGTCAGTGTAAAAGTGTCTGGTACCTGTCAGTGTAAAAGTCTCTGGTATAGGTCAGTGTAAAAGTGTCTGGTATAGGTCAGTGTTAAAGTGGCTGCTATAGGTCAGTGTAAAAGTGTCTGGTATAGGCCAGCGTAAAACGATCTGGTACAGGTCAGTGTAAAAGTGTCTGGTATAGGTCAGTGTAAAAGTGCCTGGTATAGTTCAGTGTAAATGTGTATGCTATAGTCAGTGTAAAGTGTCTGGTACAGGTCAGTGTAAAAGTGTCTGCTATAGTAGGTGTAAAAGTGTCTGGTATAGATCAGTGCACAAGTGTCTGGTATAGTTCACTATAAAAGAGTCTTGTATAGGTCAGCGTAAAAGTCTCTGATACCGGTCAGTGTAATAGTGTCTGGTATAGGTTAGTGTAAAAGTGTCTGGTATAGGTCAGTGTAAACGTGTCTGTTATAGGTAGTGTAAATGTGTCTGCTATAGTCAGTGTAAAGTGTCTGGTATAGGTCAGTGTAAAAGTGTCTGCTATAGTCGGTGTAAAAGTGTCTGGTATAGGTCAGTGTACAAGTGTTTAGTATAGTTCACTATAAAAGTCTCTGGTATAGGTCAGTGTAAAGGTGTCTGGTTGAGGTCAGTGTAAGTGTGTCTGGTATAGATCAGTGTAGAAGTGTCTGGTACTGGTCTGTGTAAAAGTGTCTGGTATAGGTCAGTGTAAAAGTGTCTGGTATAGGTCAGTATAGAAATGTCCGGTATAGGTCAGTGTAAAAGTGTCTGGAATAGGTCAGTGTAAAAGTTTCTGGTATAGGTCAGTATAAAAGTGTCTGGTATGGTACAGTGTAAAAGTGTCTGGTATAGGTCAGGGTAAAAGTGTCTGGTATAGATCAATGTAAATGTGTCTGGTATCGGTCAGTACAAACGTTTCTGGCATAGGTCAGTATAAAAGTGTCTGGTATATTTCAATGTAAAAGTGTCTGGTATAGGTCAGTGTAAAAGTGTCTCTTACTGGTCAGTATAAAAGTGTCTGGTACTGGTCAGTGTAAAAGTGTCTGGTATAGGTCAGTGTAAAAGTGTCTGGTACACGTCAGTGTAAAAGTGTATGGTAAAAGTTAGTGTAAAAGTGTCTGGTACGGGTCAGTGTAAAAGTGTCTGGTATATTGAGTCTAAAAGTGTCTGGTATAGGTCAGTGTAAAAGTGTGTTGTATAGGTTAGTGAAAAAGTGTCTGGTATAGGTAAGAGTAAAACTGTCTCGTATAGGTCAATGCAAAAGTGTCTGGAATAGGTCAGTGTAAATGTGTCTGGTATAGGTCAGTGTAAAACTATATGGTATCGGTCAGTGTAAAAATGTCTGGTATAGGTCAGTGTAAAGGTGTCTGGTATAGGTCTGTGTAAAAGTGTCTGGTAGATGTCACTGTAAAAGTGTCTGGCATAGGTCAGTGTAAAAGTGTCTTGTATAGGTCAGTGTAAAAGTGTTTAGTATTGGTCAGTGTAAACGTGTCTGGTATAGGTCAGTGTAAAAGTGTCTTGTACTGGACACTGTAAAACTGTCTGGTATAGGTCAGTGTAAAAGTGTCTGGTATAGGTCAGTGTAAATGTGGCTGCTATACTCAGTGTAAAAGTTTCTGGTATAGGTCAGTGTAAAAGTGTCTGGTATAGGTCATTGTAAGAGTGCCTGCTATAGGTCAGTGTACAAGTGTCTCGTATAGGCCAGTTTAAAAGTGTCTGGTATAGGTCAGTGTAAAAGCGTCTGGTGTAGGTCAGTGAAAAAGTGTCTGGTGTAGGTAAGGGTAATAGAATCTGGTGGTGGTCAGTGTAAAAGTGTCTGGTATAGGTCAGTTCAAATGTGCTTGCTACAGGTCAGTGCAAAAGTGACTGGTATAGGTCAGTGTACAAGTATCTGGCATAGGTCAGTATAAAAGTGTCTGGTATAGGTTAGTGTAAAAGAGTCTGGTATAGGTCAGTGTAAAAGTGTCTGCTATACACAGTGTGCAAGTGTCTGGTATAGGTCATTGTAAAAGTGCGTGGTATAGGTCAGTGTAAAAGTGTCTGTTATAGGTCAGTGTAAAAGTGTTTGCTATAGTCAGTGTAAAGGTGTCTGGTATATGTAAGTGTAAAAGTGGCTTTTACTGGTCAGAGTAAAAATACATATTATAGGACAGTGCAAAAGTGCCTGTTATAGGTCAATTTAAAAGTGTCTGGTATAGGTCAGTGTAAAAGTGTCTGGTACTGGTCATTGTAAAAGTGTCTGATATAGGTCAGTGTAAAAGTGATTGCTACAGTCACTGTAAAAGTGTCTGGTATAGATCAGTGTAAAAGTGCCTTTTATAGGTCAGTGTAAAAGTGTCTGGTATAGGTCAGTGTGAAAGTGTCTGCTTTAGTCTATGTAATGTCTCTTGTATAGGTCAGTTTACAAGTGTTTGCTACAGTCAGTGTAAAAGTGTCCTGTATAGGTCAGTGTAAAAGTCTCTTGTATAGGTCATCGTAAAGTTTTTGGCATTTGTCAGTGTAAAAGTGTCTGTCATAGGTCAGTGTAAAAATGCCTCGTATAGGTCAGTGTGAAACTGTCTGGTATAGGTTAGTGTAAATGTTTTTGTTACTGGTCAGTGTAAAAGTGTCTGGTATAGGTCAGTGTAAAAGTGTTTGGTATAGGTCAGTGTAGAAGTGTCAAGTACTGGTCAGTGTAAAAGTGTCTGGTACTGGTCAGTGTAAAAGTGTCTGGTATAGGTCACTGTAAAAGTCTCTGGTACTGGTCTGTGTAAAAGTGTCTGGTATAGGTCATTGTAAAGTTTCTGGCATATGTCAGTGTAAAAGTGTCTGTCATAGGTCAGTGTAAAAGTCCCTGTTATAGGTCACTGTAAAAGTGTCTGGTAGACGTCAGTGCAAAAGTGTCTGCTATAGTCACTCTGAAAGTGGTTGGTATAGATCAGTGTAAAAGTGCCTTTTTTATGTCAGTGTAAAAGTGTCTCTTATAGGTCAGTGTGAACGTGTCTGCTATAGTCAGTGTAAAGCCTCTGGGATAGATCACTTTTAAAGTGTTGGCTACAGTCAGTGTAAAAGTGTCTTGTATAGGTCAGTGTAAAATTGTCTGTAATAGGTCAATGTAAAAATGTCTGGTATAGGTCAGTGTAAAAGTCTCTGGTACTGGTCTGTGTAAAAGTGTCTGGTATAGGTCATTGTAAACGTGTCTGGTATTTTTCAATGCAAAGTCTCTGGTATAGGTCAGTGTAAAAGTGCCTGGTATAGGTCAGTGTAAACGTGTCTGTATAGCTTAGTGCAAATGTGACTGTAACTGGTCAGTGTAAAGTGTCTGGTATAGGTTAGTGTAAATGTGTTTGGTATAGGTCAGTGTAAAAGGGTCAAGTATTGGTCAGTGTAAAATTGTCTGGTACTGGTCAGTGTAAAATTGTCTGGTAGAATTTAGTGTAAAAGTGTTTGTTATAGGTCTATGTAAATGTGTCTGTTACTGCTCAGTGTAAAATTGTGTGGTATAGGTTAGTTTTAAATTGTCTGGAATCGGTCAGTGGAAACGTGTCTGGTATAGGTCAGTGTAAAAGTGTCTGGCATAGATAAGAGTGAAAGTGTCTGTTACTGGTCAGTGTAAAAGTGTCTCGTATTGGTCAGTGTAAACGTGTCTGGTATAGGTCAGTGTAAAAGTGTCTGGTACAGGTCAGTGTAAAAGTGTCTGGTAAAAGTTAGTGTCAAAGTGTCTGGTAATGGTTAGTTTAAAAGTGTCTGGTATAGGTCAGTGTAAAAGTGTCTGGTATCGCTCATTGGAAAAATGTCTGCTATAGGTTAGTTTAAAAGTGTCTGGTATAGGTCAGTGTAAAAGTGTCTTGTATAGGTCAGTGTAAAAGTGTCTGGTACTGGTCAGTGTAAAAGTGTCTGCTATAGGTCACTGTAAAAGTGTCTGGTAAAGGTAAGAGTAAAAGTGTCTGGTACTTGTCAGTGTAAAAAATGTCTGGTATAGGTCAGTGCAAAAGTGACTGGTATAGGTCAGTGCAATAGTGTCTGGAAAAGGTCAGTGCAAAAATACTGGTCAGTGTAAAAAAGTCTAGCATAGATCAATTTAAATGTGTCTGGTATAGGTCGGTGTAAAAGTGTCAGGTATCGGTCAGTGTAACAATCTCTGGTATAAGTCAGTGTAAAGGTGTCCGGTAAGGTCTCTGTAAGAGTGTCTGGTACAGATCAGTATAAAAGTGTCTGGCATAAGTCAGTGTAAAAGTGTCTTGAATAGGTCAGTGTAAAAGTGTCTGGTAATGGTCAGTGTAAAAGAGTCTGGTATTGGTCAGTGTAAAAGTATCTGGTATAGGCCGGTGTAAAAGTGTCTGCTACTGGTCAGTGTAAAAGTGCCTGGTATAGGTCAGTGTAAAAGTGTCCGGTATAGGTCGATGTAAAAGTATCTTTTATGCTCAGTGTAAACGTTTCTGGTATAGGTCAGTGCAAAACTGTCTGCTATACTCTGTGTAAAAGTGTCTGGTATAGGAGAGGGTAAAAGTCCCTAGTATAGGTCAGTGTAAAAGTGTATTAGATAGGTCAGTGTAAAAGTGTCTGCTATAGTCACTGTAAAGTGTCTGGTATACGTAACTGTAAAAATGTCTGCTATAATCAGTGCAAAAGTGTCTCGTATAGATCAGTGTACAAGTATCTGGTATTGGTCAGTATAAATGGGTCTGGTATAGGTCAGAGTAAAAGTGTATGGTATAGGTCAGTGTAAAGGTGTCTGCTATAGTCACTGCAAAGTGTCTGGTATCGGTCAGTGTAAAAATGTCTCCTATAGTCAGTGTAAAAGTGTCTCGTATAGGTCAGTATACAAGTGTCTGGTATAGGTCGCTATCAAAGTGTCTGGTATAGGTCAGTGTAAAAGTGTCTGCTACACTCAGTGTAAAAGTGTCTGGTATAGGTCAGTGTAAAAGTGTCTGGTATAGGTAAGATTAAAAGTGTCTGGTACTGGTCAGTGTAAAACAGTCTCGTATAAGTCAGCGTAAAATTGTCTGGTATAGGTAAGTGTAAAAGTGTCTGGTGTAGGTCAGTGTAAAATTGTGTGGTATAAGTTAGTGTTAAATTGTCTGGTATCGGTCAGTGTAAACGTGTCTGGTTTAGGTCAGTGTAAAAGTGTCTGCTATACTCAGCGTAAAAGTGTCCTGTATAGGTCAGTGTAAAAGTGTCTGGCATAGGTCAATGTAAAAGATTCTGGTACAGGTCAGTATAAAAGTGTCTGGTATAGGTCAGTGTAAACGTCTCTGGTATAGGTCAGTGTTAAAGAGTCTGGTTCTGGTCATTGTAAAAGTGTCTCGTTCTGGTCAGTGTAAAAATGTCTGGAATAGTTCATTGTAAACGTATCTGGTATTGCTCAGTGTAAAGTGTCTGGTATAGGCCTGCGTAAAAGGGTCTGGAATAGGTCAGTGGAAAAGTGTCCGGTATAGGTCAGTGTAAAAGTGTCTGGTATGGGTCAGTGTAAATGTGTCTGCTATAGTCAGTGTAAAGTGTCTGATATAGGTCAGTGTAAAAGTGTCTGGTATAGTCGGTGTAAAAGTGTCTGGTATAGGTCAGTGTACAAGTGTCTGGTATAGTTCACTATAAAAGTGTCTCGTATAGGTCAGTGTAAAATTGTCTGGTATCGGTCAGTGTTTTAGTGTCTGGTATAGGTCAGTGTAAAGGTGTCTGGTATATTTCAGTGTAAGTGTGTCTGGTATAGGCCAGTGTAAAAGTGTCTGGTACTGGTCAGTGTAAACCTGTCTGGTATAGGTCAGTGTAAAAGTGTCTGGGACAGGTCAGTGTAAAATTGTGTGGTATAGGTCAGTGTAAAAGTGTCTGGTAAAGGTCAGTGTAAATGTGCCTGGTATAGGTAAGTGTAAAAGTGTCTGGGACTGGTCAGTGTAAAATTGTGTGGTATAGGTTAGTGTTAAATTGTCTAGTATGGGTCAGTGTAAACGTGTCTGGTATAGGTCAGTGTAAGAGTGTCTGCTATACTCAGAGTATAAGTGTCTGGTATAGGTCAGTGTAAAAGTGTCTGGTATAGGTCAGTGTAAAAGTGTCTGGTATAGGTAAGTATAAAAGTGTCTGGTACAGGTCATTGTAAAAGTCTCTGGTATATGTCAGTGTAAATGTGTCTGGTATATCTCAGTGTAAAAGTTTCTTGTATAGGTCAGTATAAATGTGTCTGGTATAGGTCACTGTAACAGTGTCTGGTATAGGTCAATGTAAAAGTGTCTGGTACTGGTCAGTGTAAAAGTGTCTGGTATAGGTCAGTATAAAACAGTCTGGTATAGGTCAGTATAAAAGTGTCTGGTATAGGTTAGAGTAAAGTGTCTGGTATAGGTCAGTGTAAAAGTGTCTGGTGAAAGTTAGTCTAAAAGTGTTTGGTACTGGCCAGTGTAAAAGTGTCTGGTATAGGTCAGTGTAAAAGTGTCTGGTATCGGTCAGTGAAAAAGGGTCTGGTACAGGTCATTGTAAAAGTGTCTGGTATAGGTCAGTATAAAACTGTCTGGTATAGATCAGTGTAAAATTGTCTGGTATAGGGCAGTGTAAAAGTGTCTGGTATAGGCCAGAGTAAAAGTGTCTGGTATAGGTCAGTGTAAAAGTGTCTGGTGAAAGTTAGTCTAAAAGTGTTTGGTATTGGCCAGTGTAAAAGTGTCTGGTATAGGTCAGTGTAAAAGTGTCTGGTATCGGTCAGTGAAAAAGGGTCTGGTACAGGTCATTGTAAAAGTGTCTGGTATTGGTCAGTATAAAACTGTCTGGTATAGGTCAGTGTAAAAGTGTCTGGTATAGGTCATTGTAAAAGGATCTGGTACTGGCCAGTGCAAAAATGTCTAGCATAGCTCAGTGTAAAAGTTTCTGGTATAGTTCAGTGTTAAAGTGTCTTGTATAGGTCATTGTAAAAGTGTCTGGTATAGGTTAGAGGAAAAGTGTCTGGTACCGGTCAGTGTAAAATTGTCTGGTATATGTCATTGTAAACGTGTCTGGTCTAGGTCAGAGTAAAAGTGTATGGTATGTTTCAATGTAAAAGTGTCTGGTAAAAGTTAGTGTAAAAGTGTCTGGTGTAGGTCAGTGTAAAAGTGTCTGCTACTGGTCAGTGTAAAAGTGTCTTTTACTGGTCAGTGCAAAAATGTCTAACATAGCTCAGTGCAAAAGTGCCTGGTATAGGTCAGTGTAAAAGTGTCTGGCATAGGTCAGAGTTAAAGTGTCTTATATAGGTCAGTGTAAAAGGATCTGCTATTGGTCAGTGTACAAGTGTGTGGTACAGGTCAGTGCACAAGTTTCTGGTGCAGGCCAGTGTAAACGTGTCTGTTACTGGTCAGTGTAAAAGTGTCTGGTACTGGTCAGTGTAACATTTGTATAGGTTAGTGTTAAATTGTCTGTATCGGTCAGTGTAAACGTGTCTTTTATAGGTCAGTGTAAAAGTGTCTGCTATACTCACTGTAAAAGTGTCTGGTATAGGTCAGTGTAAACGTGTCTGGTATAGGTAAGAGTAAAAGTGTCTGGTACAGGTCAGTGCAAAAGTGTCTGGTAAAAGTTAGTGTAAAAGTGTTTGGTACTGGTCAGTGTAAAAGTGTCTGGTATAGGTGAGTGCAAATGTGTCTGGTATAGGTCAGTGTAAAAGTTTCTTGTATAGGTCAGTGTAAAAGTGTCTGGTACTGGTCATTGCAAAAATGTCTAGCATAGCACAGTGCAAAAGTGCCTGGTATATGTCAGTGTAAAGGTGGCTGACATATGTCAGTGTTAAAGTGTCTTATAAAGGTCAGTGTAAAAGGGTCTGGTATTGGTCAGTGTAAAAGCGTCTGGTATAGGTCAGTGCACAAGTGTCTGGTCCAGGCCAGTGTAAAAATGTCTTTTACTGGTCAGTGTAAAAGTGTCTGGTATAGGTCAGTGTAAAAGTGTCTGGTATAGGTCAGTATAAAAGTGTCGGTATAGGTCGGTGTAAAAGTGTCTGGTATATGTCAGTGTAAACGTGTCTGGTACTGGTCAGTGTAAAAGTGTCTGGTATAGGTCAGTGTAAAAGGGTCTGGTATTGGTCAGTATAATAGTGTCTGGTATAGGTCAGTGTAAACGTGCCTGGTATAGGTCAGTGTAAAAGTGTCTGGTATAGGTCAGAGTAAATGTGTTTGGCATAGGTCAGTGTAAAAGTGTCTTTTATAGGTCAGTGTAAAAGTGTCTCGTATAGGTCAGTGTAAAAGTGTCTGGTTTAAAACAGGGTAAGAGTATCTGGTACTGGGCAGTGTAAAGGTGTCTCGTATAGGTCAGTGTACAAGTGTCTGGTATAGGTAAGAGTAAAAGTGTCTGGTACTGGTCAGTATAAAAATGTCTGGTATAGGTCAGTTCAAACGTGCCTGGTATAGGTCAGTGCAAAAGTGACTGGTATAGGTCAGTGTAAAAGTGTCTGGCATAAGTCAGTATGACAGTGTCTGGTATAAGTCAGTGTAAAGGTGTCTGGTATAGGTCAGTGTAAAAGTGTCTGCTCGTATAGGTCATTGTAAAAGTGCCTATTATAGGACAGTGTAAAAGTGTCTGTTATAGGTCAGTATAAAAGTGTATGCTATAGTCAGTGTAAAGGTGTCTGGTATATTTAAGTGTAAAAATGTCTTATAGGAGTCAGTGTAAATATATCTGGTATAGGTCAGTGCAAAAGTGCCTTGTATAGGTCAGTGTAAATGTGTCTGGTATAGTTCAGTGTAATAGTGTCTGGCACTGGTCAGTGTAAAAGTGTCTGGTATAGGTCAGAGTAAAAGAACCTGTCATTGGTCAGTGTAAACGTGTCTGGTATACGTCATTGTAAAAGTGACAGCTATAGTCACTGTAAAAGTGTCTGGTCTAGATCAGTGTATAAGTGCCTTTAATAGGTCAGTGTAAAAGTGTCTGGTATAGGTCAGAGTGAAGGTGTCTGCTATAGTCAGTGTAAAGTCTCTTGTATAGGTCAGTGTAAAAGTGTTTGCTACATTCAATGTAAACGTGTCTTGTATAGGTCAGTGTAAATTGCCTGGTATAGGTCAATGTAAAAGTCTCTGGTATAGGTCAGTGTAAAAGTCTCTGGTACTGGTCTGTGTAAAAGTGTCTGGTAGACGTCATTGTAAAGTGTCTGGTATAGTTCAGTGTAAAAGTGTCTGTCATAGATCAGTGCAAAAGTGCCTTTTATAGGTCAGTGTAAAAGTGTCTGTTACTGGTCAGTGTAAAAGTGTCTGGTATAGGTCAGTGTAAAAGTGTGTGGTATAGGTCAGTGTGAAAGTGTCAAGTACTGGTCAGTGTAAAGGTGTCTGGTACTGGTCAGTGTAAAAATATGTGGTTTAGGCCAGTGTCAAAGTGTATGTTATATGCCAGTGTAAATGTGTTTGTTACTGGTCAGTGTAAAACTGTCTGGTATAGGTCAGTGTAAAAGTGCCAGGTATAGGTCAGCGTGAAAGTGTCTGGTAGAGGTAAGTGTAAAAGTGTCTGGTACTGTTCAGTGTAAAATTGTGTGGTATAGGTTAGTGTTAAATTGTCTGTATCGGTCAGTCTAAACGTGTCTTTAATAGGTGTAAAAGTGTATGCTATACTCAGTGTAAAAGTGTCTTGTATAGGTCAGTGTAAAAGTGTCTGGTATAGTTAAGAGTAAAAGTGTCTGGTATAGGTCAGTGTAAAAGTGACTGGTACTGGTCAGTGTAAAAGTGTCTGGTATAGGTCAGTGTAAAAATGTCTAGTATACTTTAGTGTAAAAGTGTCTGGTATAGGTCAGTGTAAAAGTGTTTTGTATTGGTAAGAGTAAAAGTGTCTGGTATAGGTCATTGCAAAAGAGTCTGGTATAGGTAACAGAAACAGTGTCTGGTATAGGTCAGTGCAAAAGTGTCGGGCATAGGTCAATGTAAATGTATCTAGTATAGGTCAGTCTAAAAGTGTCTGGTATCGGTCAGTGTACAAATGTCTGGTATAGGTCAGTGTAAAGGTATCTGGTATAGGTCTGTGTAAAAGTGTCTGGTATAGGTCAGTGCAAAAGTGTCTGCCATAGGTCAGGGTAAAGGTATCTGGTATAGGTCAGTGTAAAAGTGTCTGGTATAGGTCAGTGTAAAGGTATCTGGTATAGGTCAATGTAAAAGTGTCTTGTATAGGTCAGTGTTAAAGTGTCTGGTATTGGTCAATGTAAAAGTGTCTCGTATAGGTCAGTGTAAAAGAGTCTGGTACTGGTCAGTGTAAAAGTGTCTGGTATAGGTCAGTGTAAAAGTGTCTGGTATAGGTCAATGTTAAAGTGGCTGCTATATGTCAGTGTAAAAGTCTCTGGTATAGGCCAGCGTAAAAGGATCTGGTACAGGTCAGTGTAAAAGTGTCTGGTATAGTTCAGTGTAAAAGTGCCTGGTATAGTTCAGTGTAAATGTGTATGCTATAGTCAGTGTAAAGTGTCTGGTATAGGTCAGTGTAAAAGTGTCTGCTATAGTAGGTGTAAAAGTGTCTGGTATAGATCAGTGTACAAGTGTCTGGTATAGTTCACTATAAAAGAGTCAGGTATAGGTCAGCGTAAAAGTGTCTGATACCGGTCAGGGTAATAGTGTCTGGTATAGGTCAGTGCAAAAGTGTCTGGTATAGGTCAGTGTAAACGTGTCTGTTATAGGTAGTGTAAATGTGTCTGCTATAGTCAGTGTAAAATGTCTGGTATAGGTCAGTGTAAAAGTGTCTGCTATAGTCGGTGTAAAAGTGTCTGGTATAGGTCAGTGTACAAGTGTTTAGTATAGTTCACTATAAAAGTGTCTGGTATAGGTCAGTGTAAAGGTGTCTGGTTGAGGTCAGTGTAAGTGTGTCTGGTATAGGTCAGTGTAGAAGTGTCTGGTACTGGTCTGTGTAAAAGTGTCTGGTATAGGTCAGTGTAAAAGTGTCTGGTATAGGTCATTATAAAGATGTCCGGTATAGGTCAGTGTAAAAGTGTCTGGAATAGGTCACTGTAAAAGTTTCTGGTATAGGTCAGTATAAAAGGGTCTGGTATCGGACAGTGTAAAAGTGTCTGGTATAGGTCAGGGTAAAAGTGTCTGGTATAGATCAATGTAAATGTGTCTGGTATAGGTCAGTGCAAACGTTTCTGGCATAGGTCAGTATAAAAGTGTCTGGTATATTTCAATGTAAAAGTATCTGGTGTAGGTCAGTGTAAAAGTGTCTCTTACTGGTCAGTATAAAAGTGTCTGGTACTGGTCAGTGTAAAAGTGTCTGGTATAGGTCAGTGTAAAAGTGTCTTGTATTGGTCAGTGTAAAAGTGTCTGGTATTGGTCAGTGTAAAAGTGTCGGTATAGGTCAGTGTAAAAGTGTCTGGTATAGGTCAGTGTAAAAGTGTCTGGTACTGGTCAGTGTAAAAGTGTCTTGTATAGGTCAGTGTAAAAGTGTCTGGTATAGGTCAGTGTAAAAGTGGCTGCTATCCTCAGTGTAGAAGTTTCTGTTATAGGTCAGTGTAAAAGTGTCTGGTATAGGTCATTGTAAAAGTGCCTGCTATAGGTTAGTGTAAAAGTGTCTGGTATATTTCAGTGTAAAATTGTCTGGTATAGGTCAGTGTAAAAGTGTCTGGTATAGGTCAGTATAAAAATGTCCGGTATAGGTCAGTGTAAAAGTGTCTGGAATAGGTCAGTGTAAAAGTTTCTGGTATAGGTCAGTATAAAAGTGTCTCGTATGGGACGGTGTAAAAGTGTCTATTATAGGTCAGGGTAAAAGTGTCTGGTATAGATCAATGTAAATGTGTCTGGTATAGGTCAGTGCAAACGTTTCTGGCATAGGTCAGTATAAAAGTGTCTGGTATATTTCAATGTAAAAGTGTCTGGTATAGGTCAGTGTAAAAGTGTCTCTTACTGGTCAGTATAAAAGTATCTGGTACTGGTCAGTGTAAAAGTGTCTGGTATAGGTCAGTGTAAAAGTGTCTGGTGCAGGTCAGTGTAAAAGTGTCTGGTAAAAGTTACTGTAAAAGTGTATGGTACTGGTCAGTGTAAAAGTGTCTGGTATAGGTGAGTGTAAAAGTGTCTGGTATAGGTCTGTGTAAAAGTGTGTTGTATAGGTTAGTGAAAAAGTGTCTGGTATAGGTAAGAGTAAAACTGTCTCGTATAGGTCAGTGCAAAAGTGTCTGGAATAGGTCAGTGTAAATGTGTCTGGTATAGGTCAGTGTAAAACTATATGGTATCGGTCAGTGTAAAAATGTCTGGTATAGGTCAGTGTAAAGGTGTCTGGTATTTGTCTGTGTAAAAGTGTCTGGTAGATGTCACTGTAAAAGTGTCTGGCATAGGTCAGTGTAAAAGTGTCTTGTATAGGTCAGTGTAAAAGATTTTGGTATTGGTCAGTGTAAACGTGTCTGGTATAGGTCAGTGTAAACTTTCTGGTACTGGTCACTTTAAAACTGTCTGGTATAGGTCAGTGTAAAAGTGTCTGGTATAGGTCAGTGTAAATTTGGCTGCTATACTCAGTGTAAAAGTTTCTGGTATAGGTCAGTGTAAAAGTGTCTGGTATAGGTCATTGTAAGAGTGCCTGCTATAGGTCAGTGTAAAAGTGTCTGGTATAGGCCAGTTTAAAAGTGTCTGGTATAGGTCAGTGTAAAAGCGTCTGGTGTAGGTAAGGGTAATAGAATCTGGTGGTGGTCAGTGTAAAAGTGTCTGGTATATGTCAGTTCAAAAGTGCTTGCTACAGGTCAGTGCAAAAGTGACTGGTATAGGTCAGTGTAAAAGTATCTGGCATAGGTCAGTATAAAAGTGTCTGGTATAGGTTAGTGTAAAAGTGTCTGGTATAGGTCAGTGTAAAAGTTTCTGGTATTGGTCATTGTAAAAGTGTCTGGTATAGGTCAGTGTAAAAGTGATTGATATAGTCACTGTAAAAGTGTCTGGTATAGATCGGTGCAAAAGTGCCTTTTATAGGTCAGTGTAAAAGTGTCTGGTATAGGTCAGTGTGAAAGTGTCTGCTTTAGTCAGTGTAATGTCTCTTGTATAGGTCAGTGTACAAGTGTTTGCTACAGTCAGTGTAAAAGTGTCTTGAATAGGTCAGTGTAAAATTGTCTGGTATAGGTCAATGTTAAAGTGTCTTGTATAGGTCACTGTAATGTTTCTGGCATATGTCAGTTTAAAAGTGTCTGTCATAGGTCAGTGTAAAAGTGCCTGGTATAGGTCAGTGTAAAACTGTCTGGTATAGGTTAGTGTAAATGTGTTTGTTACTGGTGAGTGTAAAAGTGTCTGGTATAGGTCAGTGTAAAAGGGTCTGTTATAGGTCAGTGTGAAAGTGTCTGGTATAGGTAAGTGTAAAATTGTCTGGTACTGGTCAGTGTAAAATTGTGTGACATAGGTTAGTGTTAAATTGTCTGGTATCGGTCAGTGTAAACGTGTCTGGTATAGGTCAGTGTAACAGTGCCTGGTATAGGTAAGAGTAAAAGTGTCTGGTATTGGTCAGTGTAAAATTGTGTGTTATAGGTTAGTGCTAAATTGTCTGGTATAGGTCAGTGTAAACGTGTCTGGTGTAGGTCAGTGTAAAAGTGTCTGCTATACTCAGTTTAAAAGTGTCTGGTATAGGTCAGTGTAAAAGTGTCTGGTATAGGTAAGAGTAAAAGTGTCTGGTATAGGTCAGTGTAAAAGTGTCTGGTATAGGTCAGTGTAAAAGTGTCCGGTACAGGTCAGTGTAAAAGTATGTGGTAAAAGTTAGTGTAAAAGTGTCTGGTACTGGTCAATGTAAAAGTGTCTTGTATGTAAAAGTGTCTGGTATCGGTCAGTGTAAGAGTGTCTGGTATCGGTCAGTGTAAAAGTGTCTGGTATAGGTCAGTGTAAAAGTGTCTTGTATAGGTCAGTGTAAAAATGTCTGGTACTGGTCAGTGTAAAAGTGTCTGGTATAGGTCAGTGTGAAAGTGTTTGTTATAGGTAAGAAGAAAAGTGTCTTGTATAGGTCAGTGCAAAAGTGTCTGGCATAGGTCAGTGTAAATGTGTCTGGTATAGGTCAGTGTGAAAGTGTCTGGTATCGGTCAGTGTAAAAATGTCTGGTATAGCTCAGTGTAAAGGTGTCAGGTATAGGTCTTTGTAAAAGTGTGTGGTATAGGTCAGTGTAAAAGTGTCTGGCATAGGTCAGTGTAAAAGTGTCTTGCATTGGTCAGTGTAAAAGTGTCTGGTATTGGTCAGTGTAAAAATGTCTGGTATAGCTCAGTGTAAAGGTGTCTGGTATAGGTCTTTGTAAAAGTGTGTGGTATAGGTCAGTGTAAAAGTGTCTGGCATAGGTCAGTGTAAAAGTGTCTTGTATAGGTCAGTGTGAAAGATTTTGGTATTGGTCAGTGTAAACGTGTCTGGTATAGGTCAGTGTAAAGTTTCTGGTACTGGTCAGTGTAAAAGTGTCTTGTATAGGTCAGTGTAAAAGTGTCTGGTATAGGTCAGTGTAAAAGTGGCTGCTATCCTCAGTGTAGAAGTTTCTGTTATAGGTCAGTGTAAAAGTGCCTGGTATAGGTCATTGTAAAAGTGCCTGCTATAGGTTAGTGTAAAAGTGTCTGGTATATTTCAGTGTAAAATTGTCTGGTATAGGTCAGTATAAAAATGTCCGGTATAGGTCAGTGTAAAAGTGTCTGGAATAGGTCAGTGTAAAAGTTTCTGGTGTAGGTCAGTATAAAAGTGTCTGGTATGGGACGGTGTAAAAGTGTCTATTATAGGTCAGGGTAAAAGTGTCTGGTATAGATCAATGTAAATGTGTCTGGTATAGGTCAGTGCAAACGTTTCTGGCATAGGTCAGTATAAAAGTGTCTGGTATATTTCAATGTAAAAGTGTCTGGTATAGGTCAGTGTAAAAGTGTCTCTTACTGGTCAGTATAAAAGTGTCTGGTACTGGTCAGTGTAAAAGTGTCTGGTATAGGTCAGTGTAAAAGTGTCTGGTGCAGGTCAGTGTAAAAGTGTCTGGTAAAAGTTAGTGTAAAAGTGTATGGTACTGGTCAGTGTAAAAGTGTCTGGTAT
Source organism: Sinohyriopsis cumingii (assembly GCA_028554795.2). Classification (NCBI taxonomy): domain Eukaryota; kingdom Metazoa; phylum Mollusca; class Bivalvia; order Unionida; family Unionidae; genus Sinohyriopsis; species Sinohyriopsis cumingii. Next base: position 100,281,743 of record CM068824.1, read on the forward strand.
AGGTGAGTGTAAAAGTGTCTGGTATAGGTCGGTGTAAAAGTGTGTTGTATAGGTTAGTGAAAAAGTGTCTGGTATAGGTAAGAGTAAAACTGTCTCGTATAGGTCAGTGCAAAAGTGTCTGGAATAGGTCAGTGTAAATGTGTCTGGTATAGGTCAGTGTAAAACTATATGGTATCGGTCAGTGTAAAAATGTCTGGTATAGGTCAGTGTAAAGGTGTCTGGTATTTGTCTGTGTAAAAGTGTCTGGTAGATGTCACTGTAAAAGTGTCTGGCATAGGTCAGTGTAAAAGTGTCTTGTATAGGTCAGTGTGAAAGATTTTGGTATTGGTCAGAGTAAACGTGTCTGGAATAGGTCAGTGTAAAGTTTCTGGTACTGGTCACTTTAAAACTGTCTGGTATAGGTCAGTGTAAAAGTGTCTGGTATAGGTCAGTGTAAATGTGGCTGCTATACTCAGTGTAAAAGTTTCTGGTATAGGTCAGTGTAAAAGTGTCTGGTATAGGTCATTGTAAGAGTGCCTGCTATAGGTCAGTGTAAAAGTGTCTGGTATAGGCCAGTTTAAAAGTGTCTGGTATAGGTCAGTGTAAAAGCGTCAGGTGTAGGTAAGGGTACTAGAATCTGGTGGTGGTCAGTGTAAAAGTGCCTGGTATATGTCAGTTCAAAAGTGCTTGCTACAGGTCAGTGCAAAAGTGACTGGTATAGGTCAGTGTAAAAGTGTCTTGTATAGGTCAGTGTAAAAGTGTCTGGTACTGGTCAGTGTAAATGTGTCTGCTATAGGTCACTGTAAAAGTGTCTGGTAAAGGTAAGAGTAAAAGTGTCTGGTACTTGTCAGTGTAAAAAATGTCTGGTATAGGTCAGTGCAAAAGTGACTGGTATAGGTCAGTGCAATAGTGTCTGGAAAAGGTCAGTGCAAAAATACTGGTCAGTGTAAAAAAGTCTAGCATAGATCAATTTAAATGTGTCTGGTATAGGTCGGTGTAAAAGTGTCAGGTATCGGTCAGTGTAACAATCTCTGGTATAAGTCAGTGTAAAGGTGTCCGGTAAGGTCTCTGTAAGAGTGTCTGGTACAGATCAGTATAAAAGTGTCTGGCATAAGTCAGTGTAAAAGTGTCTTGAATAGGTCAGTGTAAAAGTGTCTGGTAATGGTCAGTGTAAAAGAGTCTGGTATTGGTCAGTGTAAAAGTATCTGGTATAGGCCGGTGTAAAAGTGTCTGCTACTGGTCAGTGTAAAAGTGCCTGGTATAGGTCAGTGTAAAAGTGTCCGGTATAGGTCGATGTAAAAGTATCTTTTATGCTCAGTGTAAAAGTTTCTGGTATAGGTCAGTGCAAAACTGTCTGCTATACTCTGTGTAAAAGTGTCTGGTATAGGAGAGGGTAAAAGTCCCTAGTATAGGTCAGTGTAAAAGTGTATTAGATAGGTCAGTGTAAAAGTGTCTGCTATAGTCACTGTAAAGTGTCTGGTATACGTAACTGTAAAAATGTCTGCTATAATCAGTGCAAAAGTGTCTCGTATAGGTCAGTGTACAAGTATCTGGTATTGGTCAGTATAAATGGGTCTGGTATAGGTCAGAGTAAAAGTGTATGGTATAGGTCAGTGTAAAGGTGTCTGCTATAGTCACTGCAAAGTGTCTGGTATCGGTCAGTGTAAAAATGTCTCCTATAGTCAGTGTAAAAGTGTCTCGTATAGGTCAGTATACAAGTGTCTGGTATAGGTCGCTATCAAAGTGTCTGGTATAGGTCAGTGTAAAAGTGTCTGCTACACTCAGTGTAAAAGTGTCTGGTATAGGTCAGTGTAAAAGTGTCTGGTATAGGTAAGATTAAAAGTGTCTGGTACTGGTCAGTGTAAAACAGTCTCGTATAAGTCAGCGTAAAAGTGTCTGGTATAGGTAAGTGTAAAAGTGTCTGGTGTAGGTCAGTGTAAAATTGTGTGGTATAAGTTAGTGTTAAATTGTCTGGTATCGGTCAGTGTAAACGTGTCTGGTTTAGGTCAGTGTAAAAGTGTCTGCCATACTCAGCGTAAAAGTGTCCTGTATAGGTCAGTGTAAAAGTGTCTGGCATAGGTCAATGTAAAAGATTCTGGTACAGGTCAGTATAAAAGTGTCTGGTATAGGTCAGTGTAAACGTGTCTGGTATAGGTCAGTGTTAAAGAGTCTGGTTCTGGTCATTGTAAAAGTGTCTCGTTCTGGTCAGTGTAAAAATGTCTGGAATAGTTCATTGTAAACGTATCTGGTATTGCTCAGTGTAAAGTGTCTGGTATAGGCCTGCATAAAAGGGTCTGGAATAGGTCAGTGGAAAAGTGTCCGGTATAGGTCAGTGTAAAAGTGTCTGGTATGGGTCAGTGTAAATGTGTCTGCTATAGTCAGTGTAAAGTGTCTGATATAGGTCAGTGTAAAAGTGTCTGGTATAGTCGGTGTAAAAGTGTCTGGTATAGGTCAGTGTACAAGTGTCTGGTATAGTTCACTATAAAAGTGTCTCGTATAGGTCAGTGTAAAATTGTCTGGTATCGGTCAGTGTTTTAGTGTCTGGTATAGGTCAGTGTAAAGGTGTCTGGTATATTTCAGTGTAAGTGTGTCTGGTATAGGCCAGTGTAAAAGTGTCTGGTACTGGTCAGTGTAAACCTGTCTGGTATAGGTCAGTGTAAAAGTGTCTGGGACTGGTCAGTGTAAAATTGTGTGGTATAGGTCAGTGTAAAAGTGTCTGGTAAAGGTCAGTGTAAATGTGCCTGGTATAGGTAACTCTAACAGTGTCTGGGACTGGTCAGTGTAAAATTGTGTGGTATAGGTTAGTGTTAAATTGTCTAGTATGGGTCAGTGTAAACGTGTCTGGTATAGGTCAGTGTAAGAGTGTCTGCTATACTCAGAGTATAAGTGTCTGGTATAGGTCAGTGTAAAAGTGTCTGGTATAGGTCAGTGTAAAAGTGTCTGGTATAGGTAAGTATAAAAGTGTCTGGTACAGGTCATTGTAAAAGTTTCTGGTATATGTCAGTGTAAATGTGTCTGGTATATCTCAGTGTAAAAGTTTCTTGTATAGGTCAGTATAAATGTGTCTGGTATAGGTCACTGTAACAGTGTCTGGTATAGGTCAATGTAAAAGTGTCTGGTACTGGTCAGTGTAAAAGTGTCTGGTATAGGTCAGTATAAAACAGTCTGGTATAGGTCAGTATAAAAGTGTCTGGTATAGGTTAGAGTAAAGTGTCTGGTATAGGTCAGTGTAAAAGTGTCTGGTGAAAGTTAGTCTAAAAGTGTTTGGTACTGGCCAGTGTAAAAGTATCTGGTATAGGTCAGTGTAAAAGTGTCTGGTATCGGTCAGTGAAAAAGGGTCTGGTACAGGTCATTGTAAAAGTGTCTGGTATAGGTCAGTATAAAACTGTCTGGTATAGATCAGTGTAAAATTGTCTGGTATAGGGCAGTGTAAAAGTGTATGGTATAGGCCAGAGTAAAAGTGTCTGGTATAGGTCAGTGTAAAAGTGTCTGGTGAAAGTTAGTCTAAAAGTGTTTGGTATTGGCCAGTGTAAAAGTGTCTGGTATAGGTCAGTGTAAAAGTGTCTGGTATCGGTCAGTGAAAAAGGGTCTGGTACAGGTCATTGTAAAAGTGTCTGGTATTGGTCAGTATAAAACTGTCTGGTATAGGTCAGTGTAAAAGTGTCTGGTATAGGTCATTGTAAAAGTGTCTGGTACTGGCCAGTGCAAAAATGTCTAGCATAGCTCAGTGTAAAAGTTTCTGGTATAGTTCAGTGTTAAAGTGTCTTGTATAGGTCATTGTAAAAGTGTCTGGTATAGGTTAGAGGAAAAGTGTCTGGTACCGGTCAGTGTAAAATTGTCTGGTATATGTCATTGTAAACGTGTCTGGTCTAGGTCAGAGTAAAAGTGCATGGTATGTTTCAATGTAAAAGTGTCTGGTAAAAGTTAGTGTAAAAGTGTCTGGTGTAGGTCAGTGTAAAAGTGTCTGATAATGGTCAGTGTAAAAGTGTCTTTTACTGGTCAGTGCAAAAATGTCTAACATAGCTCAGTGCAAAAGTGCCTGGTATAGGTCAGTGTAAAAGTGTCTGGCATAGGTCAGAGTTAAAGTGTCTTATATAGGTCAGTGTAAAAGGATCTGCTATTGGTCAGTGTAAAAGTGTATGGTACAGGTCAGTGCACAAGTTTCTGGTGCAGGCCAGTGTAAACGTGTCTGTTACTGGTCAGTGTAAAAGTGTCTGGTACTGGTCAGTGTAACATTTGTATAGGTTAGTGTTAAATTGTCTGTATCGGTCAGTGTAAACGTGTCTTTTATAGGTCAGTGTAAAAGTGTCTGCTATACTCACTGTAAAAGTGTCTGGTATAGGTCAGTGTAAACGTGTCTGGTATAGGTAAGAGTAAAAGTGTCTGGTACAGGTCAGTGCAAAAGTGTCTGGTAAAAGTTAGTGTAAAAGTGTTTGGTACTAGTCAGTGTAAAAGTGTCTGGTATAGGTGAGTGCAAATGTGTCTGGTATAGGTCAGTGTAAAAGTTTCTTGTATAGGTCAGTGTAAAAGTGTCTGGTACTGGTCATTGCAAAAATGTCTAGCATAGCACAGTGCAAAAGTGCCTGGTATATGTCAGTGTAAAAGTGGCTGACATATGTCAGTGTTAAAGTGTCTTATAAAGGTCAGTGTAAAAGGGTCTGGTATTGGTCAGTGTAAAAGCGTCTGGTATAGGTCAGTGCACAAGTGTCTGGTCCAGGCCAGTGTAAAAATGTCTTTTACTGGTCAGTGTAAAAGTGTCTGGTATAGGTCAGTGTAAAAGTGTCTGGTATAGGTCAGTATAAAAGTGTCGGTATAGGTCGGTGTAAAAGTGTCTGGTATATGTCAGTGTAAAAGTGTCTGGTATAGGTCAGTGTAAAAGGGTCTGGTATTGGTCAGTATAATAGTGTCTGGTATAGGTCAGTGTAAACGTGCCTGGTATAGGTCAGTGTAAAAGTGTCTGATATAGGTCAGAGTAAATGTGTTTGGCATAGGTCAGTGTAAAAGTGTCTTTTATAGGTCAGTGTAAAAGTGTCTCGTATAGGTCAGTGTAAAAGTGTCTGGTTTAAAACAGGGTAAGAGTGTCTGGTACTGGGCAGTGTAAAGGTGTCTCGTATAGGTCAGTGTACAAGTGTCTGGTATAGGTAAGAGTAAAAGTGTCTGGTACTGGTCAGTGTAAAAATGTCTGGTATAGGTCAGTTCAAACGTGCCTGGTATAGGTCAGTGCAAAAGTGACTGGTATAGGTCAGTGTAAAAGTGTCTGGCATAAGTCAGTATGACAGTGTCTGGTATAAGTCAGTGTAAAGGTGTCTGGTATAGGTCAGTGTAAAAGTGTCTGCTCGTATAGGTCATTGTAAAAGTGCCTATTATAGGACAGTGTAAAAGTGTCTGTTATAGGTCAGTATAAAAGTGTATGCTATAGTCAGTGTAAAGGTGTCTGGTATATTTAAGTGTAAAAATGTCTTATAGGAGTCAGTGTAAATATATCTGGTATAGGTCAGTGCAAAAGTGCCTTGTATAGGTCAGTGTAAATGTGTCTGGTATAGTTCAGTGTAATAGTGTCTGGTACTGGTCAGTGTAAAAGTGTCTGGTATAGGTCAGAGTAAAAGAACCTGTCATTGGTCAGTGTAAACGTGTCTGGTATACGTCATTGTAAAAGTGACAGCTATAGTCACTGTAAAAGTGTCTGGTCTAGATCAGTGTATAAGTGCCTTTAATAGGTCAGTGTAAAAGTGTCTGGTATAGGTCAGAGTGAAGGTGTCTGCTATCGTCAGTGTAAAGTCTCTTGTATAGGTCAGTGTAAAAGTGTTTGCTACATTCAATGTAAACGTGTCTTGTATAGGTCAGTGTAAATTGCCTGGTATAGGTCAATGTAAAAGTCTCTGGTATAGGTCAGTGTAAAAGTCTCTGGTACTGGTCTGTGTAAAAGTGTCTGGTAGACGTCATTGTAAAGTGTCTGGTATAGTTCAGTGTAAAAGTGTCTGTCATAGATCAGTGCAAAAGTGCCTTTTATAGGTCAGTGTAAAAGTGTCTGTTACTGGTCAGTGTAAAAGTGTCTGGTATAGGTCAGTGTAAAAGTGTGTGGTATAGGTCAGTGTGGAAGTGTCAAGTACTGGTCAGTGTAAAGGTGTCTGGTACTGGTCAGTGTAAAAATATGTGGTTTAGGCCAGTGTCAAAGTGTATGTTATATGCCAGTGTAAATGTGTTTGTTACTGGTCAGTGTAAAACTGTCTGGTATAGGTCAGTGTAAAAGTGCCAGGTATAGGTCAGCGTGAAAGTGTCTGGTAGAGGTAAGTGTAAAAGTGTCTGGTACTGTTCAGTGTAAAATTGTGTGGTATAGGTTAGTGTTAAATTGTCTGTATCGGTCAGTCTAAACGTGTCTTTAATAGGTGTAAAAGTGTATGCTATACTCAGTGTAAAAGTGTCTTGTATAGGTCAGTGTAAAAGTGTCTGGTATAGTTAAGAGTAAAAGTGTCTGGTATAGGTCAGTGTAAAAGTGACTGGTACTGGTCAGTGTAAAAGTGTCTGGTAGAGGTCAGTGTAAAAGTGTCTAGTATACTTTAGTCTAAAAGTGTCTGGTATAGGTCAGTGTAAAAGTGTTTTGTATTGGTAAGAGTAAAAGTGTCTGGTATAGGTCATTGCAAAAGAGTCTGGTATAGGTAACAGAAACAGTGTCTGGTATAGGTCAGTGCAAAAGTGTCGGGCATAGGTCAATGTAAATGTATCTAGTATAGGTCAGTCTAAAAGTGTCTGGTATCGGTCAGTGTACAAATCTCTGGTATAGGTCAGTGTAAAGGTATCTGGTATAGGTCTGTGTAAAAGTGTCTGGTATAGGTCAGTGCAAAAGTGTCTGGCATAGGTCATGGTAAAGGTATCTGGTATAGGTCAGTGTAAAAGTGTCTGGTATAGGTCAGTGTAAAGGTATCTGGTATAGGTCAATGTAAAAGTGTCTTGTTTAGGTCAGTGTTAAAGTGTCTGGTATTGGTCAATGTAAAAGTGTCTCGTATAGGTCAGTGTAAAAGAGTCTGGTACTGGTCAGTGTAAAAGTGTCTGGTATAGGTCAGTGTAAAAGTGTCTGGTATAGGTCAATGTTAAAGTGGCTGCTATATGTCAGTGTAAAAGTGTCTGGTATAGGCCAGCGTAAAAGGATCTGGTACAGGTCAGTGTAAAAGTGTCTGGTATAGTTCAGTGTAAAAGTGCCTGGTATAGTTCAGTGTAAATGTGTATGCTATAGTCAGTGTAAAGTGTCTGGTATAGGTCAGTGTAAAGGTGTCTGCTATAGTAGGTGTAAAAGTGTCTGGTATAGATCAGTGTACAAGTGTCTGGTATAGTTCACTATAAAAGAGTCAGGTATAGGTCAGCGTAAAAGTGTCTGATACCGGTCAGGGTAATAGTGTCTGGTATAGGTCAGTGCAAAAGTGTCTGGTATAGGTCAGTGTAAACGTGTCTGTTATAGGTAGTGTAAATGTGTCTGCTATAGTCAGTGTAAAATGTCTGGTATAGGTCAGTGTAAAAGTGTCTGCTATAGTCGGTGTAAAAGTGTCTGGTATAGGTCAGTGTACAAGTGTTTAGTATAGTTCACTATAAAAGTGTCTGGTATAGGTCAGTGTAAAGGTGTCTGGTTGAGGTCAGTGTAAGTGTGTCTGGTATAGGTCAGTGTAGAAGTGTCTGGTACTGGTCTGTGTAAAAGTGTCTGGTATAGGTCAGTGTAAAAGTGTCTGGTATAGGTCATTATAAAGATGTCCGGTATAGGTCAGTGTAAAAGTGTCTGGAATAGGTCACTGTAAAAGTTTCTGGTATAGGTCAGTATAAAAGTGTCTGGTATCGGACAGTGTAAAAGTGTCTGGTATAGGTCAGGGTAAAAGTGTCTGGTATAGATCAATGTAAATGTGTCTGGTATAGGTCAGTGCAAACGTTTCTGGCATAGGTCAGTATAAAAGTGTCTGGTATATTTCAATGTAAAAGTATCTGGTGTAGGTCAGTGTAAAAGTGTCTCTTACTGGTCAGTATAAAAGTGTCTGGTACTGGTCAGTGTAAAAGTGTCTGGTATAGGTCAGTGTAAAAGTGTCTTGTATTGGTCAGTGTAAAAGTGTCTGGTATTGGTCAGTGTAAAAGTGTCTGGTATAGGTCAGTGTAAAAGTGTCTGGTATAGGTCAGTGTAAAAGTGTCTGGTACTGGTCAGTGTAAAAGTGTCTTGTATAGGTCAGTGTAAAAGTGTCTGGTATAGGTCAGTGTAAAAGTGGCTGCTATCCTCAGTGTAGAAGTTTCTGTTATAGGTCAGTGTAAAAGTGTCTGGTATAGGTCATTGTAAAAGTGCCTGCTATAGGTTAGTGTAAAAGTGTCTGGTATATTTCAGTGTAGAATTGTCTGGTATAGGTCAGTGTAAAAGTGTCTGGTATAGGTCAGTATAAAAATGTCCGGTATAGGTCAGTGTAAAAGTGTCTGGAATAGGTCAGTGTAAAAGTTTCTGGTATAGGTCAGTATAAAAGTGTCTGGTATGGGACGGTGTAAAAGTGTCTATTATAGGTCAGGGTAAAAGTGTCTGGTATAGATCAATGTAAATGTGTCTGGTATAGGTCAGTGCAAACGTTTCTGGCATAGGTCAGTATAAAAGTGTCTGGTATATTTCAATGTAAAAGTGTCTGGTATAGGTCAGTGTAAAAGTGTCTCTTACTGGTCAGTATAAAAGTGTCTGGTACTGGTCAGTGTAAAAGTGTCTGGTATAGGTCAGTGTAAAAGTGTCTGGTGCAGGTCAGTGTAAAAGTGTCTGGTAAAAGTTAGTGTAAAAGTGTATGGTACTGGTCAGTGTAAAAGTGTGTTGTATAGGTGAGTGTAAAAGTTTCTGGTATTGGTCTGTATAAAAGTGTGTTGTAGAGGTTAGTGAAAATGTGTCTGGTATAGGTAAGAGTAAAACTGTCTCGTATAGGTCAGTGCAAAAGTGTCTGGAATAGGTCAGTGTAAATGTGTCTGGTATAGGTCAGTGTAAAACTATATGGTATCGGTCAGTGTAAAAATGTCTGGTATAGGTCAGTGTAAAGGTGTCTGGTATTTGTCTGTGTAAAAGTGTCTGGTAGATGTCACTGTAAAAGTGTCTGGCATAGGTCAGTGTAAAAGTGTCTTGTATAGGTCAGTGTAAAAGATTTTGGTATTGGTCAGTGTAAACGTGTCTGGTATAGGTCAGTGTAAACTTTCTGGTACTGGTCACTTTAAAACTGTCTGGTATAGGTCAGTGTAAAAGTGTCTGGTATAGGTCAGTGTAAATGTGGCTGCTATACTCAGTGTAAAAGTTTCTGGTATAGGTCAGTGTAAAAGTGTCTGGTATAGGTCATTGTAAGAGTGCCTGCTATAGGTCAGTGTAAAAGTGTCTGGTATAGGCCAGTTTAAAAGTGTCTGATATAGGTCAGTGTAAAAGCGTCTGGTGTAGGTAAGGGTAATAGAATCTGGTGGTGGTCAGTGTAAAAGTGTCTGGTATATGTCAGTTCAAAAGTGCTTGCTACAGGTCAGTGCAAAAGTGACTGGTATAGGTCAGTGTAAAAGTATCTGGCATAGGTCAGTATCAAAGTGTCTGGTATAGGTTAGTGTAAAAGTGTCTGGTATAGGTCAGTGTAAAAGGGTCTGTTATAGGTCAGTGTAAAAGTGTCTGGTATAGGTAAGTGTAAAATTGTCTGGTACTGGTCAGTGTAAAATTGTGTGACATAGGTTAGTGTTAAATTGTCTGGTATCGGTCAGTGTAAACGTGTCTGGTATAGGTCAGTGTAACAGTGCCTGGTATAGGTAAGAGTAAAAGTGTCTGGTATTGGTCAGTGTAAAATTGTGTGTTATAGGTTAGTGCTAAATTGTCTGGTATAGGTCAGTGTAAACGTGTCTGGTGTAGGTCAGTGTAAAAGTGTCTGCTATACTCAGTTTAAAAGTGTCTGGTATAGGTCAGTGTAAAAGTGTCTGGTATAGGTAAGAGTAAAAGTGTCTGGTATAGGTCAGTGTAAAAGTGTCTGGTATAGGTCAGTGTAAAAGTGTCCGGTACAGGTCAGTGTAAAAGTATGTGGTAAAAGTTAGTGTAAAAGTGTCTGGTACTGGTCAATGTAAAAGTGTCTTGTATGTAAAAGTGTCTGGTATCGGTCAGTGTAAGAGTGTCTGGTATCGGTCAGTGTAAAAGTGTCTGGTATAGGTCAGTGTAAAAGTGTCTTGTATAGGTCAGTGTAAAAATGTCTGGTACTGGTCAGTGTAAAAGTGTCTGGTATAGGTCAGTGTGAAAGTGTTTGTTATAGGTAAGAAGAAAAGTGTCTTGTATAGGTCAGTGCAAAAGTGTCTGGCATAGGTCAGTGTAAATGTGTCTGGTATAGGTCAGTGTGAAAGTGTCTGGTATCGGTCAGTGTAAAAATGTCTGGTATAGCTCAGTGTAAAGGTGTCAGGTATAGGTCTTTGTAAAAGTGTGTGGTATAGGTCAGTGTAAAAGTGTCTGGCATAGGTCAGTGTAAAAGTGTCTTGCATTGGTCAGTGTAAAAGTGTCTGGTATTGGTCAGTGTAAAAATGTCTGGTATAGCTCAGTGTAAAGGTGTCTGGTATAGGTCTTTGTAAAAGTGTGTGGTATAGGTCAGTGTAAAAGTGTCTGGCATAGGTCAGTGTAAAAGTGTCTTGTATAGGTCAGTGTGAAAGATTTTGGTATTGGTCAGTGTAAACGTGTCTGGTATAGGTCAGTGTAAAGTTTCTGGTACTGGTCAGTGTAAAAGTGTCTTGTATAGGTCAGTGTAAAAGTGTCTGGTATAGGTCAGTGTAAAAGTGGCTGCTATCCTCAGTGTAGAAGTTTCTGTTATAGGTCAGTGTAAAAGTGCCTGGTATAGGTCATTGTAAAAGTGCCTGCTATAGGTTAGTGTAAAAGTGTCTGGTATATTTCAGTGTAAAATTGTCTTGTATAGGTCAGTGTAAAAGTGTCTGGTATAGGTCAGTATAAAAATGTCCGGTATAGGTCAGTGTAAAAGTGTCTGGAATAGGTCAGTGTAAAAGTTTCTGGTGTAGGTCAGTATAAAAGTGTCTGGTATGGGACGGTGTAAAAGTGTCTATTATAGGTCAGGGTAAAAGTGTCTGGTATAGATCAATGTAAATGTGTCTGGTATAGGTCAGTGCAAACGTTTCTGGCATAGGTCAGTATAAAAGTGTCTGGTATATTTCAATGTAAAAGTGTCTGGTATAGGTCAGTGTAAAAGTGTCTCTTACTGGTCAGTATAAAAGTGTCTGGTACTGGTCAGTGTAAAAGTGTCTGGTATAGGTCAGTGTAAAAGTGTCTGGTGCAGGTCAGTGTAAAAGTGTCTGGTAAAAGTTAGTGTAAAAGTGTATGGTACTGGTCAGTGTAAAAGTGTCTGGTATAGGTGAGTGTAAAAGTGTCTGGTATAGGTCGGTGTAAAAGTGTGTTGTATAGGTTAGTGAAAAAGTGTCTGGTATAGGTAAGAGTAAAACTGTCTCGTATAGGTCAGTGCAAAAGTGTCTGGAATAGGTCAGTGTAAATGTGTCTGGTATAGGTCAGTGTAAAACTATATGGTATCGGTCAGTGTAAAAATGTCTGGTATAGGTCAGTGTAAAGGTGTCTGGTATTTGTCTGTGTAAAAGTGTCTGGTAGATGTCACTGTAAAAGTGTCTGGCATAGGTCAGTGTAAAAGTGTCTTGTATAGGTCAGTGTGAAAGATTTTGGTATTGGTCAGAGTAAACGTGTCTGGAATAGGTCAGTGTAAAGTTTCTGGTACTGGTCACTTTAAAACTGTCTGGTATAGGTCAGTGTAAAACTGTCTGGTATAGGTCAGTGTAAATGTGGCTGCTATACTCAGTGTAAAAATTTCTGGTATAGGTCAGTGTAAAAGTGTCTGGTATAGGTCATTGTAAGAGTGCCTGCTATAGGTCAGTGTAAAAGTGTCTGGTATAGGCCAGTTTAAAAGTGTCTGGTATAGGTCAGTGTAAAGGCGTCAGGTGTAGGTAAGGGTACTAGAATCTGGTGGTGGTCAGTGTAAAAGTGTCTGGTATATGTCAGTTCAAAAGTGCTTGCTACAGGTCAGTGCAAAAGTGACTGGTATAGGTCAGTGTAAAAGTATCTGGCATAGGTCAGTATAAAAGTGTCTGGTATAGGTTAGTGTAAAAGTGTCTGGTATAGGTCAGTGTAAAAGTGTCTGCTATACACAGTGTGCAAGTGTCTGGTATAGGTCATTGTAAAAGTGCGTGGTATAGGTCAGTGTAAAAGTGTCTGTCATAGGTCAGTGTAAAAGTTTTTGCTATAGTCAGTGTAAAGGTGTCTGGTATATGTAAGTGTAAAAGTGGCTTTTACTGGTCAGTGTAAAAATATCTGGTATAGGACAGTGGAAAAGTGCCTGGTATAGGTCAGTGTAAAAGTGTCTGGTATAGGTCAGTGTAAAAGTTTCTGGTATTGGTCATTGTAAAAGTGTCTGGTATAGGTCAGTGTAAAAGTGATTGATATAGTCACTGTAAAAGTGTCTGGTATAGATCAGTGCAAAAGTGCCTTTTATAGGTCAGTGTTAAAGTGTCTGGTATAGGTCAGTGTGAAAGTGTCTGCTTTAGTCAGTGTAATGTCTCTTGTATAGGTCAGTGTACAAGTGTTTGCTACAGTCAGTGTAAAAGTGTCTTGAATAGGTCAGTGTAAAATTGTCTGGTATAGGTCAATGTTAAAGTGTCTTGTATAGGTCACTGTAAAGTTTCTGGCATATGTCAGTTTAAAAGTGTCTGTCATAGGTCAGTGTAAAAGTGCCTGGTATAGGTCAGTGTAAAACTGTCTGGTATAGGTTAGTGTAAATGTGTTTGTTACTGGTGAGTGTAAAAGTGTCTGGTATAGGTCAGTGTAAAAGGGTCTGTTATAGGTCAGTGTAAAAGTGTCTGGTATAGGTAAGTGTAAAATTGTCTGGTACTGGTCAGTGTAAAATTGTGTGACATAGGTTAGTGTTAAATTGTCTGGTATCGGTCAGTGTAAACGTGTCTGGTATAGGTCAGTGTAACAGTGCCTGGTATAGGTAAGAGTAAAAGTGTCTGGTATTGGTCAGTGTAAAATTGTGTGTTATAGGTTAGTGCTAAATTGTCTGGTATAGGTCAGTGTAAACGTGTCTGGTGTAGGTCAGTGTAAAAGTGTCTGCCATACTCAGTTTAAAAGTGTTTGGTATAGGTCAGTGTAAAAGTGTCTGGTATAGGTAAGAGTAAAAGTGTCTGGTATAGGTCAGTGTAAAAGTGTCTGGTATAGGTCAGTGTAAAAGTGTCCGGTACAGGTCAGTGTAAAAGTATGTGGTAAAAGTTAGTGTAAAAGTGTCTGGTACTGGTCAATGTAAAAGTGTCTTGTATGTAAAAATGTCTGGTATCGGTCAGTGTAAGAGTGTCTGGTATCGGTCAGTGTAAAAGTGTCTGGTATAGGTCAGTGTAAAAGTGTCTTGTATAGGTCAGTGTAAAAATGTCTGGTACTGGTCAGTGTAAAAGTGTCTGGTATAGGTCAGTGTGAAAGTGTTTGTTATAGGTAAGAAGAAAAGTGTCTTGTATAGGTCAGTGCAAAAGTGTCTGGCATAGGTCAGTGTAAATGTGTCTGGTATAGGTCAGTGTGAAAGTGTCTGGTATCGGTCAGTGTAAAAATGTCTGGTATAGCTCAGTGTAAAGGTGTCAGGTATAGGTCTTTGTAAAAGTGTGTGGTATAGGTCAGTGTAAAAGTGTCTGGCATAGGTCAGTGTAAAAGTGTCTTGTATTGGTCAGTGTAAAAGTGTCTGGTATTGGTCAGTGTAAAAATGTCTGGTATAGCTCAGTGTAAAGGTGTCTTGTATAGGTCTTTGTAAAAGTGTGTGGTATGGGTCAGTGTGAAAGATTTTGGTATTGGTCAGTGTAAACGTGTCTGGTATAGGTCAGTGTAAAGTTTCTGGTACTGGTCAGTGTAAAAGTGTCTTGTATAGCTCAGTGTAAAAGTGTCTGGTATAGGTCAGTGTAAAAGTGGCTGCTATCCTCAGTGTAGAAGTTTCTGTTATAGGTCAGTGTAAAAGTGCCTGGTATAGGTCATTGTAAAAGTGCCTGCTATAGGTTAGTGTAAAAGTGTCTGGTATATTTCAGTGTAAAATTGTCTGGTATAGGTCAGTGTAAAAGTGTCTGGTATAGGTCAGTATAAAAATGTCCGGTATAGGTCAGTGTAAAAGTGTCTGGAATAGGTCAGTGTAAAAGTTTCTGGTATAGGTCAGTATAAAAGTGTCTGGTATGGGACGGTGTAAAAATGTCTATTATAGGTCAGGGTAAAAGTGTCTGGTATAGATCAATGTAAATGTGTCTGGTATAGGTCAGTGCAAACGTTTCTGGCATAGGTCAGTATAAAAGTGTCTGGTATATTTCAATGTAAAAGTGTCTGGTATAGGTCAGTGTAAAAGTGTCTCTTACTGGTCAGTATAAAAGTGTCTGGTACTGGTCAGTGTAAAAGTGTCTGGTATAGGTCAGTGTAAAAGTGTCTGGTGCAGGTGAGTGTAAAAGTGTCTGGTAAAAGTTAGTGTAAAAGTGTATGGTACTGGTCAGTGTAAAAGTGTCTGGTATAGGTGAGTGTAAAAGTGTCTGGTATAGGTCGGTGTAAAAGTGTGTTGTATAGGTTAGTGTAAAAGTGTCTGGTATAGGTCAGTGCAAAAGTGTCTGGAATAGGTCAGTTTAAATGTGTCTGGTATAGGTCAGTGTAAAACTATATGGTATCGGTCAGTGTAAAAATGTCTGGTATAGGTCAGTGTAAAGGTGTCTGGTATTTGTCTGTGTAAAAGTGTCTGGTAGATGTCACTGTAAAAGTGTCTGGCATAGGTCAGTGTAAAAGTGTCTTGTATAGGTCAGTGTAAAAGATTTTGGTATTGGTCAGTGTAAACGTGTCTGGTATAGGTCAGTGTAAAGTTTCTGGTACTGGTCACCTTAAAACTGTCTGGTATAGGTCAGTGTAAAAGTGTCCGGTATAGGTCAGTGTAAATGTGGCTGCTATACTCAGTGTAAAAGTTTCTGGTATAGGTCAGTGTAAAAGTGTCTGCTATAGGTCATTGTAAGAGTGCCTGCTATAGGTCAGTGTAAAAGTGTCTGGTATAGGCCAGTTTAAAAGTGTCTGGTATAGGTCAGTGTAAAAGCGTCTGGTGTAGGTAAGGGTAATAGAATCTGGTGGTGGTCAGTGTAAAAGTGTCTGGTATATGTCAGTTCAAAAGTGCTTGCTACAGGTCAGTGCAAAAGTGACTGGTATAGGTCAGAGTAAATGTGTTTGTTACTGGTGAGTGTAAAAGTGTATGGTATAGGTCAGTGTAAAAGGGTCTGTTATAGGTCAGTGTAAAAGTGTCTGGTATAGGTAAGTGTAAAATTGTCTGGTACTGGTCAGTGTAAATTTGTGTGACATAGGTTAGTGTTAAATTGTCTGGTATCGGTCAGTGTAAACGTGTCTGGTATAGGTCAGTGTAACAGTGCCTGGTATAGGTAAGAGTAAAAGTGTCTGGTATTGGTCAGTGTAAAATTGTGTGTTATAGGTTAGTGCTAAATTGTCTGGTATAGGTCAGTGTAAACGTGTCTGGTGTAGGTCAGTGTAAAAGTGTCTGCTATACTCAGTTTAAAAGTGTCTGGTATAGGTCAGTGTAAAAGTGCCTGGTATAGGTAAGAGTAAAAGTGTCTGGTATAGGTCAGTGTAAAAGTGTCCGGTACAGGTCAGTGTAAAAGTATGTGGTAAAAGTTAGTGTAAAAGTGTCTGGTACTGGTCAATGTAAAAGTGTCTTGTATGTAAAAGTGTCTGGTATCGGTCAGTGTAAGAGTGTCTGGTATCGGTCAGTGTAAAAGTGTCTGGTATAGGTCAGTGTAAAAGTGTCTTGTATAGGTCAGTGTAAAAATGTCTGGTACTGGTCAGTGTAAAAGTGTCTGGTATAGGTCAGTGTGAAAGTGTTTGTTATAGGTAAGAAGAAAAGTGTCTTGTATAGGTCAGTGCAAAAGTGTCTGGCATAGGTCAGTGTAAATGTCTGGTATAGGTCAGTGTGAAAGTATCTGGTATCGGTCAGTGTAAAAATGTCTGGTATAGCTCAGTGTAAAGGTGTCAGGTATAGGTCTTTGTAAAAGTGTGTGGTATAGGTCAGTGTAAAAGTGTCTGGCATAGGTCAGTGTAAAAGTGTCTTGTATTGGTCAGTGTAAAAGTGTCTGGTATTGGTCAGTGTAAAAATGTCTGGTATAGCTCAGTGTAAAGGTGTCTGGTATAGGTCTTTGTAAAAGTGTGTGGTATAGGTCAGTGTAAAAGTGTCTGGCATAGGTCAGTGTAAAAGTGTCTTGTATAGGTCAGTGTGAAAGATTTTGGTATTGGTCAGTGTAAACGTGTCTGGTATAGGTCAGTGTAAAGTTTCTGGTACTGGTCAGTGTAAAAGTGTCTTGTATAGGTCAGTGTAATAGTGTCTGGTATAGGTCAGTGTAAAAGTGGCTGCTATCCTCAGTGTAGAAGTTTCTGTTATAGGTCAGTGTAAAAGTGCCTGGTATAGGTCATTGTAAAAGTGCCTGCTATAGGTTAGTGTAAAAGTGTCTGGTATATTTCAGTGTAAAATTGTCTGGTATAGGTCAGTGTAAAAGTGTCTGGTATAGGTCAGTATAAAAATGTCCGGTATAGGTCAGTGTAAAAGTGTCTGGAATAGGTCAGTGTAAAAGTTTCTGGTATAGGTCAGTATAAAAGTGTCTGGTATGGGACGGTGTAAAAGTGTCTATTATAGGTCAGGGTAAAAGTGTCTGGTATAGATCAATGTAAATGTGTCTGTTATAGGTCAGTGCAAACGTTTCTGGCATAGGTCAGTATAAAAGTGTCTGGTATATTTCAATGTAAAAGTGTCTGGTATAGGTCAGTGTAAAAGTGTCTCTTACTGGTCAGTATAAAAGTGTCTGGTACTGGTCAGTGTAAAAGTGTCTGGTATAGGTCAGTGTAAAAGTGTCTGGTGCAGGTCAGTGTAAAAGTGTCTGGTAAAAGTTAGTGTAAAAGTGTATGGTACTGGTCAGTGTAAAAGTGTCTGGTATAGGTGAGTGTAAAAGTGTCTGGTATAGGTCGGTGTAAAAGTGTGTTGTATAGGTTAGTGAAAAAGTGTCTGGTATAGGTAAAAGTAAAACTGTCTCGTATAGGTCAGTGCAAAAGTGTCTGGAATAGGTCAGTGTAAATGTGTCTGGTATAGGTCAGTGTAAAACTATATGGTATCGGTCAGTGTAAAAATGTCTGGTATAGGTCAGTGTAAAGGTGTCTGGTATTTGTCTGTGTAAAAGTGTCTGGTAGATGTCACTGTACAAGTGTCTGGCATAGGTCAGTGTAAAAGTGTCTTGTATAGGTCAGTGTGAAAGATTTTGGTATTGGTCAGTGTAAACGTGTCTGGTATAGGTCAGTGTAAAGTTTCTGGTACTGGTCACTTTAAAACTGTCTGGTATAGGTCAGTGTAAAAGTGTCTGGTATAGGTCTGTGTAAATGTGGCTGCTATACTCAGTGTAAAAGTTTCTGGTATAGGTCAGTGTAAAAGTGTCTGGTATAGGTCATTGTAAGAGTGCCTGCTATAGGTCAGTGTAAAAGTGTCTGGTATAGGCCAGTTTAAAAGTGTCTGGTATAGGTCAGTGTAAAAGCGTCAGGTGTAGGTAAGGGTACTAGAATCTGGTGGTGGTCAGTGTAAAAGTGTCTGGTATATGTCAGTTCAAAAGTGCTTGCTACAGGTCAGTGCAAAAGTGACTGGTATAGGTCAGTGTAAAAGTATCTGGCATAGGTCAGTATAAAAGTGTCTGGTATAGGTTAGTGTAAAAGTGTCTGGTATAGGTCAGTGTAAAAGTGTCTGCTATACACAGTGTGCAAGTGTCTGGTATAGGTCATTGTAAAAGTGCGTGGTATAGGTCAGTGTAAAAGTGTCTGTCATAGGTCAGTGTAAAAGATTTTGCTATAGTCAGTGTAAAGGTGTCTGGTATATGTAAGTGTAAAAGTGGCTTTTACTGGTCAGTGTAAAAATATCTGGTATAGGACAGTGGAAAAGTGCCTGGTATAGGTCAGTGTAAAAGTGTCTGTTATAGGTCAGTGTAATAGTTTCTGGTATTGGTCATTGTAAAAGTGTCTGGTATGGGTCAGTGTAAAAGTGATTGATATAGTCACTGTAAAAGTGTCTGGTATAGATCAGTGCAAAAGTGCCTTTTATAGGTCAGTGTAAAAGTGTCTGGTATAGGTCAGTGTGAAAGTGTCTGCTTTAGTCAGTGTAATGTCTCTTGTATAGGTCAGTGTACAAGTGTTTGCTACAGTCAGTGTAAAAGTGTCTTGAATAGGTCAGTGTAAAATTGTCTGGTATAGGTCAATGTTAAAGTGTCTTGTATAGGTCACTGTAAAGTTTCTGGCATATGTCAGTTTAAAAGTGTCTGTCATAGGTCAGTGTAAAAGTGCCTGGTATAGGTCAGTGTAAAACTGTCTGGTATAGGTTAGTGTAAATGTGTTTGTTACTGGTGAGTGTAAAAGTGTCTGGTATAGGTCATTGTAAAAGGGTCTGTTATAGGTCAGTGTAAAAGTGTCTGGTATAGGTAAGTGTAAAATTGTCTGGTACTGGTCAGTGTAAAATTGTGTGACATAGGTTAGTGTTAAATTGTCTGGTATCGGTCAGTGTAAACGTGTCTGGTATAGGTCAGTGTAACAGTGCCTGGTATAGGTAAGAGTAAAAGTGTCTGGTATTGGTCAGTGTAAAATTGTGTGTTATAGGTTAGTGCTAAATTGTCTGGTATAGGTCAGTGTAAACGTGTCTGGTGTAGGTCAGTGTAAAAGTGTCTGCTATACTCAGTTTAAAAGTGTCTGGTATAGGTCAGTGTAAAAGTGTCTGGTATAGGTAAGAGTAAAAGTGTCTGGTATAGGTCAGTGTAAAAGTGTCTGGTATAGGTCAGTGTAAAAGTGTCCGGTACAGGTCAGTGTAAAAGTATGTGGTAAAAGTTAGTGTAAAAGTGTCTGGTACTGGTCAATGTAAAAGTGTCTTGTATGTAAAAGTGTCTGGTATCGGTCAGTGTAAGAGTGTCTGCTATCGGTCAGTGTAAAAGTGTCTGGTATAGGTCAGTGTAAAAGTGTCTTGTATAGGTCAGTGTAAAAATGTCTGGTACTGGTCAGTGTAAAAGTGTCTGGTATAGGTCAGTGTGAAAGTGTTTGTTATAGGTAAGAAGAAAAGTGTCTTGTATAGGTCAGTGCAAAAGTGTCTGGCATAGGTCAGTGTAAATGTGTCTGGTATAGGTCAGTGTGAAAGTGTCTGGTATCGGTCAGTGTAAAAATGTCTGGTATAGCTCAGTGTAAAGGTGTCAGGTATAGGTCTTTGTAAAAGTGTGTGGTATAGGTCAGTGTAAAAGTGTCTGGCATAGGTCAGTGTAAAAGTGTCTTGTATTGGTCAGTGTAAAAGTGTCTGGTATTGGTCAGTGTAAAAATGTCTGGTATAGCTCAGTGTAAAGGTGTCTGGTATAGGTCTTTGTAAAAGTGTGTGGTATAGGTCAGTGTAAAAGTGTCTGGCATAGGTCAGTGTAAAAGTGTCTTGTATAGGTCAGTGTAAAAGTGTCTGGTATAGGTCAGTGTAAAAGTGGCTGCTATCCTCAGTGTAGAAGTTTCTGTTATAGGTCAGTGTAAAAGTGTCTGGTATAGGTCATTGTAAAAGTGCCTGCTATAGGTTAGTGTAAAAGTGTCTGGTATATTTCAGTGTAAAATTGTCTGGTATAGGTCAGTGTAAAAGTGTCTGGTATAGGTCAGTATAAAAATGTCCGGTATAGGTCAGTGTAAAAGTGTCTGGAATAGGTCAGTGTAAAAGTTTCTGGTATAGGTCAGTATAAAAGTGTCTGGTATGGGACGGTGTCAAAGTGTCTATTATAGGTCAGGGTAAAAGTGTCTGGTATAGATCAATGTAAATGTGTCTGGTATAGGTCAGTGCAAACGTTTCTGGCATAGGTCAGTATAAAAGTGTCTGGTATATTTCAATGTAAAAGTGTCTGGTATAGGTCAGTGTAAAAGTGTCTCTTACTGGTCAGTATAAAAGTGTCTGGTACTGGTCAGTGTAAAGGTGTCTGGTATAGGTCAGTGTAAAAGTGTCTGGTGCAGGTGAGTGTAAAAGTGTCTGGTAAAAGTTAGTGTAAAAGTGTATGGTACTGGTCAGTGTAAAAGTGTCTGGTATAGGTGAGTGTAAAAGTGTCTGGTATAGGTCGGTGTAAAAGTGTGTTGTATAGGTTAGTGAAAAAGTGTCTGTTATAGGTAAGAGTAAAACTGTCTCGTATAGGTCAGTGCAAAAGTGTCTGGAATAGGTCAGTGTAAATGTGTCTGGTATAGGTCAGTGTAAAACTATATGGTATCGGTCAGTGTAAAAATGTCTGGTATAGGTCAGTGTAAAGGTGTCTGGTATTTGTTTGTGTAAAAGTGTCTGGTATATGTCACTGTAAAAGTGTCTGGCATAGGTCAGTGTAAAAGTGTCTTGTATAGGTCAGTGTGAAAGATTTTGGTATTGGTCAGTGTAAACGTGTCTGGTATAGGTCAGTGTAAAGTTTCTGGTACTGGTCACTTTAAAACTGTCTGGTATAGGTCAGTGTAAAAGTGTCTGGTATAGGTCAGTGTAAATGTGGCTGCTATACTCAGTGTAAAAGTTTCTGGTATAGGTCAGTGTAAAAGTGTCTGGTATAGGTCATTGTAAGAGTGCCTGCTATAGGTCAGTGTAAAAGTGTCTGGTATAGGCCAGTTTAAAAGTGTCTGGTATAGGTCAGTGTAAAAGCGTCAGGTGTAGGTAAGGGTACTAGAATCTGGTGGTGGTCAGTGTAAAAGTGTCTGGTATATGTCAGTTCAAAAGTGCTTGCTACAGGTCAGTGCAAAAGTGACTGGTATAGGTCAGTGTAAAAGTATCTGGCATAGGTCAGTATAAAAGTGTCTGGTATAGGTTAGTGTAAAAGTGTCTGGTATAGGTCAGTGTAAAAGTGTCTGCTATACACAGTGTGCAAGTGTCTGGTATAGGTCATTGTAAAAGTGCGTGGTATAGGTCAGTGTAAAAGTGTCTGTCATCGGTCAGTGTAAAAGATTTTGCTATAGTCAGTGTAAAGGTGTCTGGTATATGTAAGTGTTAAAGTGGCTTTTACTGGTCAGTGTAAAAATATCTGGTATAGGAGAGTGGAAAAGTGCCTGGTATAGGTCAGTGTAAAAGTGTCTGTTATGGGTCAGTGTAAAAGTTTCTGGTATTGGTCATTGTAAAAGTGTCTGGCATAGGTCAGTGTAAAAGTGATTGATATAGTCACTGTAAAAGTGTCTGGTATAGATCAGTGCAAAAGTGCCTTTTATTGGTCAGTGTAAAAGTGTCTGGTATAGGTCAGTGTGAAAGTGTCTGCTTTAGTCAGTGTAATGTCTCTTGTATAGGTCAGTGTACAAGTGTTTGCTACAGTCAGTGTAAAAGTGTCTTGAATAGGTCAGTGTAAAATTGTCTGGTATAGGTCAATGTTAAAGTGTCTTGTATAGGTCACTGTAAAGTTTCTGGCATATGTCAGTTTAAAAGTGTCTGTCATAGGTCAGTGTAAAAGTGCCTGGTATAGGTCAGTGTAAAACTGTCTGGTATAGGTTAGTGTAAATGTGTTTGTTACTGGTGAGTGTAAAAGTGTCTGGTATAGGTCAGTGTAAAAGGGTCTGTTATAGGTCAGTGTAAAAGTGTCTGGTATAGGTAAGTGTAAAATTGTCTGGTACTGGTCAGTGTAAAATTGTGTGACATAGGTTAGTGTTAAATTGTCTGGTATCGGTCAGTGTAAACGTGTCTGGTATAGGTCAGTGTAACAGTGCCTGGTATAGGTAAGAGTAAAAGTGTCTGGTATTGGTCAGTGTAAAATTGTGTGTTATAGGTTAGTGCTAAATTCTCTGGTATAGGTCAGTGTAAACGTGTCTGGTGTAGGTCAGTGTAAAAGTGTCTGCTATACTCAGTTTAAAAGTGTCTGGTATAGGTCAGTGTAAAAGTGTCTGGTATAGGTAAGAGTAAAAGTGTCTGGTATAGGTCAGTGTAAAAGTGTCTGGTATAGGTCAGTGTAAAAGTGTCCGGTACAGGTCAGTGTAAAAGTATGTGGTAAAAGTTAGTGTAAAAGTGTCTGGTACTGGTCAGTGTAAAAGTGTCTTGTATGTAAAAGTGTCTGGTATCGGTCAGTGTAAGAGTGTCTGGTATCGGTCAGTGTAAAAGTGTCTGGTATAGGTCAGTGTAAAAGTGTCTTGTATAGGTCAGTGTAAAAATGTCTGGTACTGGTCAGTGTAAAAGTGTCTGGTATAGGTCAGTGTGAAAGTGTTTGTTATAGGTAAGAAGAAAAGTGTCTTGTATAGGTCAGTGCAAAAGTGTCTGGCATAGGTCAGTGTAAATGTGTCTGGTATAGGTCAGTGTGAAAGTGTCTGGTATCGGTCAGTGTAAAAATGTCTGGTATAGCTCAGTGTAAAGGTGTCTGGTATAGGTCTTTGTAAAAGTGTGTGGTATAGGTCAGTGTAAAAGTGTCTGGCATAGGTCAGTGTAAAAGTGTCTTGTATTGGTCAGTGTAAAAGTGTCTGGTATTGATCAGTGTAAAAGTGTCTGGTATAGGTCAGTGTAAAAGTGTCTGGTATAGGTCATTGTAAAAGTGTCTGGTACTGGTCAGTGTAAAAGTGTCTTGTATAGGTCAGTGTAAAAGTGTCTGGTATAGGTCAGTGTAAAAGTGGCTGCTATCCTCAGTGTAGAAGTTTCTGTTATAGGTCAGTGTAAAAGTGTCTGGTATAGGTCATTGTAAAAGTGCCTGCTATAGGTTAGTGTAAAAGTGTCTGGTATATTTCAGTGTAAAATTGTCTGGTATAGGTCAGTGTAAAAGTGTCTGGTATAGGTCAGTATAAAAGTTTCTGGTATAGGTCAGTATAAAAGTGTCTGGTATGGGACGGTGTAAAAGTGTCTATTATAGGTCAGGGTAAAAGTGTCTGCTATAGATCAATGTAAATGTGTCTGGTATAGGTCAGTGCAAACGTTTCTGGCATAGGTCAGTATAAAAGTGTCTGGTATATTTCAATGTAAAAGTGTCTGGTATAGGTCAGTGTAAAAGTGTCTCTTACTGGTCCGTATAAAAGTGTCTGGTACTGGTCAGTGTAAAAGTGTCTGGTATAGGTCAGTGTAAAAGTGTCTGGTGCAGGTCAGTGTAAATGTGTCTGGTAAAAGTTAGTGTAAAAGTGTATGGTACTGGTCAGTGTAAAAGTGTCTGGTATAGGTGAGTGTAAAAGTGTCTGGTATAGGTCTGTGTAAAAGTGTGTTGTATAGGTTAGTGAAAAAGTGTCTGGTATAGGTAAGAGTAAAACTGTCTCGTATAGGTCAGTGCAAAAGTGTCTGGAATAGGTCAGTGTAAATGTGTCTGGTATAGGTCAGTGTAAAACTATATGGTATCGGTCAGTGTAAAAATGTCTGGTATAGGTCTGTGTAAAGGTGTCTTGTATTTGTCTGTGTAAAAGTGTCTGGTAGATGTCACTGTAAAAGTGTCTGGCATAGGTCAGTGTAAAAGTGTCTTGTATAGGTCAGTGTAAAAGATTTTGGTATTGGTCAGTGTAAACGTGTCTGGTATAGGTCAGTGTAAAGTTTCTGGTACTGGTCACTTTAAAACTGTCTGGTATAGGTCAGTGTAAAAGTGTCTGGTATAGGTCAGTGTAAATGTGGCTGCTATACTCAGTGTAAAAGTTTCTGGTATAGGTCAGCGTAAAAGTGTCTGGTATAGGTCATTGTAAGAGTGCCTGCTATAGGTCAGTGTAAAAGTGTCTGGTATAGGCCAGTTTAAAAGTGTCTGGTATAGGTCAGTGTAAAAGCGTCTGGTGTAGGTAAGGGTAATAGAATCTGGTGGTGGTCAGTGTAAAAGTGTCTGGTATATGTCAGTTCAAAAGTGCTTGCTACAGGTCAGTGCAAAAGTGACTGGTATAGGTCAGTGTAAAAGTATCTGGCATAGGTCAGTATAAAAGTGTCTGGTATAGGTTAGTGTAAAAGTGTCTGGTATAGGTCAGTGTAAAAGTGTCTGCTATACACAGTGTGCAAGTGTCTGGTATAGGTCATTGTAAAAGTGCGTGGTATAGGTCAGTGTAAAAGTGTCTGTCATAGGTCAGTGTAAAAGTTTTTGCTATAGTCAGTGTAAAGGTGTCTGGTATATGTAAGTGTAAAAGTGGCTTTTACTGGTCAGTGTAAAAATATCTGGTATAGGACAGTGGAAAAGTGCCTGGTATAGGTCAGTGTAAAAGTGTCTGTTATAGGTGAGTGTAAAAGTTTCTGGTATTGGTCATTGTAAAAGTGTCTGGTATGGGTCAGTGTAAAAGTGATTGATATAGTCACTGTAAAAGTGTCTGTTATAGGTCAGTGTAAAAGTTTCTGGTATTGGTCATTGTAAAAGTGTCTGGTATCGGTCAGTGTAAAAGTGTCTGGTATAGGTCAGTGTAAAAGTGTCTTGTATAGGTCAGTGTAAAAATGTCTGGTACTGGTCAGTGTAAAAGTGTCTGGTATAGGTCAGTGTGAAAGTGTTTGTTATAGGTGAGAAGAAAAGTGTCTTGTATAGGTCAGTGCAAAAGTGTCTGGCATAGGTCAGTGTAAATGTGTCTGGTATAGGTCAGTGTGAAAGTGTCTGGTATCGGTCAGTGTAAAAATGTCTGGTATAGCTCAGTGTAAAGGTGTCTGGTATAGGTCTTTGTAAAAGTGTGTGGTATAGGTCATTGTAAAAGTGTCTGGCATAGGTCAGTGTAAAAGTGTCTTGTATTGGTCAGTGTAAAAGTGTCTGGTATTGGTCAGTGTAAAAGTGTCTGGTATAGGTCAGTGTAAAAGTGTCTGGTATAGGTCAGTGTAAACGTGTCTGGTACTGGTCAGTGTAAAAGTGTCTTGGATAGGTCAGTGTAAAAGTGTCTGGTATAGGTCAGTGTAAAAGTGGCTGCTATCCTCAGTGTAGAAGTTTCTGTTATAGGTCAGTGTAAAAGTGTCTGGTATAGGTCATTGTAAAAGTGCCTGCTATAGGTTAGTGTAAAAGTGTCTGGTATATTTCAGTGTAAAATTGTCTGGTATAGGTCAGTGTAAAAGTGTCTGGTATAGGTCAGTATAAAAATGTCCGGTATAGGTCAGTGTAAAAGTGTCTGGAATAGGTCAGTGTAAAAGTTTCTGGTATAGGTCAGTATAAAAGTGTCTGGTATGGGACGGTGTAAAAGTGTCTATTATAGGTCAGGGTAAAAGTGTCTCTTATAGATCAATGTAAATGTGTCTGGTATAGGTCAGTGCAAACGTTTCTGGCATAGGTCAGTATAAAAGTGTCTGGTATATTTCAATGTAAAAGTGTCTGGTATAGGTCAGTGTAAAAGTGTCTCTTACTGGTCAGTATAAAAGTGTCTGGTACTGGTCAGTGTAAAAGTGTCTGGTATAGGTCAGTGTAAAAGTGTCTGGTGCAGGTCAGTGTAAAAGTGTCTGGTAAAAGTTAGTGTAAAAGTGTATGGTACTGGTCAGTGTAAAAGTGTCTGGTATAGGTGAGTGTAAAAGTGTCTGGTATAGGTAAGAGTAAAACTGTCTCGTATAGGTCAGTGCAAAAGTGTCTGGAATAGGTCAGTGTAAATGTGTCTGGTATAGGTCAGTGTAAAACTATATGGTATCGGTCAGTGTAAAAATGTCTCGTATAGGTCAGTGTAAAGGTGTCTGGTATTTGTCTGTGTAAAAGTGTCTGGTAGATGTCACTGTACAAGTGTCTGGCATAGGTCAGTGTGAAAGTGTCTTCTATAAGTCAGTGTAAAAGATTTTGGTATTGGTCAGTGTAAACGTGTCTGGTATAGGTCAGTGTAAAGTTTCTGGTACTGGTCACTTTAAAACTGTCTGGTACAGGTCAGTGTAAAAGTGTCTGGTATAGGTCAGTGTAAATGTGGCTGCTATACTCAGTGTAAAAGTTTCTGGTATAGGTCAGTGTAAAAGTGTCTGTTATAGGTCATTGTAAGAGTGCCTGCTATAGGCCAGTGTAAAAGTGTCTGGTATAGGCCAGTTTAAAAGTGTCTGGTATAGGTCAGTGTAAAAGCGTCTGGTGTAGGTAAGGGTAATAGAATCTGGTGGTGGTCAGTGTAAAAGTGTCTGGTATATGTCAGTTCAAAAGTGCTTGCTACAGGTCAGTGCAAAAGTGACTGGTATAGGTCAGTGTAAAAGTATCCGGCATAGGTCAGTATAAAAGTGTCTTTTATAGGTTAGTGTAAAAGTGTCTGGTATAGGTCAGTGTAAAAGTGTTTGCTATACACAGTGTGCAAGTGTCTGGTATAGGTCATTGTAAAAGTGCGTGGTATAGGTCAGTGTAAAAGTGTCTGTCATAGGTCAGTGTAAAAGTGTTTGCTATAGTCAGTGTAAAGGTGTCTGGTATATGTAAGTGTAAAAGTGGCTTTTACTGGTCAGTGTAAAAATATCTGGTATAGGACAGTGGAAAAGTGCCTGGTATAGGTCAGTGTAAAAGTGTCTGGTATAGGTCAGTGTAAAAGTTTCTGGTATTGGTCATTGTAAAAGTGTCTGGTATAGGTCAGTGTAAAAGTGATTGATATAGTCACTGTAAAAGTGTCTGGTATAGATCAGTGCAAAAGTGCCTTTTATAGGTCAGTGTAAAAGTGTCTGGTATAGGTCAGTGTGAAAGTGTCTGTTTTAGTCAGTGTAATGTCTCTTGTATAGGTCAGTGTACAAGTGTTTGCTACAGTCAGTGTAAAAGTGTCTTGAATAGGTCAGTGTAAAATTGTCTGGTATAGGTCAATGTAAAAGTGTCTTGTATAGGTCACTGTAAAGTTTCTGGCATATGTCAGTTTAAAAGTTACTGTCATAGGTCAGTGTAAAAGTGCCTGGTATAGGTCAGTGTAAAACTGTCTGGTATAGGTTAGTGTAAATGTGTTTGTTACTGGTGAGTGTAAAAGTGTCTGGTATAGGTCAGTGTAAAAGTGTTTGGTATAGGTCAGTGTAGAAGTGTCAAGTACTGGTCAGTGTAAAAGTGTCTGGTACTGGTCAGTGTAAAAGTTTCTGGTATAGGTCAGTGTAATAGTGTCTGGTATAGGTCAGTGTAAATGTGTCTGTTACTGGTCAGTGTAAAAGTGTCTGGTATAGGTCAGTGTAAAAGGGTCTGGTATAGGTCAGTGTAAAAGTGTCTGGTATAGGTAAGTGTAAAATTGTCTGGTACTGGTCAGTGTAAAATTGTGTGACATTGGTTAGTGTTAAATTGTCTGGTATCGTTCAGTGTAAACGTGTCTGGTATAGGTCAGTGTAACAGTGTCTGGTATAGGTAAGAGTAAAAGTGTCTGGTACTGGTCAGTGTAAAATTGTGTGTTATAGGTTAGTGCTAAATTGTCTGGTATAGGTCAGTGTAAACGTGTCTGGTGTAGGTCAGTGTAAAAGTGTCTGCTATACTCAGTTTAAAAGTGTCTGGTATAGGTCAGTGTAAAAGTGTCTGGTATAGGTAAGAGTAAAAGTGTCTGGTATAGGTCAGTGTAAAAGTGTCTGGTATAGGTCAGTGTAAAAGTGTCCGGTATAGGTCAGTGTAAAAGTGTCTGGTACAGGTCAGTGTAAAAGTATGTGGTAAAAGTTAATGTAAAAGTGTCTGGTACTGGTCAGTGTAAAAGTGTCTTCTATGTAAAAGTGTCTGGTATCGGTCAGTGTAAGAGTGTCTAGTATCGGTCAGTGTAAAAGTGTCTGGTATAGGTCAGTGTAAAAGTGTCTTGTATAGGTCAGTGTAAAAATGTCTGGTACTGGTCAGTGTAAAAGTGTCTGGTATAGGTCAGTGTGAAAGTGTTTGTTATAGGTAAGAAGAAAAGTGTCTTGTATAGGTCAGTGCAAAAGTGTCTGGCATAGGTCAGTGTAAATGTGTCTGGTATAGCTCAGTGTGAAAGTGTCTGGTATAGGTCTTTGTAAAAGTGTGTGGTATAGGTCAGTGTAAAAGTGTCTGGCATAGGTCAGTGTAAAAGTGTCTTGTATTGGTCAGTGTAAAAGTGTCTGGTATTGGTCAGTGTAAAAGTGTCTGGTATAGGTCAGTGTATGGTATAGGTCAGTGTAAAAGTGTCTGGTACTGGTCAGTGTAAAAGTGTCTTGTATAGGTCAGTGTACAAGTGTCTGGTATAGGTCAGTGTAAAAGTGGCTGCTATCCTGAGTGTAGAAGTTTCTGTTATAGGTCAGTGTAAAAGTGTCTGGTATAGGTCATTGTAAAAGTGCCTGCTATAGGTTAGTGTAAAAGTGTCTGGTATATTTCAGTGTAAAATTGTCTGGTATAGGTCAGTGTAAATGTGTCTGCTATAGTCAGTGTAAAGTGTCTGGTATAGGTCAGTGTAAAAGTGTCTGCTATAGTCGGTGTAAAAGTGTCTGGTATAGGTCAGTGTAAAAGTGTCTGCTATAGTCGGTGTAAAAGTGTCTGGTATAGGTCAGTGTACAAGTGTCTTGTATAGGTCAGTGTAAAAGTGTCTGGTATAGGTCAGTGTGACGGTGTCTGGTATAGGTCAGTCTAAGTGTGTCTGGTATAGGTCAATGTAATAGTGTCTGATACTGGTCAGTGTAAAAGTGTCTGGTATAGGTCAGTGTAAAAGAGTCTGGTATCGAATACCATTTATGAGTAAACAGAGTGTACATTTAAGGATGTTGTTATGAATATTTATATTATGCTTATCATTTTATGGATTTAATTTATAAGGTCAATTTGTTAATAATATTTTTAATATGAAGTTTTCCATTGATCTTAAGTTCGCATTTCAAAGGTGCGTTATAACTGTATAGTGCGTAGAGTCATTCATTGATTCAAAGTTGAATTTTATTCTCATTGAAGTAAGCATATTTATGTGAATCGCATTAAGGACACGAGTTCTGAAGGGTGAGGCTGATTTAATTTCCGATTAATTAGTCTACCCACGTGACATTGTTGATAGTTGAATATATATATATATATATATATATATATATATATATATATATATATATATATATATATATATATATATATATATTTGACACTATGTATTGCTTTATAGTGAAATATATGAGAATTATTACGTATAATTATATAATTATGCATTCTTACTAGTAAGCACAGATTTTGGAAGTTGTTCTTAACTTATTGACAGTATTCTTTTATATAATTATCATTCCTTGGAACTTAGTTGCTAAAATGTTCATTTAATGACATTTGGATATATAACAGTTGTTACGGTATTACTGTGAATTCATTTAAAGATATGTTTGGGTTTATATTACGGTGATTATCCAGTAATGTTGGTACATCATCAGTACATTACTGAAAAACATTAGGAATCTAATTGGAATTCATTCGAATTAGTCGATAATTTGGGAATTTTGTGCAGGTCATGCTGTAACTTGTTTAGCGATTAGTGCCGCGAGCGAAGACAAAGTTTCAAGCACATCGCTGGACAATATCATCCAGACGTGTTTACTCTCAAAAAACAACACGCACAGGTATCACACGTATACGCACGACTTTAATTATACTTAAACCTATTGTATAATGCGCAGCTGTAAGGTCTTCATACGGGATCTAACATTTGCCCGTCCAGGTCCAAGAGTGTGGCATGGAAGATACACAGGTGCCGCAGGAGTCATTGATACCAAAATCTGCTACAAAACTGGTTTTCTTTTCTTTTGTTTGGTGCTTTAGAGCACAACAAAGAAGTAGGTTATTTAGTACTGAGGCAAGTATAATTAAGTGCCTTGCCCATGGACTAGTCACGTTAAGTGACCCAGGCTGGTCCGTTGTTAGGATTCGAACCCACCCCTTTCGGTTTTGAGTCCGGCACGCTAACCACTGTGCCACCGCGGCTCCGGTTCCACAGTTGATGAAAATCCAAACATAATAGAACCATGAAATGCTACATTTGTAGTAGGTCCGCTTTCATTATTGCCACTGATGGCATCACATGTTAAACAGATTTGCATCGTTGAGAGTTTTGGAAATGTCAGACACGATATTGTAACCCTCTCGTAAAACGTTTGGCCAAAATAAAATCTCGTCAGACCAATTTAGAATTGTTTCTATTGTCGATTGCGTGATTCAGCGCGTTCGGTAATATTCCATTGAAATGACAGGGATGAGTACAGGCTCGTTACTTTCTTAAAATTACTGTCGAAATCCTGCTTCCAGTCGCTTGAATGTAATCTTCATGGATGTATACTATACTTTAGACATATATGTACCACAGACTACATATGTACCATATAGGGAAACTGTGATAGACTACTTATGTACCGCATATTACTTATGTAACATACAGGGAAACACTGATAGACTACCTATGTACCGCATATTACTTATGTATCATATTGGGAAACACGTGAGAGTGCAGTCTATCCAGAATTCAAACACTTTATATTTTGACTGCATCGAACCGTATTCTTTATTTTCAAGGAAGTCCTTGAACAATCTTTCTCAAACCAATTAAAAACCGTATTCTGTTCTTTAAAGAAAGTCCTCCAACTAATTAAAAACCTATTCTATAGTTCAAAGGATGTCTATTTACAACATTTCTCCAGCCAATACAAAACATATTCTATATTTTAAAGGAAGTCCTCAAAATTAAAATTTTAACCTAATTTTACAAGGACAATCATATACTGAGACTGAGTGTTATCCCAGATCTATGGCTGATAATGAACTCCAGATTCCGAGGTCAGGTAACCAGCCATCCCAGATCTACGACTAATAATGAAATCCAGATTCCGAGGTCAGGAAACCAGAGATTCCAGATCTACGACTAATAATGAATTCCAGATTCCAAGGTCGCGGAAGCAGCGATCCCTGATCCATGACTAATAATGAACTCCAGATTCCAAGGTCGAGGAACCAGCGATTTCAAAAGCTCTTATGCTGTATCAGCACCTAACTTTCGGTATTGTCTACCATTGGAGACGCGAATATCAAAATCCCCATGCTTGGATTAAAATGTATTGATCAGCTAGAATGGCATATAAGGGCAGCACAGTACAGAATTGTGTCTGTGAGTGTATGTGTGTTTTACATTACGTACGTCTGTATGACTGCTCATCTGCAGAAATGTGGATGCCTGTTAAAGTATTTTTGAACGTAGCGTAGTTTACTTTAATTGAAATTAGCGAATGCATAAGTCTTACATATATGGTGAAACAGAGAGTATTGAGAGAAAGTGGCAAAATCACCAAATTTGGGGATCATTTGTGAAAGAATTGATATTGGTAGATAAGTGTTTGGAAAAGGAAATAAACATGTGTTATAGAGCAGTTGTTCCTGGCACTTGATCGCTTACATCCAACTACATAAATTAACAAAATTAGTATGAAATAAACAGTCTGTTCATGAACATAATCTGGGATCCATATTGCAGCTGATTTGCATAATAAACCACTACTACGAACAGAAATCTGGACTTTAAATCGTGTCATCCCATACTGATTTGTGTTATAACCCACAACTACACACACCAATCTGGACTTTAAATCGGGCCATCCCATACTGATTTGTATAGTAAACCACAACTACAAACAATAATCTGGACTTGAAATCTTGTCATCCCATACTGATTTGTATAATAGCCCCACAACTACACACACACAAATCTGGACTTTTAAATCGGGCCATCCTATATTGATTTGTATAGTAAACCAACAGCAACACACAACAATCTAGATTTTAAATCGTGTCGTCCCATACTGATTTGTATAGTAAACACACACATACACACAAATATCTGACTTTAAATGGTGTCATCCCATACTGATTTGACCGCTCCTGTGGCCTAGTGGTTAGAGCGTCCGCACCGGATGCCGGTGGTCGTGGGTTCGAACCCCGGCCGAGTCATATCAAAGACTTCTGAAAGATGTTACTAATAGCTGACTCAGCGCTCAGACGTTAAGATGTTAGTGTTAGGACTAGTTGGCCGGTGTCAGGATAATGTGTATGGGTGGGACATCATGCTACATGTCTGCGGAATGATGCCCCAGTGCTAGACATCACTTTAAGCTGCCACACTGCAGACTTCGTAGCGATATGACTGGCAAATTGTCATAGATACGTTAAAAATCTAAATCACACTCACACACCCCCATAATGATTTGTATAGTAAACCCATAACTACACACAACAATCGGGACTTTAGATCTTGTTGTCCCATACTGATTGGCATAGTAAAGCCACACATACACACAAATATCTAACTTTAAATGATGTCATCCCATACTGCTTTGGATAGTAAACCCACAACTCAACACAACAATCTGGACTTTAAAACATATGTATTAAAAGTGTGTATTGACATGGGTAGTAAACACTTCACAGCATTTCCGGTATGTCGGCTACAGAGTGTAGATTTAATTCAGTTCTCTAGGAAATCGCTAATGTATTTCCCCTCATGAGTTTCTATTTTCATTCATAATGATGAAATTAACAATAGAGACTCTCAGTATATAAATATATAACTTTGTCTTAACGAAGAAAATATAGCAGGACAACACCGTACGGCTAACTCCGAAATTCGATCATTGCCCTGTACATCGAAACGAGTGGGGAATATACTATCATAAATGACGAACCAGCAAGAGGAAATTCAAGCATTTAAATTTATTTACATTTGATCAAAATCATTATTATACTTTACTTATAATTTCAACTGACAATACGCTGTTTGCATCCTCTCTCTCTCTCTCTCTCTCTCTGCGTACGAATTATAAATTTCCGTTTTTCCGTTTCAAATTTTAAAAAAAAATTGCTATCAATTATTTATTTTTTGGAAGTGAAGTATGATATAAATAATTTAAAAACAACTCTGAACGTAACAATCTAAACGTGAAAAAACAAATAAGACTCGAACCCACGTGAATGGAGGATAGATGTCAGTAATCTGTAAAGAAGTGTTCCCGGGTTCCTTTAACCACCAAGCATGGCGCAAACAAAGAAACATTAAATTACCGATATGAAACTTCCATGTTAACATTTAAATATTTCTGGAGCAATTTCCAATTTGTTTACGTTAGTAAGACCTTTTGCAGTCCAGTAATAAAGCTGAAACGTCAAAGACAAATCTGAGAAAAAAAAACACACCAAAATAAACGTCGTGTCAGCTAAGTGTCAGGTACACACAAGCTGTTGTAACAAAAAACAAGTAACTTCTATAGTGCACATTGAAGCAGTTTCAACATTATCAAAGCCACGTAGTTTCAGCAATATATTTTGGGAAAGCAATTTAAAATGGGCAGTAGGTTTTAGCATTTTTGAATTGGCAGTAGGTTTTACTAACTTTCGGAAAGCAATTTAGAATGGGCTGTATTTGTTACTAGGAAAAATCTCGTAATACTTGTCAACTTAAGCAGAATAATCGCTATGACCTTTTTCTGCTCATTTCTTCTTCGTATTATAACATGGTATGTTTCTGTACATTGACTTATAATCTAATAAAGGTACATGTTAAATGAAAACAAGAGCTGTGTTTAGCTACCCTATCGTAGACTCAACTTGATTTGTTGTGGTTGAGGCAACGAACTGATTTCATATCATGTAATGGAGCACAAAAAAGTCATCACTAAAGCCAGAAAAACAAATAGTGTAGACATCTACTACATAAATATAATCATGTTATGAAAGAAATTTGGCTTATTTTGAATTTATTAAGCCCTTACACGATAAAATAAATTGGCATGGTTACACTAACCTCACCCTGTCCGCCATGACAGATAACGCGATACTCTCGCCGTGAACCTTTTTTATATAAGAGTTGCTAGACCATATTTGGATATTTTACGCTATGTTATTATCAATGAAGTGAAGAATAATGGCTTCTTGGTGGAATTTGAAAGTTGCGGATAAACCGTATTTACTTTTAATTCGCAAAATCTCTGACTCAAACCGCGCCATATATATATATATATATATATATATATATATATATATATATATATATACTACGATTTGTTTACGTTTCAATGTCCTTATATGGGACAGAAACAAACGAGGGATTGGGGACGAAAGTAATCATTATCTTAACTAATACGGCGGGCGATCTAAACGAAAATATCGTATAAGAAAGGTAAACGAGATTTTACAACTATTTCTACACTGATTTTCGATACTTCTGTCAATAAATAAGAGGACTACTCAATTTATTTAATTATATGCAAGGAATATGTTCAAATTCTTGATATTAGACTAAAAAAGCGCCGGGTGTGATTCACACCAGGCTTGCTCCATTGACACATATATGCTTATGTTAGTACCCCGTCCACAAGGTAGGAGTAGGGATACTAATATTAGTGCTAGAGTTGTATTGTGTTCTGATGAATATTATTTGTGAACGATTACTGCACAGTGGTTCTGTACAAAGAAAATTTGGAGTATCCGCCCATCAATCAAGCGATGGGGGTTCTAAACTGTAACAATATAACACAAGGGAAGACACCAGTCCGCACTCCTCGGTAGTTCCATCCCTGCTGGTTTATCCTAATTGCGTCTTCTAATTTCTAACTTAAGCCATTCGTAATCAAGAATAGTTCAATTTTCAAAACAACTCGACACACTTCGTTCAGTTTGTGACATATTGGAGACAATGCAATAATTGTTCGCCGATTTTGACGTCTGGACAACTATTGTCTGGCAGTGCCGTTTGCATTCAGATAGTCTTGGATTTCACCATTAACCGAAAGTAAGATCCGAACAACCTCGAGTCTGCAGTTCAACAATAAGTATGTTTCCTGAGTTAACAATGTACTATGCAACAATGTAACCAGCAATCAGCACCAAATTTACCAAAATCAATATTTGTTTTTGCCTCCAAAATTAAAAAGCACCATAATGTACATTAACGATATATACTGCGGACTCGAGGTTATTCGGATATGTTTGATTGTTTGATTTGGAACAGTGGACAATCTGAGTTGCTTCACATCAGAAACGTGAGATCGTTTGAGTATTTTAGAGTGTACAAAAACTCTGGTTTGATAGGCCTAACGTTGTATCAGTTGGGAGACTGGTTTGTGTCCACATCTCTCTATCAGCAGAGGTGCGTTTATGTGCTCCTAGAAGTTAACATTTAAACCACTCTGGTATATACGGTTGATTATATGTTACAGGATTACCTCCCCTCTCCCACACCCACTTTCAATTGAACAACTTTGTTTTTTTCTTCTTCTTGTTGTTCATGTTTATGGTTTAACGCGATTTTTCAACGTATGATGCGCAATAAATGGCGTAACGAGCCCTCCACCCCCGTAGGGTAAATTAGCCATGTTCAGAAGAAATAGAAATGTGACTTTTGTCCCAATTTCCTTTGGGGAGTTGATTCAAGAAATGGTTGCCAAAATGTTCATAGTAACAGTAAAAACAAAACGTTTCACAAGGCGGGGTTAATAAAATGTTCATAGGATCGCAGCCGGTCAGTAACAAGAACTTCATGGGCTTTTTTGGACCAATCAGAATCACATAAAGTGATATATTAACATTTGTAATATAAAAAATATTAAACTGCACAACTATATGTAAAAGGTACAGATTAGTGTTTGATTGGTGGACTGGGTGAGACATTATGCTGCATGTCTGCGGCATGATGCCCTAGTGCTAGACGTCACTACCATAAAATGCCACACTGCAGACATCGTAGCGATATGACTGATTTTTTTTTAAAGCTATGTTAAAAATCTAAGTCTCTCTCTCTCTCTCTCTCTCTCTGTATCATTGTGGCAAGATACAGTCTAAAATACGCGAAGAAACGAATGTCATGCAACGATATCTCTACGCCTATGAATAATGGTAACATTTACAGACAAACAGACGAGTGGAGTGAGACAGAGACAGAGAGAGAGAGAGAGAGACGGACAGACAGAGCGATATATGGATTATACAAAGCAATGTCAATTAAAGGATAATAATAATTGCGACAACTGTATATACATTTAAATGTTTGAATTCCCTTTTGTTAGTTCGTCCTTTCAATTTGTTGATATTCCTCACTCGTTTAAATATACTTTCCGGTAAGTGAATACATGCGCGCTCAGTGTTCAAGAATCTGACCGTGCTGTATTTGTAGTGCTCTACTTTCTTCCTTTATATCATCCTTCGTGTTTAAATAAGACGTGTCCGTTATATTTATTGAATCAATATGAATGAAAATAGAGGTTCGAAAAAAAGACAAGGAAGGAGCATCGTGCGAGGAGGATTTTAAATCGCTGCTAAGGTACAGAACTAAATTTATTAGCTTACGTACTTGGAATGGATGTGATGAGTTCACTAACTCCATCAATAAACAGTTGCCGTTAGTCAGTCTTAACGCGGTTGGATCCTGTCTGGGCAATAATTTAATATACACTAAATAGATAGAAATACGCATTTTGAGGTTAAAGAAGATCATGCACGTGTCATACAAGCGGCTGTTGCGCAATCACAGATGTTTCAAAAGTTTTAACTAAAGAAGATTTATTCGAGTTAATGAACGTCGCTAGTATTGGTCCAAATAAAGTTGTATTTTAAGATAAATATAGAAATTAAAATCATTTAATGTGGAAATTGGTGATTTACCTACTTTACCACCAGCAGCCACTGTAAATAACTTTTGGTGGCGTTCAGTAAAAATAGGCGAGCCAAAGATTCTGGTATTTCTAAGGAATATATTAAATGTCACCATGACGAACGAGTAAAACAAAATAGTGCCGTAATGCACGTAAAACTTAATATGGATAACAACAACATCTTGACATTTAAATATCCAGATAAATCAGATCAAGCCGTGAGAAAACTTTACGTAGATGATTACATTATTTATAGAAACAGCACCTGGCCCTGGCGCGGTCATCGACGAACATTCGTACTTGTCCGAGTTAACTCTGTCAAATATGTACCCGATATTAAAATTATAACTGAAATCATAAAGCTAACATCAGTTGCCCAAAAGTCTAATATAAAAATGAATCATAAGAAAATGGCACAAGCATTAGCATAACAAATGGTGTTGTTATTTTTTAAATAGAAATACACGGTTAAAAGATAGTTCATCAATTCAGATGTCCTTCATATGTATATTAAGGCAATCTCGCACTTACATATCCTTTTTACATGCACAGACCAATACTTATTGAGGGACAGTCATGATTCAGTTAGTTGATTATGATAAACAGTTAGCATATATATTTAGTGCAAAAACTCACCCGATGACACCGACATTGAAAATTGTCATTTAGTGTAAAAATTACAATTCATTGAGTTAAAGGTTCACCCCAATTTAAACCTTGGTGTTTTGGTATATGTATTGGAGTACATTAGAGTTTATTTTTACATATAAGATGAGGGTTTACATATACGATGAGGGTTGAAAAAGATCTCAATCCATTTAAGACAGATGATAAAGTTTCTGATGTTAAAGTCATTAACGTTTTTTACGATGGTTTGTTGGATAAGCTGGAGGAACTAACCGACATGTATACAAATTTCGCCCTACTCGTAGATGAATATTTACGTCAAAATGGAGTTAATGCACCTTCGTATATGATGACGTACAATCCAGAACTAGAACATATATAAATCGTCCAGTGGAATTATCCTAAGAATCCAGAGCCAATTCGTGACCACTCAGGAATCATGAAACTAGCGCGGGCCTAATTATGATCACTTGATGAAACGACATCAATTTCGGGACTAAACAATGATTAACAAGCTGCGATTTAAAACGTGAACAGATCTTGTGAACATAACGCTTGTTGCATAACGAGATCTAAAGTAATTTGGAGCTAAACTCGTGTGAAACATCGGTATAGTTCTAAGAGAACGTAATATAGCTGGTGAAGCAATTGTGGGATATTAAAATACTCCAAGTACAGTTAATTTATATTAAACAACTGCGTTCATTCCAGCAAAAAATGATAGCTGGATTGAAGTGTGTGTATATGACATACCTCCAACATTATCAACCTGTGTCGCAATTATACTTTTCAACGACGATATTGACAGAGCAACTATGAACATCATTAGCATGATCATGGCGAGTATTCCCAGCATGGCAGGTAAACATACTTCACACGGTTACATGCACGTATGCAGACTAAAACTGAAATCCTTCCAGTCGCAGTCTGTAGCCTAAATCCGATTACTAAGTTATACTCAAGATGGATGATTCATCTTATAACACATGTGAACTCAGGATGAGAATGGTGTTGTCCGAGATCATTTTAAACGTCTTCTTGGCCAAGTACGCGCGTACGCGAGAGTAGTTCTTTAAAAACAACCCATAAATGAATACATAACCAAGTTAAACAATGAAAAAATGGGAGGGGGGATACACAGTACACGTGTTTGTTGTTCCTGTTGTTGTCTTTAAATGGATACTTCTGAAAGGATTATCACCACGGACTTCCGATGTTGTAATATTCAATTTACAAAAGTGTGCCTTAACATCACCAAACGTATCAGAAGCATCGCTTAGCTTCTCGTTTTGATACGTCTTGTTTCGTTTTCACGAAGTGCGCGACGATCACTTACTACTATTTATTTTTATCTCGTCAAATTTTTTCATTGGGACGAAATCGTTGATAGATTTCACCATCGACTTTAAAATTCGTTGATGGTTTTATATTTCATCTTCGTTTATATATTCCATCATCGACTGTAATTTGTTTATGAATGTATATTTCAGCGTCAATATTTATTCGGCTGGTATTTTAAAACTTTTCTGGTACAGCTTCTCTTGGTAACTCCAACTCGACGAAGTATTTTGTTTCCATCGTCATTGACTGGTCGATTATCTGTTGCATGTATTTGCTGTCCATGATGATTATTTATTCTTGTTCTTAATAGCTTTCATTGTTCGGCAACGTCCTTGTCATATATAGCTGTAAGATTGTAATTAAAAAATCTAATTGTTTTGACTCAACTTTAACACGTGTTTGTTCAATCAATGCACGAGTAATTTGTAATTGTTTATCATATTCTCCTGGTTTTCTCTTGATTGAATTCGTTTCTTCTTTAATAATTATGATTTTCTATTTCTTTTTTATAGTATAAATACTGTCAACTATTTCTTTAATCATATAATAATTACTATCGACTGTTTTTAAAATTCATAGTATAATTACTGCCTACTATTTCTTTATTCATAGAATGATTACTGTCAACTATTTCTTTATTCATAGTATAATTACTGTCTACTATTTCTTTATTCACATAATGATTACTATCAACTATTTCTTTATTTATAGAATAATTACTGTCTACTATTTGTTTATTCATTGAATGAATACTGTCAACTATTCCTTTATTCAAGGTATAATTACTGTCTAATATTTCTTTATTCATAGAATGAGTACGGTCAGCTATTTCTTTATTCACAGAATGATTACTGTCAACTATTTCTTTACTCATAATATAATTACTGTCTACTATTTCTTTATTCATAGAATGATTACTGTCGACTATTTCCTTATTCATAGTATAATTACTGTCAAATATTTCTTTAATCATAGTATATTTACTGTCTACTATTTCTTTATTCATATAGTGATTACTGTCAACTATTTATCTATTCATAGTATAATTACTGTCAAATATTTCTTTATTCATAGTATATTTACTGTCTACTATTTCTTTATTCATAGTATAATTACTGTCCACTATATCTTTGTTCATAGTATATTTACTGTCTACTATTTCTTCATTCATATAATGATTACTGTCAACTATTTTTTTATTCATAGTATAATTGCTGTCAAATATATCTTTATTCATATAATGATTACTGTCAACTATTTCTTTATTCATATAATGATTAATGTCAACTATTTCTTTATTCATAGTATAATTACTGTCACATATTTCTTTATTCATATAACGATTACTGTCAAATATTTCTTTATTCATATAATGATTACTGTCAACTATTTATCTATTCATATTATAATTACTGCCTACTATTTCTTTAATCATAGTATATTTACTGTCTACTACTTCTTTTTTTCATATAATGATTACTGTCAACTATTTCTTTATTCACAGTATATTTACTGTCAAATATTTCTTTATTCATAGTATATTTACTGTCTACTATTTATCTATTCATAGTATAATTAATGTCTACTATTTATTTATTCATAGTATAATTACTGTCAAATATTTCTTTATTCATAGGATAATTACTGTCTACTATTTATCTATTCATAGTATAATTAATGTCTACTATTTCTTTATTCATAGCATAATTACTGTCTACTATTTCTTTGGGCATATGATAACTACAGTCTACTATTTCTCTGACTCAGCAAAATTCAAAAAGTCATTCTGTGGTACAGGACCAATTCACTGACATCGCATTTTCTACCATATTTTATACAACCATTCTACTCGATAACGTTTACGTATATTTTCTACGGAGTTATCTGCACCTGACAGGAATGTCTTCAACGTCTTAATCAGTAAATGTTCTCTTTTCAGACATCATCATGAAAATATAAATTAGTTATTATTATCATCATAACAAATAATATTATAATATTACTTAATTAATACTAATATGTGACACACTGCTATCCATAAAATAGTTGTCATCATCATATAAAAATAGCTATCAGATGAAAAAAATTGCCATCATTATCAATGATAATTATCATTAATTATAATTATTTCACAGCCAGGTATAAGCACGGTCATCAAAGATCTGAAGGTTAAAATGTAACGGATCCTTAAGATTTTCTAAACAAAGTTGTTTTCAAAAATGGAAACCCATAACATAATTTGCAAGATTACGCATCGCCTTTTAGCCCCGTCGGAACATCGCTAGACCATTTCCGTCAGATCTTGAACTATGTATTTCACGAACTGACGGAAAAAGCAGAGCAATGTTCCTATCGACTTAGTTAGGAAAGGGATATTTTCGTAAACTGGCGCCAGCTCAGATTTCTGAACTTGGGGTTATAACGTGATTTTTGAGCTATTCTTATTTGGCAATTAATTATATATATATATATATATATATATATATATATATATATATATATATATATATATATATGCATGTGTGTGTGTGTGTGTGTGTGTGTGTGTGTGTGAATTAGGCGTTTCGGGCTTGTGTTGTTCTTTATGTGACTGCAGATCTGAGTTTGTGCAGTTTGTAGTTGGACTCGAGTGACTATATAAAATATCAGGAATATGGCATTCTAGCTTCTTCTCTTGATTCTGAATAATGCTACTGTTTTGTAAAGATTATTTCTAGTCAATATTGTTGTTGTTGTTTTTTGTGGGGTTTAACGCCATCTTTCAGAACACGACATGAATGGCGGCCAGTACTAATGGTGGAGGAAGAACCCAGGAAAACCCCGAGAAGAACCACCGACCCACGAGAAGCTACTGACAAGCTTTCGCACATAACCACATGGCCCGAATCCTAGACTCGAAGCCACACAGAAAGAGGTGATATGGCAGTGATCCGTAACGGAAAACGCTTTAAACCACTCGGCCACTAGGGGCCCCATTTTAAGTAAATAGAGATAACACTAATTTATTATTTGTAATAGTTTCAGATATGCTGAACGTCAATTTGTTCAAAACAGATGAGCTGGATAGGTCACAGGCTGAGCTGGAGTGATGTTAGGGTAAGCTGGAGACATCGTAAAGTGAGCAGGAGATATCATCGGGCGAGATAGAGACATCATGGGTCGAGCTGGAGAGATTTTTGGGTGAGCGAGGGTGATTGTATAGTGAGCTGTAGAGATAACAGGGCACTCTGGAGAGATCGTAGCATGAGCTAGTATGACCATTGGGTGAGCAGAAGAGGGCGAACTGGCTGAAATAATCGATGCATAGTTATCATGGTGAAAGACATCATGTTTGATTCTACACAACCACTCTTGCTTCTCGCCTGATCTCTCCAGCTCACCCCACAATCTGTCTGTAGCGCCCCAGTTTACAGTAAATTAATGTCTTAAAACAAATCAGCAAACTTCTTTTGCTATCCTTGTGTATTATTCACTGACTTTATCGTTCCATATAAGCGCATTCAAAAATCACACAAGCGTCCCCCAAACAGGCAAAAAACAGAATACGTAACTTATATAACCCCAGGTAAACATATTTTATTTGATCGCCCTACGATATGTCCAGGTTGCTTTTTCCAGCTCACCCTACAATATTTCTAGCTCTATCAACATTATCCTTGGCTCACCCAGCAATCTGTCCAGCTCTATCAACATTATCTTTAGCTCACCCAGCAATCTGTCCAGCTCTTCATACTATCTCTCTAACATGCATGCGATCACCCCAGCTCATCCTCTGATTTCCTCAGTTGATCTATTTCGATTGATTTGGTGTTTTGTAGTCACATATGAAGCTGTCAGTATGATAGGTGGAGAGGACCGCGGTTATCAAGAAAAACTCAGCATTTAGGTTTCAGGTTACTTTGGAAGGGTATGGGTACTCATACTATACTATCAAGAATTGATATTGCATCATATGCCAGAAAGCAAGCTACAATACAGTTATCACAGCAACACCTATGATTAAAATAACGCCATATGTGCGAAGCAAAGTCTGTTCAAATTATTGTATCTACATTCATCTTATCAAAATAAAATTAAATGACACAAAACTATCAACGAATACCGGATCAAACGTAAAGATTAAGACCAAAACAAGTCCAAGACACCATGTCACGTGAATTAAATATTGAAATAATAAGGTTTTGCTAACCCATTAGGCAAAAAAAGCGCATGTTTCGTTTTCACTGTATGAGTCTACTGGTGGTGTTTATGTTAAAGTTGAAATGCAGAGACACGGGTGATTTATGTCAACCCTATACAAATGAATGGGAAGATGAAAGTATACTCATAACACGTGTAACGGGTATTGGTGGGTATGGCCTTTACATTTGTTTGCGTAAAACGGAAGACCAAATGACATAATTTTAGCACAGTAAATACCTTGATTTACAATTAATACATCATACCCTATATCTTCAGAAAGGTTTACCTATATATAACAATACCAAAATTAATTCTAAACATACTAATTGTACTTGGTACTTTAATCGTATGCATGGATATTAGATGCAAGGAGACGTTAGCAATGAAGTGCTGAACGATTTGAGTTGAATGATAAAGTGATGATTCAATCAAGTGGAAGGACTATGAAAAGTATCGTGTCATTCAAAATGTGTGGCTACGAATTTCTGCTAAAACAAAATGAACCGAATAAAACACCATGATTCAAAATTGAAATGTTAACACAAGAAAATGACATATTATCTTCAATATAGTCGCTGACACAGGCAGTTCTATTCATAAATCCTGTCAGTAAATCTCTATGTGAGAATCCGCTGTGCAGCTTTATCTATCCATGTGCAATATTGAATATTACATCCTGGAAAACAATTTGACCTAGTGTGTCTTTAGTTCTTAAATATTGAATCTAAACTATCAAATAAGCGCTCTAGTATAATCCATTCCAACCCTCTTTATTTCGCAAATATGTCTTGAACAATATAAATAATGGTAATACTTGTCTTGCTATTCTTCTTGAGCGGGTCTCTTCAAAAGTATCATCGTTAAATCTAACTGAAGTTTAAGAGAGGCAATTTCTCTAATAGCCCGAAGGATTCTTTGTTTGAAGTATGGTTCATTGTCTTAAAAATAAGTAAAAAATTAGATTGTTGTCACCATGTGCTCATTATAAAGACAATCAAATCTCTAAATCTTTTTATTAAGAATAATGCATGAAGTTCACTCATTTAATTTTCTCACTTATTGTATTGTTGAGACATTCTTAAAGTAGCTTTTGTTGTTTCCAACTGACTCTGGAGTCGGTAAATTAAGTTTCCAATTCATCAATAGCATGATTTTTAATGTATATTTTATTTCTAAGTATTTATATAAATGTGAATATTTGTCTAAACTTATATAAAATACTAACCTCAGCATTTACATATTCTGACAACGAGAGTAGTGTATATTGAAACTAAATACAGTACAGTGATCAACCGATCTTACTAATACAACTTTTGAAGTCGTTACACTCTGACAAGGATGTAAAATACCAGTTTAGACAAGTTACCGTTATCAAGGTGTCGCTCATTAAACCTTAACCCCTTGATACGTCATCTGCGTGTTAATAAAATGACTAGTTTTGTTCCATTTTTTACAAACAAAGTCATAGTTACTGTTATAAATTTACATTGTGCATGTAATTTTGTTTAAATGTGCATTTGCGTACTAAAGATACATACACAGACAAACAGAGCGAGATTGACAGAGAAAAACATAGATAGATAGATAGATCGATATATATATATATATATATACGATTTATTAACAAATAGAGATAAACAGTTTTAGTAATATTAGTATTATGTATAATACACGCTTATTAGAAGAAAAGAAAATAAATTACAAAAAAAAAA
Organism: Sinohyriopsis cumingii; assembly: GCA_028554795.2. NCBI lineage: Eukaryota > Metazoa > Mollusca > Bivalvia > Unionida > Unionidae > Sinohyriopsis > Sinohyriopsis cumingii. The sequence continues at coordinate 100,326,039 of CM068824.1, forward strand.
AAAAAAAAAATAAAAAAAAATTACAAAGATAAATGTAATCAACATATATACTAGTATAAGCTTTATAGCTGTTAAAGTGGTTATCAGAACTCAATTTATTTAATAAAAATATGATAAAAATATGGTGTGCATTACGGTTACTATCAAGTATTTTATAAATAATTAATCAAGTATTTTATAAATAATTAATCATATTATATTGATAATTAATTACAAATTCAATTTCATTTTTTAAAGAATTAGTAAACTTATTTTTATGTTATTAGATTATACTTTTACCAATTAAGATTTTCTGCAAAGTAAAATAATATGAAATATTCATATCTAATTGTAAACAGGGGACATAATTCAGAAAAAAAAAAAAAAAAAAAAAATAAAAAATAAAAATTAATAAAAAATTACTAAATGTCATATAGTGTTTTTGAATTTAGACCTTTTGGATATACCGTGTTAAGACGGTGAATCCAATAGGTTTCCTTTAGTAGACGTTCCATTTCAGAATCAGCTTTAACAATAGGTTGGAAGGTGAAATCTTGCAATGTATGGGAATTTTTGTTAAAATGTGCGGCAACATGAGATGAAAATGGTTGATCGATATAATTTTTTATATCTGATCTATGTTGGTTCATACGTTTAGATATTTGTTGACTGGTTTGTCCAACATATTGGATGCCACATTTTTTGCACGTTATCAAATAAATAACATTTGATGTTGCACAATTAATGTCACAACGCATATTAAAAGTTTCTTTCGTATTATTACTATTGAAAGAAGTATTTTCATTAATAAATGAACAGTGTGAACATCTAGGTCTATTACATTTAGTTGATGATCCTATTTTATATGATGGTTTTTCTAATTTGGAATTAGTTAGGAAATCTTTCAGATTTTTAGTCCTTTTATAAGCAAGTGTGGGTTTGCTTTCGTGTAGCGATTTAACACTTGTTTTACATGATAAGTTTAATAAATCCCAATATTTATTGATAATCTTACCTATATTAGGCAAACTTGGATTATATTCAATAACAAAAGGAATGATATCTTCATTTCTATTTTTGATTTTGTATTGTAAAGATTCAAGCTGTGTAAGAGAAGATACCTTTTGGAAAGCAGTATTAATGATGTCAATAGGGTAATTTCTATTTAAAAAATGCTGACCTAGCTCTGTCAAGGATGATTTAAAAACAGCATCATCCGAAATAATTCTTCTGTATCTTTTTGCTTGACTATATGGTAAAAATGTAAGCTATGACGTCATCTTGTTTATATCATTGTTTATTTCATTGATCACTTAGAAACAACATATTTAATGACGTAGGCAGTGATATTGAATTCAGTTTGAATTCAGTCTGATGAAGCATTAAAGCGAAACCGGTCACACATTCTACGTGTTGGTGTTGTTTCTTTTATAATTTATCAAGAAAACCTTGACAACACCATGGCATCAACTTCTGATCCACGAATTAGCAATAGAAAGACTTATTTAAAAACTACAATGGAGAGATTAGCGGAAAAACAGATGAAAAATGGATTACACGCACGCTTTCTTGAAAATTGTCTGGAAGACAATCTTGTGCCAAAGGGATTGCGTTTGAAATTAAAAGTTCATATTGGAAATGATACAGCATCAAAGAAGTTCCAAGAATCAATTGACTCCCTTTTGGAAAAGGTCTCTTTGGAAATATGTGATAGACTAAAAGAAGAACATCAGATAAGAGTAATCAAAATAGGCAAGGAACTAGAAGAACATAGGGATGAACTAAAAACATTGATAAAAGGAAATACGGGCATTTTTGACGAAGAACTTTTTAAAAAAACGGAATCCAAAAAAGACGAACTTTTATCAAATCAACTTAAAAAGTTACAGAATTTACAGAGAGAGAAAAACAATTTTCATGGACAAAGAGAAACATCGGCATCAAAAATAACGAGAGGAAAATCTAAAAGAGATAATCAACAACCTAATCAACAACCAAATAAATCAGCAGATGAAATTGACTTCACCAATGTAAAAAAGAAACGTGTAGTAACTAAAAATCACACACGGAATAACCAACAACCAAGACATGAAAAGAAAATGAATCAAGCATCACTAAGAGCAAAAATTACCTATCAACCAAATCACATTGAAAAAAATGATACATCCATTCGAAACAATTGCAAAAATGATCAAGCAAAAAACGTAACAGCCCCAGGCACACAAACGGCGACCTATGCAGATGCAGTAAAAAATGGGGCGAAGAAAACTACACAAGAATCCAACAGAACGGTTATAGCAACAATACAAAGTCTAATGGAAACCCTCAAGGATCTGTTGAAAACTACACAAACAGAAGAAAGAATAGGAGATTCATTAGAATACAAAACAAGAACAGATGGAGGAAAGAAAAGAAAAGAATAAAGGAAATCGAAAGAGGAAAAGAAACTGTGTTAAACCTTTCTAAACGAATTCTAACTAATAGTGATTACATTCTTCTAGGTAAGGGATTATCATATTGTCCTAGAACCAAAGTGCATGATAATATTAATTTAGCAGAAGCATTTTTTAAATACACAAGATCGTCAAAATTAAAAGAATTTTTCTCACAATCATGTACATCTTCACAGTATGAAAATAGTTTCCATCTACAAAATAAGCCCTTTTACAATAAAAAAGAATCAACATTTACACCTTCTAGTGGACGTGATATTTATCTCGATTTTTATATTGAAGCAACTAAACAAGAAATTTTAAATAGCAGTCCTAAAAGAAAACTTTTTACAAACATATCTAAAGAAGAATTAAATTCTTTACGTAGCTTATCGCAAGATGAAAGCATTATTATTAAAAAAGCGGATAAGTCTAGCACCATAGTAATTATGAATAAGGAGGATTATATTAAAGAAGTGGAAAGACAATTAAATGATGAAGAATATTACACAAAACTTTCCTATATTTCTTCTGAAGAAACGAAAGAAAAAATAAGCCAATGTATTAATTTAATCTCTGTACACAACTGTTCTATATATGATGAACTAGATATCTTCCCAAATAAAATACGCACACCTCAGTTTTATATTTTACCAAAAATACATAAAGCTGTTGATAAGTCACTACCTTTAGGATATCCAGGTAGACCCATTATTTCTACATACAACTCAGTTACAAATAATATATCGCAATATATTGATCACATTTTACAACCACTAATGAAATCACTACCTTCATACGTCAAAGATACTTTTGATTTCATTACCAAATTGAAATCTTTACCGAAACTAACGGAAAATTCATTCCTTGTTACACTTGATGTGGTTTCACTCTACACGAATATACCACACAATGATGGTGTCGAAGCGTGTAAATATTATCTTGAAGATAACGAATTTACGTATAAACTATCCAAAGAACATATTTGTGATTTGATAAAACTTGTGCTCGAAAATAACTTTTTTCAATTTGGTAATACAAACTATCTCCAAAAAATGGGAACAGCAATGGGTAGTCCTATGGCACCTGCTTATGCATCTTTATTTATGGGAAAATTAGAAAATGATTTTCTAAATAAATGCCTCTTAAAACCGGATGTATGGTTAAGGTTTTTAGACGATATTTTTATGATTTGGAGTTATTCATTAGAAGACCTTTATTACTTTATAGACAGTTTAAACAAATTACATCCAACAATAAAATTTACATTCAATGTCTCTAAAACTAAAGTTTCATTCTTGGACGTTGATGTCATGAAAAATGAAAATAATGAAATTACTACCATGGTTCATGTTAAAAACACGAATATTCATCAGTATGTTGAATATTCTTCATGCCATCCTAAATCATGTAAAAATGGGATACCATATAGTCAAGCAAAAAGATACAGAAGAATTATTTCGGATGATGCTGTTTTTAAATCATCCTTGACAGAGCTAGGTCAGCATTTTTTAAATAGAAATTACCCTATTGACATCATTAATACTGCTTTCCAAAAGGTATCTTCTCTTACACAGCTTGAATCTTTACAATACAAAATCAAAAATAGAAATGAAGATATCATTCCTTTTGTTATTGAATATAATCCAAGTTTGCCTAATATAGGTAAGATTATCAATAAATATTGGGATTTATTAAACTTATCATGTAAAACAAGTGTTAAATCGCTACACGAAAGCAAACCCACACTTGCTTATAAAAGGACTAAAAATCTGAAAGATTTCCTAACTAATTCCAAATTAGAAAAACCATCATATAAAATAGGATCATCAACTAAATGTAATAGACCTAGATGTTCACACTGTTCATTTATTAATGAAAATACTTCTTTCAATAGTAATAATACGAAAGAAACTTTTAATATGCGTTGTGACATTAATTGTGCAACATCAAATGTTATTTATTTGATAACGTGCAAAAAATGTGGCATCCAATATGTTGGACAAACCAGTCAACAAATATCTAAACGTATGAACCAACATAGATCAGATATAAAAAATTATATCGATCAACCATTTTCATCTCATGTTGCCGCACATTTTAACAAAAATTCCCATACATTGCAAGATTTCTCCTTCCAACCTATTGTTAAAGCTGATTCTGAAATGGAACGTCTACTAAAGGAAACCTATTGGATTCACCGTCTTAACACGGTATATCCAAAAGGTCTAAATTCAAAAACACTATATGACATTTAGTAATTTTTTATTAATTTTTATTTTTTATTTTTTTTTTTTTTTCTGAATTATGTCCCCTGTTTACAATTAGATATGAATATTTCATATTATTTTACTTTGCAGAAAATCTTAATTGGTAAAAGTATAATCTAATAACATAAAAATAAGTTTACTAATTCTTTAAAAAATGAAATTGAATTTGTAATTAATTATCAATATAATATGATTAATTATTTATAAAATACTTGATTAATTATTTATAAAATACTTGATAGTAACCGTAATGCACACCATATTTTTATCATATTTTTATTAAATAAATTGAGTTCTGATAACCACTTTAACAGCTATAAAGATTATACTAGTATATATGTTGATTACATTTATCTTTGTAATTTTTTTTTTTTTTTTTTTTTGTAATTTATTTTCTTTTCTTCTAATAAGCGTGTATTATACATAATACTAATATTACTAAAACTGTTTATCTCTATTTGTTAATAAATCGTATATATAGTTTTCAGTAGAGATATATGTATCTTTAAGATCCAGTTTTATATATATATATATTTATGTATTAAGATATCATTAATCTTTGCTGTATATGCACATCTCCATGTAAATTATTCGTTAAAGTATTAGATAATTACGTTAAAAATGTAAGCTATGACGTCATCTTGTTTATATCATTGTTTATTTCATTGATCACTTAGAAACAACATATTTAATGACGTAGGCAGTGATATTGAATTCAGTTTGAATTCAGTCTGATGAAGCATTAAAGCGAAACCGGTCACACATTCTACGTGTTGGTGTTGTTTCTTTTATAATTTATATATATATATTTATATATATATATATATATTGATTGATTGATTGATTGAAAGGTAGCATGTCAATGTGGATTTCTAGCAGAATAAGAATTGAACGTATTATAAGACCATCACATGCTTGAATAGTTTCAATGAGGGACATTCAATTAGTTACCCTATTTGTATTTTTCTCAATCATTCGGTAAGACATTTCCCCGATACCGTTTGCTCAAAACACTATATACTGACTTAAGTTTTCCTTTGGTGGGGACATGGTGTTTTTCCAGTTTGAGACTATTTGTTGTGCGAGAAGTTGCAATAAACACCTGAACGGATCAATCCTCCTGCAAGTTCATTTTTAGACATATTTCATTAAACAATTCTAATTAGTAAGCTATGTGTTACTTTTAAGGGAAAAGACAGTGAACTGGTTTATTAAGGTAAATGTTGTAATTATTAATAAGACAGTTTTACATGGGGGTATTTTGATGCGATCTCTAATCAGCTGGTTCAAGACAGGTCCTGATCCTTCATAAAAACACTATGACGAGGAGCTTATTTTGATGCAATAACCGTATTATGAGCTTCAGTAGTGTTATTAAGATATTACGGAATGTTTTATTCTTTAAATAATTCATTAGACTTATAGGCTTTAATTAGGAATAGGGTTTTCAAGATCGGGTGATTTTTTGTACCGAACCCTTGTGAGGGAGGCAGCGAACTAAAATGAGTACATGCGTGTAAATATCATTACTCTAAAATTTAAACAGTTTACTGACTCAGTCAAGTACTGACCTAGAAACAATGCATAACACAATAGTGTTGTTATACTGCAATGTAGGGAAAAGCGGTTCAAATTCTTTCACAATATATATGTAGACCTCATTCCTGAATGACCCATCTCTTAATCTTTTAAGGAATCTTACAAAACAAATAGTTCTCACCACTGGCTTCCATCACATCAATATAAACTACAAATGAAAGGACTAGTATGTTATTTTCTTTGAGTTCTTAAACAGCTACTCAAGGCAACAGCAAGCCTCTTGAACAATCATTTTTAATGTATTGGGTTTCTTTCCGCTGCTTGTCACAACCTTGTTGTGACAGACCCTGTCCATATGTACATGATATCCTACCATAAACTCAAAAGAAAAAAAAAGAAAACGGTAATTTTACATTTACCATTAGTATGTGTAGGACTGGGTGATAATTCTGAACATGCTGTCTCGTCGATGGGTTTTTCCGACAGAAATGATGCGGAGGATTCCATGTTGATAACACCTCTAATTAAGAAAAACGACTATAAGTAGAATAGATCAAAGTTGGATTCGTCCAAATAAGGTTTAAGTTAGGGTTGGGGTCTATAACGTGCCTACGATCTTCTTCCAGAATTAGGACACTCAGAATGCGACTTCTCTGTATCAAACATATTTATGGCATGCCTACTAAGCTATAAGCTATTTTACCTACTTTTTAACTTCATAATTAAAAAGTTATAGAAAATTTTACATGAAACTAACTTTATCGATATAAGGATTACAATTATGCAATTCATACATGTCGCATAGCCTTTATATATCAATGTCCGTCTACATGAGATAAAACACCGGCATTACTGATATGAACAATCGTATGTACCAAGATTAAGACGCATATTAGCATACGATGTTCCTATTCATGCATTAAAGTGTTGCTTTGTGTTTATCAGTCTTAACGAACCTATGACGCTTGCATTACAAGTCAGACTCTTTACCAACTACCCAACATAAGCCATGGAAAGAAATCATGGAAAGGCACTTGATCTAGAATGCAAGATTTAAGATATCAGACATAAAATTCGGTTATAACAGGTTGTAAATCACATGTATATTTAATATAAATATAACTGGATGGATATAAACACTTTCATCAGGTAAACTGTACTTGGGTATTTATATTATGTTTGATATGCTATCAATTGTATGCACACATAATCTCTCTCTCTCTCTCTCTCTCTCTCTCTCTCTGTACGAGAAGTCAGGTGAAAATGACCAAATGTCTTTGTTTTACACTAAGTGTGCAATATTTTGCCTGAAAAAGCATATTCGACTTAATAAGAACCAACATCCCACCCAAACCAGGTATGGTTTTACAATTGAATCTGGTGTGCATTAGGGAGTTTAAGCTAAGTGTTCAAGTTTCTATCCAACTTACCTGCTGTATGCAACTGATCAGATTACGTTTGTCCCTGCTACCAAAATCTGACGCAAAGCTTGCATCACATGTCATTTTTACTTGTATAATGAGGTTCAACAAAAATATTTGTCCTCCATCAGTGCAGCACTTAAAATATTTTATCTTGACAGAAACGCGACTCTCAGAGACGAAACTGTTAAAGATTTATCGCAACTAATGCCTATATTCGTGACTTAATACCACCTTTTTGGTGATGTGTGTTTTGTGGTGAGATTGTAGAATTGGTGTGTGCTTGCTGTGTCGCGAATCGTAACTCTAGGTGATGACTTTGATTCTCAGTAGGAAACAAAACACGATTCTCCAATCACGTCTTTACCTTTCAAAATATTGTGTGAAGGCTTCAAAACAAATCATTTCGCTATGTGGGACAATACCTTTGATCCCTATATATTTGGGGGTCATTCAGGTCATCAGTCAGAGGTACAAGATAATGCAAAACACGATATCGAATGAAAAGTTATTAATGATAACTCCTTTGAGAGCTTAAAATATCCACTCCGTGCGGTTTAACAAGTGAATACAAAATAGTTAATCAATTGTCCACATTTCTGTACATAATTTTAACTATTGCTAACCTCGACATGAAGTAAACTGATTGTAACAACTTTAAGATTTAGCGTTTTCATGCAATTCTCTCTCCCCCTCTCTCTTCAGTTTATTTATATCATAGAAAAATGTTACTTAGGGTAATTTCAAAGTACATTGCATCATTTGTAATTACTACGATGCCTTTTTATGTGCATATAATTTATATGTTTTCCTTTTTTTACCTGCTGCGATAAGAGTGTTTAAATGCGTTCTACTAGTCTCAATGGGGCACGAATTCAAATCCATAACCTGTTGAGTATTTTATCTCCATGTAATTTGATTTCCTGTAGGATCAATGGATACCATTTTTAACTTACTGCAACAAATTCTATATACCTTGTTTTGCGACAGTAGAATAAGAAGTGAATGCATCATTAGGTTCGAGTCAATCTTTGCGTGCTCTCGATGTCAATGACTTACCAAGCCTGAAACGTATTAATGTATTTTGAATCTTCCCCGTTCCCTCTTAAATGCACAATATTCAGTAATTTCTCAAAGCTTATAGTATCACATTATCTATTATTTTTGAGGATTGTTATGAAAATGTTTCCATATGATAGAAAATTTGTCGCGGAAAACGATGCCATTTGGCATGACCGTATCTAATAGTTCACGTCACGCAGTAAGAGTGCCTTATCTTGTAGGTAGCCTGGTTTATTTCTCATCTGCTTTTCATGCCTCAATACAAGAATGAATACATGCCATGGTTCATGTATTATGTTCTTATGATACTACTAAGAAAACATATGAATACTTTCGAAGTTGCCATCATTTAAGCACATATATGTGATTGAAGAAACATGTAAACTTTGCAGGCTATACATTAATTTCTGCGTATTTAGGTTGTATCATGATTATGATCATTTGCATGCAGGCTGGTAGGTTTATACTGATGATTGTTTATATGTATGTGCATATGTACGTATATATGTGGAAGAATGTGTATGCATATATGTTTGCATGTCTGTATGTATGTATGTATGTACGTACGTATGTATGTATGTATGTATGTATGTATGTATGTATGTTTGTATGTACGTGTGTCTGTGTGTCTGTGTGTGTGTGTGTGTGTGTGTGTGGCAGATTATACATAAATGCATAACGAGCAAGAGTTTCAATCCATATATGTGTTGTAACAGAATTTATACGTAAGTCTGTATCTTTAGTATTAATTGAAATAGATGTACATGATCAATATAAAACGTATCACCACCATCGTTTGTTATAAACTTGAATTTATATATATATATATATATATATATATATATATATATATACATCCCTGCTGCTGGCCGATCAGCTAAATGCAAATAAGATAATAATAATTGTTTAAATTTTTGCTTAGATTCATGCTATTTTAATGATTGTGATAACTTGATATACATTGATGGTTTATTAATTTCATCTGAAAGACCGAAATCTGTGTTTCTTTGTCTGTCTAGTCAGCCTCGCACTCTTTACTTCGCAATATTATGTATATTTAATTTGTATTTTTTTTTCGTTGGCCTTTGCCTCTGATTATAGTATGTATATCAATATTTTACTATGACCTTTGTCCTAAATCAAATTGTTGGTCTACCTGATTATTAACATTTATTGCGTAAATAACATAATATATATCAATCATTACGATTATTATTAGTGTAGGTAAATATGTTTATTTGTTTCTAAGTAAAGGACATTTGTTTTACTTACAAACACCTGATCTTTTCGACAACTTTGAAATTTGGAGAAAGGAAACAACTGTCCTACATCCTGGCTCTCGTATTGTGTCATAGCTTTTTATATTAAAGCTGCTTACTTACCAATTACTCATTCCTACCTTAAGATTCGGAGTAGATTCAGTCTTGTTGTTGTGATCAGTCGTTAATTTGGGTGTAATTATTATTGTAATTTGTGCACTGGAATTACCATGTGCTTATTAATACTTCTTGGACAAAATTATTATTTTGGAATTGTAGTTAATTCATTCAATGACCTTTTTCGATTATCGTAGTATGTTACACCAAGACTTTTAACACAACTTCACATTCCAGACCATTGGGACATTACAACAGGCACATCAGCACATTCGATATTAGAACTTATTGGGAACACCACTGATATTCATCAGGAACTCTGTACATTTGGACTTGTGACAGAGCATTTAGAACTATTTGGTAATTAATTCATAATAAGTTTAGTGCTTTTTTAATTTTCACTTTGTATTTAGGGAAATAAATTATTTGTTAAATTTAAAAAAAAAAAACAGCTGGTTTTTGCTATGGTTACTTTGTTTAAGACCATATATTCATTGCATCTCATATGCGTGCATGTACGTTATGCTAAAATCTGCATGATGTGATTAAAATGGACCCTGTAGGCGGAACAAATGCATCATATGTTCTTTCTCATTTTCCCAACTGTCGCTTCTATTTTTTCTTACATTTTGACGATGTACATTTCTTATTGAAACCAATGCACACAATACACATATAAACTTTAAGAGTAAAGCTTGAACAAGTGAATGGACCCAAATGAGGTTCTTTAAAAATTATATTTTCAACAAATTTATTCAATATTAATAGTGTCATTTGAAAGCGGACTAATATATGTTGGACATTCGTCCAACGATGTTTCTAATTTTTACAACAAAGATGCAATTTGTTGTATATTTTTTAATTTGACGATTCCCACGTCTGATGGACAGCAATTTAATATGAGATAGTTCAGGTCATCGGACTAAAACATACACTATTCAATAAAAACATGGAAGAAAGCCTTTACAAATCAATTTTACAAAATTCATTAAATCTCTGTCTATTTGTCATACCTATTCATATACATTATGCATGATACGTTTGTCTTATATTAAATCTCTGTCTATTTGTCATACCTATTCATATACATTATGCATGATACGTTTGTCTTATATTAAGTCTCTGTTTGTTTGTCATACATATTCATATACATATGTATGATACGTTTTTCTTATATTAAATCTCTGTCTATTTGTCATACCTATTCATATACATATGCATGATACGTTTATCTTATATTAAATCTCTGCCTATTTGTCATAACTATTCATACACATATGTATGATACGTTTGTCTTATATTCAGATTTAACACAGCAAGTGACGACCTTTAACCCGATATTGCCTAACAAATTTATCGTAGCGATACTGTTTCAATTTCATCTTTGGATGTATTGGAATTATATAGAACAAAATCAAACTACATGACTTAATGGGCCGCATGATACAATGTGCCGATAAACGTAAACATCTATTACGCAAGAATATGTATACGAACAAATAAATTCCATCCTTTTATGAGGATTTCTGCTTAATCTAGAGATTGTCAGCGTCTGGTCTGCGCAGTTAGGTTTTCGGGTGTCTAATTCGAAATGTATGCTTTAAGTTCTAGTATATTATGCCTATGACGGAATCATTTCATTTCATAAGAGTGTTTATGATGGTTCAAGAATTGTGCTATCCTTTAAGGTGCAAAACGATTGAACCGTAGCAGGTCGGAATGGATTCAAAATGAACAAGCCATATGCAGATAGACAAAAACGAAACCGAGCTTGCATGAAAAAGAGGTTTGATTTCTTCAATCTTCAGAGTAAAAAAAATATCTCGTCTACAGTCTCTATGGACCCATGAAATGTATGTTCGTAATCAGAGAAGGAACAAAGAGCCAGACATGACAGGTGCATTCTAGTAGCTATTTGTTAAATGTATAGCATATATCTTTCGAAAGAATCGGGTCTTTAGTTATAACATCCCCTGCTTTTAAGAGGAACATGCTACTCATTCCCTTTAGCTGCTTAATGTGCATAAGTGCAGACAGATCAGCAACCTGTGCAAATGCTCCACCTACTGAATCACAGTATGTATCCAATAGGAGTCAAACTATATTTTAATATATGGAGTGCTGTATACATATCCATATGAGTAACATTTAGAGTTGTTTTATTTATTTAGAGCTACGATTAAATGTGACACATGCAAGTTCTTTTAATGTTATGTGAACGATACTCCTTCCCTCCTTCTCCCTCATATGTGCATATACGCACATGCACGTACGCTGAAACTCCGCATGCTTTCAAGAGCGCTGGATCCATCGGAAAAATGAAATGTGTCATATGCTGGGTCTACAACTTTGCGACAAACACGCCGCTTGTCGCACTTCTGTATTTTGTTTTGATGATTTCCATATCGGATTGATAATAGTAGTATTAAAACGTAGGCTCTGGAAAGTAACTTGAATTTGAGACGCATGTCCTATTAATCATGATTTTGTTTCATTTGATTTGTTTAGTTGAATTTAAAAACAAATGGCTTAGACGTATTTGTATTTACACACCGCAGGGTCGTCTATGCTTTACTCACTGTATATATCAATTTACTAAAAAAAGATAGAACATAGCAAAGGAGACGTATATTGTGAGATTCTAATGATCTTACCTATTTCATACTTTGGTGTGGCATATTCTTCTGCTGTACGATAATCAAAGAAGCTAATCCATACGAATTACTGTAATGACCTGATTTCACTACGATATTGGATAGGCTTCTATAAGACGACGATAATAATTGTGATGGTGACAGAGACTACAGTAATATAGTAAGTACTACTCCTTTATTTCTGCCTTTCTTTATATATGGAGTTCCACATCTGCTATATGTTATTATGTTCTAAACTGCTTGAAACTGTAACTTTATCAACAAGACCTGTCATTCAGATATGGTAGTAATACGAACATGTTGCTATATCCTCCATAATCACTTGCAAAAACGTGTTGGCTGTAAATCTTGCTAGAATGGAAAGGTATAAAAAAAATTGTGTGTCATTGTACCTTATTTATTATTCATGAGAAACAATATGTGCAATGCAATATATACATTGTGCAGCGCAATGTATGTATGTATGTGTGTATGTATGTATGTATGTATGTATGTATGAATTAAGGCAGGCAGGCAAGTATATATATAGGGGGTTAGGTAGCTATTCTATTTAAGTCGGTAAGATGAGACGGATGAGACAGCAATGTTTTCTTTAAGGATGTGAAAGCTGAATTTCCATTTAGTTCCCCCTTTGTTAAGCATTCATAGACACTACACAACGCATTAATAAAAGTTACAAAGGTAACATATACTTTATTCCCTTTAAATGTCAAAAACCCTATCGTAAATGGCATCACGTGATCGTATTAAAAGGGTCGTCTCTATCATCACCTCGTACGCCATACAAAGTGTATGTATTGATTGGCTCGACTCTACGAACCCGCAGTGGACTTACGTTGAAATATCACAATCAATTGTGACATACGGCAACCACAATCAGTTTTGAGAGTAAGTTTTCAAAAAAGTGAAGCATAATGATTTATTTAATCAGAATTGTAATCCTACACATTAATAATGTAATACAGTTTAAACATGTAAAAAAGGGTTTTGTTTCTTTTCTCGTGCAAGCATAACTAACATGAAATTTTGTGTTGGTATCTAATGTGCTAAAATATTATCGTCCATGTATTACACAACCAAGCTGCACTGTATCTAGGCCACAAGCTCTTGGCCCAGAAATGTGTAGCGTGGTATTGTTAGTTGGATGCATGGAAACGATGTTCGAAGAAAACTCGTCGTTGTCAATCAACGTAATGAAGGCCTTATCTAGCTCTCAAGTGCGTGTAACTGGGACTCCATCTTTTTTCTTCTGCAGCCTAGAAGGAACGTAGTAATTTGATTAATTTGGTTTATTATTTGTTCTTCATGTTATTAAAAAGCACCATGATTTGTTCATTATGTGAAATGAACATCATGCTTTCATATCAGTTATGGGAACATCATCGTTTAAAGTTGTTCTATCCATTAAGCAATTATTACTTGCTTTGTTTGCTGGATACGTTCGTACGTGAAATATGTAGAAAATATGTTCACACCTGGTATGTTCATGGTAATTTCGTACTTGATGTATGTCAAAGGTTATTTATCTTCTGCTGTGTACAAGACAGTTTCACCTCTGTTGTGTTTACATTTTAATTTCACACCATTTTACGTACAGAATCCGTTAGCACCTGTTGTATTCAAAAGATAGTTTGATACCTGTTGTGTATATGAGATAATTTCTCACGTGTTGTATGCACTGGAAAGTTTCGCAGACATTTGTATGACTTGGTGTGGACATATTTGTTCTTATTTTAATTAGCTCTGAATATAGTGATCAAATGTACTTCAGTTAAATTTAAATTGAAGGTCGAACACTGTTTATGTTATCTATAAAATGAATGTTGCTACATCACACATATCAGTCATATCAGTCTTACATTTAGCGAATGTTGATATATAATCATATTGTTGACGATGGGTATGCAATTTTGGAACAACAACGGACCATTCTCTTATTCTGGATGTTAGAAAAGTTCAAACTGGACAAAAGTTATTCAGCGGTTGTAGTTCCTTTGTTTTAATTGGATTTTGCTGCATGTGCAATGCTGTCGTAGAAATATATGCCCTTGTTCAAAGATGGGCTAGGTATATTCCAAATTTGATATTTTCGTCCTGTACAATAAACGATTTGATGCTCCTTGAAATGTTCTCGGGAACCATAATAGCCGATGTAATTCAAGCATATAATTGCTCAACTTATTACGTTTGACACCCTATATAAGTTTGATAATTAGGAACACACAAAGAGGTAAAGAGTAACAAAATTATCTTAAAATAATCAAATGGACAATGCTCAGATTCAAAGCCATTTTTGAAGGGCACATAAACAAAAGAGTCTAGATGCATGCAATTTGCTCAAGCAGTGACTCACCGCCTCATCTAATATTAGTCAATCATTGCAACTGGTACGATATCGAGCATGTCACGCTATTTACAGTCAACATAGCAGATTATAAAAAGCAAGATATGCGAGATCAATGATACTATTTGGGTGGTAAAGACACTTTACAATCTAAACTGGGACACTGATTTAAGCATAAATATTACTGAAATGAGCTACAATATAACAGCTATCATTAATAATCTGTTAAAGTTGAACAGGTTTGAAAAGGAAAACCAGAAGGACAGAGGGCAAGAAAAACAAATCATGTTTTCACAAAAGCTATAAAGACATCTTGCGAGTTGTCTGTTATGTATTCTGAGCGATTAGATCAGAAAAGGTGTCACATTTTCTGTGCTTGATATCGTTTCTCAGTTTTAAATGCAACTATGTCTAATACTTCAAGCTTATAGTTGTCTGATGTTGAAGAGATTTCATATCTGGGTGTCCAATGTGTTCTCCAGCTGCCCAACTAACGACGATGATGTTTGCATATGATTATAAAATGACTAAGGTTGACGTTTCTTATTCAGCTTAGTACACGTTGCAACCATTTGTTACGTCGTTTTTCTCCAGGTAGTTGTAATAGTGTGCCCATGTAGTATTTATGTTTTGCTTCATTATATATATATCTGCTGTCAAACTAATACCACGGAATATTGCACTCTCAGTTATCGAGAATATGTCACATTATGCTAAATGTTGGAACACTTTATACAAAAGGTACGAAATAATCCCTCGTGATTTGAATTGCCGTTAAAATGAATGCAAATCAAATTAAAAGTGGATCTTCTAAAACGAAATAGAACTACATTGGATTCAGCTGTTCTAGTTGGTATCTCATTAAACAGGATGATAAAAATATGAATGTGGAAATCAATTTAATTACGAATTAAAACTGCTCCAGATACTAAACAGTCAGGAGCATTCCATGAATTCCTATTGACTGCCCTGATACGAATCTGCAGTTCTTGCCGTTCTACCGTTTCCTTCATCGCCTCTAATGACACATTTTGATGTATGTTTAGTTAACTATTATGTAGAGTTTCACATATGAATTGAAAGTGGTTGCTGTTATTGTAGGGTTTAACGCCATTTTTCAGCACACGATAGTCTATACATGGCGGTCAGTATTAACGGTGGAGGAAGAACCCGGGAAAACCCCGGAAAGAACCACATACCCACGAGAAGCTACTGGCAAGCTTTCTCATATACCCACATTAGCCGAATCCGAGACTCGAACCCACGCAGACAGAGGTGAGATGGCAGTGATCCGTAACGGAGAGCGCTTTAGACCACTCGGCCACTGGGGGCCCCGAATTGAAAGTAGTAATTTGTCGCTTAAAATCTCATTTTCAACTGCGAACCACTACTGAAAGGCAGTTTAAACACCGCGACTTCAAAGCCGTTAACTGCTATGATCACTCCGGTTTTGGAAATCCGAATACAATTTTTAAGAAATGTCTTTGTTCAAGAATTATGTATGTATACTCAAATTATTTCCAGAGAAACGAATTAATCCTTTTAGAATCCAAATAATCTGACAAAAAATTTACATAACTCAAAAACTGGCTACAGCAGAAGGAAACGACTTGACATCAAGCGTTTTTAAACCCAGACTGTGAGATCTCGCTCTAAGCATCACTATTAAAACTAAGTAATGCACAAACTTTAATTTCCATCTTTTCTCTAAGCCTGTAGTTACCTACCATTGTGTCTAATTTTGTAGTTGCCCACCATTGTGTCTGTGTGTATACTTTGGATTGTAACGTAGCTTCAAATATTTTCAGCCATATTGCTACAATATCGCCAGTGTGGCAGTTTATAGTGATGTGTAGCACTGGGACATCATGCCGCAGACATGTAGCATCATATCCCACTCAGCCACATTATCTTGACACCAGGCCGACCAGTCCTAAATCTAACATCTTAATGCTGAGCACATAGCGTGGCAGCTGCTAGTACCATTTTTATGTCTTTGGTATGATTCTGCCAAGGTTCGAAACCGCGACCTCCTGCATCCGAGGCGGACACTCTAACCACTAGGCCACTGGAGCGGTCCACTGTGTCTATGTAAGTTTGTAGTTGCCAATCATTATGCAAACCTATATGCATATACATCTGCACAATTACAAGAGTGTACACTTCCACTCAAACTAAAAATCACAAGCTTTTCCAAAACCTCATTTGCCTTAAAAGAAAATGTCAGAACCTCAAATACAGACAATAACAGTGAAAATCATGCACTGAATGACAAGTGATACAAACTCAAAAGTTTAAAATGACAGAGATTGACAACACAGAGCGAGATCATTAATGAACCAATCAGGCCACACTCCAGGAAGCATATGATAAAACAGTCCACAAGAAGTTCAATGGCAGCAAAAAGTTTAAAAGAATTTTCAATGACTTAAAAATTATGATGTGAATTTTAAACAATTTCAAGGCCTTAAATTTAAGAGTCAAAATTCAATGCATTAAATAAGCGTGTGAGCCTTCGTAAAAACTCTCTTTTACAATATTAATTTATGTAAGTAGGTATATTGATATATATATATATATATATATATATATATATATATATATATATATATATATATATATATATATATGCATGTAGCATATGTATCTTTGCATATATGTATGTCTGTGTATGTATCTTTGTATGAATACATATATATGTGTATGTATGCATGTTATGTATGTATGTGTGTGTGTGAATGTATGTATGTAGGTATGCATCTGTCTTTAATGATGTATGTATGTATGTGTGTATACATATGTGGTGTATGTGTGTATGTATGTATAAAATGTAACAGCGCTTCTGCAACACCCAGGCAGCATAGTGCCAATTAAATGCAATGTTCGAAACTCTTAAATTAATGACACCATTTGTGGAAGATATATCCTTTGAAGTGTATGTATGTATGTATGTATGTATGTATGTATGTATGTATGTATGTAGTGATGTATGGATGTATGTACTTATGTACTGATGTATGGATGTATGTACTTAAGTATGCATGTATGTATGTATGTATGCATGCATGTATGTATGTGTGTGTGGACAGATGTCATGTCAGGACAATGCAGGCTATATGGTATCATTTAAAAGGTATGTAATGAGTCATACTAATTCACCTTTATTCATCATTTGTTTGACATAAAATTATTTTATGAACATATTTATCTGTCATGAATAAAATATGATAAGACCTTACAAACGTTACAGGACTACAGCAAGACACATCTGATCCCCTCTCACTCCACTGAGACTTCAGACTGCCATATAATGCGTTAACAAACCCTCATGTTTTAAAAAACAATTTATCAATTACTAATCTAATTTATTGCAACTACACATACAAATTGGTCAAACACATTATATTTGTCTTCTCGAATGGAGTTTGCGTAATTGTCCCCAACATGAAATGATTTTAGAAATGATGAAATTATTGTAATGGCTCAAAAATGTTAATATTATCATCATGTATTCCAACAAACATGCATATTAAACAGAATGTGTGCATATTAATCAAAATATGTCCATATTAAACAACCTTTACCCATATTAAACAGTATTTGTCCATATTAATTAGCATTGGTCCATATTAAACAGCATTTGTCTATATTAAGTAGCATTTGTCCATATTAAAATATTAAACAGCATTTGTCCATATTAAACAGCATTTGTCAATATTCAATAGTATTTGTCCATATTAGACAGAATTTGTCCATATTAAGCTGCATTTGTCCATCTTAAATAGTATTTGTCCATACTAAATAGCATTTGTCCGTATTCAATAACATTTGTCTATATTCAATAGCATTTGTCCATATCAAACAGCCTTTATCCATATCAAACAGCATTTGTCCATATTAAATAGCATTTGTCCATATTCTATAACATTTGTCCATATTAAATAGCATTTGTCGATATTAAACAACATTTGTCCATACAGCATTTGTCCATAATAAACAGCATTTGTCCACATTCAATAGCGTTTCTCCATATTAAAGATCATTTGTGCATATTCAATAGCATTTGTCCATATAAAACAGCATTTGTCCATATTAAACATTTGTTCATATAAATATCATTTGTTCATAATAAACAGCATGTGTCCATATTAATTAGCATTTGTCCATATTAAACAACATTTCTCTATATTAAGCAGCATTTATCCATATTAAATAGTACTTGTCCGAATTAAACAGCATTTGTCCAAATTAAACAGCATTTGTCCATATTCAATAGCGTTTCTCCATATTAAACAGCATTTGTCCATATTCAATAGCATTTGTCCATATTAAACAGCATTTGTCCATATTAAATAGCATCTGTCCATATTCAATAACATGTTTTTCATCACATAATGTCAATGTATAATTAGAACCTAAAAAGAAAGGAATCCTGTTACGACACAAAAATCAGACCACTGGACTTCATATTTTTTATGATTTATGACATCATAAAACTAAATCAAACATCCACAACGACGTGTGTAATCAATTCTCCATCCTCATGAATATTCAATCCAGACCTAATAATTACATACAGTTATAAAATTAATAATGAAACTTAATGCATAGTGTGTAATCAATTCTCCATCCTCATGAATATTCAATTCAGACCTAATAAGTACATACAGTTATAAAATTAATAATGAATCTTAATGCATAGTGTGTAATCAATTCTCCATCCTCATGAATATTCAATTCAGACCTAATAAGTACATACAGTTATAAAATTAATAATGAATCTTAATACATAGTGTGTAGACAATTCTCCATCCTCATGAATATTCAATTCAGACCTAATAAGTACATACAGCTATAAAATTAATAATGAATCTTAATACAGTGTGTAATCAATTCTCCAGCCTCATGAATATTCATTTCAGACCTAATAATTACATGTAGTTATCAAATTAATAATGAATCTTAATACAAAATAAAATTACAGAACCATGCTATAACCAATGTCTGCAAGGATTTGAAAGTGGTAGAGGGAAACATTCACCCACCCAAAAGAGACAATCTCTGGTCCACTAAGGTATGTTAGTGTTAATGGGGAAACATACACTCACCCAAAATAGATCTTCTCTGATCCACTAAGGTATGTTAGTGGTAGAGGGAAACATTCACTCACCTAAAAGAGACAATCTCTAGTCCACTAAGGTATGTTAGTGGTAGAAGGAAACATTCACTCACCCAAAAGAGACAATCTCACTAATGTATGTTAGATAACTTTTAGAGAACCCGACTGAAGAATAGACCCCACATGTTGGGAAGTGGCTTTGAAAGGAAAATGTTTTTCCCTCCCGCAGACAGTCAAAATAAATACAAATCGCCAAACATTACAACTAAAAAACAAAACAATACATATAAATATGTGACAGGAGTTAATACAATATGAGCATTACCATAGTAATAGTGACAAATGAACATTACCCTAGTAATAGTGACATATGAACATTACCATAGTAATAGTGACATTATGAACATTACCATAGTAATAGTGACATTATGAAGAGTTATTACAATATGAACATTACCATAGCAATAGTGAACTATGAATAGTAAACAAATAACATTAAAAATGTTGATTCCAGTTATATCACAAAATGAAATTAAACACAACAAAAACAAAGTATAAAAGATATAAGACTGTCTGCCCGATTTTGAGAGAAATTAAACATAATGGCAATCAGGTAAATGTTAATACAATTAAGGGGATATTTTAAAATACTATACTATATATAAAGATACAGGACTTGCCTATGTAGTTTCTCTCAGATCTTGATTATGTATACAAATGACAAATACATGCTACTCATCTTCTATGAATGCCAAATTCATGTGATAACAAAAGTTAAACATTATCAAGTAGTAACACACCAACACATGTCTACCAATCTCTTTAAAACATTATCAAGTATTAAAACACCAACACATGCCTACCAATCTCTTTAAAACATTATCATGTAGTAACACACCAACACATGCCTACCAGTCTCTTTAAAACATTATCATGTAGTAACACACCAACACATGCCAACCAATCTCTTTAAAACATTATCAAGTAGTAACACACCAACACATGCCTACCAACATCTTTAAAACATTATCATGTAGTAACACACGAACAAATGCTTACCAATCTCATTAAAACATTATCAAGTAGTAACACACCAACGCATGCCTACCAATCTCTTTACAACATTATCAAGTAGTAACACACCAACACATGCATACCAATCACGATAAAATATTATCAAGTAGTAACACACCAACACATGTCTACCAATCTCTTTAAAACATTATCAAGTAGTAACACACCAAGAACACATACCAATCTCTTTAAAACATTTTCAAGTAGTAACACACCAACACATGCCTACCAATCTCTTTAAAACATTATCAAGTAGTAACACACCAACACATGCTTACCAATCTCTTTAAAACATTATCAAGTAGTAACACACCAGCACATGTCTACCAATCTCTTTAAAACATTTTCAAGTAGTAACACACCAGCACATGCCTACCAATCTCTTTAAAACATTATCAAGTAGTAACACACCAGCACATGCCTACCAATCCCTTTAAAACATTATCAAGTAGTAACACACCAGCACATGCCTACCAATCCCTTTAAAACATTATCAAGTAGTAACACACCAACACATGCCTACCAATCCCTTTAAAACATTATCAAGTAGTAACACACCAACACATGCCTACCAATCCCTTTAAAACATTATCAAGTAGTAACACACCAGCACATGCCTACCAATCCCTTTAAAACATTATCAAGTAGTAACACACCAACACATGCCTACCAATCCCTTTAAAACATTATCAAGTAGTAACACACCAACACATGCCTACCAATCCCTTTAAAACATTATGAAGTAGTAACACACCAGCACATGTCTACCAATCTCTTTAAAACATTTTCAAGTAGTAACACACCAGCACATGCCTACCAATCTCTTTAAAACATTATCAAGTAGTAACACACCAGCACATGTCTACCAATCTCTTTAAAACATTTTCAAGTAGTAACACACCAGCACATGCCTACCAATCTCTTTAAAACATTATCAAGTAGTAACACACCAGCACATGCCTACCAATCCCTTTAAAACATTATCAAGTAGTAACACACCAGCACATGCCTACCAATCCCTTTAAAACATTATCAAGTAGTAACACACCAACACATGCCTACCAATCCCTTTAAAACATTATGAAGTAGTAACACACCAGCACATGCCTACCAATCCCTTTAAAACATTATCAAGTAGTAACACACCAGCACATGCCTACCAATCCCTTTAAAACATTATCAAGTAGTAACACACCAACACATGCCTACCAATCCCTTTAAAACATTATCAAGTAGTAACACACCAGCACATGCCTACCAATCCCTTTAAAACATTATCAAGTAGTAACACACCAACACATGCCTACCAATCCCTTTAAAACATTATCAAATAGTAACACAACAACACATGCCTACCAATCTCTTTAAAACATTATCAAGTAGTAACACACCAACACATGTCTACCAATCTCTTTAAAACATTATCAAGTAGTAACACACCAACACGTCTACCAATCTCTTTAAAACATTATCAAGTAGTAACACACGAACACATGCCTACCGATCTCTTTAAAACATACTCATGTAGTAACACACCAACACATGCCTACCAACCTTGTTAAAACATTATCAAGTAGTAACAAACCAACACATCTACCAATCACGATAAAATATTATAAGTAGTAACACACCAGGACATGCCTACCAATCACGAGAAAATATTATCAAGTAGTAACACACCAACACATGTCTACCAATATCTTTAAAACATTATCAAGTAGTAACACACCAGCACATGCATATCAATCTCTTTAAAACAATATCAAGTAGTAACACGAACACATGCCTACCAGTCTCTTTACAACATTATCAAGTAGTAACACACCAACACATGCCTACCAGTCTCTTTACAACATTATCAAGTAGTAACACACCAACACATGCCTACCAATCTCTTTAAAACATTATCAAGTAGTAACATAACAACACATGTCTACCAGTCTCTTTACAACATTATCAAGTAGTAACACACCAACACATGCCTACCAGTCTCTTTACAACATTATCAAGTAGTAACACACCAACACATGCCTACCAATCTCTTTAAAACATTATCAAGTAGTAACACACCAACACATGCCTACCAATCTCTTTAAAACATTATCAAGTAGTAAAACAACAACACATGCATACCAATCTCGTTAAAACATTATCAAGTAGTAACACAACAACACATGCCTACCAATCTCTTTAAAACATAGTCAAGTAGTAACACACCAACACATGTCTACCAATCTCTTTAAAACATTACCAAGTAGTAACACACCAACACATGCCTACCAATTTCTTTAAAACATAATCAAGTAGTAACACACCAACACATGCCTACCAATATCTTTAAATCATTATCAAGTAGTAACACAACACCACATGCCTACCAATCTCTTTAAAACATAATGAAGTAGTAACACACCAACACATGCATACCAATATCTTTAAAACATTATCAAGTAGCAACACAACAACATATGCCTACCAATCTCTTTAAAACATTATCAAGTAGTAACACAACAACACATGCCTACCAATCTCTTTAAAACATTATCAAGTAGTAACACAACAACACATGCCTACCAATCTCTTTAAAACATTATCAAGTAGTAACACAACAACACATGCCTACCAATCTCGTTAAAACATTATCAAGTAGTAACACACCAACACATGTCTACCAATCTCTCTAAAACATTATCAAGTAGTAACACACCAACACATGCCTACCAATTTCTTTAAAACATAATCAAGTAGTAACACACCAACACATGCCTACCAATATCTTTAAAACATTATCAAGTAGTAACACACCAACACATGCCTACCAATCTCTTTAAAACATTATCAAGTAGTAACACACCAACACATGCCTACCAATCTCTTTAAAACATTATCAAGTAGTAAAACAACAACACATGCATACCAATCTCGTTAAAACATTATCAAGTAGTAACACAAGAACACATGCCTACCAATCTCTTTAAAAGGTAGTCAAGTAGTAACACACCAACACATGTCTACCAATCTCTTTAAAACATTACCAAGTAGTAACCCACCAACACATGCCTACCAATTTCTTTAAAACATAATCAAGTGGTAACCCACCACTACATGCCTACCAATATCTTTAAAACATTATCAAGTAGTAACACAACACCACATGCCTACCAATCTCTTTAAAACATAATGAAGTAGTAACACACCAACACATGCCTACCAATCTCTTTAAAACATTATCAAGTAGCAACACAACAACATATGCCTACCATTATCTTTAAAACATTATCAAGTAGTAACACAACAACACGTGCCTACCAATCTCTTTAAAACATTATCAAGTAGTAACACAACAACACATGCCTACCAATCTCTTTAAAACATTATCAAGTAGTAACACAACAACACATGCCTACCAATCTCGTTAAAACATTATCAAGTAGTAACACACCAACACATGTCTACCAATCTCTTTAAAACATAGTCAAGTAGTAACACAACAACACATGCCTACCAATCTCTTTAAAACATTATCATGTAGTAACACACCAACACATGTCTACCAATCTCTTTAAAACATTACCAAGTAGTAAGACACCAACGCATGCCTACCAATTTCTTTAAAACATAATCAAGTAGTAACACACCAACACATGCCTACCAATATCTTTAAAACATTATCAAGTAGTAACACACCAACACATGCCTACCAATCTCTTTAAAACATTATCAAGTAGTAACACACCAACACATGCCTACCAATCTCTTTAAAACATTATCAAGTAGTAACACAACAACACATGCCTACCAATCTCTTTAAAACATTATCAAGTAGTAACACAACAACACATGCCTACCAATCTCTTTAAAACAATGTGAAGCAGTAACACGGCAATACATTCCTACCAATTCTTTAAAGCATTATCAAGTAGTAAAATACCAAAACGTGCCTACCAATCTATTTAACACATTATCAAGTAGTAACACACCAATACATACCTACCAATCTCTTTAACACATTATCAAGTAGTAACACACCAGCACATGCCAATCTCTTTAAAACAATGCGAAGCAGTAACACACCAATACATACCTACCAATCTCTTTCAAAACAATATAAAGTAACACACTAATACATGTCTACCAATCTCTTTAAAACAATATGATGATCTAACACACCAACACTTGCCTCCCAATCTCTTTCAAAAGTTAATGACGAGAGCATCTGATCTCGAGAAAACTTTACAGGCATAAGAGGTAAAACATATAAATACTTCTTAACATTAAAACTTATTTATAATTTTCATAATGCCTATATTCAGTGTGATTTTGTCCTGCCAGGTTTGACTAGTACAATAATTTGTTCTTTGAGAGGATGCTATTACAAGCACACTAACATTTCCAACATCTTGTGATATCCATACAAAGCCAAAACCATAGCTAAATAATAAACGTCTTGCATGTTATGCCCATGTAACATTAAAGCCCTAGTGTCATTGCTACATGCAAAAAGTAGCATATGTCAGGTCATTTGAATAATAATGAATTATGAAGGATAATGATCCTATACATCCTTGGGGTCCACTGAAACCATGAAACATCAACGTTGCAACACATTACAGGTCATGTAGTTTCTCTTTCAAACTGGGAAACCCTGCCATTTTTGACATTTTTGACATGCGTATGAATAAATCTGATGTTGATAGTGATAGGCGATATTTATGGGTAAACTCATGTCAGTCAAAATCTGGAGCACAGTCTCGATGACAAAACTGTTGAAAACATAAGCTGCCAATACTACGTAATATCGGGTTATGTTCAGCCCAAATTCATGCTTCAAAGAGTGACATCTGATCATCAATATTCAACAAAGCCTTATCTGTATCTAATGCATGCATTTTCTTCTCAGATCTGCTTTTAAAAGTGAGACTGCTTCGCTTCATTCCCTCTCTGATTAATTTGTGCGCCATATGTGAATCCTTTTGTTATTAGACTATTTTATCACATCACTATTTTGGAGCACTTCCTAAAATGAACTGAATTATGGATGATCGATGATGGACACTACACCATGCAATGAGCTCTTTCAGCCTATGATAGACGGATGTCTAAGTATGGATGACTGATGAAGGACAACACTCCATGCCTTAAGCTCTTTCAATTTATGACAGATGGATGTCTAAATATGGATGACCAATGACATACAGCACACCATGCCACAAGCTCTTTCAATCTGTGACAGCTGGAGGTCTAAGTATGGATGAGTGATGCAGGCAATACACCATGACATAAGCTCTTTCAGTCTATGACAGATGGATGTGAATCACAACGCACCATGCCATAAGCTCTTTCAGTCTATGACAGATGGATGTCTAAGCATGGATGTCTGACAACGGACAACACACCATGTCATAAGCTCTTTCTGTCTATGACAGATGGATGTCTAAGTATAGATGATTGGTGTCGGACAACAAACGATGCCATAAGCTCTTTCAGTCTATGACCATTAGAGCTAAATTTAATGAAAAGTACCACTGTATACCTAAAATTAATGAAAATACTACTGCATACCTAAATTTAATGAAAAGTACCACTGCATACCTAAAATGATACAAGGTAGTGATGGAAGATCCTTCTTAAATTCAAACCATTAACTGAACTAACTACAATGTGGATATGAACATAAGCTTTACAGATAATAAGGACTCCTTTATCAACTGCAACCTACAAGCCATAGAAATACCAGTAAGCATCTCCAAATGATACCCATGTACTTATATGTTTATCACAGATGTGGAATGGGGCCGATTTATTGGACATACTAGTTTTGAAACTCATATCAACACAATAAAACATTCCTACTGTTTGAAATGTCTGTGCAAGTAAATATGAAATCTGATTATTGATTCAATAACACGAACCATTTATGACTCACATAATTCTGAGACTTTTCTTTTGCGTTTATATACACGTATGTTCAAATCATTTCTATTTTCAGATTGTTCATTCAGTTGAACACTTTCATGTCTTTGGCTCACTTGTTGGAGATGTTTCGCTTGATTCTAGTCTTTGCTCAACTCTTTCTATCCTGCTAAACCACGCTTGGAGTATACTGAGGTAGGATACATCTGGAACTCGAGTCTGCTGAATTTCCTTGAGCATTTCATTCTCAAAATTGGGGTCTCCACATTGCTGACTGAGTGTTATCAGTGCTGAGCTGATGTTACTCCAACATTTTTGGAAGTCATTGGCATTCATCGTGCATGACTTTGTATGCCCATATAATTTGTTCCTGTCCTCTCGTAGACCTTTGACCAGATTCATTTCCTGATGACCCAGAGATGGCACAATGTTATTAAAAAGTGCTGACAGCAAGGTGATGTCATAGTCATCCAGGTTTGTATCATCTCCATTTGGTGGGAACATGATGTTCATCTGGGATTGATTCAACACTCTTTTCTTAAGAAGACTGTCTATAGTACTCCTGTTATTGGCCAGATGCTGGTCCAGAGTGCAGGTGGGAGTAATGACCATATGATGGAAAAGTTTTCTCAAAACCTTTGACCCAACATCGTTCAACAGATATGCAATGCACATGAACCTGTCTGTATCACTGGTTGGTGGGGATTGCATGGGACCAGCATAAGCTGAAAGACAGAAAACAAAGGCTACATTTATAAAAAGAGAAAATCAGGTCTGTGTCTTGTCAAAATAAGCAATCAATATTCCCATATGAAATATTAATTAGCATGAATAGACCATACTGGATATGAAGCTTCACATAGGACTTTAGCCTTGGATTTTGTAAGATGATACATTATATAATCATCAGCTTTGCATGCTGGTCACAATACACACAGGTATTCATCGACTAAGGTACTAAACTTCATCCAATCCTACTTTATTGTGAGTCCTATATTGAGAAAATTGTTGTAACTGTTGATTAATTCAATATTCTGTTCCACTGCCTTTGATCATGTAAAACTGTACAAAGCCCAACAAACCAAAACTTCTAATTATATAAATGCTATGATGGCTTTAATATACTGACTTTCATTTGTATATACAGACTTCAAATGGCTTTAATATTCTGAGTTTCATTTTTGTATACAGACTTCAAATGGCTTTAATATACTGACTTTCATTTGATTATACAAACTCCAAGATATCTGTTTGATTGTTCATATGGAAATCATATGTGGCTGTGACAAAAAATTCACGTGTGTATAACAATGAACTTTCAAATGAATAAGTTGGTTATCAACATGTCAACATCTTAAAATTATCTGTAAGTGTTTGACAAAATTTGCACAGCTCATCACTAAATACCCAACGTTGTTATAATGCTACACAGTGTTCAGCAGTGAAATATAGAAAGAAAATGCATATTTGTCAACAAAACATGTCATGGGATTTTACTCAAGGCAAATTATTTGGGTTTTCAGCAAACAATATATGTAGCCCTAACCCTGGTACTAAATGAGATGCATACACTCATCTTGTATGCTAATTCTAGCATGAAGAGTGGTTGATAAATAACCTTAATGACACATTAAACCAAAATTAGTGAAGCCTGAATTATTGGTCGCAGTGACCTACTTGTATGCCAAACGTGTAATACTTATTAAGATGCATTCTCTCACAAGTTTAATGAATTTAGGTATCACAGTACACATACATACATCAAACCTATTTGGTCATTAGCCACACAGAATTTAATTATGCAAGTAAAATGTGAAATGTTAGTCTGATTGATATGTATGCATTAACGGTAAAATGGTAGTTACAGAGATGTTTGATGATTGTAGTATGAGAAATCAACTTAAAACATAGTATCTCACACACAGACACACACACACACTATCAAATCCATATACAATTTTGGGACTAGTCTATAAAACAAACACACTCAAATCCACGTATAATTTTGGGACTAGCCTATATCACACACACCATCAAATCCATGTATACTTTTGGGACTAGTCCATAAAACATGAACTCACATCAAATCCATGTATACTTTTGGGACTAGTCCATAAAACATAAACACACATCAACTTCATGTATAATTTTGGAAGTAGCCTATATCACACACACACACTATCAAATCCATGTATAATTTTGCGACTAGTCCATAAAGCATAAACACACATCAAATCCATGCATAATTTTGGGACTCGTCCATAAAACATAAACACACATCAAATCCATGTATAATTTGGGACTCATTCATAGAACATAAACACACATCAAATGCCATGTATAATTTTGGGACTAGCCTATCACACACACATACACACACCATCAAATCCATATACAATTTTGGGACTAGTTTATAAAACATAAACACACATCAAATCCAAGTATACTTTTAGGACTAGCCTATATCACATACACACTACCAAATCCATGTATAATTTTGGGACTCATCCATAGAACATAAACACACATCAAATTCATGTATAATTTTGGGACTAGCCTATCACACACACATACACAATCAAATCCATAGACAATGTTGGGACTAGTCTTTAAAACATAAACACACATCAAATCCATGTATACTTTTGGGACTAGCCTTTATCACACACAATCTAATACATGTATAATTTTGGGACTAGTCCATAAAACATAAACACACATCAAATCCATGTATAATTTTGGGACTAGTCCATAAAGCATAAACTCATCAAATCCATGTATAATTTTGGGACTCATCCATATAACATAAACATGTCAAAATCCATATATAATTTTGGGACTAGCTTATCACACACACACACACACTATAAAATCCATATACAATTTTGGGACTAGTTCATAAAACTTAAACACACATCAAATCCATGTATACTTTTGGGACTAACCTATATCACACACACACACTATCAAATCCATGTATAATATTGTGATTAGTCCATAAAACATAAACACCATCAAATCCATGTATAATTTTGGGACTAGTCCATAAAGCATAAACATATCAAATCCATGTATAATTTTGGGACTAGTCCATAAAACATAAACACACATCAAATCCATGTATAATTTTGTGACTAGTTCATAAAGCACAAACACCATCAAATCCATGTATAATTATGTGACTAGTCCATAAAGCACAAACACACATCAACTTCATGTATAATTTTGGGACTAACCTATATCACACACACACACTATCAAATCCATGTATAATATTGTGACTAGTCCATAAAACATAAACACCATCAAATCCATGTATAATTTTGGGACTAATCCATAAAGCATAAACACATCAAATCCATGTATAATATTGGGACTAGTCCATAAAACATAAACACATCAAATCCATGTATAATTTTGGAAGTAGCTTATCACACACACATATACACACACTATCAAATCCATATACAATTTTGGGACTAGTCTGTAAAACATAAACACACATCAAATCCATGTATAATTTTGGGACTAGTCCATAAAACATAAACACAATCAAATCCATGTATAATTTTGGAACTAGCCTATCACACACACACGTACACACACTATCAAATCCATATACAATTCTGGGACTAGTCTGTAAAACATAAACACACATCAAATACATGTATAATTTTGGGACTAGTCTATATCACACACACACACTATCAAATCCATGTATAATATTGGAACTAGTCCATAAAACATAAACACATCAAATCCATGTATAATTTTGGGACTAGTCCATAAAGCATAAACATATCAAATCCATGTATAATTTTGGGACTAGTCAATAAAACATAAACACACATCAAATCCATGTATAATTTCGGAACTGGCCTATCACACACATACATACACACACACTATCAAATCCATAAACAATTTTGGGACTAGTCTGTAAAACATAAACACACATCAAATCCATGTGTAATTTTGGGACTAGTCTATATCACACACACACTATCAAATCCAAGTATAATATTGGGGCTAGTCGATAAAACATAAACACATCAAATCCATGTATAATTTTGGGACTAGTCCATAAAGCATAAACACATCAAATCCATGTATAATTTTGGGACTAGTCCATAAAATATAAACACACATCAAATCCATGTATAATTTTGGAACTAGCCTATCACACACACACACACACATCAAATCCATATACAATTTTGGGACTAGTCTGTAAAACATAAACACACATCAAATCCATGTATAATTTTGGGACTAGTCTATATCACACGCACACACACACACACACACACACACACACTATCAAATCCATGTATAATATTGGAACTAGTCCATAAAACATAAACACGATCAAATCCATGTATAATTTTGGGATTAGTCCATACAACATAAACATACATCAAATCCATGCGTAATTGTGGGACTAGCCTACACCACACGCACACACTATCAAATCCATATACAATTTTGGGACTAGTCTAAAAAACTAAACACCTTGAAATCCATGCATAATACTAGGAAGAAACTAGAATCCTTTTAAAATTTCCATTTCTGTTTTCTAAATTGCAAACAGTCAACTCAAAGTTTTAATCAGTTTGTATTTAAAAGGTATATTTCATTTCTTCCTCTGAAAATTAGAAAAGCATTAGATACAAGTAGAGACATCATCTTCTACATCAAATGATTACTATTATGTATCTATTATTGCTATTACTGATAGTATTTATTGTTATTACTGCTATTAAGTATCCATATATGATATTTTGTATATATTATTACTATCATGTATATATTAATATTATGTATATATTATTGCTTTTATGTATATATTATTGCATTATGTGTTGCTATTATTACTAGTATGTATTGCTATTATTGCTAGTATGCATTACTGTTACTGCTAGCATATATTGCTATTACTGCTATTATCTATATATTACTGCTATTATGTATATATTATCACAGAAAATGACAGGAAAATAACCTGACTGATGCCACTCTTGTTTTGATATTACTCTATGCCACTTCAAATGATATCAGTCTTTTTCATTTTACTCAAAAGCCACCTTAACTGGTGTCACTGTAAACCATTTCAACTGTCAGTCCTTTAGATATTGCTTTGTCATGTTACTGGTACCATTCCTTTTCATATCACTCTAAAGCATTTCAAAGAATGTCAGTGTTTTTCATATTATTCTAAGTCACTTTATTTGATGTCAGCCTTTTTCACATTGCTCAAAGCAACTTAACTGATCTCATTATTTTCGCATTACACAAAGCCATTTCAATTGTCAATCTTTTTCGTATTGCTCTAAGTTACAGCAACAGGAAGACATTGTAATTGTAATGTCAGACCGGGCAACTAGTAAGATTAGATAGAGTTCTGGAAACAACTTAAACTAAAATCTCTTATTATCTTGTCAGAAAAACTAGAGGTGATGTTACTTCACTTTTCTATCTGCATTTGGACAAGAAATCAGGATTTGCATAACTTTTAGGGAAATTTTATACATTATTTTTGACAATTTCAAAATGAGTATGAAGAACGTAGTATCTTCAGTCATCCATGTGTCTGACATCATATCAATACAAACTATATGAAATTAAATGCAACATACAAATACCATCTGTACAAAATTAAATACAACATAACCAATGCATATCTGTAGAAAATAAAATACAACATACCAATAAAAACTGTATGAAATTAAATACAACATACCAATACAAACTGAACGATATTAAATACAACATACCAACACAATATGTATGAAATTAAATACAACATACCAATACAATCTGTATGAAATTAAATACAACATACCAATAAAAACCGTATAAAATTAAATACAACATACCAATACAAACTGAACGATATTAAATACAACATACCAACACAATATACATGAAATTAAATACAACATACCAATACAATCTGTATGAAATTAAATACAACATACCAATAAAAACTGTATGAAATTAAATACAACATACCAATACAAACTGTATGAAATTAAATACAACATACCAATACAAACAAGTATGAAATACCAATACAAACTGTATGAAATTAAATACAACATACCAATACAAACTGTATGAAATCAAATACAACATACCAATAAAATCTGTATGAAATTAAATACAACATACCAATACAAACTGTATGAAATTAAATACAACATACCAATACAAACTGTATGAAATTAAATACAACATACCAATACAAACTGTATGAAATTAAATACAACATACCAACAAAAATGTATGAAATTAAATACAACATACCAATAAAAATGTATGAAATTAAATACAACATACCAATAAAATCTGTATGAAATTAAATACAACATACCAAATACAATCTGTATGAAATTAAATATAACATACCAATACAAGCTGTATGAAATTAAATACAACATACCAATACAAACTGTATGAAATTCAATACAACATACCAATACAAACTGTATGAAATTAAATAGAACATACCAATACAATCTGTATGAAATTAAATACAACATACCAATAAAAACTGTATGAAATTAAATACAACATACCAATGCAATCTGTGTGAAATTAAATACAACATACCAATAAAAACTGTTTGAAATTAAATACAACATACCAATACAAACTGTATGAAATTAAATACAAACTGTATGAAATTAAATACAACATACCAATACAAACTGTATGAAATTAAATACAACATACCAATACAAACTGTATGAAATGAAATAGAAGATACCAATGCAATCTGTATGAAATTAAATACAACATACCAATAAAAACTGTATGAAATTAAATACAACATACCAATAAAAACTGTATGAAATTAAATACAACATACCAATACAATCTGTATGAAATTAAATACAACATACCAATACAAACTGTATGAAATTAAATACAACATACCAATAAAAACTGTATGAAATTAAATACAACATACCAATACAATCTGTATGAAATTAAATACAACATACCAATACAAACTGTATGAAATTGAATACAACATACCAATACAAACTGTATGAGATTGAATACAACATACCAATACAAACTGTATGAAATTAAATACAACATACCAATGCAATCTGTATGAAATTAAATACAACATACCAATAAAAACTGTATGAAATTCAATACAACATACCAATACAATCTGTATGAAATTAAATACAACATACCAATACAAACTGTGTGAAATTAAATACAACATACCAATACAAACTGTATGAAATTAAATACAACATACCAATGCAATCTGTATGAAATTAAATACAACATACCAATACAAACTGTATGAAATTAAATAGAACATACCAATAAAAAATGTATGAAATTAAATACAACATACCAATACAATCTGTATGAAATTAAATACAACATACCAATACACACTGTATGAAATTAAATACAACATACCAATAAAAACTGTATGAAATTAAATACAACATACCAATACAATCTGTATGAAATTAAATAGAACATACCAATACAATCTGTATGAAATTAAATACAACATACCAATACAAACTGTATGAAATTGAATACAACATACCAATACAAACTGTATGAGATTGAATACAACATACCAATACAAACTGTATGAAATTAAATACAACATACCAATACAAACTGTGTGAAATTAAATACAACATACCAATACAAACTGTATGAAATTAAATACAACATACCAATACAAACTGTATGAAATTAAATACAACATACCAATACAATCTGCATGAAATTAAATACAACATACCAATAAAAACTGTATGAAATTAAATACAACATACCAATACAATCTGTATGAAATTAAACACAACATACCAATATAAACTGTATGAAATTAAATACAACATACCAATACAAACTGTTTGAAATTAAATACAACATACCAATAAAAACTGTATGAAATTAAATACAACATACCAATACAATCTGTATGAAATTAAATACAACATACCAATAAAAACTGTATGAAATTAAATACAACATACCAATATTATCTGCATGAAATTAAATACATCATACCAATACAAACTGAACAAAATTAAATATAATATCCCAATACAAACTGTCTGAAATTAAAACCTATTTAAACCAGACACATCCTCACAGGTTTATTTGGTTACCTCTAATGGGAGAAGTAATGGAGCAAAACATCTGTTTCATTTAATTAAAGGTTCATCCAATATTTTGGCAACTATCATTTCTGTGTGGATCACCCTCCCTATTAATAAGCTTATCAGACAATCTTTGAGACAAGCCTTTCGATTATGATAAATAAATCCCATTACATTAGGGATGTCGCTACTTCTTGGAGCTATGTAAAGTATTACTCTTTAGACAATTTTATGAGAGCTGCATTTAGGCAGTCTAATACTATTTATTTTACCTTCATTTAGGACGTCTAATACTACTTATTTATTTTACCTTCGTTTAGGAAGTCTAATACTATCTAAATTTATTTCAGCTTCATTTAGGCTGTCTAATAGTACCTATTTATTTTACTTTCATTTAGGCAGTCTAATACTACGTAATTTTATTTTACCCTTATTTAGGCAGTCTAATGATACCTATTTATTTTACCATCATTTAAGCAGTCTGATAGTATCTATTTATTTTACCTTCATTTAGGCAGTCTAATACTACCTATTTTACCTTCATGTAGGCAGCCTAATACTACCTATTTATTTTACCTTCATTTAGGGAGTATAATACTACCTATTTGTTTTACCTTCATGTGCTGTCTCAATAAAGCGAAATAAAACTTTCAACAGATTTTGATACAATATGTTTAAAATGAGCCTACCTTTCAGATTCATATCAATTAGGACAATTCAGTATTAAATATGGCTATTATTACGACTATGACAGCTTCATATCAATTAGGGCAATTCAGTATTAAATATGGCTATTATTTTATGACTATGACAGCTTTTACTTTTAAAATAATAATAAATAAAAATATATACAGAAAGAAACAAATAAATGACTTGTCCAAAGTACTTGTTATAATCTGAAGGTTTGGAAACATTTGCCAGAATCCATACTGATCCGTATATCTTGTAACTCTACTTAAGTATTAGCAGTGTTATGTCCAATATCACTAAAATTTGAAAATAAAACCTTAAAGTGGCTCCTTAGAAAAATCATTAGATTTGGATCATACCTGACAAAAAGCTATTATATTTTACAGGTTCAATTTAATAACTCATTTAACTCAATAAAAGCAGTACATCATGCCCAAGGAATGGAAGCTAAATGCCTTTCCCAAAGACACTGAAGCAGCTGACTCAGTCTTGCCTGGGTGGGTATCAAACTGTTAACATTGGATCACATGTCTAATGCTTATCAATTGATTTACTGCAGCTCCATTGATCTAAAATTTCTGGCACGTATATCTATCCTCTGCAT
Source organism: Sinohyriopsis cumingii (assembly GCA_028554795.2). Lineage (NCBI taxonomy): Eukaryota > Metazoa > Mollusca > Bivalvia > Unionida > Unionidae > Sinohyriopsis > Sinohyriopsis cumingii. The sequence goes on from CM068824.1 coordinate 100,362,669, forward strand.
ATGTCTATCATGGGCATATATCTATACTAGACATATGTCTACACTGACTGTATGTCTATCATGATCACCAACATCACAAATATGACTGAGATGGGATTTCAATAAGCAATGGTTTCTGTCAAGTTTGTTCAAATTTTTAGTGGTTTGAGACATAAGTCAATATGGCTTTGTTATTAGTATTGAATGCAATATTGCTAAGGTTGCAAGGGATTCATACCACAATGCTTGCCACATAATGGGGTACAAATTGGGTCAGTTAGCATGAGAGAATAAATAAAAAATATCAAATGTTTGATGACAGTTGGATTCACAACATGTGCAGGTCCAAACTATGCTGCAATCAATACGCTTCCCTCCTACACCAAGTGTAATGCAAGATGAAATCAATAAGCTTCTTCCTACCCAAGTGTAAGGCAGCTACAAAATCTGATAACCAGTTTTATTCCTTAAGTCTCATTGACCTTGACTTTTTGCACTTTGATGCTGAAAACTAGGCTTCTGTCTTACTCTAGGTGCAAAACAGCCACAAAGTGTGGTAACCATTTCTATTATTTCAGCCACAATGTCACTGACCTTTGAAATAGGTGGGATTTGTCTGTATCAATAATCTGCAGGAACTGGTAGCTGTAGCATACCTGCCAACCCTTAGAGAGCATGTGCTCAGTGTAAGTGCTGTTTTGCATCATTCTTATATTCTTCTTTTAAAATTTGTAAAGCATTATTGTGTGTGCGTGATTAGGATTTTAAAAACAGCTTTACCAATTTTTCAGTCATACTGCTATGATATGTGCAGTGTGGCAGTTTATAGTGATGTCTAGCACTGAGACATCATGCGGCAGACATGTAGCATGGTATCCCATCCAATCACATTATCCTGGCACCAGGTCAACCAGTCCTAACACTAACTCTTAATGCTGAGCATCAAGCGAGACAGCTGTTGGTACCATTTTTGTAAGTCTTTGGTATGACTTGACTGGGGTTCGAACCCATAACCTCCCGCTTCCAAGGTGGACGCTCTAACCACTAGGCAACCGGAGTAGTATAAAGCATTATTGTATTTTCCTGCATCTGATGCAACATAAATTAATGTTCAAAAAGATCCTCTCCTGTAATATTTTTAAGTCATATAAGTCACACTGACAAAGCCTGTTCCGCTTAAGACCTGGCACCATGTTGTGAAATAGACTGGTTGGCTAATGCTATCCTCTTCAAGAATATAACGAATTTGCGAGATACTGTTTCCTATTGAATAAACCCATCTATTTTCTTGGAAATGTGTCATATAATATGTTATAAATAGAAAAGAAAGAAGTTAATGCAGGTATATGATGGACAAATGTAATCTTGCACTAGTCTTACACGTAGTCTTCTTATTTTCAGTCATTACCAAATGTTTTGGATTAAAGAGTCAACAATAAAGATGACAAAACAACCTTTCATTGAAATATTGTTTTGTATGCAAAATCTATGTATATAATCCATAAACATGTCAGCGTAAGACATAAGCAGGTGAAGAAAGTGTAGTAACTGGCAGGTTTCTTGTAAGTGGACAACAAAATTAGTAGGTGTAAATGAAATTGGAAACAGACAGAGATAACATTCTAACATAGTACACTCCGTCTTAGGGCATATAAAAGTTTTATGAAGTTTAACATGAAAGAAAAGAAGTGATTCTGAAAGGAAATCTCAGAAAGAATTGATTAGATAAGGCATACAAATGTAATAAAATTAATATATACTTACATCCATCCTCAGAATGTTCCTGAAAAAGTACAAAAAGGAAATTTTACAGTTCATTATTCATTCATAATATCTTGTGATATTTACATAAAATCACATGTAAAAATTTAGCCTAACTAAGGTTACAGCAGGGATTATTTATGCTTGAAGACTGAATCAAAATGATGTAATCCCTGCACTTTAGTTGGAGCAGGAGTTACCTATCCTGATGGCTGGGTGGAAATGATGCAATCCTTGCAGAAAGAACTTGCTAAACTTAAAATAAAGCTTGAAGCAACCTGGCATAATCTTCACACAGAAGATGGAGCATATATAACACTGACATGAAAAAATGAGAACAACACTATCAGTTCAGTGCAGGCAAGTAAATCAACAGTATGCATATTTTGTGACCTATTATGCAAATCAGAAAGTAACACAACATATTACATTTCATTCCCAACACTGCACAAACTCCATTTTTTCTGGGCTAATTTTTTATAAAATCTAAGATTAAATACTCATGACATTTATTTTCATGTTATATCATATGTTGCAGAGTTCAGGGTTAAATTACAGATTATTCAATTTAATCCTAAGGTGTATTGCTAATTTATGTAACATCTTCTAGTAAATTCACAAATCTACATTTTGTTTAAAGTTTAAAATATTCTTTAAGGATAAAAAAAACTCTCTTCAGAACTCCAAACCGCTAATTCTCAAATATGAGCAGGTTCCTGAAACCCATGCTTTTATATGCAAACAACTATTTTAGACTGCTATTTTGGCCTCCATAGTTGTAGCAAAGTCTGTTGACCGGATGCTGGAGTATTTCATAAGTATCCATGGATCTTGCCCATCATTAAAACAATTTACGATTTGGATGATATACATTGCAAGTTTGAACAAAATCAGATCAGAACAATGGCTTCCAGAGAGATAAAAGCAAAGCCTATCAGAAGCAGAAACTTAATTAGTATAAATAAATCTCACTCAGTCTTAAGCTTGTCTGAGATCTTGATAATATAAACATATAATCCAAGTTTGATTAAACCAGAAACGTGGCATCAAAAGTATTTATCAGCTCATTAGACATGTATAGTGAATCTCGATAAGAAATGATTTTGTTTAAGATCTAAACGATCTAAGCATATATTCCAGATTGTGATCAAAGTCAAATCCGAAATATGGCCTTGAGAGTGGTAAGAATGACAACCAGTTAGATGGAAGATCAGCTCACTAGTATGCATAGAACTCTGCTATTGATGAACTCGTTCGAGATTTTGATTGGTATAAAAACCCATACTCCCAATTTGATTTAAATTAGTTTGGAAATATGGACTCCAGAGTGGTAAAAACTATTGTTGGATTGTTAGCATTCAGTCTAAAACAGCTGACTACGATGATATATACAAAGATTTTAATTGCTCTACGTTTGTAGGCAGTGGAAGTTCTGTTAGTTTCCTTTTAGAACTGTTGGTTTCCTCTTTTTATTTTACAGCTGACTAGGATTTAAAATGTTAAATCTTAACAGTCCTTTAGCATGATGCATCACATGTATAATCTTGCATGTAGGAACAAGACCAAAACTTTGATGCCTGGCTAAAAGTTTGATGACACAATATAATCAATCTATTTATATTTCTGAGCTTTTATGTTTCATCATGAATTCCGACAGTATGTAGTACATAAAACAATAATGCAAAAGTTCATTCCGTGTGTGGCACAATCAATAAAATAAGAGTGTCATTATTACAAAGTTTTGGAATCTGTGGCATATAAAACAACAGCACATGTGCCCATCCAAGAGACTGACACTCTATTGGTTGATAGTGTGTGGCACATGGACATGTATGTTAGCCTCTAATCAGGAAATATGGCTTGTGATCAGGAAAGATGGTTTGTGAAAGCAGTTGTTGTGTGTGAATTAGTCTGTAAATTGGATATGAATGTCATATTAGTCACCAGTAAAATCCTGTAAGCATGTGGCTATTTTGAACGAAATAAAAACTAATATAAATGAGTTTCTCCTCACACTTTCCAAGTTTCATTGCTATACATTTAAGTGGCTTCAAATGTTTTCATGTTTTTCTCATTTACATTTATCCTCTTACAATGTGGGCAAAGAACGAAAGATATTTATGAAAGAATATACAATGGATGTAATATCTTTAGGAATTTGTGGTACAATGCTACAGCGTTATTTGATCTGAGGATTTTCATATTTTGAGAAAATGTGTACTTTTATGAATGCTGAAAATTTAACACAAATGAAACATAAAGCATTCTTCTATTTTTGGACAATAATAAAGCTCACGTAAATTATGAAGTACTCTAAAATGTTTGAGAGCAGTAAATATAAGCAAGTACATGACCTGTTTTGCTTTTCAACAAGAAAGTATGACACAAATTATCAAAATATATGGTCTTTACAAATAATACATATTTCCAAAGCATTCTTTATGAAAAGGAAAGCCACATAACTGTATAAATCCTTCTTACATGGATTAAATCGCATGCAGGAAAGGTAATAAAGCATTCCTTATTCAATGAAAGGCAATAAAGCATGTCACAGAATTAGGCAAAAAAATAACTTGGTTTTGCCTTAGAACTATTTGACTATTTTTTGTTTTACAGGGGTACAATGCTATCTAGGGTGAATAAGTGGTTTTCCATGTAAGCGACTGTATTAACATGGACCTCGCCATACATTACTTGTAATGAGGGACATTAATAACATGAGATGCAGGGGTATTTTACCCTATTACTCACTCTCCTATGGATTTAAGTAAGATCAATTTCTAAACCAACACTGGTCATTTTGGATCACGTCAAGGAGTGTACGCTCTCCATTGTTCTCCAGCCTTAGGGGTAAGTGTTAAATTTATATTTCATTTGATATCCGAAGCTTATTTGGTTTGTAATGTCTTATCGTGTAACAATGCATTTTCTTACAATGCAGATTTGAACTTTGAATTACAAGTCACTAACAGAGGTTAATGTAGTAGCATATATCTAGAGATTTTTACAGGAACTATTATTATGACCAGTTTGGTTTTATTGTAGCTGAATGTGACTGTGACTCTGATTATGACTAGAGCTGAATGGAGTTGACTAGAGATGTCTAGAGCTATCTGAAGCTGTTTAGAGCTGTCTGGAGTTTCCAGATTATTTAAGGCTGTGTGCTGTCGATACATATGTATGTACGTACGTATGTCTGAGCCACGGACGAATACATAGCTAATCCAAATGGGGGATGTATGCTGTCTGTACGTGTGTATACGTATGACTGTACATGTGGATCCATGAAAGGTGCGAGTGACCGACAAGAGTGTAGGCCAACCCAAGGACTAAGTGAATAAGACAAACACAACTGTACAAGGGTTTGGAAGCATACATTTGGTTCAATTGTTGTTCCAATTGGGTGCATTTTTATGTTCATAAGTTTATTTTGAATCTTAGTTGTGTTCATAAGATAATTTCGAATCTCAGTTGTGTTTCAAGAGATTATGTGAATCTCTCTTATAGTTTATAAACATACTTTGAAACACATTTGAATATCATCAAATTATTTTGATTCTTAATCGGAGTCCATACTTGAGATTATGTGAATCTCTCTTGTAGTGTATAATATTATTTGCAATGTATCTTCAGTCCATAAGGTTTCTTGGATCTGTATTTTATACTGAATTCATATTCTTGGTTTATTTTCAATGTATGAATGTTTGTGTAGAGTGAGTGGGTCAATAGTATGTTGAGAGCATGAGAGAATCATTGTATTTTTACACCATGTATTTTTCTTTATCAATTCATTTAATAAATTTCCATCTTTCACACATTGTGTTTGTCTTATTCACTTAGTCCAAAAACCCACTCGGTTTCTATTCTGCGACAAAGCATTCCTAAGTCAAGTAAAGGCAATAAAGCATTCCTTGGTCAAGGAAAGGCAATACAGCATTCCTAAGTCAAGGAAAGGCAATAAAGCATTCCTAAGTCAAGTAAAGGCAATAAAGCATTCCTTGGTCAAGGAAAGGCAATACAGCATTCCTAAGCCAAGGAAAGGCAATAAAGCATTCCTAAGTCAAGGAAAGGCAATACAGCATTCCTAAGTCAAGGAAAGGCAATAAAGCATTCCTTAGTCAAGGAAAGCCACTAAAGCATTCCTACGATATATTGTTAAAGCTAAGATAAAAAGCCAAATCACACAAACAGAAACTCAACCGTTTTTCATCTCTACATGCCAATCATACTGAACAGCTGACAACTATGTGTATGCTGTACCATGTTCAGCTTGAGACTGTATCAGGTATTCTTCAGTGATAACAAGATTTTCAATCAACTAATATTGTAGACATACTGGTTATAAGATTGCAACAATTTTCATTTTGAACAAAGTATACATATCAAGAGTTCTTTGGTCAAAGGTCAATATCATAGAAATTATCTGTTCAGAGTTGTGACAAGATTTGAAAGACAGCTGTCATGACAGTCATGCTTGATGTACAACTGGTACCAGTTTAATTTAGGACCAACTAAGCATCATAAGAAGTGTTATGGTATAAGGCACACGATGACATAGCTGTCTATGTGTCAAAAGCCCCATGATGAAATAGCTTTCGATGTGTGAAAAGCCCCATGATGACATAGCTGTCTATGTGTCAAAAAGACACATGATGAAATATATGTTTATGTGTCAAAAGCCCCATGATGATATAGCTGTCTATGTGTCAATAGCCCATGATAATATAGCTGTCTATGTGTCAAAAGCCCCATGATGACATAGCTGTCCATGTGTTAAAATCCGCAAGGTGACATAGCTGTCCATGTGTCAAAAGCCAATGTCATAGAAATGATCCATTAGCCCTATGATGATATAGCAGTCCATGTGTCAAAATCCAATGTCATATAAATGATCCATAAGCCCCATTATGATATAGCTGTCCATGTCTCAAAAGCCCCATGATGATAGTGTCAAAAGCCAATGTCATAGAAATGATCCATTAGCCCTAATATGATATAGCAGTCCATGTGTCAAAATCCAATGCCATAGAAATGATCCATAAGCCTCATGATGATATAGCTGTTCATGTGTCAAAAGCAAATATCATAGAAATGATCCGTAAGTCCCATGATGATATAGCTGTCCATGTGTCAAAAGCCAATGTCATAGAAATGATCCATTAGCCCTATGATGATATAGCTGTCCATGTGTCAAAATCCAATATCATAGAAATGATCCATAAGCCCCATGATGATATATCTGTCCATGTGTCAAAGCCAATGCCATAGAAATGATCCATAAGCCCCATGATGATATAGCTGTCCATGTGTCAAAAGCCAATGTCATAGAAATGATCCATTAGCCCTATGATGATATAGCTGTCCAGGTGTCAAAAGCCAATGTCATAGAAATAATCCATAAGCCCCGTGATGATATATCTGTCCATGTGTCAAAGCCAATGTCATAGAAATGATCCACAAGCCCCATGATGATATAGCTGTCCATGTGTCAAAATCCAATGTCACGGAAATGATCCATAAGCCCCATGATGATATAGCTGTCCATGTGTCAAAATCCAAAGTACAGAAATGATCCATAAGTCCCATGATGATATAGCTGTCCATGTGTAAAAAGCCAGTGCCATGGAAATGATCCATTAGCCCCATGATGATATAGCTGTCCATGTGTCAAAAGCCCCAAGATGATATATCTGTCCATGTGTCAAAAGCCAATGTCATAGAAATGATCCAAAAGCCCCATGATGATATATATGTCCATGTGTCAAAAGCCCCAAGATGATATATCTGTCCATGTGTCAAAAGCCAATGTCATAGAAATGATAGAAAAGCCCCATGATGATATATCTGTCCATTTGTCAAAAGTCAATGTCATAGAAATGATCCATAGGCCCATCATGATATATCTGTCCATGTGTCAAAAGTCAATGTCATAGAAATGATCCATAAGCCCAATGATGATATAACTGTCCATTTGGGAGGAGTATAAATAAAGATATTTTAATGGCTGCCATTTTGTGGGCTAGTTGTTTCCATTTACGGCCAACTAGATATCATAAGACTTCTTCCGATGAAAACTGCATCTCAGCATGACATTCCCTTTCATACGAGTAACAAATACAATTAAACATGTACACAGATTCACAGTTGTAAAAACATGTACAGATATATTCACATATGCACATATCCATGTACATATGCATACACATATGTATAAACACATGTACAGATATACACAAATACATATAAATGTGCAAAAACACAGATACACAGATACATACAAATATGTACAGATACATAGCCATCTTCATAACATGTAGAAGTACATAGACATATACACAAAAACATGCAAAGATAGAACACATATGCTAAATACATTCACAACTGCACACACATATACACAAAATGCATGTACACATACATACACATATGTACAGATACATGTATATATATATATATATGTTCATGTGTACATATGTACACATGTAGAAACACTTGTACAGATACATACATATAAGCACAAATAAATGTACACAGATGCCTACACATATGCACAAACATATAAATAAATACATACAAAAAACATGCAATACAAAATACAAAACAGATGAAAATCATTGTTCCATTGAAATTTGGATGGATCTTGTTGAGCATGTGCAAAAGTTATTGTTTCAGCCACATTATTTCAGCCAAGCATTAAATTACAGCACTGTCCCTATGGTACTGTATTATAAGTATTAAATTATAGCACTGTCCCTATGGTACTGTATTATAAGTATTAAATTATAGCACTGTCCCTATGGCACTGTATTATAAGTATTAAATTATAGCACTGACCCTATGGCAACTTTTCAATTATACATTGTTACATCTATTATTTTTTCAGGGTTTATGTTAAACAGCAAACACATAGTTTCATGAGTAGCCTATCTTTGATATTAAGTGCTCTATTGTTAACTAAAGAATAAAGTTTAATTTACTACTCATATTTAATCATCTGACCATGACAGGTATAGCCCCCACCCAGCTGGATTCTAGAATGTCCAGTTACTAATTGTTTTACAAAAATATCAATGTATACACCCAAAAACCATGGATTGTCATATATACTATACACCCAATAACCATGGATTGTCATATATACTATACACACAATAACCATGGATTGTCATATATACTATACACCCAATAACCATGGACTGTCATATAATCATGGATTGTCATATATACTATACACCCAAAAACCATGGATTGTCATATATACTATACACCCAAAAACCATGGATTGTCATATATACTATACACCAAAAACCATGGATTGTCATATATACTGTACACCCAATAACCATGGATTGTCATATATATACTATACACCCAATAACCTTGGATTGTCATATATACTATACACCCAATAACCATGGATTGTCATATATATATATATATCCATATATATATATATATCACACACAATAACCTTGGATTGTCATATATACTATACATCCATTAACCATGGAGTGTCATATATATTATACACCCAATAACCATGGATTGTCATATATACTATACAGTCAATAACCATGGATTGTCATATATACTATACACCTAATAATCATGGATTGTCATATATACTATACACCCAATAATCATGGATTGTCATATATACTATACACCTAATAATCATGGATTGTCATATATACTATACACCCAATAACCATGGATTGTCATATATACTATACACCTAATAATCATGGATTGTCATATATACTATACACCCAAAAACCATGGATTGTCATATATACTATACACCCAATAATCATGGATTGTCATATATACTATACACCCAATAATCATGGATTGTCATATATACTATACACCTAATAATCATGGATTGTCATATATACTATACACCTAATAACCATGGATTGTCATATATACTATACACCTAATAATCATGGATTGTCATATATACTATACACCCAATAATCATGGATTGTCATATATACTATACACCCAAAAACCATGGATTGTCATATATACTATACACCCAATAATCATGGATTATCATATATACTATACACCTAATAATCATGGATTGTCATATATACTATACACCCAATAACCATGGATTGTCATATATACTATACACCTAATAATCATGGATTGTCATATATACTATACACCCAATAACCATGGATTGTCATATATACTATACACCCAATAATCATGGATTGTCATATATACCATACACCCAATAACCATGGATTGTCATATATACTATACACCCAATAACCATGGACTGTCATATATACTATACACCCAATAATCATGGATTGTCATATATACTATACACCCAATAACCATGGATTGTCATATATACTATACACCTAATAATCATGGATTGTCATATATACTATACACCCAATAACCATGGATTGTCATATATACTATACACCTAATAATCATGGATTGTCATATATACTATACACCCAATAACCATGGTATGTCATATATACCACACACCCAATACTCATGGATTGTCAAAATTGTTTTCCCTGAATCTTGTAGAAAATTATAAGTCCTTGGCATGCAGCAAATTTCATGTTAAACATTTTGTTTATTAAATGTCAGGAAACAGAAATCTTGAGAATACATTCTAGATTGAAAGTCTTCTGTGTTTTTTTTTACAGCAGGCCTTGATAACTTAAAACAGTGGTAATACAGGTAATAATTTTTCATTTCCTTTTAGGGAGGGGAGGGCAAGTGGTCTAAGCAGCTATCCTTTACCAACCACTGCCATCTCACTTCTGTCTGCCTGGGTTCAAGTCTTTGGCTCAGCTAATGTGGGTAGGCAAGAAAGCCTGCCAGTAGCTTCCTGTGGGCTGATTGTTCTTACCGGGTTTTCCCAGGTTCTACCTCAACCATCTATACTTGTGCTGAAAAATTACATTAAACTCCAAGCAACAAACAACATCCATTTTATACAAAATAATCGAATCTGCATATGTATCATGACATTTATATTATTTTTAGATTTGTGATATCTTTATGTTGACTAAAATAAAGCAAATCTATTGACTCATGTGTAGTAAACTAAACTTATGAAAGAATATTTACTGGTTCTGTCATGTGGTAAACAAAGCTGCATGAATCAGATGTAGACTACTTACAGCTTCCTGTTCTGTTTGTGTAGCTGTCTCCTCCCTGACAGGCTGTTTCCCTTCATTGCTCTGCTGGACTTCATGGGCTTCGTGATCTGGATAGAAAACAACATGATTTATGGTTTCCTCACTCCCCAGGACTTCTGGCATTTTATTATCTCCTGCACAGGAAACACATTCGTCTTAGCTTACACTACTCCCCAAGACTTCTGGCATTTTATTATCTCCTGCACAGGAAACACATTAATCTTAGCTTACACTACTCCCCAGGACTTCTGGCATTTTGTTATCTCCTGCACAGGAAACACATTAATCTTAGCTTACACTACTCCCCAGGACTTCTGGCATTTTGTTATCTCCTGCACAGGAAACACATTAGTCTTAGCTTACACTACTCCCCAGGACATCTGGCATTTTATTATCTCCTGCACAGGAAACACATTAGTCTTAGCTTACACTACTCCCCAGGACTTCTGGCATTTTATTATCTCCTGCACAGGAAACACATTAGTCTTAGCTTACACTACTCCCCAGGACATCTGGCATTTTATTATCTCCTGCACAGGAAACACATTAATCATTGCTTACACTACTCCCCAGGACTTCTGGCATTTTATTATCTCCTGCACAGGAAACACATTAATCTTAGCATACACTACTCCCCAGGACTTCTGGTGATTTGTGATCTGACTGTCCACTCTAAAATTTGAATCAGGAAGAAGGCTGTTTATTATCATTACCAAAACTAAAGTTAGTGAATAATGTTTTAACTATATCAACCAGGTACACTGCCACTTAGTGAATAGTGTATTCAATATATCAACCAGATACACTGCCATCACTGTGGAGAAAAGCATCCTAAAGTGGAATTTGGTGGTGCCTAACATGTTGATGAACATTCAAAGTGCTGAGATTGAAGCTGAATACAAAGGTGCAGAAATGTTTTACTACCCTGTTGTAGATGAAGTGAAAGTATTTGCATGATGTGTGAATAGGTACATGGGAATAAGTGTCAGATCAAGAATGGTTGTATATTCCATGCATTTCATGGAGAGACCTCGCTGACTACATCTTGGATGATGGGCAGTAATAAAGTGATCTGGAGATTACCCAATAGACCGGAAGGAAAGCAGGTCATTAACAGTTGGCAGTAGGCTTGGGGGAGGAGAAACACATTTCTTTTGACTTCACAAGTAGACATAGATGCTATCTGGTCAAAATTAAATGTAAATTGCAATGAATGTTTTTTGGGCACTGTTTGCTGAATGCTGAAGCTAAAGTATGTTATATAAGGGTGGCTACATATACAGAACAAGAGGAGTTAATTTGTAAGAGTTACTTCCCTCGACATATATATATGATCCATATAGATGGAATGTCCTTTTTCACAATTTGAGAAAGACAGTAGTCAAAAATGTACCAGAGATTAAATCCTAATATTAATGTAATTGCATAATGTATTTGATGAAGAAATAGGTCTTTGGAGTGCCATTTAAAAGTGTGAAATTTGGGTTAGGTTTATTTCTTGGGATAACAAATCACTTATCAGACCTGTTATCTTCTTGACTCACCAACAGTGTGTGGTACAGCATATTATATAGAGAAACAGTGGAGTAGAATTTAAAATGCACTTTTTGGATATCGAGTTGCTTGGGTTTTCAAATAATCAAATAACACTTTCAGGCTAAACTCTTAACAAACTTCACACTCCAAAGGACATGTATTCAGAAGAATCTTATAGTCTTTGGATGAGGTTTATCTGTTATTTAGTATATGTTTCTCTAGTGCCTAATCTGACATTGGTCAATATGGTTTGTTTTGTCATTTTTAAAAACAAAAGAAGGTTTGAATTGGTGACATTATACAGAAACAATTTAAATGCTTTTTTTGTTGTTGTTGTAGGGTTTAACGCCATTTTTCAGCACACGATATGCTATGCATGGTGGCCAGTATTAATGGTGGAGGAAGAACCCGGAAAAACCCAGGAAAAAAACACCGACCCACGAGAAGCTACTGGCAAACTTTCTTACATACCCATATTAGCCGAATCCGAGACTCCAACCCATGCAGACAGAGGTGAGATGGCAGTGATCCGTAACGGAAAGTGCTTTAGACCACTCGGCCACTCAGGGCCCCCAAATTAAATGCAGTACTTTTTTTAAATATATAACATAATGTTTGTGTCTGAGGCCAATTTCTTGCTAAAAAATACTGCAAGATTTAACTCTGAAGTCCAGGGAAAACCCATACAATCAACCCAGTAATTTTGCTTGAATTTCTACCATTCAATGAAATTAGTTTCTCACATTCTCTTAATGCAACACTCTCATGTTTATTCCTGCAACTTTTGTAATGTTGAGAAAATCTCTCTTTTTACCCTCATCTCTAAATAATTACTTATTTCTTATACAGCAAATACATTCATTTCAGATACAAACATATGGTTACATTCTTATAAGGATTTTCACTAGAAGACTTCTTGTATTTTATTTCCTCCTTATAGCAACGGATTTTCACTAGAAGACTCCTAGTGATACTTATTTCCTCCTTATGGTCACAGTAGCATAGGGATTTTCACTAGAAGACTTCTTATGATGTTTATTTCCTCCCAAGTAAAAACTGTATCCATCTGACATCCAATATGGCCACCAGGGCAGTCACCTTAAAATCCTTGTTATTGCTACTCCACCTAAACAAAATGGCATATAAACAATGGTTTTCTACCATAAGAGTTCTTATTATATGCTCAACTTTTCCTCTGTTAACTTTGTATTGTCAGAATTGTTCAATATTTTACGATACTGAACTCGTGCACAACTTCATATTGCACTCATAAAGGAACTAGTTTCTATTGTAAACAAACAATGGATGCAGACGCTAGCACTTTTGATTTGTAAACAAATTATGTACACGTGCATAGTAGGCACTTTACATTTTGTTTGATGAAATTTGTTTCTGAATGAAGTAAAGCAGATGTTTCGTGAACTGCCATATATCAACTGCTTTGGCACATTCCACATTAAATTTTTTGATACAATGTTTCCGATTTAAGCTAGCTATACAGTAGATGCCAAAATGGGTCCTAACAAATAACATGCAAGTGACAAGGCATAAACTGTCTTCTTTAGCTGGTAATAAGAATGGCAAAAAAATATACTGACAGTTTTACATTCTGAATTTCCTCAAAATGTACTTTCTTAGTTCTGCAAATTCGAATTATATGAGCCATGTCAATGGTTCTCAAACTTGATTACACATTTCAAAACTGTACTGTAATTTTGAATATAAGTGGAATTACTGCACTCAAAATGAAATAAGCATTACATTCCATAATGTCTTTTTGATAAATGCAATTGAAAGACTTCATATTTTTCCCACATTATGATTTCAAACATTCAATGACAGAAACAGAAAAACATATGCAGATGTCAACACGCTTCTCCCTCACTTCTTCAATCCGATGTAGCTGATATGGAATTGTCACATATAAATCCAGTCCATATTCAAGACATTTCGTAGAATTGACACAAATACCAAAATCTATTCATTCCAGATCGAATGGAAAAGTTGTTGCAATGCCCATTCATTCACAATATGACTCCAAATTTAAATTTTTACTAGACACGCCATTTTCTTTCTAAAGTTATGCAGAACACGCAACTAAGTTCAGATTTATCTGGACGGAATTATATGCGCAGTAATAATGTTGTTGTTGTGTAATCAGGCATCTGCGCTTGTGTATTTAGTTTGAATACGGCATACATTCAGTTACTTTGTTTCTTGTAGTGTATTTCCTTAATATAATTAAGCATTAGGTAGAATGAGAAAATGAATATATCATAAAAAGGTTACTACGTTTGTATGGGAAAATATGAACTCGCTTTGTCGGATGAATATATTGCACTCCCAAGGTTGTGCAGTATGCAATTCGATAAAATTGTTCATATTTTCCCATACAAATGTATTGACCTATAAATATTATGTCTGGATGGTCCACCTTAAGAGTTAATATCATGTCTGGATAGTCCACCTTAAGAGTTAATATCATGTCTGGATGGCCCACCTTAAGAGTTAATATCATGTATGGATGGTCCACCTTAAGAGTTCATCCTGTGTCTGCATGGTCCTTGATACAAATGAAGGTAATCTGATGTCTAATATAGCCACAATAACCAACCTTAAATTTGGTCACTACGTCTTACTGGACGAGCATATCAACACTAATGATATATTGATGGTCTTGAATGCAGCTGGTTCCAATATTATATCATAGAATTATAAAAATAGCCTTTAATTGTATGCCGGTACTTCACAGAATTATGACAATGGCCTTTAATTGTATACTGGTTGTATACTGGTATAACATAGAATTATATCTGTTTAATAGCCTTTTTATACAGTATGGAAGTATGACCAATATGATGTCCTTGGGTCATCTGTATAGAAAATCTGTATGGAAAGTTATATTTACCTTTGCATACAGAACAGAAGCATTACATATATATATATATATATATATATATATATATATATATATATATATATATAAATATAACTGGTGATATCAGGACACCTTATCATTTTTTACATAGGCTAAACAGAGGATCATGTTAAAGTTATTCCATGGGACCAATTCCATAATCCACAACACCATACTCCATAACTTAGGGTCTTATCTTAGTGACCCTAGCGAACTCATTTAATGTTCCTAACCACCATATTCCACAATTCAGGGGTTTATCTTAGTGACTCTAGGGGACCCATCAATATTCCTAACCAGAATACCCCACAATGTTGGGGCTTATCTTAGTGACCTGAGGTGATCTATTCAGTATTCCACACCATCATACTCTATAATTAATTAACAGGGCTTATTTTAGTGACCCTAGGGGACCTATTCTGTATTCCTAACCACCATAAGCTACAACTTAGGGGCTTATCTTAGTGACCCTAGGGAACCTATTCAATGTTCCAAACCACCATACTCCAAAACTTAGTGGCTATACCTTAGTGACCCTTGGGGAGCTATTCAAGATTCCAAACTGACATATTCCACAACTTAGGGGCTTTATTCTAGTGATCCAGGGTACCTATAGGTGCTTGTAGAGCTATCACAGACCATATAAACATTTGAAGCTTGTGACTATGGACACCTTATAGACCATATAAAGGGGTGTACTCTTGTGAATATGGACACCTTATAGACCATATAAAGGGGTGTACTCTTGTGAATATTGACACCTTATAGACCATACAGAGAGGTGTACTCTTGTGAATATTGACACCTTATAGACCATACAGAGAGGTGTACTCTTGTGAATATGGACACCTTATAGACCGTACAAAGAGGTGTACTCTTGTGAATATGGACACCTTATAGACCATATAAAGGGGTGTACTCTTGTGAATATTGACACCTTATAGACCATACAGAGAGGTGTACTCTTGTGAATATGGACACCTTATAGACCATACAAAGAGGTGTACTCTTGTGAATATGGACACCTTATAGACCATAAATAGGCTTGTATAGTTGTGAATATGGACACCTTATAAGCATGTTTCCTTTTGAATATAGACACCTTATAGGGAAAGTTAGATACTGCTCTACTCCAACGCTCTATTCTGGTTACCTCATGACACCTAACATGAAAATAATATACGATGGGTTTTGGAAGGGTTTTTATCTGACTGAGATATGTTCCCAAATGAAAATTCAACATCAACGTAACTTGGCTTAAATGTCCACTGGTTTGAAATATCACCTGTCTTGAAAGACCACATTTTAAGGCATGAATTGACATTGTTATATAAAGTATATCTAACATAGATGACCACAATAAACCACTTTGTGTTAGAAGATTGGAGTTCTCTCCCCTCAAAATTGGCATGATGGTTTTAAAGTGTGACTCTACAATCATTGCTATCCTAATCAAAGAAATTAAAATTGCAAAATTCATCTCAGTAATATTAATCATTGCACTTAAGAACATAATTGTTTAAATAAAAGTAAATTTCAAGAATTTCACAATACTATTTCCACTGTACTTATGGGTATAATTGTTTAAACAAAATTAAATGTCAAGAAACTAAAGTTTTTTATAATCTTACCCATGGGCTGTAGTGACTGGTAGTGACACTCCCATATGTGCCCCAGAAGAAATGGCTGCCCATTAAAATTGGTCTGGCCGACAACCCATGCGATGATGTTATCAGGTCCCGAAGAAGGTGCACTTGTCACGATCATGATATCCGTCTGTAACATCCGAGCCATCCCAACAACGACAACATGATCTGCCCATTCCCCATCCCGGGCCATCCGTTCACAGTAGTCATCAAAGTTGCCAACAGATATGAATTCAGCCAAGTTTATGGTACCTTCAGCTCCCTGAGTAGTGGAGAAGCATTGTATAGTCTACAGGGTTACGTCATATAATCAATATTAGCATCCCTCATACTAAATCATGGATGATGATGTACATTATACTATATCTGATATGTATTTTTATTGTTCAACCTCACTCTCAAGAAAACTATGTTTTTCTGTCATGATGTCATTTGATCTTTCCTAGTTTGCTTCCACAAGAGAAGTGTATGAAAATAATCTTAAAGACTGTCATGGTCATCGATGAGGTAAACTGACTACATGGCTTGTTACTGCATCTCATTGCAAGCGCATCACTGAAAGTTTCTTTCTGACACATATAAGCGTGTAAAGGTGTAAGTTCAGTCATTACAACGAAGGCCTGAAATGATGTAATTGCAGTAAGTGGGTAAGTTCAGCAAAATGAAGGCCTAGCATGAAGCTAATGAACTGTGTAATTGTGCAAGTTCAGCAAGTACAATGAAGGCCTGGTATGAAGTTGTTGCAGTGTGTAGAGTGTAAGCGAAAAAAGTAAAACAAAGATGTATGAATGAAGTCTGTAAGCATTTGCTCCATTTTCCCACTGCTGCTGAATAACCTCCTTATCGGTTACAACTTTGTTTATTCAAGTCTTTTCAAACATAAAATTGTTTTATTTGAGTCTTTTCTACATAAAAATGTTCGTCAAGTCCCCCCTCCACAACTTACCCTATGTCATCGAGTAGAATAACCGATTTTCTTCTAAAATAATACATTTCCATTTACATGATGACATGTTAATGTTTGCGATTTAAATATGCAGTGGAAACTTTTGTCGAGTGGATGAAATGCCTTCTTCATAAAGGAAGCTATCAATGTGTTGTCACATGATTTTTTGGTCTTTGTCTGGTACCCTAATCTGTTCAAGGTCAATTTCACTGTGTGTATGTGTTAATGCGCAAAATCTATTTTTAGCCTATGCTGACCCTGTTATGATCTTGAAAATGATGTCCGGTTGTAACTATCGAAGAGAAGAACTTAATAGATGTGTGAAGCCCTAAACTCTATCATACCATTGTTGAGCCCATTTCCTGTAAACGTCGACTTTTATAGACAATGATATAAAATGTATGTATGTATGTATGAATGTACAAACACATGCAAGCACACACGCATGAATCATAGAAAAATTTTGTACAAGATGACTGATGAATATGGAATTAACTGTTTGTTGAAGACTTACCAGCCATCCCATAATATCTACACATTTGCTTAAGACTCACCAGTCATCCCATACAGTCTACACGTATGTTCAAGACTTACCAGCCATCCTATAATATCTGCACATTTGCTTAACACTTAGCAGCCATCCTATAATGTCTACACATCTGTTTACGACCTATCAGCCATCCCATAATGTCTACACATTTACTTAACACTTAGCAGCCATCCGATAATGTCTACACATCTGTTTAAGACTTACCAGCCATCCCATAATATATACACATTTAATTTCATGTAGCTGCTTCATTCAGTCTTGCTTTTGCTTACCTATAGTCTAATGTCCCTCATATTCAAGACTCCTTTTACTTTTGCTTACCTATAGTCTACTCTCCCTCATTTAAAGACTCCTTTTACAGTTGCTTACCTATAGTCTAATGTCCCTCATATTCCAGACTCCTTTTAAAATTTACTTACCTATAGTATAATGTCCATCATATTAGAGACTCCTTTTACTTTTACTTACCTATAGCCTAATGTCCCTCATATTCCAGATTGTACAGACTGTTACTGACCTGTAGTAAAAGTATTAGCCTTCATATTCCAGAATGTACGGACATTTAATTATGTTTTGCAAAATATCCTTCATATACAAGACTCCATAGACGCCATGTTGACCTGTAGTAAAATGTCCTCCATATACTAGATTGCAATGGCTTTTACATACCTGCAGTATAGTATTAGCCTTCATGAAGGCAACTACATCCTGGCGTAGTTGTTGTGGTGACTTTTGTACAGAACAATTTAATCGATGAAGTTGACTAGACACAGCCTCAAAGAAGCAGTTCCCATTACCCGGAGTTTCACCATGAAATTTCAGCCCTGCTCTTTGGCAATTTTCTTCCAGAGTCCTTCGACTGGAAGAAGCAACTTGTGTTGACTTCTTTAGAACTTGACAGAGCAATTCAGGATCTGAACAAGACACTCCTGCAAATAGAATTTTATGTCTGGTTACTTACTGGTGTTTACTGTTGATCAGAGAAAATTTCACTATTCTCGAGTTCAGTGTCAAAATAATATCTAAGTATTTGGTTAATACTAGTGATATGCATAATTTGTATGCTTGACCTTTGTCCATGATTGAGGGTAGAGTTCTTGAAAACCTCACTACTCTTTTGGCTGTAGATTGTGTCTACCTGACTTTCGTCAGTTTGGTAAAGCTGTTTACTTCAATTTAAGTTCGAGGCCTGACCTTGTTCATAAATTAGTGACTTTTTTCATTTAAAATTACCCACATCCTAGGTATTATAGTGTCTTAGGTGAAGTGAAATACATATATTTGTATATAGGATGAGGTAAACCTTTATCCATGACTGAGGGTAGAGTTCTGGAAAACCTCACTACTCATAGTCATGACACTAGCTGAAATAAATACCTCTTGAATTGAGTATGGATTTTATTGTAATCACTTAATTATTTTTCAAAAGCAATCAAGCACACTTCCAGTTCAAGATAAAACAAACAGCCAATAAACTTCCAAATAATATTAGCAATATGCATGACCACTAAAGCATTAAGCACCTTTTTGAGTAATTTTAAGTTGTACATGTACTGCATTTATATATTTCCATGCTGTATAAATGACCATGTGGCAAAGAATCAATCAATCAAACAGTAGATGAGCTATAATGATTTTGGTTGAAGCAGTCACTTACAAATATAATAATTGCATTTCTTTAATATATATATTAGGATAATTATGATGGAGGAATGTCATTAAATGTGTCACTTTACAATGTGCAACACCAAGAAACATCAAGAAAAAAGCAAGAGTCTAATGTTGTTACAAGCCCCTGCCAGTTGTTGTTGTTGAGTTTAATTATAGTGGTGTGCGCACAATTGTGTATGTGCCACTTTTTTCTCATTGCACCGCAGCCTGCTAGTTATTCCTGGGGAAGGGAATGGTGCCACCTCCCCCAGGCTTTTATGGGTTCAAGGAACCCTGATAGTTTGGCCTCAAACTGTGGGTCCATAAAGGTCCTTTACAGTTGAATGGTTGGCTGTCATTAGTGGGAAGGAGAGTTCGGGAATGGTCCTGGTTGCTTCACATCACTGGATTCTTGTTGCACTTGCCTGGTGTTTCTTGCGGGTATTTTTTCTTTCAAAATGTTCTTAAAAGAGGGGGTGTTCTCTGCTGTTTATAGAGGTTGTTAGTAGAAATTATGTATGAAGAGAGATTTTCAAGGTTATTATGGTATTACTAGTCGAGATGTTAAGGGTGTGCTTCCTACGTTATGTTATTTATAAGTTTTTAGATATTGCCTCTTTCTTTAAGTTATTTATTTATTAATGTTTTTATAGATTGAATGTTATTTATACTTTATTTGGCATGAGACCAGAGTCCTAGCCAATTACACGGTTCGTTAAGAACATCTAGGACTGGAATCCTAGCTGATTGCTCAGTTCGTTAAGGATATCTAGGACATCCAATTTTGTGGTTTCCTTAGGTTTTGATAAGTGCTTTGTAAGTGAATTATTTATTAATATTTTTATAAAATTGAATGATATGTTATGGGTTTTTATGTGGTGGCTTCTAAATTTATTTAGCTAGTTATTGGTTATTTTGGTTTTGTGGGGATAGTAATTATATTTTGTTCCTAAATCCTGCTGAATCTATGAATTTATTTATATTTTTATATGCTGATTGTTTATTTTTTATTAGAGTCCATAAGTAATGCTGGTTGGGGATGTGGTGATCCAATCTCTTTTTGGTTGATAAATATTTCCCAGCGGGTTGATATTTTGGACATATATTGAATACATGGTCTAGATCCTTGGTGGTGTGGCAGTTAAAGCAGTAAATGGTTGCTGGTTTGGGTCCTATAAACCTTCCAAAACTGCTTGCTAGTTTAGTTTTTCCAGTTATTATCCTGTTTATGGTTTTCTGTTCTAAATTGGTACCCTTAGGTAGCTGTATGTTCTTATCTACGTTTTTTTGGGGTTTCATGGTACTTTTTACCTTTTGTAGAAGAGTTCCAAAAATCTTGCCATTTTTGGTCAATATATGTTTGTGTGAAGCTTAGTGCTATAGTTAAGCTTGATAGAGTTTTGATCTCCTAGTTTGGTTTGTGCAACTTTGTTTGCTGTTTCGTTGCCAGAGATTCCAATGTGCGACGGTATCCACATGAGCTTGACTAATTGATGTGCTGTGGTGATATCGTAAAGTAATTGGCATGCTCTGTTGAGGAATTGTTCCCTAGAATGTGTATTGCGATTTTGGATTGATT
This sequence comes from Sinohyriopsis cumingii, assembly GCA_028554795.2. Lineage (NCBI taxonomy): Eukaryota > Metazoa > Mollusca > Bivalvia > Unionida > Unionidae > Sinohyriopsis > Sinohyriopsis cumingii. Next base: position 100,384,415 of record CM068824.1, read on the forward strand.
TGATAACACTTAGGGAATCACTTATAATGACTACTTTAGGTATTTGGTTGTCTTTGATCCATTGATCCATTGTTAGTGATTCAAGTATAGCCCAGAATTCAGTGGTGTAAATGGAGCAATAGTCAGGTAATCTGGATCCCGTTTGTATATTGAATTCAGGGATGACTATTGCTGCTGCTGTTCTTGGTGGGTTGTTTGTTTTTGATCCATCCATATATATTTTAACATAGTCCGGGTATTTTTGGTTGATTTCTTTTACCAGTACAGGTTTTAGTAAGTGTTCTTGTCCTTCGTTATTGCCTAATTTGGAAGCTTCAATATTAATCCTTGGTGGTTTTTGTAACCATGGTGATTTGTTCTGGTCTGTATTGTTTGTTACCCGTTTTTTTAGTAGAGGTATCTTTTCTCTTAGTTCAAGGATTACTTTGCCACTTGGTGTGGTGGGTATGATTTGGGGTTTGAAGACAACTTTATACTTGTTTATATCTATTTTGGTGGGATGTTTATCTGGGTGGGTATCTAATCGAATGATCAGAGGAGCAGTTCTTGCCTATGTAATGTTGAGGGTAGTTCTCCTGTTAGTGTTTGTAGTTCTTCTAATGATGTTGAGGGGGATGTTCCTATGCATAATAGTAAGGCTTTTCTCTGGAGAGTGTCAAGTTTTTGTAGTACAGTTTGCTAAGCCAAGTTATATGCTTGGCAACCGTAATCCAGTTTTGATCTAATTAGGGTTTCATATATTGTGAGGAGGGTTTCCTGACTGGATCCCCAGTCAGTCCCTGTGATGTTCCTGAGTGAATTGAGATCTGTTACAATTCTGGGTGAGTTGTTCAATGTGCTGTTTCCTTGTGAGGTGGTTGTCAAAGAACATTCCTAAGAATTTTACTACTGTTACATATTTGACTAATTGATTTTGTATATAGAAGTTTGGATAGACTAGGTTGTTATTTCGTTTGGGGGTGAATATGAATGCCACAGTTTTTTCATGAGATATTTTGAAACCCCATTTGTCCGCCCATCTTCCTATGTTGTCTAGGCTCTGCTGGATTTCTTTAACTACTGTTTTATTGGCAGGATTTCCATTCCTCCATATGCCACTATCAGCTGCAAATTGTGACAAATTTATTTTTGTGGAGGCTGCATTGAGGTCAAGGTCATTTACCATTAGGTTAAATAGTAAGGGACTTATTACACTGCCTTGTGGTGTTCCATTTTCAAGTGAAAATTCTTCCGAATGGGTGTTGCCTATTCTTGTGGTAATTTTCCGGCCTGTGAGGAAATCACCAATCCAGTTAAACAAGCGTCCAGTTATTCCAAACTGGTTTAATTTGGCCATTAGTCCATTGGTCCATACTAGGTTGAATGCTTTTTCGAGGTCAAGAAAAACTACTATGAGGTTGCGATCGGTTTTCCTATGTGCGTTAAAAGCGAATTTGATGTCTGTTTCCAATCTGAGAGGTTGGTCAATGGTGGACTGTTTGTTCCAAAAGCCACATTGATTTATGGAGAGTAGGTTATTGGTTTCTAGGTGGTGTTTTAACCTATTTGCGATTATTGTCTCCATTATTTTGCAAATATTGTTTGAAAGGGAGATGGGTTGGTACGAATTTATGTTGCTGGGATCTTTACCTAGCTTGGGGATTGGTATTACTATGGCCTGTTTCCATTTGGTGGGTAGCTGGCCTTTATCCCATATCCTATTAAAGAGTTTGATTATAGCTATTGTTATATTGATAGGTAGTTTTTTATAGATAACGTAACCTAACTGATCCTTACCAGGGGATGTTTCATTTTTGCATCATAGGGCTATCTCCCATTCATGTACTGTGATATCGCTATTTAGGTGAGATTCTTTTGTTCCTTGGTCGTGAAACATTTGAGGTTGGGTTTCCTCTATTAGTTTTTTGTGTTCTTGAAAGTTTCTGGTGTGGTTATTGTTGCTACTCATGTTCGAAAAATGCTTCGCTAGGAGATCTGCCTTATTTTTATTTGTTATGGCATTTTTAATTTTTGGGGCTGAGGTAGTTGCTTTCCATTTTATGGCTTTTATCTTGTCCCATATTTGTTTTGAGTTTGATTTTAGACTCAGTTTAGAGCAAAAGGTTTGCCATAGATTAATCTTAGCAGTTTTTATTGTTTGTTTTAGTGCTTTTTCTTTATCTTTATCTTGCTGGAAATAGATAAAAGAATTTTTGGTGCATTCATATTTATTTAAGGCCCTTTTTTTGTCTTTATGTGCTATAGTGCACTGTTTAGTCCATCATGGTACAGGGTTTTTATTTTGGATATTAGTTGTCTTTGGGATGCATCAATTAGCTGCTTCTATAATTGTGTTTTTTATGTTATCATAATACATGTCAATATTGGGGCTTTCTAAGTTCTCTCGATTTACTCTAGCTAGTAATAATTGGAATTGGTCCCAGTCTGCCTGTTGGTAACCTCCATAGGTGGGGTTTCGTTAGGAATATGTTGAGTTTTTGTTTGAATATTGGTTGTGATGGGGAAATGGTCACTTCCTAACGTATCTTCTTGATCCACCCACCAATTTGTGATTTGAGCCAATTTTGGATTAGTGATGGTTAGGTCTATGGCTGAGAGAGTGCCATCCCCAGGGTTTAATCTAGTGTTTGACCCGTCATTTAAGATGACCATATTGTTCTCAGTTATCCATTTTTCAACCATTTTCCCCTCTCTGATTTTTTTTTTACCTCCCCATAATTCGCTGTGTGCATTGAAGTCGCCAGTTAATTTTAAAAAAGGGCTGACAATGAGAACACATACTGTATTCTTTTTTGCAACTATGTTGTAAATATTTCTGGGGACTTACATAGTCATTTTTTTGTTGGGTCTAGGATGACCCCCTCAACTGTATAGTTTTCATTTTAGTTTTGTGTTTTGTGGTAAATATTTTAATAATTATGCTAGAATTTAAAAATGTCCTGTTTATGAAAAGAAAATATTTGTTATCAGAGAAGCTTTTTCACTAGTATTGCAAGTCAGTCCTTACATTTATCCTGTGGTGTATGCTCCATTTTGATCATTACCATGTAAGATAAATTATAAAACTAAGCAAAAAATATGTTTTAAGAAAGGTTATTTTATAATCAGGACACTTTAGCTTTTGCCAAACTTTCGGACACACTTTGCCAAGTAGATATCACAGAAGTTACCAAAATGTGACCATGAAACATGTAATTTCTGCAAAGGTCAGCAAGATGCTAAAATCGAATTGAATCTATGTGACTGTTCTTTTCATTTTGGATATCAAACACTGATATATCTCTGACATAAGTGTAAAGAAGCAGCCAAACTTTGCCTTAGAAGATTAATATGTTTATTTGTTTGATCAATTGAGATTCCATCCCCAGAAATGGTAGACTTGGTAAATTGAAAAACTCGAATGAAATTGGAAGCTGATATGTCATGGTGTAATAAAAGCAAATCGAAACCAGAGAGTAATCAATGACTATGTAATTCACCTCTACTTCCATTAATTTCCAACAGTCATTGTAAGCATAATCAAACAGAAAATATATTCAAACTAATTTGATGCTGCCTCTTTTTTAAGACATGTTTGCAATGTTTAATGTAGTATGTATATTTAAAGGTTGAGCTGATTTGCTATTTGACATTTTAACTTGTACATTCACATATTATACAATGGAAAGTAGGCAGAGAATAACATATCATATTAGGCAATGCACAGTCATTAATATGGAATGTTTACCAATGAATAGACATATTTATTTCTACTTCCAACTGCACTGGTTAGAAAATGCCTTCTGAAAAGTCAAGGATGTATATAGGTCTGACATGAATGAATGTATGTCATTATAAACACAAACAATCACGCTTTTAAAAGTGCTGACACTAATACTAATTTTGAGAATAGTACAATAACATACATCTACTTTGTGGAGGTGAGGTAGAAGTCATCTACTGAATAATGATGGTTAAGACGTACTTGTTGTAGATGGCAGGCAGAAGTCATCTACTGAATAATGACAGCTTGTAGTGGTGTTTTAGAAGTTGTCTAAAGAATAATGATGATTTTGATGCACCTCTTGCAGAGGTCAAGTAGAAGGTATCTACTGAATACTGGTGGTTATGAGGTACAACTGTAGAGGCAAGTGATCGACTGAATAATGATGGTTGTGACATACTTATTGTAGCGGCGAGCTTGAAGTGATCTACTTAATAATGATCGTTATGACATATCGATTGTAGAGTCCAGCTAGAAGTGATCTACTAAAACCAGTGATGGATATGGCATACCTATTGAAGAGATAGACACTCAGGGGTGTAAGCGTTAAAATGGTATACCTGTTAAAATAAGAACTAATCTTAATTAGATTTCATTTAAGCATTATGGACTCGGGTCAATCAGGAATTGCAAAACCTTTCCTGATTGGTGTGGTTTACAGATTCTGACCCCCTTATAGTTTGGAATGAAGATTTTGAAAGGCATATGAACAAAGACAAATATGAGTTCTTGATGACTGAGATTTTACATCAATGTTCTGATTAATCGAAATTGGTTTAACTTCATGAAATTTTCCAGTATATAAGCTAATATTAGAAACTGATTAATCCAGACCTCCAATAGCTCTATGCAAATATGCAGGAAAATATGTCAATCATGCATATTTCAAGGGTAGCTTTAAGTCCATGTGTGAAGCATGCATATTCCTAGGGTATGTTTAGTTCAATGTGTCAAACATGCATATTTCTAGGGTAGTTTAAGTCAATGAGACAATCATGCATATTCCTTGGGTAGGTTTAGGTCAATGTGACAATCATGCATATTCCTTGGGTAGGTTTAGTTCAATGGGTCAAACACGCATATTCCTAGGGTATATTTAGGTCAATGTGTCAAGCATGTATATTCCTAGGGTACATTTAGGTCAATGTGTCAAGCATGCATATTCCTATGGTACATCTAGGTCAATGTGTCAAGCATGTATATTCCTAGGGTACATTTAGGTCAATGTGTCAAGCATGCATGTTCCTAGGGTACATTTAGGTCAATGTGTCAAGTATGTATATTTCTAGGGTACATTAAGGTCAATGTGTCAAGCATGCATATTCTGGGTAGGTTTAGGTCAATGTGTCAAGCATGCATATTCCTAGGGTACATTTAGGTTAATGTGTGAAGAATGCATATTTCTAGGGTAGCTTTAAGTCACTGTGTGAAGCATGCATATTCCTAGGGTATGTTTAGTTCAATGTGTCAAACATGCATATTTCTAGGGTAGTTTAAGTCAATGAGACAATCATGCATATTCCTTGGGTAGGTTTAGGTCAATGTGACAATCATGCATATTCCTTGGGTAGGTTTAGTTCAATGGGTCAAACACGCATATTCCTAGGGTATATTTAGGTCAATGTGTCAAACATGTATATTCCTAGGGTACATTTAGGTCAATGTGTCAAGCATGCATATTCCTATGGTACATCTAGGTCAATGTGTCAAGCATGTATATTCCTAGGGTACATTTAGGTCAATGTGTCAAGCATGCATGTTCCTAGGGTACATTTAGGTCAATGTGTCAAGCATGTATATTTCTAGGGTACATTTAGGTCAATGTGTCAAGCATGCATATTCTGGGTAGGTTTAGGTCAATGTGTCAAGCATGCATATTCCTAGGGTACATTTAGGTTAATGTGTGAAGAATGCATATTTCTAGGGTAGCTTTAAGTCACTGTGTGAAGCATGCATATTCCTAGGGTATGTTTAGTTCAATGTGTCAAACATGCATATTTCTAGGGTAGTTTAAGCCAATGAGACAATCATGCATGTTCCTAGGGTAGGTTTAGGTAAATGTGTCAAGCATGTATATTCCTAGGGTAGCTTTAGGTCAATGTGTCAAGCATGCATATTCCTAGGGTAGCTTTAGGTCAATGTGTGAAGCATGCATATTCCTAGGGTACATTTAGGTCAATGTGTCAAGCATGTATATTCCTAGGGTAGGTTTAGGTAAATGTGTCAAGTATGCATATTCCTAGGGTACATTTAGGTCAATGTGTCAAGCATGCTTATTCCTATGGTAAGTTTAGGTAAATGTGTCAAGCATGCATATTCCTAGGGTAGGTTTAGGTAAATGTGTCAAGCATGTATATTCCTAGGGTACATTTAGGTCAATGTGTCAAGCATGCTTATTCCTATGGTAAGTTTAGGTAAATGTGTCAAGCATGCATATTTCGAGGGTAGTTTAAGTCAATGAGACAATCATGCATGTTCTGGGTAGGTTGAAGTCAATGTATTAAGCATGCATATCGTTAGGGTAGGTTCAAGTCGATGTTGCAAGCATGCATATATCTAGAGTAGGTTAAAGTTAATATTATTAGCATCCATATATGTAGGATAATTTATGTTATCACTTGCTTGTCCTCTTTAAAATGAAATCTGGCTTGAAAGCTGAAAAATCATTTTCTCACAAAACACTTGACCATCAATCATTTCGGTATGAGAAGAGACTAAAAGTCTTGAATGATCTTCTTAATTTTATATGGAAGTTTGTACAAATGTTTGATGATACTGATGACGCTCTTGTTATATGAACTCAGCTCTTCAAACCAGTTGTTTATAAACATGTACCACGTAATCTATGAAGAATGAAAACATTACAGAACCTAGGAAATTAGAACTGCCAAAAAACGGTAACAGGACAAATTCTTTCTGCAAAATATTGAATGTACTAGTGGCAGGCAAATGTACTAGTATATATTAGCAACTACATAATGATTTTTGGCACAGGAGAAGGAAACATATGTACTAGGTGAAGTAATACTCAGATAATAAACAAATGGGTGGAATTTATTGAATCTTTAAGCCTTGTCCAGCTTGCACATACACCTACAATGGTAAAATAACTATCAAGCACCCTAACTGACTACATTTAAGTCTATTAGACAATATGGCAAATGTTAAATTACCAAATTCTGATCTTAGTGACCACTATTCACTTTCTTTTTAGAAGAGGGGTACAGTGCAAAGCAAACAGGAACAACAAACACAGCACTATCCTTACAGACTGCCATATCTTTTTTAAAATAAAGAGTAGTTTCTTGATGACCTAAAGAAAATTCCACATAATATAAACCCAAATTTGATGACATAGATGAAGCTTCGGGGTGTGTAGATGGATCTGTTTAAGGATGTAAAGAAACAAATAATTAGTTTATACAGCTTTATGTTATTCTCACATTTTTTAAAATAAATTATAATTACATCTTGTTATGCCTTTATTTACTTTTCATCTAAAGTGGGGACCATCAGAATAAGTTGTCATTAGTTTACATGTATCTAAAGAGGAGACCATCATCAGAAATTAGATTCATGAACACTAATCAAGCTGATGTATGAAATTATTATGTCATATCGTAAGAACAAATGTCATTAACGAATTAATGAATATGTGAATGTATTCAAAATGACTGTAGTATGTTATAAACTTGCCAAGAGAATGGTAAAACATGACAAATGGATGGATTAACCATTAGAGAGGCAGATATAGGAAACAAATATAAATTGTCAAGTGTCACAAAATAAGGAGATTATCAATTTGCTGTATTTCTTCACATCTTCCCAATATAGTGCAAGTTTAAGCTCTAGAAAAAGCCTAATTTATGAAAATAGTATGTGGCAAGCAATGAAAGTTACAAGCATCATATATTACCTGTTGTGAAACGAGAAGCAGGTGCTTGCATGCCATCAGCTGTTGTGGAACCATGTTTTGGGGCCTGCACGAGAGCATCTGCTGTGGAACTGGATGTTCGACATTCTATGGGACCAGCCATTGTAGATGCTGTGGAACCAGATGATGGAGCATGCATGACAACATCAGCTGGTGATGGTATGGTTGACACTGGCATGGTACCAAATGATGTGACTAATTTGATTAAAAGGAAAAACCCAAATAAAATTGGAATCTGCTCTCCATAATTAACATAAATAATTTAAAAGAAGTCATGGCCAGGGTTAATTAATGATTTTCACTACTCTCTAGTAACCAGTAAAATCATACTCATACAGAAAATAAATTAAAATGTAACTTCCCCCTTTTCTAAATAAAACTTGTTTGCAGTCTGTAATTTTTAAATTTGAACTATGATATACAGTCAAGCTAATAATTGCAACATATCACAATATACAATGTGTACATTTTATTAATATGGAAACTATGCCACTGAATAAAAAGAGTTATCCCTGCTTGATAGGCTTGGATGTATATGTACCTGACATGGACAAACCAACATGAGCATGAAAATAATGACTTTATTCATGTCAGTAAAGTTTAAAATGTAGGTAACAGTGACCTATGTTCTTTAAGAGTGCAGAGGCATTCATTTACTATATTTCATTACTAGGATATAAACGATACACATGCATTGAAATTTTAACCTTTAATTTAATAATTAATACAGAAGCACTACATTTGAAGAAAATCATATAACATGAAAAGTATGTCACAAAGACTATTTTAGTATAGAAGATGTAGAACTTATCAACATGCATCCATTCACCACTTTTCAGGAATCTACATAGGATAATGTGCCAAAAAACGTGTCATAAACTTGTATGGTCAAGGGATAATTTCACTAACGTAAGTAAACATAGTAAAAGATGAAATATGGGTTATTTTTGTCTTCTTTCACTGTAAAGTCTTAAGCGTATATGCATTTCATTATTAACTTCATGATTATGGCTTGAGACACAAGAGGCTAATACATAATCTTAACACAGTATGCTAGTATATGTATGCACAGAGCATAAAGATATGTTTAGTGATGAGCTAAATCCAACAACTTCACCCAAGGCAGTAACTGAAATATTGGTCACAGTGACACCTATTTTAGTATTGGTGTGGTTTTAAGATGCTTACATACAATCACCCATTTTAATAACTACAGGGTAAACAGTAATACTGTCAAATTGAACGTAGTTAGTGAAATGCAAAATACAGGTCAATGACATCCTCTCTCTGTTTGTTTTATGTTTCCAGGTATAAGAGTATATACAAAAAAGAAGAAAAACACAGTCATTAGCTAAATGTAATAACTGAATATATACCCCCAAAATTAAAAATGGGTCACAATGACCTTTATTGAGGAACATATTGTATCAATAGTGATGTAATCATCTAGCTGTGTAACAGCATAAACGTTGATTGAGACTGAAACCAATGCAGTGAAACTTACCGTTTTCCATTAGAACAAGTATTTGTCAAGTTTGAAAATGAGTTTATGATGGCTGGATAGAAACTCTCAATGTCTGATTTAGACATTTTGCAGTTGATCAAAATCTCAGTCACAGCAAATATTTGAAATATGTACTAATATGACAATATCCGCACACTTGGAATTAATATATCCCAATTTTTTAAAAGGTAAATTGTCCACATGACCATGTGATTATGATTACTAACAAATCACTTGACTGATAAATTTTGACATAGTCCCTTCATTTACATGAATCAAGATTATGCCCATTATAATCCATCTTTATAACAAAATGAGTGTTTATATTTGTACTGAATTTGAATATAAACAGGGAAAATAAGATCTACATATCGGATTGTTCATTTTAGTCCTTAAATTGTTTTAAAAAGACCCTTTCACTATCATTTAACGAGATGTAAATGAGTTCATTAACATTGTTTTCAATGCAACTTGGCTGGGAGTGGTTGGTGTCAATAAAAAGCAAAGTTGACAGTGTCCTCATTGCGGCTTGGCGGGGTGTTTCAGGTGGGTGTGACAAATTCCGAAGTCAATTGGTGTTTTCGATACAGTTTGGCCTGAGTGGTTGATTAAATAAATGTCAGAGAAGACAGTGTTTTCAATGTGGCTAGGGTGAGAATAAAGGTGCCAATAAATACCAAAGAAAGCAGACAGTGTTTCCAATGCAACTTGTCTGGGAGTAGTGGGTGTCAAAAAATAACACAGCAGTGTTTTCAATATAAATTGGCTGGGATTAGTGACTGTCAGGAAATACCAAAGTGGACAGTGTTTTCAATGTGACTTGGCTGGGAATAGTGGGTGTCAATGAATAACATAGCAGACAGTTTTCAATACAAATTGGCTGGGAGTATTGGTTGACAAGAAATACCAAAGCAGACAAAAAACATAAGATGAATTTGATACTTTCTTTAACAGTATGATTATTTGAATCCTGTTTGAATTCAGCAAATATTTGAATGCAGCAACTTTTATATTCATTTCAGGTCTGAAAATGAGGGTACAATGGTTGTAACTAATACTTGATACCTAGATAAACTGAAGTGTAATAGTTTGAAGAATCAGGAGACTTTTATCTGTAGCAAATAAACAAAAAGCAGCAAAGAGTTGATGCACATTGCCTTATCAATTAAAGACTCTATCTGTGTCAGAAAGGTGCAAGTGTACCAGAAGTGAAACACTTTCGATGTTATATGGACTATGGAATTTAGAAAGAAAACCTGATTTGAGTTCTGTGATAAAAAAATCAATTCAATGTAACTAATGGAACTGATTACACAATTCAAATAATATGAGTTAAGACACACAACTCTTCAATATTTCAATCAAATTAGTACCTTAGTTAATTATTTAATGTCAAAGATGCATGTGTTGCACTCTTGGAATTTCTAAATGGGCACCCTGTTCAATTCGGGTGCCCATTTAAAAGGACCAAGAGTGAAAGACACTAACACTCAGACACAGGCTATTTATAGTAGCCTTTTCCACACCTTGTTTTTTTTTAAATCATTATCTTTCATTGATGATCTAAATTATGTGTGATTTTCTTACTGAACTGTTTTCGTTCAAACATGAGTAATCCTCAGAGATTTTAATGTTTGGAAAATGTGTGCGAAATAAATCGTCAGCAACACTAGCAACTGAAAGAAGAAGGTTTGCTTCTAAATAAATTTAGTAAATAGATCTTCAATCGAATTACATCAGGGTATGTATAAACGTCATAAGTTCAGGCTCAGTTATTGATGATGAAGAAGCAAGTTGATGTTTATTAGCTTTTTCATGCCATTTAATGTTGTGGGCACAACCATACCCAACAGCGAAATCACATTACACAATTTGCAAAACTTAAAGTTTTCTCCTTCACTAGTTGGTTTCACAAATCTAAACATGATGGCATAGTTGTCTTTCCAGTTATGTTATCTTTTCTTTGCCGGAGAAAATTCTGAATCTTCTGCTTTCCTTCTTGACATGACTAGAAGATGAATATTATGAAGATGAGATACAGTGATGGTGGCAACTGCTTTTTGCGCAATCCAATATGGTAGTTAAAGACTAGCAAGGTAGCCTCGATTTAGAATGAACCAATCTTTATTTAAACTGACTTAATAATAATAATGATAATAATAATGACTACATGTATTTAAAGAAGGCAACACAATTAGCTAAGAACTAATCTACCTTGTGGCCCTCATACAAAGGAATTTATTTATTTTAGCTGCATCTATGAAGCCACTGGATATATTGGGTTACGAAGAAGGAAATAGAGTTTGCATTTCTAATCTCAACTGGAATACTTTTCCATTGTCAGGTAGCCTATACTGAAATAGTGATTGTAAATATTCAGGAACACTATAACTGGATATCCTGTACATTAGTTTGGCTTTTTTCAAACGGATTCGGTCTTTAATAGGTAATATTTTAACATACCAGTTAAATTTTCCTTGCTTTCTTTCTGGGTTCATATTAGCCCAAATTCTCTTTTTTGAAGATGTGCCAGCTTTTCTATGTTTTTATCATTTGAATTACTCCATACTGTAGTACAGTAGTCTAAATAGGGTTGTGTGTAACTGTTTTAAAATAGTTTTTTGTGCCTTTCATGGAGAAAATGTCTTATCCTACTGAGAAGCCATAAACTTGAATTGACTTTTTTTACTGATATGTTTGATATGTTCAGTCCATGATAGGTTATTATCTACCAAACCACCAAGTAGTCTATCATGACAGACCAATTGCAAATTTGTATCATTCCATGTCAGACACAGTTCATCACTATCAAGATTTGTCCTTTTCTGCCATATTGAGATAAATAACATTTAAGTTTTACCAGTATTTACCACCATGCCGCTGCATGTGCACCAGTTGTCCAATTTGTTTAGGGTATTTTGTAAAGAAATTTCGAGTTCATGCTTTGTGTTTTAGATGTCTGAAATGTTGTCATCTACATATAGATCTGTAGATGACATGGAGTCCCTTAGTAAAAGTGGTAGGTCATTAATAAATAAAATAAATAGTAATGGACCTAGAATTGAGCCTTGTGGTACTCCATATCTAATTGTTCCAGGTTCATACAGAACATCATTTATATAAATATGCTGTGTTCTCTCACTTAAGTATGAAGTAAACCATCTAACTGTGTTTTCATCACATTGGTAGATTTTCAGTTTCTTGAAAAGGATTTCATGATCTGCCATGTCAAAAGCTTTCCTGAAATCTACAAATACAGATCCTATTATTCTACCTTGGTCAAGGGCTTGAAGCCATTTATCACATAGGGCGTTCAAGGCAGTCTCACATGAATGTTCCTGTCTACCGCCTGATTGATTAGGGTGTAATAGCAAGTGTTGGGTTAAATATGGCATGAATGAGTCATGAACATGTTTTTCAATCAATTTTCACAAATTTGGAAGTAATGAGATTGGTCGGTAGTTATCAGCATCATCCTTAGAAAAAGATTTGTGAACAGGAGTTACTTTTGCAGTTTTCCATATTTTGGGGATAGATGAGGTTGCAATACTTAAAATGATTATGAATGTTATGTTATCTAAAATAGAAGAGGGAGAAGATTTAATGAGTTGTGGACCAATCTGATCCAGTCCTGTAGCTTTCTTGGTATCAAGATCACTGAGACATTTTTAACGTTTTTGATACTTGTGGAATAGAGAAACATACCTCCTTAGAGATTTTGCTGAGGCAGACCTTTTCCAGTTCATTTAAGTTATTTTGTATCACTGGTTATTTCAATTTTGTGGTAATGTTGTTAAAAAAATCATTGAAAAGATTTGCCATATCAGTTTCATCAGTGACTTTTATGTCATTTACCAGAAGTGAGTAAATTTTATTTGTCTGATCTTTGTGTGTTCCTCCAGTGAGTTCATTGAAGACTTTCCAAATGGAGTTTGTGTTGCTCATTTTGTTTCCAAGCAATGATTAATAATAAGTTTTTTTTATAGCTTTTTTAACCATACTTATTTTTTTTTTCTCCATACTTTATATTATGCATTGTTTGCCATAGCCTTGAATTGGTCTCGTGTTTTCATAGCATCTAGAATTTCAGTACTAAGCCAATTTGGTTGGATATCATTCTTTACTCGATGTACTTTCAGTGGTGCATGTTTAGAGAATACATTCATAAATAAGTCAGTCCCCACCCTCAGAGCTTCATCTATGTCATCCAAATTTTGGATCATATCCCATGGAACTTTATATAGGTCATTGAGAAATTATTCTTCATTAAAATTTTTGAACGATCTGTAAGCGATCGTTTTGTGTCTATTTTTCTTATTTCTCTTGCAATCAACCTTTCTTGTCAAAAAAGTAGGATAGTCGTCTCTAAGACCAACATTCGGTACATTAACACAAGCCACATTGTCTGGTAGGTTGGTATAAATGTGATCAATAAGAATGCTTGATTTTTCTGTTAACCTTGTGTGTTCTTTTACCAGCTGGACTAAACCTAAAGATTTAATCAATTCCATCCATTTGTTCCTTACATGAGTATTAAGAAGGTCCTTATTTATATCGCCGAATATATATGTTTCTTTCTCCTGCAAAAGAACATTTTCCATTTGCTTGAAAAAGGTATCATCCCAAATTGATTTGGTGGAAGGTAACCTTATAAATGAAACCAACTAGGAATGATTTTGCATTATTTTGAGAAGTTTCCACCCAGATACTCTCAATTTCATGTGACTCCAAGTCAAGTCGCCTTACTGCATTTACATCTTCCTTATGTATACAACAAGACCTCCCCCAGCTGTCTCTCTGTTCTTGCATAATGGTTTATTGTAGCCTTGGCAGTGAAATAGATTATCATTGTTGTTAACCTTTAATTTTGGTTTCAGTGAGTCCTAACACATGTATATTATTTTCCTTAGAAGACAACATGAACTTAATCTGGTCCATTTTTCCTATTATACCTTGTACATTTAAGTGACCTATGTTAAAACCTTTGGTATTTAGTTTCATATCAATTATATGTATGTCATCATGCAATGGGGTACTCGCTGAGATTGTCTCCATACTACTTTTATCGTTCTTACATCCTATTTCCATATTTAAATGATCTTATATATTAACATCTTCAAAGTCACACACAGACCCTAAAAATCTGTTAATTTTTGCATTTAAAATATTGTCCATTGAATAGTTAGAGTCAAGTATCTCACTTGTTAATATCTCTCAGTAGCTGAGAGGTTCCTTTTCTACTTAAATGAATTTTGTCTCTGTGGTAGAGGCTTAGGCTGGCATCCTGATTCTGAAGAAAGTTAGATGTGTATTGTGGAATGTACTGTAGGTTGAAGTTTTCACACAGGTCCAATATTAGATCATTGATTTGTTTCACCCTGGTGTCCACACGAGTAGGTAATCCTGATATCATTATTTTACATGTATTTGGGCTGCAATACCTAGCAGCAAACTGTAAATAAATATACTAGTATTCCTATATACATGCAACACATTTATATCAGAATGGAACCGAGTGCCAATTCTAAACGGAAAATCACAAGGAAATGTTTCACTAATTTTTTAATTAAACAATGGATTTTAATAAGAAATACATTCGTATTCAGGTGCAAATTACAGGACAAATACTGGAAAATATGACACTTGGAAGCTGTGCCTTTTATGTGACTGTTCTTAAGAAATATTTAGCTTGTACAATAAGAAAAAAAATAAAGATTTACATTACCATCCTCATTCTTTCTGACCGTAACATTCATCCTGCACGAACAAAGCATAGGCTCCTGAGGATGGGTTGTCCAATCCATTTGAACAACTTCAGTTGAGGCAGAATCCACCTGACCTATGGTAAACAACAAAAGATCAAGTTATATTGATTTCATCACCTATAGTAAACAAGAAAATAAAGGCCAAGTTATACTGGTTTCATAACCTACAGTAAACAACAAAATAAAGACCAAGTCATACTATTTTCATGACCTATAGTAAAGAACAAACTAAAGACTAAGTTACACTTAGTTATAGATTATAAGTTTTTCAATAATACTGACCGGGTACTTATTAGCTATTCAAAAATGTACACCAGTGGTTTACAAGCAGTTAAATCATATAATCAGTGGTTCATAAGCTGTTAAATCATGTACATCAGTGGTTTACATGCTGTTAAATCATATACATCAGTGGTTCATAAGCTGTTCATTCATGTACACCAGTGGTTTATATGTTGCTCAATCATACATACATATATATATATATATATATATATATATATATATATATATATATAAATCAGTGGTTTATAAGTTGATCAGTAATATACACGTGCTTATAAGCTGTTCAATCATATACACCAATGGTTTATAAGCTGTTCAATCATATACACCAATGGTTTATAAGCTGTTGAATCATATAACCTAGTGGTTTTCAGTGGCCATGGGCTTATAAACTGTTCATCATATACAACAGGTTTATAAGCTGTTTTTACATTTTGTATTTATATAAAGTATTTGAAAGCAAAGCATAACTGCCAATTTATATATAACCTATCAGAAGGCTTCGAATGTAAATGATTTGAGTAAACAGCCACTATTAAACTCTCCATCTATTACTAAATATATTAAGTGTTCACCAAGGTTTATGTGCATTTGTATTCCTTTTACATACTATCTTCTCTTAGTGCCAGGAACCAGCAGCAATTTTGCCAAATTAACTTGTTCCCTGGACATCAACTTAATATATTTCTATAGTTTGGTTCTTGTCAAGTATATTCATCACAATAAAATCTAATAATTTAAAATCTGGCCTAGTTGATTCATGTAGTCCTGTCATTGAACTGGTAACCATCATTATCTTTTATCTTCAATATCTTCTAATGAATCTTAATGTATCACTTAGGTGGTGAATGGAATTAACTAAATATTTATCTTAAATCAGTTTGCAGTAAATAGATGAATAAATAGCTATAGTGACACTCTTCTATAAAACATTTTTTTTTTTACTTTCTGAAACACATTTTATATTTTATAACTTCTATGCACCTTCGTCTCCTAACCGTGATGAACTCTCCTGGATAGTACAAAGATTGTTAGCAAGTTTATCCAATCCACTTTCTCTTAAAGCAAGTACAAGAGCTGCAAGTGCTTCATTGCCTTTATCCATAATTGTTCCCAGGAAATGAGCGGCCCTTTCTCTTCTTTGATCAATGCTTCCGAGTCCTTCAAAAAACACCTTGTCCAAAATTTCTCTGGATACAAATGTGTCCTTGAAAAGCAATGGATCAATTTCTTCCAGGAAGATGTCATACTGAAGACTAAGATTATTTTTAATCATTTCAGGATTATCAGTGACTGTAAAACTAGCTTGAACATTCAGCTGTGTATAATCTCTGTTTTGTCCGTCTGCACCTTAATATGAAAGGAATCAATACAATTTAATAGTACTAATCAGGGTTAGAAGGGAGAAACGATTTTTAAAAATCATTTTGATGAAGTTCTTATAGAAAGGGGGTTAAAAAAAACTCAAAAGTTCATTAAGAAATATATGAATTATGAACAAACATTATAGTGGGACAAGATACAATTCATAACTAACATGTTGGCCAGCAGCAGAGAGGGCGAACAACCTCTTAATTGGTTCACTCTCCGTTTCGTAAAATAAGCCTTCCTGGAAATCGCAAAAAAAAATCGCGATTGTCTCAGTATCTGGTATGAGACAACCCTGTCAAAACTCTAATTGACTTACCCAGCCTATTGCTGATCGCAAAATTCGCAGGAAAATATGCAATCGCGTCGGTGTCAAGTAGGAGACAGCACCCTCTCTGCTGCTATTATCCAAAAATTGTATCAAGACCGACTCGGTATCGTGTTCGAGGATTGTGTAAGTTTATTGTTATAAATCCATGATGGGATAACTGAGCCTGACTAAATAAATTTCTAAACCTAATTATGTCCATATCACTGCTACACCAGGTCTGATGAATATTTCGTATCGTGTGAGTATCAACTCAGTTAAACACAGCAAGAATTTTACAATTATCCCTGACCACTTTAGGAATTTGTGATTATTGCTGGGTTACATAAATCACATCTGTGTTTTTATGTCTACTTTGGAAAATATTCTAGCTGGATTGGACGTACAGTACTTGTCTGACTAGTATGTGGAAACTTCCCAAAACAATAATATTATAGTGATTATGGAAGTTTCCACAGCGGCAATAGAAGGTCTCAGTGGTAAAAATAACTACTTCGTAGTGTTAATAAACCCATCAATATAATCTACAGCTGGTGCTTCATCGATATCGTCCAACAACTTTGCACTTTCATTAAATTCCTTTAAGTACTTCGTAGCATCGTTGATTATCAACTGACGGAGCAACTAAATACAATTTATCCCATCTGACAAAAAAAAAATCATCTTACTGGCGAAACTTCCCAAATCACTTGGTTGGTTGACCCAGTACGATAATTCAGACAAACAATCTTGGACCTGTATCCGCGTTGTGGAAACTTCCAAAAACAATAATATTATAGTGATTATGGAAGTTTCCACACTACTCAGACAAACAATCTCGGACCTGTATCTGTGTAGTGGAAACTTCAATGTTTTTGACTAGTCAGAAACCACGCTGAAGTGTCTTGATTGTATAATATTATGATTTGGGAAGTTTCGTCATCGCAAATTGATAAATGTTACTCAATTTCTTTCCATGATTGCAGAAATTCCTCAACAGTGGGAATTTTTTTTTGCCTGGGCACAATAATCAATGAGTGCATGATATCTAGGACCACCACAATCCGAACAAAGTTGATATTTTCCTTGAAGACCCTTGTTACACACCCGGCATGGTTTCGGACCACTGGAATTTTTTCTTCTTGATAATACCGCATGAACACCACAAAATTCCCCGTAGCTGTTTTTTCCACATTGTTTTGATGCTCCCTGCGGAAGCCAGTGACATTTGTTCGTAGCCAATAGATCTGGCAGACAGGTGAATGGCCAACACAATGGACCCAGTCACAGATTATAACACTTCCCAAAAAAGGCAATTTCCAGCTGTGCCAAAATTAAAGAACTATCAGTTTGATCAGCCATGCTAGTAAGGTAATGCTGAAGATCATCTTGAACAGACTGAAACCACAAGCAGAAGAAATAATCGCTGAAGAACAGGCTGGGTTCCAGAGTAGAAGCACAACAGAACAAATATTCAATCTCAGGGTTTGTGCGAAAAGTACTCAAAACACCAACAAGACATCTATCATGTGTTCATAGATTTCAAAAAGGCCTTTGACAGAGTGTGGCATGAGACATTGTGGGCCACAATGAAGAAGTATAACATGGGTCAAAAATTAACCAATACCATCAAGCAGCTGTACGCCAAGGCTACCAGTGCAGTAATTGCCCATGGTGCTGTGGGGAACTGGTTCCAGACAACAGTGGGAGTGCGTCAAGGCTGTCTCCTGTCACCCACGCTTTTCAACATCTAATTAGAGCGCATCATAAGCGAAGCCCTGGAAAACCACTGTGGGACAGTCAGCATTGGAGGGCGTAACATCACCAACCTCCGCTTTGCATACGACATTGATGGGCTGGCAGGCAGTGAAGACGAGCTAGCCACCTTACTGAACAACCTGAATGAAACATCTTCCAGATTTGACATGGAGATAAGCGCTGAGAAGACAAAACTGATGACAAATAGTGGCCAAAAAATCTCAGCCAAGATTAAAGTCACAGGACATGAACTGGAAACAGTGAGCCAGTTCAAATATCTTGGTTCCATAATCACTGAAGAGGGATCAAGAGCAGAAATTTTGTCGAGAGCAGCACAAACAATGGCAGCTATGTCAAAGCTAAGACCCATCTGGAGAGACAATAATATCTGTCTGAAAACTAAAATCAGACTATTGCGAGCTATAGTCATCTCAGTCTTTTTGTACTCGTGTGAGGCATGGACCCTGACAGCAGAATTACAACGAAGAATCCAGTCACTTGAAATGAGATGCTACAGAACCATCCTTGGCATCTCTTACATGGACCAATCACAAATGAAGAAGTGCGTAACACCATCAGGCGCGAAATAGGCCAATATGAGGACCTCCTCACCACCGTCAAAAAGAGAAAACTGAAATGGTATGGCCATGTCACTACAGCCAACAGTCTATCCACAACAGTCCTGCAGGGCAGCGTCCAGGGTGGCAGAAGGAGAGGTAGACAGAGAAAAAAGTGGGCTGACAACATCACAGAATGGACCAGGAAAAGTTTTGCGGAGACTCAGGCATTGGCACATGACCGAGACAAGTGGAGGGAACTGGTCAGATGTTCGGCAGCACAGTGCCTCAACGACCACACTAGGTCATGAGACTGATGATGATGATGATGAATAGCGGAGTTGGCATAATATATTATATTTAAATATAATTTAGTTTTTATTATCTATTAAAATTTAGAATATATTTATATATAAACTTTTAACACTGAACTCAGAGATAAATATGATAAAGAATTTTACAGAATCCGAGACATTACTGTGATGATGTTCGATGAAGCATCTCCGCAACAATACAATGATCTCGCTAAGCTCAATCGTTATTGTCTCCACGAGTATTATTTCCGTGTTGATGTAAAATCACTCAAAAACACGCGATTGTCTGACCCAAGATGATCATCTGCTACAAGGAATAATAAACCAACATGATAATAAATTGTATACATTTCTGTCCAATGAGGATATCAATACTGTCTCGGCAGATTTTAACGGTCACACAGCTGTCACTGAGGTCATTCCACGAACACGATCGAGATATCCCTTATTTGATATTGATGACCAAATCAACCCTGATGCGATTATCAAGTATTTCTCGACGCTATGTGATTGTCCCACCGAGCAATGTATTGTGTCAGCGACAACACATGGTTATCGCGTGTTGTGTAAAATTGTGCCGGTATCTTTTGAATATCATCGTGAATTAATAAATACCACAGGGGACGATAATCCCACATAAAACATTGACAGACAAGCTAGATTGTACAGTATTAAGCTTACCGGAACAAAATCAAATAAATCACCATCACGAACAAAGCGGCTTATCTTGGGAAATTATTTTACTGCATGTGATTTGCTTGTTTGTCCAACTGCGATTCAATCATGGACCGTCAGATTTCACAAACTAGATAATTGTGTTTAAGACCATGGTGATCTTTCCGCGGATGATCTGATTAAAATATAATTCTCGTTAACTGGAGATCCCGATCAACTTATAAGTGTGATAAACAACAGCGGAAATAGACTAACTGTACAACGACAACCCGAACATTTCTGTAAGATTTGCAAGCGCCGCCATGGATATAATTACGTCACTGATCATCCTGAAGACAAATGCGATAATTGTTTGGTTTTTGTTCACTCGGAGAATTTCATTGTAGTTTGTCCGCAAGGTCCTCCTGGCACAAAAATAACAATTCCATGTGAGGATATCAGCGAACAAATTAATAAATATTTACGGAGAGAATCAAACAACGTTGCTATTGCAGTGGTTGTTGATAAATTACCAGAAACTCAACGAGATCCCGAATATATCAAATACCTGATCAAGTCGACGTATCATCGTGTTGATTATCCTGGCATTTTTATTGACAGAACCACAGATCATTGTTACACGGCAGCACCAACACATGAGGCTGGGCCAGGGTGTAAAATTATCTCTGATGGTGACTAAATTGATGGATCTGCGTGTGGAATGGGGAAATCAGAATCAGCCTGGAAATCAATAAACTCACATCAGTCCGTGCTGTATGTTTCTTACAGAAAAACCTTTACTCGGAAAATTAGCGCTAATTATCATATCAAATCTTACAACAATATCACCGGTGAGAATATCTTTGAAAAAGGCAGCAACAGAAAAGTAATTGTCCAAGATGAATCACTGCACCGTGTGCAAGGGGCTCCTGATGTGATTATCATAGATGAGTGGCATGGCATCAAACGCCAGTGTTTCTCTGTGTGAAATACAGCGACTTTAGATGGAATAAGTTTGTCGGTCTTGTCACATCAGTGTAACGGGTAATTGTTCTTCACGCTGACGAGGACAACGATGATATAATGTTGTTTCGAGATATTTTAAAACGATCCGGAATGAAATTCATCATTAACGATTATAAAATCAATCATGGTAAGAAGTTTATTGCGTCACAATCTCACAGAGGCAACTACGCTGATTTGATAAAAACACTTGCGGGGTGAAATCGAGTAGCGGTTTTTGCTCATAATAAATCTCTGATTATTCTGTGGAAGGGTTGATTTCAGCATCTAAAACATCGTGTTAGATATTATCACTCGGACACTGATCCAGAACAGCGAAACAAGGATTTCTCTGTCAGCGACGTGTATAACGACATTGATGTGGTTATTTACAATCACACTCTTCAGGCGGGAGTCAGTATCATTGATGAGTGTTTCAGGTATGTATTTGTATTCTCGGAAGAACTTGGATCTGTTTTATGGTGGTAATGATATTGCAGTTGTAGATCAACACACTACAATGTTGAAATTCCATGTTTGGATCGTTAATGATTGGTTCAGTAGATACAATAACTCAGATCAGTAATCGAGGACTTGTATCCACGTTGTGGAAACTTCCCAAAACAATAATATTATAGTAATTATGGAAGTTTCCACAGCGGGAAAGTATAATCAGGTCCGACACAATTTCACATCTGAAGTGTAAACGGATGGTTTAGTATGTTTGATGTCATCACAGAGTAGTTAGTTTTACCATTAAGACCTTCTATTGCCATTGTGGAAACTTCCCAAAACAATAATATTATAGTGATTATGGCAGTTTCCACATACTAGTCAGACAAGCACGTTGAGATGTCAATGAAACTTATCACCACGAGTGATCATCACATCTTCGTTAAAAATTGACCCATCAAACTTTATCAATCCTGGATTATTTCTCATCACACCGTGTATTTCTATACCCTCGAGTTCTTCTTTGTTAATGATCTGTTCAGTGACGTTTCAAGATATTCACGTGGTACTGATAAAAGTTGAACTCGCCTGCCAAATTCTTTTGAAATTCTTTACTGATAGCTATCATCGAAAACAAAGTAAGGTTCGGTGATTATTTTCCAATTATTGGTATTATTTCATCGTTATCAATCATAAATGTAAGATTGTTATGCTACGGCAACAAATAGTGTCTTGTGTTATTTTCTCGGTTAGCGATCATCTTCTCGTAAAAATAATTTACTCGGAGGATATTTAATGCAAACAAATCTTCATTGGTACACATTATTATATGTAGATTTATTCAACACTGAGACTTAACACATCAGTGGTCTGTGTGTGTTATAATTTAAACAAATTAATACTGTATATGGTCTGCGGAAAGATCATTGAGGATAACCCATCCTTTGGATCCACAGTTGCGTATAAATGTTGGAACGGCTTTAACGTGCTTGACATTCATGATCATTATTATGTCGGATTTTCTCAGAAATCCCACCTGAGATGAACTTGCTCGTGAACGGCTACAAAAGAAATTTCGAGACAGTAAATCAACAATGTAAATTGTTGCCATGATCTACACAATAAGTAAAAAACATATTTTTAACAAATATGTTGATTTGCACGATTTTGACTACCTTTCAGAATTAACAAATCAGCCTGAAAATAATTCTGATTACACTGATAGATTTCATATTATTTTTGTTTTTCACTGAACTTTGCACGATTTTAACTACATATTACCCCTTTAGAATTAACAAATCAGTCGATTTGTACGATTTTGACTATTAAAGACCCTATCAGAATTAACAAATCCGACAGCGCTGACTATTACTTAACAAATCTGAGAAAATCTTGTACATCAATTCCGATTTGTTCCTCATATTTTTATAATTTTGCAAGTATACATTTCCATCGTACTTCATCACGATTCAGCTCAGCACAGTATTGTTCATACTGTTGCCGTAATTTTACTGTGTGCATTAAATTATTATACTGTTGTTCTCGATGCTGTAAAACCGCTATGCTGTCACGGATTTCTTTATCATTGCGAGTAATCATCTTGATGATATTTTTTTCCCGAGCAGTGTTTTTTAACATTAGATTTTCCTCAGTTAATTTTGTAATCACATTAAGTAACTTATCACTGTTGGATATCGCTGAAGCCTCTTTTTGTTGATGATCTTTCACTGTTGATCGTAACTTATAATTTTCAGATTCTAGCTGAAGCTTAGCTGATCAGGGATAATTGTAATATTCTTGCTGTGTTTAATGGAGTTGATACTCACACGTTATGAAATATTCATCAGACCTGGTGTAGCGGTGATATGGACATGATTAAGTTTAGAAATTTATTTAGTCAGGCTCAGTTATCCCATCGTGGATTTATAACAATAAACTTACACGATCCTTTGAACACGATACTGAGTCGGTCTTGATACAATTTTTGGATAATAGCAGCAGAGAAGGTGCTGTCTCCTACTTGACACCAACATGATCGCGTATTTTCCTGTGATTTTTCGCGATCAGCGATAGGCTGGGTAAGTCAACTAGAGTTTTGACAGGGTTGTCTCATACCAGATACTGAGACAATCGCGATTTTTTGCGATTTTCCAGGAAGGCTTATTTTGCGTAACAGAGAGTGAACCAATTAGAGGTTGTTCGACCTCTCTGCTGCACGGCCAATGATGCTGAACAATATTCACCTTGATAAAATCAACTGCAGTAATAAATGTCTTTGCTTCTATTGGCTCCTTTAGTTACCTATTAGAAATCTTCAAAAACTTCAAGTTTTTAATGATAAATTCAAGCCTATGTAGACATGCAATTTCTAAGTTCTGACATTACCTTCACAGCATAAGTTCTGACATTACCTTCACAGCATAAGTTCTGAAATTACCTTCACAGCATAAGTTCTGACATTACCTTCACAGCATAAGTTCTGACATTACCTTCACAGCATAAGTTCTGCCTGGAACTGACTGTTTAATTTTTATTCTTCAATGACTAGCGACATATTAAAACAAAGAAAGTAAGACAGGGTCAAATGCAAAAGTTGCACATATTCTGCTTAATTTTCACTAGTTTGCAAAAATTATATTCTTTGCTTAAAATTGTCTTGTTTACAGACATATTAGAAACGTGTCTCAGGGTGCTCCCAAATGTGGCATGATATATTCAATTCTAAGTGCAGATACATTTTCAAGTTTGGATTTACCTTCAAAATGTGGGTCTTCATTGTAGCAATGCACCTGTACATGTACAATCATTTCACCCTCAGGAAGGGATGAGAATATAATCTTTCTCTTTAATAAATCTGATACAAAGTTTTTAATTCCGTTGTGCACACAAAAAAATCTTAATCCTTCCCTTGTAAGGCTCCCTAGTGGCTTAAGACATATGATGATACTTCCAACCTTCCATGCGAGACAGCGTGATCTCATGCAGTGGTCAAAGATTATGTGGCACTTATCCAAGTAAGCTCTAGTTTTTGACTCTGCTTCATTCAATATGTTTCCATCCTTTAACATCTCCAATGTCAAGGTATAGTAGACTATACTGGTCACCACTGCTGAAATATATTTTGAAATATTAGATCCTTTTTGAGATATACTTATATGGTGATGACATTTCCTCAATGATGCCATATTTGTTCATGTCAGACATAAATATTCTTTAGCAGATTAGCTGGCACACGTTTGCTTTTGATGAAAGCTCAAATTATACAGTGCAAATTCAATTAAGTGATAGTGTAAGAATTTTTTAAGAAAATCAAGTGCACTATGTTTAACAGTTACATGTATCTACTACCTGAAATGGCTGTTGTAATACGTAAGTAAAATAATGAGTACCAATGGATGTATACTAAGATGTATACCACACGGAAGAACATATACTCCATTTACATGTATATAATCATGTAATAGAAACCTTAAATGATCTTTTAATACAGTAATCCAAGTTTTCAATGGATGACACATCTTTCATCTACATAATCATTGTCATATGAAAGACTGAAACTAATCTGAGTTGAAATGTGGCTTGGAAAGATCACATGGTGGTATGTAATATTTTACTAATGTGCATTGGCTGTTGTCAACTGAATACTAAATAATAATAAACAATCATAATGAAAATGTAAAATATAAAATGATAAACTTTCTTTATTTCACACAAGGTCAATGTACCTTTAGCCATTCTTTCAAAATATTGCCATGTATATGTATCTCAAAAATAGCATAGCTTTTAAAGTGCTGGTATAAAGGAACTTGATTTACAAATACTACTGGTGTATCAAATTGTGATCCATCCAAGGGACATTAATACGCATAATAAACATTGTTTCAACATTAGGTTATGTTTCAACAGTAGGCTATCGCTTTTATATTCTTTAAATCTGTGATGAAATTAAACTCATAATAATTAGTAACGTAATAAAATAACAACAGTACATATAAATATAAACTGTCTTCTAAATAAATTAAACATGGATCACAGTTTCATTGAAATCCTCTGCTCTCAGTCTCTCTCTATCTCTTATGCATAAAAGAATACGGAGAACCAGGCACGTACTGTATAGTGAGACAGAAAAAGAAAACATGTTGCACCATGTAACCTACATTAACATGTGACTTCATAATGATTAGGTGTACACGTTCTATGGGATCTGAATACAGTGTTCGCAGTACCAATGATACAAAGTTGCAATAGCCTGCCAAGACTTTACGGTACATATTTTGCTTAGGGGGAAGACACATACTGTAATCTACTCAATGCTTTGTGTGTTTTTATTTCATTCTTCCTATTTTATAAAACATAAATAAGGGTCTGAAAACAGAATATTTAATACTGAAATGTCTTTACCACCCAGCCTTTCTTTTTCACTGAGGTAGCTGGTAAGGCAATCACATAATAAACATAGGGATGGGCTATGCATAAACGCCTTATGATAAGTCTCTTTATCCCCAACACCACATCTCTTTACAGAAGAAAAATATTACTGGGTAACAGATTGTTAACATGCAAGCTAGCTGGTTTACACTTTGTTACCATATATGGCCATACCATTAGTTTCTTGACCATGGGTCATGGGTTGTGGACCGTGTGGCCTTTCGATTTGCTGCCTCAATCCCTGCACTATTAGGACTTGCTCAGTTTCATTCAAGGCATGAAACAAAGATGAAAATGCTTCAGGAAGCTGTGCCTTGATCCTTTGAAGAAGCTTTTCTGCCATTTGCCTTCTTCCCAGTTTAAGCATCTGTTCATATTCTTCTGAAGATAAAAGTCCTTCTTTCTCAAAGAAAGGCAAAATAATTCTGGGAGCAAGCTCTTCTAAAATATAGTCTTCAACTGATGGCCAATGCTCAAAGAGGTCTTCTACTGTGAAGTTCTTCCCAGTTGTCTTTTCTGTCATAGAAACAAATCTTAATATATAAAGAAAAACAGATGACAAAATAGGAAGCATTGAGACAGATGGACCCATATTCTACCATACCATACAAATGTTGACTTACCATGACCCAGTTTTCAAAGCCTTTTTATGTTTCATTTTAGCAAGATGTAACATTACTTTAGTAGCTTATGTGTCCATATTCAATTGTGCAAATATCTGTTGCAAATGCATCATGTGAGTATTTGTGTGTACATATATTGCAAAACAGGGACATAAGTATCCTCACAAACTGTGGACACACCATGAAACATTTAGGATTCAGCAATAGTTTTTCTCGAAGTTGATATAAAATATCATTCAGTACCAAAAATAAGTATTGTACATTAAAGAAAAAATAGCATATTGCTGTATGCCAAGAAATTATTTGACATGGAAAATAAGTATTAATGACAAAAACTGCAATTCTGATAGAGCTGGTCAAAATATTTGATCATAAGTTAGGTGTCCCCTCCAGTTTCTGCAAGTGCAGCAATGGTGGTTCGATAATGTATGTATGTACTTCTGTTATTTTGTATATATTCTACTGAATTTTAACACCTCTTCATTTTGTTTTTTTTTTATTTTGTTGTACTTAATTTACAGTTTCCTGAAACATTAGCGTCCTAAATTTCTGTGCAACTGATTTTCACATTTTTAGAATTTACCGGTAATCTCAATGTTGGCACTAAAGAGCCTCTTTGCACTGAGGTGACATAAAACGCTACTACATAAAACACTACCACATAAAACACTACCACATAAAACACCATTACATAAAACACTACCACATAAAACACTATTACATAAAACACTACCACATAAAACACTACTACATACATTTTCATTTAGTTTTATTTATTCTAACCTGTTCTTGGTTACGTGCTATAAAACACTGCTACATACATCCTGGTGCAATTATGTATGCTACCTTGTTATCAATGATAGTTTTGTTCTGTTTACTCATTGTGCTTCCCAGCATCATGCGGTAGACACAACATTATAACCAATCATCCACAACAACCAATCTTTCACGAAAATAAAATCTCATGAGATTAGGGCCATTACTACATCTTGGGCCTACTTGAATCCCGCTTCTTTGGATGATATTATCATAGCTGCCATCTCATCATTGTATTGTTGATCTCTGATGAACAACAATGAAGGCATTTATTTCTTGGGCTAACTCATAACAGTAGCAGAGTAAGTGCCATCAAATGTGCAACATTCATCCAGTCTGTGATGGCTAAAAACGACTGTCAATATGCTCATGGTCTCCCACAATTATAAATTAGGATTAAAACGTCTTATGTGAGCAATGCGTAAGGCAATTTCTAGACATGCCGACACCACTCCTGGCCCAAGTTCAGTGATGTGCATAATACCTTAAGCAGCAGCTAAATAACCATTGTGCTGCTCTAGACAGATCAACTAAAAGACATACAGCAGTTCAATGAATACTACATGGACAACACACATGCAATGTGAGATTGACCTGTCTGGATGTTGTTGTTATTGTTATGTGGTTTAATGCCATTTTTCAGCACATGATAGGCAATACATGGCGGCCAGTATTAATGATGGAGGAAGAACCTGGGAAAACCCCAGAAAGAACCACCGACCGACGAGAAGCTATTGGCAAGCTTTCTCACATACCCACAATGGCCGAATCCGAGACTCAAGCCCACGCAGACAGAGGTGAGATGGCAGTGATCCATAACAGACAGCGCTTTAGACCACTCATGGCCCCTGACCTGTCTGGAATCCAACCACACCATGTATGTAGAAAATCTGTAAATAGATGGAATGACTGCTCAGCTTCAATCTAAGTGTCACGTTGACCGAGGATGTCTAATGGTAGGTGTGGGAGGACAAACAACAGCTCACAAACATGCTCTTAATCCCTGCAATTTCAGTGCTAAGCAGATAATATAGCATAGATAAGTTGGTTTTAGCAATCGCACACTCTAGCTTGTAAACCTTATTGAATCTCCCGAGGTCAGTGGCTCAGCATTGCCTGCCTTCTCCCTGTGCATATAAGCACTACACCTAGTAATTTGGAGGAAGCGATTTCTTTTCCAGACTGATGGAACATGCCACTGATGTTGCAGGTGTAGCCTTCACTGCTGTTTCACGAATGGAATTTCCCAGGGGATTGACACAGTTATTAAGGATATATGGGGTTCATGGAATTTTCTCAGGAGGTTTGGGGAAGATGCTGTCATGATCATGATTACCAGCTAATACCTGTTCATGAAAATATATTGCCTTCTGAAGGTATGGGCTAAAATGCATCCTGTCTCAAATTATGCTTTGTAAGAACAATAACAACTCCTCCTTGGGTACTGGTCATGAGGCTCTAATATTGGGTGAAAATTTAATGTAGGTTAGCATGGGGATACTTGTCACAGAAGTTAAGAAAATAAAATTTTCTTTAAAACAGGTATCATCAATGTTACAAAAAAAGTTGCAGATGGTCCATCTACCTTTGCTAAGAAAAGAAAACTTATCCCCACATCACTGAGGTTATATGAAAAAGCCCTCATCTATTGACTTTAGGGCAAGCAGGGTATGAAGAAGAAAAGAGAACTAAAGGAAGATTATCCCAGAATTTTTAGAATCACTATCAACTGTAGTTTTGGCAAAGGACATCTCTCGATTTTAGTTATGTAAAAGATGAGGTGTCTGCTAAAGCAGGTTACATTGTATATAATATCCTGTAAATATCTATAGTTGAAAACAATGTATAATGCTGTATATGCAATTGCTGAAAGCTGTTTATATTGATTATTTATGACCTTCTTGCCCACATAGTTTATAGGCAGAATTAGACTTGTGTTGAAAAAAATCTGAATGAAAGCATTATTGTTTGATGCGATTTTATGTGCAGTTACATGACAACAAAGAATGAAGTCAACTGTATTCATTTATATACAAATTCGTACATGCAAGAAAGTGTTTAAGTTCATGCAAGCCTAGAGGGGATGAAACCAGTGTGTTGTTCAAAAGCATCCGGATATTTATCATGTATCAGTCAGAAACTGCAAATGGGAATCACACATTTCTGTCCAAACCACAGCCTTCCATGCCTCCATAGTATGAACTGCCTACAAGCAGCACGTCAGTTGGCGCTCATCAAGGCAACTTCATCGTTGAGGACAAGAACATCCCGTCAGTACATCCTGGCCAAGACAAGTACAGCCTCATCAAGGATTTGCACTTGAAAATCCTGAAAAATTATTTTAGTTTGTAATATGCTATTTTGAAAAGGTAAAAGAAAATATATTGGAAAAAAATAATAGGAACATGCACTTCTTCAAATTTTAGTCATCTTTCATCAGCAAAGTCCACTGTAAAATAAACATGGATCAAAACCACACATGGTTTTTATTTTGACATAAGCACTGAGAGTTCCATCACAACTAGAACTGATATTAAATGTACTTTATGTTAAGATGGACAGCTCAATGTTGTGGGGGAGCATTTCTAGAAATCAGAGACTCCTGCGCTGGGATCAAATAGGAATGGCTAATTACAGATGAAGATATTATTTATGCATGAATTTTATCCTTGTCTCATCAGCTTATATTTGTTTAGCATAGTGAGGTACCCACATTGAAACCAGGTAATGAAAAGAATCTACGCGATGAGTATCGATTGTAAATAAAAAGAGTCCTTATCATTTACATATGTATGCATGACTGTTTTGGATGGCTTACAATTTTAAAATTCTTTCACAGTGGTTGCAAAGATATAATCTAAGCATATGTCTCATTTGGTAAGCAGTCTCGTTAAAAGTCTTGAAACTTCTTACATTAAACAAATTCTTAAGCATGTTAAGAATAATGCATTAAGAGACAGTAGACATTCTAATCAAAACTTGAGATATTCATTACCAGCAAACGTCATATGTTGTCTCTCACAACACCTATTCCAGGTCCGTGGGCATCTACCTACATATTCCACACAATGTTCTGGTAATTCTGTGTTGGGGGTTGGGTGATAGCCACCACACTGCCTTGAACCTGGCTCCAATGCATTAAAGAAAATGCTGTGGTGGAACTGCAATATATGTATGAACAGTTTCATCAGCCTGTCTGGCTCCGCACTTATGATCTCATCCAGTTCTTTATTTGAGTACTGAGTAGGTCCTTATTTACACTGGCAAGTAGAAGTGTTTCTTTCTCCTGTGCAAGAGCATTTTCTATTTGTTTCAAAAAGTTATCATCCCAAATTGCTTTGCAGGAAGGTGGCCTATAAATGAAACCAACTAGGAATGATATTGCATTATTTTGAGAAATATTCACCCAAATACTCGCAATTTCAAGTGACTTCGCCTTTCTGCATTTACATCTTCGTTACTGTATACAGCAAGACCCCCCCTTCTGTCTCTCTGTCCCTGCGTAATGGTTTATTGTAGCCTTGACAGTAAAATAGATTATCATTGTGGTTAGCATTTAATTTGGTTTCAGTGAGTCCTAAAACATGTGCATTATTTTCCTTGGTAGACAACATGAACTTAATGTCAGTTTTTCCCCTTATACCTTGTACATTTAAGTGACCTATGTTAAACATTTTTTTGTATTTAGTTTCATATGAATTATATGTGTGTCATCATGCAATGGGGTACTCACTGAGATTCTCTCCATACTACTTTTATCATTTTGCTATGATATAAGGTTGCCATATAAATGAGGTGGCCTCTGTATTTTCTATGGTATCTGTACATGGCCTTCCTTTATCCAATGATATTTGGGTGGGGTGGTGAGTAGCAACAAAAAGTAAAGTAGTTTTAACATAAACTGTTTGGCAAAATAAATAAACCTACAATACAAGTACGTGTATGCATTTTTAAGTTGTGCAAACCACTACTGACTTGTAGATATTAGTGTCTTTGCCAAGACGAGTGTTAGGGGTCCACTGTTGACAATCTGGTTAGAATTCAAACATTGATTAATGAAATTACTAAGTTTTGAGCATTTTAAAATATCCAAGATGCTTTTCGTTTATAAAACTGAGGGGGAGGGGATGACGTGAGGGAGTGCGAATACTATACAAGAAACTGAGTACCTGTGGGTTTTTCCAATACTTCTCAAAGCACGTCTATTAAAATCATTCTCGTACCACAAAAAAACTATTTAAATATAACTATTAAAGTAGTTCTACATAAATTTCAATGTTTCCTCTCAAAACTGAGAGTAGAGAGGAAAAGGATAAGGAGAAAAGAACGAGAACAAAAGAAGATTGTACTCACCTTGTTGACATTTTGTACGGTCTTGTAGCGTGGTTGTGTTTTATGTCATCAACTTCAGTGCTCACAATTTGACATATAAATGATAAAATTTCAGTCCACGGAATTATGTGTGTTATTCTTTCAAGATCTGCCGATCACTGCCGAGCAGGATTTCAATAATGAGAAGCTCTAAGTACTTGATATTACCTCAAAAATGTCTTTTAAATAGTATTTGGGGCCCCGAGTGGCTGAGTGGTCTAAAGCGCTCACCGTTACGGATCACTGCCATCTCACCTCTGTCTGTGTGAGTTCGAGTCTCAGGCTCGGCTAGCGTGGGTATGTGAGAAAGCCTGCCAGTAGCTTCTCATGGGTCGGTGGTTCTTCCCGGGGTTTTCCAGGGTTCTTCCTCCACCAGTTATACTGGCCGCCATGTATAGCCTATCTTGTGCTGAAAAATGGCGTTAAACCCTACAACAACAACAACATAAATAGTATTTAATCAGTTGATATACATAAATGTCCCAACATTTTTTTAAAAGAAAATTCACCCTCAGCTGCACTTTTGTGCCTTTATGTATATTCCATAAATTAGAACAATACGGCATTATTTTTAAATAGTTGTACCAGGGAACATAACTCAAATTTCACTCTTTAATTTTTTTTGGAGGGGGGTCGTAAAATAGTTTGCATTTAATAATTAGATACTAATGCATCAAATAAACAACTAAAATCATTTAAATTTAACAGATTATGTACAATCATCATTATTTTATCAGTTCAAAATATAAATAAATAAATTATACATAACAAACCAGTAATAAAACTGTTTGTCTCAATTTATTCGTAAATAAGCAAATTGATTTCCTAGAATAAATTTCCATTTATGATTAACACAGCTAATATCCTAACATTATAAAATATCTGTGCATACACGTACTTTAGCAATGGTATCATCTACTGGTCTCCAAGGATTTTACACAAGAACTATATTGAGAAAAAATAGCTCAGTAATATCGTACTACCCAACCCGACTTCACTTACATCCAAATTGACATCACACAGTAATATGGACAACACTTCCACTGAAATTCAAGTAGACATCACAACATGGTATGGACAACTCTCCCACTTAAATTCAAATGCACAGGACAGCATAAGATGGGAAAGACTAACACTTGATTTCAAATGCACAGGACAGCATAAGATGGGAAAGACTAACACTTGAATTCAAATGGACATTGCAACATAATATGGGCAATCTGGGTACACATGCTTGATTCGTGTAATTTTGCCAGAAACTGTGTACAGTGTATTCAGACCAGAAATCTAAGTAAAATACACCAATGTGCATCCAACCCAGAGTTTTGACAGTCTATTACAAAATGAAGCCCTTAGAATCTCCACTAATACATACTGATGAATAGATGACAGGCACGGTACAATGTACAAATGACACAGGGCCAGAACATAAGCTTGCGTAAACTTCATCAAAGTGATCTATTTTAATACAAGATTATAAACTAAACTATTATCTCATGCTTTTTGGCAACTTTTTTGGGGGAGCGACCAATACCCAAAGAACTCATCAACCTACTTATCAAACCATTATCTTCTGAAACACAAAATAAAAACAATTGGATTAGACTGTCTCTTAAAACTTGATTTTGTATGTGCAGTGGATTGCTGCTAACAAAACAGATACCAAAAAATGTAGCATGAACAGCTTTAACATCTCCTAAACCCATTCAAAGAAAATAATAAACAATAATATAAAAAGCTAACTTTCATTGTCCACACACACACACACATACACGTTTTTTTATGGGAAACAGAAATAAAGAAAGTCTGTCAAAAACAGGATTGACTGTACCATGGACATAAACATCTACATGACTGAGGAATTTCTTGAAGTGCTGTAAAATTAACTATTTTCTTGAGG
Organism: Sinohyriopsis cumingii; assembly: GCA_028554795.2. Classification (NCBI taxonomy): domain Eukaryota; kingdom Metazoa; phylum Mollusca; class Bivalvia; order Unionida; family Unionidae; genus Sinohyriopsis; species Sinohyriopsis cumingii. The sequence goes on from CM068824.1 coordinate 100,418,217, forward strand.
AAAGATCTACATTATTTTACATATTTGATGCCAATCTTTAATGAGTGAATGTTTTTTGTTTGCTATCTAGATGTACTTTGCTAATTCATAACTTACATTTTTTAACTCCTAAAATAAATTGATCTAATTCATCCTGCTATGGATATAATGCTTTTCTAATAATATGGAGTGTGTAAAGTACATTTTCCTGACAATTTTGATGCAAAAACAGCAGAATACAGTACCATGAAACCTCTATATACATATTTTCTTCTAATAAGTATTGACTGTTTATTGTTTTAATTCAATGACATATGAACCAGAAAAAGTGCTGTGCAAATTGTATGATCAGCAAAGCACATCATCCATAAGTTTGCAAAGCTGTTTTCAGTTTATACTTCCTTGAAATAAAGAAAATAAACAGTCAACCCTTTAAATTAAATTTAAAAGCACAAATAGGTATATAAGTTCATAGTTTGATAGCATCCTTTTATTTAATCATATCTGAATTCTGTTCATTAAGGAGCAATAGTACACAACAGGGACTCCCATTTGATATATTTGCAGCTAGTGAATCCCAGTGATATATTTACAGCCAATCATAGAAAAGCTCGTGGCTGATGTCAATACAAAAGTTTAGTACATGGCCACCATTGTTAAAGACAATATAGTTCAATAATGTTCATTTAAGAGCATTTTTCTTCAAAGGCATAACTGACATACATGATTTAAGTCCACATTGTATACTTACCAATTAATATGGATATTTGCAACAGATGGGTTTTTCTTTCAGCCCAAGTTCACTGTTTAATGTAATCCAGCACCCCACCTGATCAATATTCACACAAGTCGTAGTCTTATCTAACGCTCACTTTTCTTGTCAGATAGACTTAAAAATGTGGGCATGCCTATTTTTATTCCCGCTCCAGTCAAATTGTGCTCCAAGTGCAAATGTTGCTGTTATTTGATTAGTCACAAACGGAATTTGTCAAATGTATCACATCACTATTTTTGAAGCACTCCCATAAAAAGAACAGAATTAGGAGCAGCTTCGGTGACTGAATTCAGGAATGGCACCTCTTATTTCTAAACTGAATATGTGAACATTGTTCAAACCTAATATCTTGATTATTTCAAAGAATGGTTTATTTCATACAGCTTTTTCACAACTCATTTCTTTCCATCAAACCTTTAGTTAGAATGGAAGAATGGTGAAATTTATCAAAAACGGCAGCAATGGGGCATTTAGCGAATATTGTGTATCTGTGTAGTCAATAATTTGTTATAATTTTGTCTCAAGTTATCCCTTTAAAGTTGATGTGAATACAGATATAACATTCTGTTGCCAAAGTTCACAGACCAAATGCTTATTTATAGAGGGTTTAGCAACTACTGAAATGATGTACATAACTGACCAAATGGCATAGATTCTTCTCAAACAAAATTAAATTTAAAGTCACATGATCAAACCATAGAGCCAAATGCAAATTAAAAAGCAATAGTAATCCAAAGGTAAATGCTTGGTGCATGCACATATAGTATAAAAATGGGCAGGTCCAGTACGTAAGTGCTGAGGTGGCATAAAGATGTTTTTTCCCCATGTCTACTACCTTGGTCTCCCTCTTGAACAGCCCCCCCCCCACCACTTCCCATGACCAGCAACACCTGCTATTTTAAGGCAAGATCCCCTTGATATTACGGGTGGTAAATTTTTTGACAGGATATAATTACAATTAATGGAGATAAATGCAACACATTAAAAAATTCTAATGATAATTCTGTGATCATTTAAATTCTGAGTTTTGATGTACCTGATGTTCCAGAGCCAGTTCCATCTGCCTGTGTAGCCGGGCTGGATCCAAACAGAGTACCACCGATCTGTTGCTGCTTGACCTTCTCCTTTGTTCCATAGTCTTCCAATCTCAGATCTGATAAATCCTCTTCCAATATATATCCCTAGAGAAAGACAATTTTGTTCTTTAATTTTTGCAACTGCCTAAGTAATATGTTCATAGCATCAGTGTCTCTATCTAAGATGTTCATAAGATTATTAGAAATTTCCCATACTCAGAATATAAATACCTTAAGAGTTTAACATTTTTGGCAATATCACACTGCCTTCATCAGCAACTACCGTTGATCACATGATTAATAATGGTCACGTGATACAAGGAAACTTGTTTAGATGGGTGGTAATTCAAGCCCCTCATCCCTGTTTAGTGCTGGCCTCTGCTGCCATATTGCAATCGCCCCCTTCACGTTCCTATTCCATGTGATGTCCACATATATGATGACCATGGGCTGATTGGGATTGATGAAATGTCCCATATTGTTGCAATGTTCGTGTATGACAGATGACTCCACTGATGTGTTACATAACCATTGTTTCTAACAATGCATATTTCACCAATGTGTTTATCTGCACATACACCACAATGTTCAATTTTATTGTCTTGTTCTTCACACATGTAAATTATATTAAAAAGTTGTATGGTTTGTGATACGTGATCAGCAGTATTCACTTATGAAAGCAGTGTGTTATTGCTGAAAATTTAAAACTCTTAAGATATGTACTCAGTATGGGAAATTTCTAATAATTATTAATTTATGCAAACCAAATAATCAAAATATTCAGTTGCAAGTCCATTGGATTTACATATTTGGTGTTTGGTTGTCTAGTGTGTGGGTCTTAATTTAAACTGAGAGAGAGTCTATGGGATAAAGGCTGTTTCTTACCAAATAAAATATATTTTCTCACATAACTATCATATCAGAATCCAAAAGCAAGAATCATTAGAAGGGACTAATACTCCAATGGCAGATACTAATCCTGAAATTCAACCCAAGACCACATCTTCCTTCTAAGTGTTTAAATCGCATCTAATCATTTTCAGAAATAACATGTGTCAAACTAGCTGCAGTGGTGGACATATTTTGTCAGATTTACATCTTTTGGAATCCACATGCTGACATGACTGTTTTGGAATCAACATGCTGACATGACTGTTTTGGAATCCACATGCTGACATGACTTTTGGAATCCACATGCTAACATGACTGTTTTAGAGAAGAAATGATCATAACAAGAATTTTAAAATGGCTACTATGGCTGCCATATTGTACACTGGTTGGCCACATTTCCATTTGGAGCCAACTAGACATTACAGTTCGTTTAGCCAAAACAGCGCCAATAAAAGATGACTTCTAGAAGTAGCCGTAAAAAGTGATTTTTGCGATGGCCATTGTGAATGCCATGTTTGCATGATTAGAAGTCATATGGTCACCATATTCAAATATGATCAAATAAACATCATGCACAGTCTTTATGTAATTGTGATTAATTATGCATCCGTTGATAAGAAAGCTGTGTTTTGTATTGATATATTGGTTATAGAATCTGGCCAGAATACTTCTTTTATAAAATATCTTTGGTCCTATTAGCCAAACTAATGTCAATTTTAAAATTTTGATATTGCAATTTGTCCTTTACACCATCATATCAACATGCTATTTTAACAAACTCTCTCTCGGGGCCCTGATTGGCCGAGTGGTCTAAAGCGCTCTCCGTTACGGATCATTGCCATCTCACCTCTGTCTGCATGGGTTCGAGTCTCCGATTCGGCCAATATGGGTATGTGAGAAAGCTTGCCAGCAGCTTCTCGTGGGTCGGTGGTTCTTTCCGGGGTTTTCCCGGGTTCTTCCTCCACCATTAATACTTGATGCCATGTATAGCCTATCTTGTGCTGAAAAATGGCGTTAAACCCAACAACAACAACAACAACAACAAACTCTCACTCACTCCCTGTCTCTCGTCACATGAGTGCTTTTAAAAATACATTTTTTTCTCATCTGCAAAACCTTCAGTAAACTGAACAAAATCTCAAATTAGAGTAGAGAACACATTCCACCAATACACCTTGCATATCCATGTAATGAACGGTATTTCTTACAGACAACAATTACACCATGTGTAATAGTGTGAGTAGGAAGGAATTCTGCATTACTGATGAATAAGCATTACACTCTTAAAATTAGTTTATCCCCAAATAAACTTAGTATTAGTATTAGTATTGCATATCTGAATGAAAGTAGGTGGGATGGTTGATGTTAAGCTGATAAAAAAAATATAATTTACACACCATATTTTAGAGGGATCCTCTTTGCTGTTTGTGTGTTGGTTTTGCTCTGGGCCACAAGTCATGCCACACCTATGGGTCCCAGAGAAGCAAGGCATGTGTCACGTTGCAGTAAAGAGCGGAGATAGGAGGAGAAGGCAATATCTGATGGCCAAAATTTTGCTTTCTTGACAAAATAATTATATAAGTAAGCCCAGGAAATAGCGGCAGTTCAAACCTCATTTGCGTTTAGTTACATACAAGAAGGTTCTTGATCGGTAAGGGACTGTTAAGTCCTTTAAATGATAATGACAGTTGCCATGAAACAGTGTTAGTCAAAAAGTCAATGGATCCATTAAGAGAAGAAAAAGATGCTTCATCCCTTCTTTTTAGCTATGAAAACATTGAGATAAAAATGTGGTGACCTAACAGGGTATAAATGCCTATCTTGATCATCCGCAGCACAGATTGGACTGAGACTGGTCATCTCTATAGGTGCTGGAGCTACTGAAGATAGCTGATACTTTTGTGTGCTAAACTCAGTTAGCAATCAAAGTCATATCTCACTCTCTTAGTATCTTCTGTTAATAATATTTATGATCAAATTTCTCTTGTCATCATTTAATTTCTGCTCATCCGGTTTCGGTTGTGCACCTTGCAGATACCTTCATATACTTATAATTGTCCCTGTGCAATGCATTGAAGTAGTGTCCACAAATGATATCAATATCAAATCATATTTGGCATACTTCTTATCTGTCTGATTCATCAAAACCAACTGGAGACGCTATCACTTGTGTTACCATCAGTAGTGAAGATAGGAAGTGAAACAACACATCAGGGTAGATCCATATGCATTAAAATTGTTATGACCATTATGACAATACTCATACTTATCTATTTTATGAGTAGACAAGTGGTTTAAGACATGTCAATTTGCTCTGAAGCATTTGTTATACCTCATCATGAGCAAGATGTTGGTAGGCATTACATTAACCCAATAAGCCTACCAATTCACCATTAGGAGTATACCAACTCATGACCACTTCTTTGATATGATATTGACTGGCAGTAATTTTTCCTGTTCCAATTGATTAGTGATGGATGGGTTTTAGTAGTCCATCTGACAAAATCATAATGAGAGTTTAGCATAAATTTTGAACTCCTTAACTGTGTAGTACATATAACAAGTGTAAACAAACCCAACTTGTCACATCAAGGACTGCTAGCCACCAATGGCTGTCAACAGTGATAGCAACAATGCGGCACATTCATAAGAGTTATTTTCTATCGGTACAAGCTGTATGTATCAGGGTGTTAGATTATATATCCAAATAATATAAGCAGCAAGTGAATTTGGTCCCACACCTACAAGGGTGAAGGCATTCAAGTTGAAGGTAATGAAGTATGACAATGACCTTGATGACAGAATGTTCAAGTTACTGAGTAAGAGTCAGCTACTATTATAGAATCACCTTAAGAAGCAATCAAGGAAATGAGTAAATCTTAATTTCCTTGACAATGGACATACACTCCTGAATGTAATACATGACATGAAATAAACTAAGAAGCCTAAGTTAAACTCATATCTCAAACAGCTTTATGATATGAAGCAGCAGCAAAAGAAACTTTAAAATATACACATGTGACCTTGATCTTAAAAACTGCATCCACAATACATGCAATATGATTTAGTCACAATACCAAGCTTCAGCCTTTAATCTCAAAGAGCTTTAATGTTTGAGACGACAGTTTAAAAGTCTCTGAGGCCTGACCTTGACCTTAATGGTAGCACATCAAATGTTGTACCAGACGCCATATAGTGATTATGTACATTTGTGCCAAATCTCAAATGGCTTTTAAAAAATTGAATCAAAGGAAACGTCTGATGAAAAGTAAATTATCTGGGTTGATACCTTGACTTTAGAATTGGATCCCAAATGCTGTATGTTATGTGCTTCTAGTGATGGCGTGCAAGTACATTGCGTTTCATCTACTTATCTCAAACAGCTTTAAAGTTTTAATGTGGAATGGGAAGTGATGCATAATCGACCAAACTAACTACTGACCTTGATCTTGAAGATCATCCTTTGTCAGAAACAGGACAATCATACTAGTGATGATACATACATATATGGAGTTTTGTTGCTTAATCTGAAATGGATTTAAAGTTCTGGAGTACAAGGGAAAGTGTGAGCAAAAAATATCACGTTGAGTTATGACCTTGACTTTTAAGATTGGATCCTGAATACCAACTGTGGCAGAGTGGCATAAAGTCCTCACTTTTACGATCTCTGCCATCTCACCTCTGTCTGCATGGGTTCGAGTTTCAGGCTCTTTCTGTGTGGGTATGTAAGAAAGCTTGGCAGTAGCTTCCTGTAGCCTGTTGGTTTCTATCCAGGTTTTCCAGGATTCTTTCTCCACCATTTATACCTGCCGCTACACAAGTATATCATGCGCTGAGAAATGGTGTTAAATCCGAAACAACAACTAACATTTTCATAATTCCCTTTGTGTAATTTTAATTAGTCTGACCAAGGCCTTTAAATGAAATCTTTATATCTCACTCTTGTCAGGATGTTCACTCACTGCATTTATATCTGTGATATACTGACTTTAGTTGTTACTGCACTTGTATGTAGCTATAGGGAACATATAATGATCATTAAAATATTTTGCATAAATCGTCCAATATATTAAAAAGGGCATATGTTATAAATTTAACTAATTTCGCAATAGGAGTTCAAATATGCACACGAAATGAAATAATCCCATGCTGAGTGGGATACAGCTCAGATATACTAATACGTCAGTATTCAGTACACTCAAGGGGTAAAAAAAAAGGCAAAACGGTTGCATTTCTAATCAACTGAATCAAATGACATCATTCTGGTTATTGTAAGATGACTTGGCTGTTTGCAATGACACTAAATGCATAAGAAAAAAGAATTCATTTTGGTTGATGAAGACACATGTAATAAAAATTTTATTTCAAGTCTCAACACCAAGAGTCAAATACAAAGGCCGACATGCATTATTAAATTCATTTAGTTAAAAACAATTGTAATGTTTTCAAACATTTCAAATATTAACAATATTTTATAATGAAAACCAATCCAGTGCAGCATTAATTGTACATGAAAAGCATATGCTATGAACATATAATGTTATCTAAATTGATTTAGCCTGGCGAATGAGTAAAAGTACAGTGTGACCCCGCTATAACACGGTAGTTGGAAACCATAGAATCTGACCGTGTTATAGACCAAACCGTGTTATAAGCAATCATAACACAGTAATGACCAGTATCATGATCGGTGTATACTGATAGAAACTGTATCATGACTACCATATCTTTACAATCCTAGTACTGATACTTTGCTATTACAGCAATACAGCAATGTATAATATCATTATCTGCATGCAGTAATACCTATTGTATTGGGACTCTGCAATATCTATACATCCCTAGTAATCACACCTTGCTTGTACTGTATAACATGAATGTATCATCTCCTGACCTGTGTATGCAAAAATATATCATGCTGTGACTCATATCTATACACAGTCATCGCACCTTGTAAATACAGCAAAACAGCAATGTACCAAAATCAAATGATACAAAGATACAAGACATTAAACTGTTTCATTGAGCTAAAATCTGAAAATTTAGGCTTTTATGTTTGAGCACAGAAAGGTAAATATTCAAGAATATGTTTCTAAAACAAAAAACAGTTAAAAGTCTTTATCATTAGCAAGCCTGGGGAGGGAGGGTTGTAATGTAATGTAATTTACATCTTTCCCAAAATCCACTTGGTCAGTATTGTATTTACAACCCCATATTGTCCGACAATCAAGACCCTAAATGTTTTATACCTTTTCCTTTCCATCCTCCATATCCATCTCGGTCTTAACCTCTTCATAACAGACACTACCTAAAATAAAATGATAATGTTATATACTATATGAGCTAGTAACCAAATGAATTTTATTGTAATGTATACAATGTTTACTGATACGATGTTTATTGGAAAATGCTGACTGAAGTAACATATTCGCTCAGTTGTTTAAGGTTGCTTAATTATTGCACCTGTACAAGTTGCACAACAATGTCATCAGATACAGTAATCTTTCTATTTATTTTTCAATGAATGAGATTTGCCCCTTTTCTCATACCGGGGTCACTACAGCTTAAATGTGACATTTAACTAGGTTTATTTCATGTCAAATTGTATTTAACATCCCACAAATATCATCTGACCATGTGTGCATGACAGTGAGATATAGAATGTATATCCAAGTACTATAATGCAAGTACTCTGGTTAAGGTTGGAACCACCAGACCACATGATGATCCAATGTACAAGTTTCATGGCAATTGTCTAAGTAGTTTAGGTTGGAACTACCAGACCACATGATGATCCAATGTACAAGTTTCATGGCAATTGTCTAAGTAGTTTAGGTTGGAACCATCAGACCACAGGATGATCCAATGTACAAGTTTCATGGTAATTGTCTAAGTAGTTTGGGATGGAACCACCAGACCACAGGATGATCCAATGTATAAGTTTCATGGCAATTGTCTAAGTAGATTAGGATGGAACCACCAGACCACAGGATGATCCAATGTACAAGTTTCATGGCAACTGTCTAAGTAGTTTAGGACGGAACCAGTAGACAAATTATCCAATGTACAAGTTTCATGGCAATAGTCTAAGTAGTTTGGGATGGAACCACCAGACCAAAGGATGATCCAATGTACAAGTTTCATGGCAATTGTCTAAGTAGTTTAGGTTGGAACTAACATACCACAGGATGATCCAGAAGTTTCATGGCAATGGTCCAAGTAGTTTAGGATGGAACCACCAGACCACAGGATGACCCTATGTACAAGTTTCATGGCAATGGTCCAAGTAGTTTAGGAAGATCAACAGTAATGACTTGTGCTAAAGACAATGGACAACATGCCATCCCATTAATTTTTTTTCTGGACTATGATTAGTAGAACTAAAAATAGTAGAAATTCTGAATTTCTGACCTGTCCCTATTCTGACTAATACATTTTCCCTAGAGCTACACTCATATGGTGATAAAAGTACCTGAATTTGCCATTCTAGACCCAACTTGGCAGAAAATCTAAACTTTTTAAAGTTTACCTCTATCATTGTGTACATTATTCTGCTTTTCAATACTAGGCATTCGGTCAGAATACATATTCACATAGGAACCTTGCTGTAATCATACAGTGCTACAAACATATACACATAGGAATCATGTGGTAATCATACAATGCTACATATTCACCTATGAACCATGTGGTAATCATACAGTGCAAGATATATATTCACATATGAACCATGTGGTAATTATACAGTGCTACATACATATTCACCTATGAACCATGTGGTAATCATACAGTGCAAGATATATATTCACATATGAACCATGTGGTAGTAATCATACAGTGCTACCTACATATTCACATATGAACCACATGGTAATCATACAGTGCTAGAAACAGATTCACATATGAACCATGTGGTAATCATACAGTGCTAGATACATATTCACATATGAACCATGTGGTAATTATACAGTGCTAGATACATATTCACATATGAACCATGTGGTAATCATCCAGTGATAGATACAGATTCACATATGAACCATGTGGTAATCATTCAGTGCTAATACATATTCACATATGAACCATGTGGTAATCATACAGTGCTAGATACATACATGTAACAACAAACTTTCAAATGATCAAATTGGTTATAGTAATGTTAACATCTTGAAATTATCTGTCACAGCTGATGATTAAATACCCAGCTTTTTTTATAATGCTGCACAGTTTTCAGTAATGACATATATAAAGAAAATGCACTTTTTTCAATAAAATGTGACATGGGATTTTACTCATAGCAAATCATTTGAGTTTTCAGCAAAGATATATGTAGTCCTGACCCTGGTACAAACTGAGATACATACACTCATCTTGTATGCTAATTCTAGCATGAAGAATGGTTGATAAATAACCTTAAAGACACATTAAACCAAAGTTAGTGAAGCATGAATCACTGATCAGTGTGACCTACTTTTATGCCAAAAGTGTTGTACTTATTAAGATGCATTCTCTCACAAGATTCATTAATCTAGATATCACAGTGTGTATATATATATATATATATATATATATATATATATATATATATATATATATATATAGGATGCTTGCTAAAACCTAGTTAGTCATAAGCCAGACAGAGTTCAATTATACAAGTAAAATGCGAAATGTTAGTCTCATTTGCATTAACAGTACAATGAATGTTACAGAGATGTTTGACAATTATAGTATGAAAAAGGTTTGAGAAACCAACTTAAAACAAAATATAGCCAGTGTCAGTGAAGCATGAAATACATATGTCAGAATAACCAACATTTGCAATGGGGGATGATACACTGATGAAGATGTGACTCCTCGCTAGTTTTCATGAAACTAGGTACAACAGTTTACACCAGCGTGCTAAAATACTATTTGGTCATGTACTAAACACAAAAACTTAACCTAAATTTGAAATGTAGGCCACAATGACCTTCAATTGTGGCAAGGGTATGCTACTAACAGAGATCATATATTTCTATCATGAATAGAGATTGATCTATAAATGTGCTATAAATACAATCAAAGTCAGTAAAACATAACATATAGGTCGCTGTGTGATGAAGGTGTAGCGCACATCAAGATGCATCCCTCATCACGTTTCATGATTCCAAGTACAACATAATGTATTCACTGTGAAAACACCTGTGCTAAATGTAAAAACTAATTAGGAAATGTACAACTAATCTACTCCAGTTGCCTAGCCAAAGTGGTTGGAGCATCTGCCTCAGATACAGGAGGTTTGAACCTGGCTGAGTCATAACAAAGACTTATAAAAATGGTACTAGCAGCTGCCCCGCTTAGCGCTTGGCATTAAGAGGTTATTGTTAGGACTGGTTGTCTTGGTGTTAGAGTGATGTGAATGCTGCAAAAAGACGCTACTTTTTCTGGCATAATGCCCCAGTGCTAGACATCAGTATAAACTGCAAAAATGCAGACATCATAGAGATATGACCAAAATTGTTAAAGCTAAGTTAAAACTCTAACTCATGGAATTAACCCGAATCAGTATTAATGATCTCAAGTGCCCATTATCACACTTTTTGACATGACTTGAGAAGTAGACGCATCATGATCCTTTCTCTCTGTCAAACCACTTATTAATTGGAGGAACTGTTAAATTAAACAAGGGACTTTTTGTGCTGGGATCATTTTTATTATGTCAGTAGTGACCTTGACCTTTGACATTTTGACTCCAAAGTCAATAGCTTTTTCTTTACATGAAGTGAATACCTTCCTCAAATGGTGGCAGCTGAAGATGATGGAAAATTCAAGGTATTGTACGAAAACCATTTTTCTTCCTTCAGTCAGATAACCCTGACCTTTTGAACCTAAATCAACAGAGCTCTTCCTTGCTCCAAGTGAAAGCAATGCACAAAGATTAGGTGCTGCTGAAGTTGGATATCTCAAACTAATGTGAGGTAACAATTTTTCTTCTTTCAGTTATGAACCTTGACTAATGAACTTTTTATGCTGAAATATATATTTCTTTATGCAAGTGCATGATAGCTGCAAAATGTTTCATTCATAGGTTTTGGAAAATTAAAAGCTTGTGGAAATAAACTGTTAACTTATTGACCAATGGACAATATCACATCATGATACTTTATGTTTAATGACTGGCATATATTAATAATAATGATGATAATAATAATAATAATAATAATAATAACAATAATAACCACAGCAATAACAGCTTTTGTATAAATGTCAAAGGTCAATGTTGATTATGTAAAACAATCTAATCCTTTATTACCTTGTGAAAGTGTTTTGGATTGTTTGCATTCAGTGTAAAACAATCAGATCATTTATTATCTTGTGAAAGTGTTAAACAATTAGATCCTTTATTATCTTGTGAAAGTGTTTTGGATTGTTAACATTTAGTGTAAAACAATTGGGTCCTTTATTATCATGTTAAAGTGTTTTGGATTGTTTGCATTCAATGTAAAACAACTGGGTCTTTTATTATCATGTTAAAGTGTTTTGGATTGTTTGCATTCAATGTAAAACAATTGGGTCTTTTATTATCATGTTAAAGTGTTTTGGATTGTTTGCATTCAGTGTAAAACAATTTGATCATTTATTATCTTGTAAATGTGTTTTGGATTATTAATATTCAGTGGCTGCTTGAAAACAATTGTCAAACCTATTCAGGAATAGCATTTGTATTTTGTTATATTTTCATTTTCCATTCCCCAATCTGGATTCCACATTATGCAATTGTGCTCTCCCTTTCATTAAAAGGCATTCACCATTTTCTGTTTCATTCAGCATTTTATTTGTTTTCAATCTACATGCTGTTGGATTCAGTCTTCATATGTATAATTACCTATTTCACAGTCTGTACTTTTTTTTCACTGTCTCTTGGTTGTAATTGGTTCTCCAAAAAAAGAGGTATGTGCAAAATTATCATTTTCAGGGTCTGCAACTTATTTCACTGTCTTTTGATTGTTATGGATTCTTCAACACAAGAGGCCTCAGTAGGCCCAATACCACTCACCTTGGTGATATTTACCTCAAAGCCAGTGCTTTACAAGGGTTGCTGACCAAGAAATGTGCAATATCATGTTCCCCCAACATTGAGAAATGTTTCTAATGTTAGCAATGGCAAGCTTACTGGATGGTTTGCAAGACCTTTTAGAGGAGAATGCTGCCAGCTCCGGTTAAAATTGTTTGAGAAACCTTTGTGATGTTGAAATAACCAATCATTGTCAAAAGACACCTGTCTGATGATAGATGTTGCCCGATTCATGCCAGTCACATAACCATTAAACTGACATCACCAGATTTAATTAGTAAAGGTTTCTGCCTTCCTATTATCACCTTTTCTTTCACTGTTAGGTGACCCTTTGTCACGTTTACCCTGACCCAGAGTAGCCCCAGTTTGAAACATGTATAATCAAAGTAATTCTGACAAGCCATTGTTTGATGTTAAACATTGCCGCAGGCTACCACTAATCCATTACGTAAGATTGCCATGGCTAGAAGTGGAGAGCCGGACCTAGGAGTTGCAAAGCCAATTATCACCTAGTTGTGGAAACGTTTGTCCAGATCAAAAGAAGTTGCCTGAAGAAGTGGGAGTGTCTTAACTTCTTTTCCCTGCAGACAGACAGGTTGAACTGGCCGCTAAGACGATTGGACAGGGTCAGAGCGCCACCCAATCAGAATCGAGATAGGAAAGAGACCCTGATTTGGGTAGAATGATATCTCCGCGTCTTCCGACAAGAATTAGTTCGCTAAGAGAAATTACCCAGAAGAGGTTAGCGTAACTCCGAATAGCCATTCGTTATTGGCGGGGAAATCTTAGAACAGGAAATTCTAAGTACAAAGAGCTTCAAATAAGGTCAGTGAGCTATTTGTTCGGTCTTTGCAGAATGTGACTGCATTTTAATTGTAGGTCATATGTATACTTTATTATTACTAGAATCATAGTACGAAGAATTACTTTGTTTTGTTAATATGTTTGCATATTTTGAAGAAATGAGTTGATATTTGTAAAGAATTATATAGCTTGCTAGCCGTCGTAAGGGTTAATATTGTAATTCGCTATGTGGGTATTTTATAGTAGACTACCACATGTGTTCATGTGATTATAGATTTTGCCATTGCTGAATATTTGTGTAATGTACAGACATGCGTCTGATTGTTGTCAGATTGTAGTACAATGAGATTAAATATATATGTGTATATACTGATGTGATGCAATGTATTGATGTCTGTATGAAAATTTGCTGATACTGTGTTATTAGGCCATTGTTTACCCTGCAAGAAGTGTGTGGGAATTTCAATGTGTACGCATGCATGACAGAAACCGTGATAGCCTTATCTGATGATTAATTGTTGATCTAGTGTGTGGTGAGATTCGATAAAGCATTTGTTAACGCCTTGTGGTTTTTCACAGGAAGCTTTGAGGGACAGACCAGTTACAGTTTGGTCCCGTAGTCTCAGATAGAGAGACGGAAGAAAGGAGAAGAAAGGAGAGAAGTCAGAAGTGTTGAAGTCTGGGAGCGAAATTGGAGGAGGAGATAGTAAAGAGGGAAACGGAGTCGAAGGAGGTGTTAGAGGAATGGAAGGAAGGAAGGAATTAGTGGGAAAGAAAGAGCTGAGTAGATGCAAGGACGGGGAAAATCGAACTCACACTGTAAATCACAGGATGAATTATGCTGTCACTTGGTCGAGGGAAAGATGGGTGATTGAAAGTTATCGTTTTTAAATTATCGAATTTATTAAATTGTTATTGATTGAATTTCATCTTCGTGTTCTCTATAATTTAGCCGTCGGCATTGCTGACTGGGGGCTCAGAGCTGTAAATCTACCTCGTTACTAATTTAACTTTCTAACCTCACGAGTCAGGGTGGAACTTTCATCATAATTTAATTAAAAATATATTGGAAGAACCCCACCCTAATGCATGCAAACGCCACACCCTTCATAAGCTTATGTGATGTTATATTATGGTTATGTTAGCTCACCATTTTGTACATTTCTGTTGTATTATTGTGACTGAGACAACATGTACATGTACTAATTAAATCCAGGAATGTTGTCAATTTAAATGAAGCATTTTCTTCAACAAACACAAAGCATTGCCATCTAACCACATATTTTATACAGGTATATTAGATTTAAAAAACTATCTTACAATAATTCTGTCTATGTCTGGAATCCCCCTTACTGAATAATGGCAACTGAATGAAACCAATGATGTAAACAGTATAAAGCAACTACTGGAGTGCATAACAAAGTTCATTTTAGACAGATCACATCCAAAAATCTGTAGAAAATGTTTCTGATCAGAAAAATTCAGACATGTTTTAAGTTTACCGATACATATCTACTCTAAGAATTTGCATCCAAAAGTCAAACTGTAAAAGCCCATTTTGCTTAACATCTAACTCATTGTATGCAGCAGGCATTCCTTAAGAATAATCTATAATGTACATGATGAGTGACAAGAAGATGATAATAGAAATTAACAAATGCAATTTTTTTAATGCACTGGAATAGCATAATCCATATACAGGCGAGCATAAGACATAATTAGGTTAAACATTAGATAGGGATATTTGAAACCTCAAGTGTATGCAATCCACAAACCAATGAATTTACAATAAGGATATGTGGCAAAACAAAAATTCAAAATGTCTGCCATTGTTCTCATAACAACTCAATGTCAAGATGATTTCCATTCAGGAAAAGTAACAATAACATTTGTTTCAAGCTAGCAGCTATGACGCATGGCCCAGTTGTTGTTGTTGTTGTTGTTGTGCAGTTTAACACCATTTTTCAGCACATGATAGGCTATGTATGGCGGCCAGTATTAATGGTGGAGGAAGAACCTGGGAAAACCCCGGGAAGAACCACCGACCCACGAGAAGCTACTGGCAAGCTTTCTCACATACCCACATTAGCCGAATCCTAGACTCGAACCCACGCAAACAGAGGTGAGATGGCAGTGATCTGTAATGGAGAGTGCTTTAGACCACTCGGCCATGTTGTATGTCTGAAAAGCATATTTTCATTTAGGTCAAGCTACACATCATAAGAAGTGTTTTGGGTGATATGTTGATATGAACAAAAGGAGCTTTGGTAACACGGTCTTCAATATGGCCACTCTGGCAGTGATACAGGAGGTCATATAAGCACTATTTTCATCTAGGACAAATCAGGCACCATGAGCAGTCCTCTGGTGAAAACTCCATGTCAATACAAATAGACTTCTATTCAGGAACAATAGTGAATAAAGATTATCAAGGTGGATGCTATGGTGGCCATATTGGGATGTCATATCTGTGCTCATTACCTTTACAACCCAACCATTCTTTATAAGAACTTTTTAGTGAAAATGTAGTTTTTTCTGTAAAAATAATTTTAGTTACATGATAATTACCTGTCACAAATACCTTACTTACTTCTTCTGAGACAAAAGTACCATTGTCCAAACTTGTAACTTTATTCCTCCTATTATAAAGCACAAAATTCAGACCCAGTCTGATTCCCACATCACAGGCCCATACAATATTGTTACGACATAAGATAATAGATACCTGCATTAATGACAATTTAGTTTTACATAATTAAATCTAATTTTACAACCCACACCAAAGTTTGTTTACCAACAATAAGACATTAAATATCACTATTGCCTTTATCAATTTGCCTGTTTTGAGGGAAGTTGATGATCCACAAGAAAATGGCATTTAAACAAAAATGATACACACACCTTTACAGTAAAAGTGTTAACTACTATAAGTTGGTAGCAGATTAATACATATTTTGTGCTTTAACTATAGGGCCCAAGGAAATATGCCTTCTCTGTGGTGCGCCAAAAGTTTGAAGAAAAAAGGAGAAAATAACGTCTAACTGAAAAACACAGCTTTTATAATGTCCTCCAATGCTGCATAATTATCATAGACCCATGAAATAGAAACAGCCCTAACATTATGGACTCTAATTCACATCAATGAAATGTCCCGCTGAGTGACTGATTGATAAGCTCTCGTAATAGTGAATTCAACCCACCTGGAAATGGTGGACACCAAAATGTCAGTGGTGTCCTTAGTAGGCAAGAAGAGACATTTCTGATCCTTTTTTGCCATTTTGCAAGTTAGCAAACTAAATTGTGAAGTCCTAAATGGGAAGAGGTCTATCTTGATCGTTCCCAAAATAGTCAATACCTTGAATGGGGACCTTGTGAGAGTTGGGCTACATGACTCAAGACTGAGGACCTTGAAGGAGAGTAGGGCTACAAGACTAAGACTGGGACTATAATAATCAGACTGGGGACCTTCAGAGGTGGTAGAGCTATTTGGATCTTGAAAAGGGACTTGATCAGTATGACACGGACTGGTGACCTTCAGAGGTAGTAGTGCTATACGACTCAGACTGGGGTTCTTGAAAGGGACATGATCAATATGACTTGGACTGGGGACCTCGAGATGGAGAGGAGCTATAGAAGTAACTTATTATTAAGATCCTATTATCTTTTATCCTATTTGAGGAAGCTGGTTCTTTACCAAATAATTCAGATTGCCAAAGAAGAGAAATGAACTTTTAATTATTGCTGAATTGTAATGTTTTACTATAGTCTAGGCTTGTAGCACATTCCTTTTCTCAGAGATTCTCAGAAAAGCAGGAAAATAATATCATGGGTTAGGTTTATAAAAGAAGCTTCAACAAATGGACCATAAGAGGTTCTGACAAAACTCACACAATGCACAAGAGATTCCATCCAGACAGTGAGTATGATACCAGTCTCCACAGATCAAACCACTTTTCAAAGCCAGAATTAAGCACATATATCTTGGTCATTATAAGGGGACTGAGGTACATTAGATGTCCCCATAAGTGTATCTTGGTCATTATAAGGGGACTGAGATACATTTGATGTCCCCATAAGTGTATCTTGGTCATTATAAGGGGACTGAGGTACATTAGATATCCCCATAAGTGTATCTTGGTCATTATAAGGGGACTGAGGTACATTAGATGTCCCCGTAAGTGTATCTTGGTCATTATAAGGGGACTGAGGTACATTTGATGTCCCCATAAGTGTATCTTGGTCATTATAAGGGGACTGAGGTACACTAGATGTCCCCATAAGTGTATCGTGGTCATTATAAGGGGACTGAGGTACACTAGATGTCCCATAAGTGTATCTTGGTCATTATAAGGGGACTGAGGTACACTAGATGTCCCTATAAGTGTATCTTGGTCATTATAAGGGGACTGAGGTACATTAGATGTCCCTCTGAAAGCTAAACAAAGGTGAAACACTGAGAAAAAGTCATAGTCATACCAAACTTCCTATAACAGATCATATTCCTACAAAAAAGCGCTGATCCTGATCAACGCCAGATCATAGTCATTCCAAGATTCATATTATTGTAACAGTCCCTGCAGGCAAGAATAAAAGAGATGATACTGATCAACACCAGATCATAGTCATTCCAAGTTTCAGATTATTGTAACATTCACTGCAGGCAAGAATAAAAGAGATGATCCTGATCAAGACCAGATTATAGTCATTCCAAGATTCATATTATTGTAACAGTCACTGCAGGCAAGAAAAAAAGAGATGATCCTGATCAACACCAGATGATAATCATTCCAAGATTCATATTATTATAACATTTACTGCAGGCAAGAATAAAAGAGATATCCTGATCAAGATCAGATCATAGTCAAAACTAGTTAAAGCCAATTATGAATTAGGAAATACAATATACTTACAAGCAGTAACATATCCAGATTGGTCCTGAAATTTAAACAAAATAACATTCACAGGATGTGGGATACATTTGACATTTCATATATATCAAACTTTCAGACAAAATGGGCAAATGAATATTAATCCTTTCTTAGTATTATGATGACACTGAAGTTTAATTCAACTTGAAAAAATGACATTCCCACTGCATGGCTAAAATACACTGCTTCCGAGCTAGTACATACATATCATTTGATTTTCCATTCAATAAAATGACTTTGCCAGAAATTAATAATAATAATAATAATAATAATGATAATAATAAATAGACTTAGTATAGAGCCTAATCTTCAGAAAACCTATGCACTTTAGTAAATTAGATAACACGAAAAAACATTTACAACAACAATATCATATAAACAAACATCCTGAAATTACAAAACAAAATCATGTTGACAAAAATTAAAGATGTAAACATTATTAAGTCTTTAGGTATGTTCATGTAGTCGAAATAAGCGAGTTTTAAGATCAATCTTTGGATAATTCATTCCTCATGGTCCTGGTATGCAAAAGAACATTGTCCATATAACTTTGGATAAACGATGGGAACAATGAGATTACGAGAGTCAGAAGAGAAGTGCATGCTTCTATACGCAGTGTACACATGGGTGAGATCAGATACTCTACTGTAGTCATAATAAACAGATTTTGTGTTTGATTCTGGGTCAAACCTGATTATAAAAAAGATTTACGACTATAATCCACTGTCTCAGAGCTATTACACTTGATATAATTTGGCACTCAGTTCTGATAAAATAATATAACAATATTGCAAGTGTTTAAGGAAACATACTGAGAAACAAAATGAGAATGCAACAATATGCTAGTACTCACCTGATCTTTAAACCAGAATTTCAGCACATTACATGACTCAATCATGTGGTCATGGAAATCACAGCGTACTTCTGAATTGTCTTCAAGAAGGGACACAGGAATCAGGCTGTTGACACTGACACCATTGTATTCAGGACATTGTATAAAATACTCATATCTCAGGTTCTGGCTCAGGTATCCAATGATCTTTGACAGCATGGCAGAGATGAACTCTCTTGCCCCAATGCACACCTCTGAAGATGGGGTCTTCTCCTTGATCCCCATTCTGATGACTCTCAGAAATATGACGTATTCCCTAAAGTGTAGGATTAGTTTGTGGAACTGGTCCAGCTGAAAGACACCGCAACCACAGAAAATCTGATTTTCTTGCTCCTTATCTTTCTTCTTTGTGGCTAGTGGCCAACGAGCAACACAGGCAGCAAGAAGTCTATGAAAGATCGGAGAGGGCAAATATTTCTCTGCAAAAACATAGCACAGTACTGATGAGGTCTCCATCTGAGGATTTGGTTTTGGGCAGATAACCTCTTCTGGTGTTTCCTGATGAAGCATGCATGGGGCAAGGAAGTAATTCTCCTCCTAGTAAATCAATAGATTAAGTTTTAATGGGAATGTTTGGAAGATGTAATTCATTCATTTTCTATTGCACACTTTATGCCAATATAGCAAAATATACATGGGCAATCAACATTAATATGTTGCTATTGTTAATGTGTTTTAATATCATTCTTCATTACATGATAGGCTATACATGGCAGACAGTACATCTGGTGGAGGAAGAACTCAGGCAAACAAAGTAAAAACCAGTGACCACTGGGAAACTACTTCATTAATATGCATGAATTTCACTTATTATTATATTCAACAAATACTTAATGATACTGGCCTATTTATCAAGTTTGATCAAAACCCCCATGTCTAGTGTGGTAAAACAAAAAGGTCATTGTATCAGATGCAAGATCACCTAATACAGATATGCTATGGTTAATCTTAATAAAAATTATCAAACATCTTGATGATATGAGCTGCTTTAACAAATCCGATCAAATGTGGGTCAGAAATGGCATCTATTAAGTGGTAAAAAGCCTAGTCAATCATGTGTAAAATAATCTCTTTAATCTATATCAAGCTTGATCATTGTACAATATGCACCATGTGACATAAGCCTCTATACCAAGTTTGATCATTGTAAAAGTACAATATGCACCATATGACATAAGCCTCTATACCAAGTTTAATCATTGTAAAAGTATATTATGCACCATGTGACATAAGCCTCTATACCAAGTTTGATCACTGTAAAAGTACAATATGTACCATGTGATATAAGCCTCTATACCAAGTTTGATCATTGTAAAAGTACAATATGCACCATATGACATAAGCCTCTATATCAAGTTTGATCATTGTAAAAGTACAATATGCACCATATGACATAAGCTTCTATACCAAGTTTGATCATTGTAAAAGTACAATATGCACCATATGACATAAGCCTCTATACCAAGTTTGATCAACACATGATCAGAAATAGTCAATAAGGTACTGATAAGTTCAGACAATCAGATGCAAGATCACCTCAATATATATTGATGTCAAACTTTCTCATACCTGTACTTATCAATGATCTTAATTATTTGAACAAATTAACCAAAATCTGATAAAAATTGGATCAGAAAATCTCTAGTTTTCTAAAACGCTCAAATAAACCTATATTTAAAAAGTAAACCAGTCCAAGACCTTGACCCAGTGATTTAGCTAGAGTTATTAAAAGTAAAATGCCTATTTTTGGATAATTAAATCAAGTTAGACCAACCATAGTACCTGTGTCCATTGTTTGTTATCTATAATTGAATATATTATCATATATCTAATGTTTTCATCATCATAAGCTGATGTTTCCTATCTATATGTACTGGCTAATGATACATTTCTTGTCAATTATTTCCTCAAGAAATTTATAGGAATTTCTTTTGCATGAAACTCAAACTAGAAAATCGCAGACAGTTTTGTGAACAGTTAGGTTGTTTAAAATTTAGACATCAAGGAGTGTGTGTGTGTGTGTGTGATCTGGATTTTTAAAGTAGCTTTAACAATTTGTCAGTCATATCGCTATGATGTCTGCAGTGTGACAGTTTATAGTGATGTCAAGCACTGGTGCATCGTGCTGCAAACATGTAGCATGATGTCCCAACCAGTCACATTATCCTGACACCAGGCTGACCAGTCCAAACACTAACCTCTTAATGCTGAGTGCCAAGCAAGGCAGCTGTTAGTACTATTTTTGTAAGTCTTTGGTATGACTCTGCCGGGGATTGAACCCACGACATACCGCATCCAAGGTGGACGCTCTAACCACTAGGCCACCAGAGCAGTCGCATCGTGGAGAGGGTCTCTATATAAGAAACTTCTGACATTGGAAGTGTTCTAGCTTAGGTTTCATGCACAAATTGTTTAAAGATAGTTGGCCTAGTAAGATATAGAGTAAGAGGCCCAGACAGATATAGAGTAAGAGGCCCAGACAGATATAGAGTAAGGGGCCCAGACAACTAAAGAGTATGGGGCCTAGTCTGATAAAGATTACGGGGACTAGTAAGATAAACAGTAAGAAGCCCAGACAGATATAGAGTAAGGAGCCTAGTCAGATAAAGAGTAAGGAGCCTAGTCAGATAAAGTGTAAGAGTGTAAAGATTAATAAGGGGCCCAGACAGATAAAGAATAAGAGGCCAAGTCAGATAAAGAGCAAGATGCCTAGTCAGATTAATAAGGGGCCTAGTCGGATCAAGAATAAGGGCCTAGTCAGATAAAGAATAAGGAACCTAGTCAGATAAAGAATAAAGAGCCTAGTCAGATAAAGAGTAAGGAGCCTAGTCAGATAAAGAGTAAGGAGCCTAGTCAGATAAAGAGTAAGGAACCTAGTCAGATAAAGAGCAAGATGCCATGTCAGATAAAGAATAAGGGCCTGGTCAGATAAAGAATAAGGGCCTGGTCAGATAAAGAATAAGAGACTTGAATAAAAGTAATGGGCCTTAGTCAGATAATGAGAAAGGGGCAAATTCAGGTAAAGAGATAGGGGCCTTGTGAGGTAGAGTAAGGGGCCTAGTTAGATAATGAGAAAGGGGCAAATTCAGATAAAGTGATAAGGGGCCTTATCAGGTAGAGTAAGGGGCCTAGTTAGATAAAGAGTACAGGATCTAGTCAGATAAAGAGTACAGGATCTAGTCAGATAAAGAGTAAGAGACTTGGATAAAAGTAATGTTGCTTACAAAAAGATCTTACTAGTTAGGTATGTCATGAACTTGATTCTGGACGAGGTGAAGCACAAAACATGATTACTCAAGACATATAAACATTAATAAAACTAACAAATGATACAAATTAAATATACATAACATTATTACCTTGCTGACTCTGTCACAAAAGTAACAGCTGTATGTTAAATACTAGGATCATTATCTTGGTCTGAGTTAAGGACACAGCAATTTCCAGATGGATAAGCCAGGCGTACCTGTTGTTATTCTTTACTATACTTTTAGTAACAGAACTTTGGTTTGGGTACATTTATTTATTCAAATTATTATTCACAAGAATTACAAAGTGCTTATCTTGGACAGAGACATTAACTTGAAATTATAGTGAATTCAAGTCTTGGATTATGTTGCAGTGATTCATCAAAAGACTGTTGGCACAACATCACACTTCAGGCCACTGGTACATTAATTGTTGTTGTTGTTGTTGTTGTTGTAGGACTTAACGCCATTTTTCAGCACAAAATAGGCTATACATGCTGGTCAGTATTAATGGTGGAGGAAGAACCCAGAAACCCACCGGAAAGAACCACCGACCCATGAGAAGCTACTGGCAAGCTTTCTCACATACCCACATTAGCCAAATCCGAGACTTGAACCGACGCAAACAGAGGTGAGATGGCAGTGATCCATAACGGTGAGCGCTTTAGACCACTCGGCCACTCAGGGCGCCTGGTACGTTTAGTACATTCAAGACTACAGGCACATCAATACCTTTGGCATTAGATCTTATTTCGATCACCACTGGAATGTAATTCGAGTTTTATTCATTAGGACTGGATATGGAACTTCTTGAACTATTCTGGGATTTAATTTGCAATACTGTAAATTCTTTTTAAATTTTCACTTCATATTTAAGGAAAATAAATTATTTGTTGAATTTTACAAAACTTGCTGCTTTTCACTCTTTGCTATTTCTGTGTTTAAGAACATTGATTTATAACAATAAAGATATATAAATAATGGATCTTCACTGTTATTTCATGACTGAATCATCATGATAATTATAACTGACATATATGATTGGGTCATCAAGGTTAAAGATATGTATAATTATGAATTATCACTGTGACATATGTGACAGAGTGATCAAGGTAATATTACTGTTACCTCTGTGACACAGACATCAAATTATGTGACCAGCATAAAAAAAGTATCTTTATTCTATCTTCAAAGCCACTTCAGTGAAAGTGCAGAAAAGCATTGCAAGCAAATCCATGACCTTGACCCTGAAGATGTAACCTTGACTATGGTATATGGAATGCCATTAAATGATGAAATATGATTCATTTTTGTAACTCAAACAGCTTTTAATACACCTGTTAAAATAAAGCATAAGTTTTAAAATACTGACCTATTGCTATCACCCTGAGCAATCACCTGACACATACAAAACAATGTCCTGATATGTATATTAACAACACCTGACACATACAAAACAATGTCCTGATATGTACATTAACAGCACCTGACAAACACAATACAGAGATTGTATTAACAATATATTGGTGCAGCAGGTTTCATCAGTTTTCATCTTAAAATTCTTTTAAGTTGTGGAGCTAATGGAAAATGTGACCAAGACCTTAATATTGACCTGTGTCCTTGACTTAAAGGATAAGACTCTCAAAGTTATATGGGACACCTTCTGAAGACGACATTCCAACTTGCATCCATGTATTTCAAACATCCGTAAAGTTCATAGTGGAAAGAAATTGTGATTTAAAGCTTCAGAAACTTGTTCTTTCCCTTGAAGAAGGGATTACACATGTGGTTACATCATAACTTCTAAAAATAAGCTATAAGTATACCAAGTTTCATAACTTAATCATAAACTTATAATGTAGAAAAGATAGTGTAATGGGAAAATACTGAACTATGACCTTCACCTTCAAGATGGACCTCCAACTGAATCCAATGGCATAATTTATATGGATGAAAATGTAATGGAAAAGTTGAAATAGTCACCTGCTATCTTGACCTTGAAGATGGGACCCCCCCAAAAGTGTTGCATGCCACTATTCAATGCTAATGTAAATGAATACCAGGTTTTATTCTTTGATCTCAAATGAATTTCAAGTTACACAAATACTGACTAATAATCCTCCAATTAGGTACAGGACACACGATTTATGATGATTTATAGAATCAAGTTTCATACTTTAATGTGACATATGGTACTGTTATAGAGTGGAAATGACTGTAAGAACAAACTTAAAGACCTAATAATGTTTCCTACCTTAAATATTTTCAGCATGTTTTTTATGATTTCTAATTTCATTATGTTTTTTATTTGTTGTAATAATATCATTATATATGTTTTTTATGTTATAGGTGTTGTCTAACGCAGTAAAGCACTTAGAGCTTCTAAAGATTAGGCGCTATACAAAGTATTCATTATTATTATTATTATTATTATTATTATATGGAAATGGTTTGGTTTTGAGTGGTATTTTACAACAGAGCAAAACATGTTGACATGTGCTGAAACAACAAGTAAACTGTCTTGTCAAGGACACATCATAACAGTTGCCCCAGACTAAACCAGTTGTAGCATTTAAATCAGCATCCTTTCATTGGTTTGTCTGTCATGCTAACCAGCTAAAAGAAATAGATAGCCACTCAACACAACCCCACTGCTTTTACGTTTACCCCTTTACCCCATTAGTGTACACTTCTGCTTACTTTAATGGCACAAATAGCATTTTTATAAACACTGTAAGTCATTTTTCATATGACTTGCCTGCTCATAACGGTGATTCTAACTGCTTTCTCACTTGAATTACTTGCTGACTTAAACGAAAACCACATTAAAATCATATCAACCTAAGTTGTGTGTCTCTGTTCTCACTCAAGCTTAACTACATCATCAATGACATTGTCACATGTTGCCCAGCCTGGAAGAATCCCTCTCATGAACATTCATTGAAACAAATGATACAGAAATCCAGACTATTTCTTCTATTTGATAGTTGAGTCTTGAAACCATCTCCAACATTCTTGTGCAATAACAAGATCTTAAATAAGGTCACTGTGGTGGACTTGTACTGGATTCAATATCCAGACCATTTTCATTTAGTAACAACTAAATTCCTCATCCCTGTTTGGTACATGATAACCGTTTCAGGATGCTGTATATAATAAAGTTTAGTCCTTTAATCTCAAATCACTTGAAAGTTATAGAAATAAAAATGCGATTAAAACAAATCATTCATGTGTGACCTTTGACCCCAAAATTTGTACAAAAGATATCTGAAGGCAATTGTGTGCATAAATACAAAGTCAAACCTAATTTCATACTTTAGATGATATTTTTATTTGTTGCTATTAGATACTGTACTTATGTATGTACTTAGTTTTAATTCTACCACAAGATACATGATCCTATCTAGGTGATAATTTTCATACTTATGCACTTTCTTTCCTTTATGCCATCTGTTCCTTTCTAGTTAATAATGTACTTATTGCTTTACTTTGTTCTAATTATGCCATGAGTTATATGTTCCCTGCAATTTGATAAATGTATTTATTTACTTTGTTCTAATTATGCCATGAGTTATATGTTCCCTGCAATTTGATACATGTATTTATTTACTTTGTTCTAATTATGCCATGAGTTATATGTTCCCTGCAATTTGATACATGTATTTATTTACTTTGTTCTAGTTATGCCATGAGATCTTCATTTATTGCTAGATGACAAATGTACTAATTTAAGTACACTGTTATAATTCTGCCACGATTTACCTGTCCTTTGCATTTTCATAATGCACTTATTTATGTACTTGTTTTAACTTTGCCATGAACTATCTGTTCCTGGCTAGTTGATAATGTATTTATTTAGTTTTAATTATTCCAAGAGTTACCTGTTCTTTGCTGGTTGATCAGGATATTTAGGAAGCACTCTACAGTTTCATGTTTTGGATAGGGTTAGATTTTCAAAGGAAATTAATTTCCCAGGTTTTCCATACTGGTATTACTAGCCATTTAAAAAAAGACGCTGTATATCTTAGATATTGTAAAAAGTACTTTTAAATCGCTTTATTTTGGTACATGATCAATGTATGTAATTTGGGTTACAGAGTACACAGTAATTTATTCATTGCAGTTTCAGAAGCAGGTGTTGTCTGATGTGACAAAAAGTGTTTACCTATTTTAATAACTGTTAAAATAATCTGGGCCAACATTCTCCATTATGCATGTAGCAAAAGCTAAGAGAATCACCTTACACCTGTCACTCTCTCAGAATAAAGGGAGAGCACCCTTTATTTGCTTTATCACAAATCTGCCATGAATTATATGTTCCTTATTAGTTCATCACTGTACATGTAACTACATCTTTACTGTATTTTCATTTTGCCATGAGTTATAAGTTCCTTACTAGATAATAAATATACTTACTGAATATTAAATGAGTTATATGTTCCTTACTAGATAACAAATGTACTTACTGTATATTAAATAAGTTATATGTTCCTTACTAGATAATAAATGTACTTACTGTATATTAAATGAGTTATCTGTTCCTTACTAGATAATAAATGTACTTACTGTATATTAAATGAGTTATATGTTCCTTACTAGATAATAAATGTACTTACTGTATATTAAATGAGTTATCTGTTCCTTACTAGATAATAAATGTACTTACTGTATATTAAATGAGTTATCTGTTCCTTACTAGATAATAAATGTACTTACTGTATATTAAATGAGTTATCTGTTCCTTAGTAGATAATAAATGTACTTACTGTATATTAAATGAGTTATCTGTTCCTTAGTAGATAATAAATGTACTTACTGTATATTAAATGAGTTATCTGTTCCTTAGTAGATAATAAATGTACTTACTGTATATTAAATGAGTTATCTGTTCCTTACTAGATAATAAATGTACTTACTGTATATTAAATGAGTTATCTGTTCCTTACTAGATAATAAATGTACTTACTGTATATTAAATAAGTTATCTGTTCCTTACTAGATAATAAATGTACTTACTGTACATTAAATGAGTTATCTGTTCCTTACAAGATAACAAATGTACTTACTGTACATTAAATGAGTTATCTGTTCCTTACAAGATAACAAATGTACTTACTGTATATTAAATGAGTTATCTGTTCCTTACTAGATAATAAATGTACTTACTGTATATTAAATGAGTTATCTGTTCCTTACTAGATAATAAATGTACTTACTGTATATTAAATGAGTTATCTGTTCCTTACTAGATAATAAATGTACTTACTGTATATTAAATAAGTTATCTGTTCCTTAGTAGATAATAAATGTACTTACTGTATATTAAATGAGTTATCTGTTCCTTACTAGATAATAAATGTACTTACTGTATATTAAATAAGTTATCTGTTCCTTACTAGATAATAAATGTACTTACTGTACATTAAATGAGTTATCTGTTCCTTACAAGATAACAAATGTACTTACTGTATATTAAATGAGTTATCTGTTCCTTACTAGATAATAAATGTACTTACTGTATATTAAATGAGTTATCTGTTCCTTACTAGATAATAAATGTACTTACTGTATATTAAATGAGTTATCTGTTCCTTACTAGATAATAAATGTACTTACTGTATATTAAATAAGTTATCTGTTCCTTAGTAGATAATAAATGTACTTACTGTATATTAAATGAGTTATCTGTTCCTTACTAGATAATAAATGTACTTACTGTATATTAAATAAGTTATCTGTTCCTTACTAGATAATAAATGTACTTACTGTATATTAAATGAGTTATCTGTTCCTTAGTAGATAATAAATGTATTTACTGTATATTAAATGAGTTATAGGTTCCTTGCTAGTTGATCAATGTACGTATTTGTTTATTATATTTTAAACCTGCCATGAGTTAGGTGTTCTTTACTAGTTCATAATGTACTTATTTATTTACTACATTTTAATTCTACCGTATTGCTCATTATTTCTGCTATTTTATCTTTCTTTAATTGGTAGTATACATAAATGTAAATATCAAAACATAATAAATAGTTTACAGTGATAAACTTTGTCACCAATAACCGCATACGAAAAGAAACACAAATTACCACCGCTATTATAGATTGTATAATACTGACCACACTATCAAAAACCTGGAGATGAAACCCTACACATGGTATAAAACACCAAACATGGTATGCAACCTCGAACATGGTATGCAACCTCGAACATGGTATACAAGCCCAAACATGATATACAACCAAACAAATGTCATAAACGCCCCTTTCAAAGATAATATACCATGTATAATATGAAACAGTTTAAAATATTGAAATCATAAAGGAAAGTGTGATTGAAATTTTAAACCTTAGACCTGGACAAAGAAAGTGTGATTTGAAAATTTAAACTTTGACTTCGACCAAGAATGTATATATTGAATATTTAAATTTCTTGTGGGACCAAGAAAATTTAAACTTTTGATCTGGACCATGATTGAAAATTTAAACCTCTGACTGTTAATCAATATGTTAAAGATGGAACCCAAGTATTATAAATGACACACATTCCAAAGATGTTTTATTTTTAAAGTTCTGACTTGGACCAAGAGTGAAAGCTTAAAGTTTTGTACTGGACCAAAACTGAAAATTTAAACTTTTCTTCTGGACCAAGAAAGTCTTAATGAAAATTTAAACTTTGGACCCAGACCAAGATGTTAAAGATGGAACCCAAGTATTGTACAAGGCACACAGTCTAATGATTCTGTCTTGGTTTCCAAGTTTCTTCCTGGACCGAGAATGAAATTTTAAACTTTTGAGTTGGACCAAGAAAGTGTAATTGAAAATTTAAACCTCTGACTTGGATGAAGAAAATGTGATTGAACATTTAAACTTTTCACTCGGACCAACAAAATATGATTGTTTATTCAAACTTCTTACTTCGACCAAGATGTTAAAGATGACACCCAAGTATTTTAAATGGCACAAATTCCACAGATGTTTCATTTTCGAGGTTTTGATTTGGACCAAGAAACTGTCATTGAAAATTCTAACTAATGTGGTAGACCAAAACCGAAAACTTAAACTTCTGACCTGGACCAAGAAAGTGTGATTGAAAATTTACACTTTTGACTTTGACCAAGACAATGCAATTGAACATTTAAACTTTGACCCAGCCCAAGATGTTAAAGGTGGAACACAACTATTATAAATGGCACACATTCTAATAACTCTTAATTTAAATGTTTTAACCTGGCCCAAGATTGAAAATTTAAACTTTTGACCGGGACCAAGAAATTGTAACTGAAAATGTAAACATCTGACCTTGACCAAGAAAGTGAAAATAAAAGCTATAACTTCTGACTTGGACCATGAAAGTGGGATTATAAGTTCAAACTTTTGACATGTCTTAGAATGTATGATTGAAAACTTCAACTACTGACCCAGACCAAGACATGATGGAACTCAAGATTGCAAGACCTGGACCAAGAAAGTGCGGCTGAAAATTTAAAACTTTTGACTTGACTAAGAATGTTTGATTCAAAATTAAATTTCTGGCTGGAGGAAGAAAGTGTGATTGAAAATTTAAACTTCTAACCTGGACCAAGAAAGTATGACTGAAAATTTAAAATGTTTGAAGCTGACCAAGAAAGTGCGACTGAAAATTTACCTGTACCAAGAAAGTGTGACTGAAAATTAACCATGTACCAAGTAAGTGTGATTGAAAATTTGAACATATTCAAAAGTCCAAAATGAATACTATAAAAGGGTATTGTTCTTTTTTCCATAGAAGAAAGTTAGTCTTATTTTTTCTTTAATAATAATAACCCTGAGGAATACAGTTACCTTCACTAAACTGCATCTCAGAAATCCTATATGATACTGCAGATTGTGTTATGTCCACATATCTTTCCAGATTGGTACTTTACAATTAAAGCATGCAAGTACATAGGGGACAATGAGGCAGTCTACCACTCATGGCCAATATGGCTCCTGTACAATACAAGCATGCTAGTACATTGGGGACAATGTGCCAGTCTACCACTCATGGCTAATATGGCTCCTGTACAATATAAGCATGCAAGTACATTGGAGACAATGAGTCAGTCTACCACTCATGGCCAATATGGCTCATGTATCATACAAGGATGCTAGTTCACTGGAGACAATGAGGCAGTCTACCCTTAATGGACAATATAACCCATGTAAAGAAGTTTAACACTTGTTTGTGTCAGGATAATTTGAAGAAAAAAAGAAATTAGAAGAAACTGAGTAAACTGATACCTGTCTGCAAATCAGTAGAAACTGATCAACACCAAAACTAATCAAGAAAGTACAATTCTTATACTTAATGTAGTGCATGCAGCAGGCTTCAATTTCTGTATGTGAACCTCCCATATCTGGCCAATGTTTTATACATGCCAAGAGCTGTTAAAAACCTAGAAGTGCCTTTAATGCTCATATTGGCTCAATGTATTGTATTTGTCAGGTTCTGTTAATGTACATATCAGGACATTGTTTTATATGTGTCAGGTGTTGTTAATGTACATATCAGGACATTGTTTTGTATTTGTCAGGCGCTGTTAATGTACATATCAGGACATTGTTTTGTATGTGTCAGGTGTTGTTAATATACATATCGGGACATTGTTTTGTATGCGTCAGGTGTTGTTAATGTACATATCAGGACATTGTTTTGTATTTGTCAGGTGCTGTTAATGTACATATCAGGACATTGTTTTGTATGTGTCAGGTGCTGTTAATGTACATATCAAGACATTGTTTTGTATGTGTCAGGTGCTGTTAATGTACATATCACGACATTGTTTTGTACGTGTCAGGTGCTGTTAATGTACATATCAGGACAATGTTTTGTACATGTCAGGTGTTGTTAATGTACATATCAGGACACTGTTTTGTATGTGTCAGGTGCTGTTAATGTACATATCAGGACATTGTTCTGATGTGTCACCTGCTGTTAATATACATATCAGGACATTGTTTTTTATGTGTCAAGTGCTGTTAATATACATATCAGGACATTGTTTTGTACGTGTCAAGAGGTATTAATGTACATATCAGGACATTATTTTGTATGTGTCAAGTGCTATTAATGTACATATCAGGACATTGTGTTGTATGTGTCAAGTGCAGTTAATATACATATCAGGACATTGTTATGTACGTGTCAAGTGCTATGAATGTACATATCAGGACATTGTTTTGTATGTGTCAAGTGCTATTAATGTACATATCAGGACATTGTTTTGTATGTGTCAGGCGCTGTTAATGTACATATCAGGACATTGTTTTGTGTGTGTCAAGTGCTGTTAATATACATATCAGGACATTGTTTTGTATGTGCCAAGTGTTGTTAATATACATATCAGGACATTGTTTTGTATGTCCATTATACTAAGCTGACATGCCACTGATGCCTAATACATATATACCCTGTTAAAATACTTTGACAGGTGATGAAATTGAATGTACACTTGTTATATACAAGACTAGATAGGTGATAAAGTGTAGATGTGGACTCATTAATTGTGAGAAAATGTATGCCATAAAATGCACTGACCTTGACTTCCAATGCATCTTCACCATAAATCTTTGGTTTGGCAACGATGTTCATCTCTTCCAATAAGTGCAAAATGCAATCTCTGTTGTCATGGAGATCTGGCTTATTCTGTTTGGTCCAGATAGCATCTTGAAATCAAACGAAACTAGTTGTCACATTGATATGTCAGGTTTTTGCATAGACAATGTTTTTGAGATAACTGTGAAAAGAAATAATCTTTGGATATCAATGAAAATGATTTTTAATCTGTTATATCTGGTTTCAAACAAATAGTCAACAATAAAATAGAAGCTCTACTGCCCAAAATTAATTTCCAGTAATCTATGATATGACCATATAATTATAAATATGGAATCTGTATCTGATATTCTTGAAAAATTCCAACATACAACATTGGGTAACAAAACTATTTTCTTACATTTGATTTAATGTGTTTCCATGAAACCCACATGTTGAGAATGAAATTCTTATGCATGGCCTTTGACCTTTGACCTAATATCATGGGCAAATGATAACTTGTCTCAATGTAAAAACATACAACCATATGCTATGACTGTACTCCGAATAACTCGAGTTACTCATGGGACATACCATTTCTAAATCTTATTTATATATATAAGTAAACTTTATTGGGGGGAAAAATGAAATTATTAATGTGGCATTATTCAACATGTGTTACACACACACACACACACACACACATATATATATATATATATATATATATATGTATGTATATCAATACAGGTATATCCAATACAGGTATATACATATTATCTAATGCAGATATCTCCAATACATAAAAATATTGTACAGATATCTCCAAAACCAATATATCCACATATCCAATACAGGTACATCCAATATGGGTATATCCAATTTAGATATATCCATATATAAAATACATGTATATCCAATACAGATATATCCAATACAAATCTATCATATATCCAATAAATATATATACAATACATTTAAATCCAATACAGATACATATATCCAATAAAGGTATACCCAATACAAATATATCCATATATCCAATAAATATATAATATACAGTTAAATCCAATACAGATATAACCATATATCCAACAGAGTTATACCCAATACAGACATAAGCACAAACTAAGTTAAATGATCAAAATCACATCAGACTTGTTTGTGTTATCATATTTGCAAGCCGATCCAACAAAAAGCTAAGTCAGGGCTGTTGATATTAAATTAAATGTCAGATTTTTCAGCTTGATCATTAGAATAAAGCTACAAAGTTTGGTATGCCCATCCATTCTGGAGATGTAACATGAACAATATTTTTCGAAATATGTATTTAGGACTAATAAGAAATATTTACAAGTGTTTAATGTCAATATGACCATGCCATAAAGAGATTTAGTGATAATATGATCTTCCTGATGACCTCCATAGCAGTCATGTTGCATGGAACATTGATTAATCTGCTGTTGTACCTACTGGTACAAGTATGGATATGTTGGAAGTCTAGTTAACTTCATTTTCATTTATCAGTAAGTATACATCTTTTTGTTAAAACACCATGCAGATATGATCACATACACGTCTTTTAGTTAAAACACCATGCAGATATGATCACATGTTTTAGTTAAAACAATGTCCAGATATGATCACATACATGTCTTTTAGTTAAAACACCATGCAGATATGATCACATACATGTCTTTTAGTAAAAACACCATGCAGATATGATCACATACATGTCTTTCAGTTAAAACACTATGCAGATATGTTCATGTCTTTTAGTTAAAACACCATGCAGATATGATCATGTCTTTTAGTTAAAAACAACGTCCAGATATGATCACATACATGTCTTTTAGTTAAAATACCATGCAGATATGATCACATACATGCATTTTAGTAAAAACACCATGCAGATATGATAATATACATGTCTTTTAGTAAAAACACCATGCAGATATGACCACATACATGTCTTTCAGTTAAAACACCATGCAGATATGATCACGTACACATCTTTCAGACTGAGTTAAAACACCATGCAGATATGTTCACGTCTTTTAGTTAAAACACCATGCAGATGTGATCACATACATATCTTTCAGTGAAAACACCATGCAGATATGATCACATACATGTCTTTTAGTAAAAACATCATGCAGATATATCACATACAATTATTTTAGTTCAAACACAGTGCAGATATGATCACACATTCAGGAAGAGTAGAACTGCCATATTGAATTCCTTAGGGAAACCAATGTCATTCTGAGACCAAACAGACATTAACAGAAACCTCTAAGTGAAAAACCAAACAGCAACAAGTTTGGTCATCCATTCTGAAGGAATAACAATCACAAGATTTTCAGGATGGTCAGCATGGTGGCCATATTGGATTTATATTCTCATTTATAATGACCAACCTGACATCATAACAAGTGTGTTAATGAAAATCACGTCAAAATGACCATCCATTCTAGATATTAAGTAGTGACAACAAGACTTTCAATATGGACACTGGAAGTCCTACTGTATGTTTGAGGACATGTGCATTAGTGTACTATTTGATCCTGTACCCTTTGAGTACATCCAGGTGGGTGGGGTGATAATGGAAGGACAAAAGCAGTAAATGTATGATTAATGGGCATGAATGTTGATAGTTATTATGATGTATAATTATAGGGTGGGTACCAATATCTCAATGATTTCTATGGTGTACATATGATATGTATAGTTATAGGGTGGGTACCAACATCTCAATGATTTATATGGTGCACATATGATATGTATCATCATGGGGTGAGTATCAACATCTGAGTAGTTTATATCATGACCCAGGAATAGAGTTCCTGTGGTGACGGTATGTCAAGGTCCTAAGCCATATTTCAGTGATGGAGATCTCAACGGTTTATAAGTTGTGACCCAGGGATTAAGTAACTTGGGGTAAGGATGACACTTGAGCCAAAGACTGTATCTGTAAGACATGACCACCAGTTCAAAATGGCCTTGACTGACACATGCAAGGAGTGTTAAGTATAAGTAATTTGTAATTAATAGTTTTCTTTCTCCATCATTATTGGTTATGTAAAATTGTATTTTGAAGACACTGACCATGTCCAAAGTCAAGTTCATGTCGTACCTGACCAGTGACCAGTGGCATTTGTAAGCAGCATGGCTTACAATTCTCCATGAGTGTAGGATACATGTAAGTCAAGGACATTATGTATATCATGTTCTTTATTATAATTTTAGAAACAGACCTTGTCCAAGTATAACTTACATTATTCTAGCAATGAACTTTTGGCCCTCATCTGGGTTCTTCTTTTGTGTCTTAGATTTTGTATATAATCTTGTTTACTTGAAAAATATCTAACTATAAAATATTACCAGAATCAATCATTATTGTTGTGCTTAGTATTTTGATTTGGGTTAAATTATTTATTTGTATTCTTCTTCTCTGGAATTACAAAGTACTCTATACTATTCTTAGGAGACATTAACTTGGACTCACAGTGAATTCAGAAAAGCATTTCTTGGTTGATGTTATTGTGATTCATCCAAATAATTGCTGGCTCATCATTAAACTTCAGGTAATTGGTACATTATTATTACATTTGAGACTACATGCACATCAGTACCTTTAACACTGGATTTTATTTGTAATCAGACTACTTGCACATCAAAACCTTTAACACTGGATTTTATTTGTATTCAGACTACATGCACATCACAACCTTAAACACTGGATTTTATTTGTATTCAGACTACTTGCACATCAAAACCTTTAACACTGGATTTTATTTGTATTCAGACTACTTGCACATCAAAACCTTTAACACTGGATTTTATTTGTATTCAGACTACTTGCACATCACAACCTTTAACAATGGATTTTATTTGTATTCAGACTACATGTACATCAAAACCTTTAATACTGGATTTTATTTGTATTCAGACTACATGCACATCAGTACCTTTAACACTGGATTTTATTTGTAATCAGACTACATGCACATCACAACCTTAAACACCGGATTTTATTTGTATTCAGACTACTTGCACATCAAAACCTGTAACACTGGATTTTATTTGTATTCAAACTACTTGCACATTAAAACCTTTAACACTGGATTTTATTTGTATTCAGACTACTTGCACATCACAACCTTTAACATTGGATTTTATATGTATTCAGACTACATGTACATCAAAACCTTTAACACTGGATTTTATTTGTATTCAGACTACATGCACATCAGTACCTTTAACACTGGATTTTATTTGTATTCAGACTACTTGCACATCACAACCTTAAACACTGGATTTTATTTGTATTCAGACTACATGCACATCACAACCTTAAACACCGGATTTTATTTGTATTCAGACTACTTGCACATCAAAACCTTTAACACTGGATTTTATTTGTATTCAGACTACTTGCACATCAAAACCTTTAACACTGGATTTTATTTGTATTCAGACTACTTGCACATCAAAACCTTTAACACTGGATTTTATTTGTATTCAGACTACTTGCACATCACAACCTTTAACATTGGATTTTATATGTATTCAGACTACATGTACATCAAAACCTTTAACACTGGATTTTATTTGTATTCAGACTACTTGCACATCAGTACCTTTAACACTGGATTTTATTTGTAATCAGACTACTTGCACATCACAACCTTAAACACTGGATTTTATTTGCATTCAGACTACATGCACATCACAACCTTAAACACTGGATTTTATTTGTATTCAGACTACTTGCACATCAAAACCTTTAACACTGGATTTTATTTGTATTCAGACTACTTGCACATCACAACCTTTAACACTGGATTTTATATGTATTCAGACTACATGTACATCAAAACCTTTAACACTGGATTTTATTTGTATTCAGACTACATGCACATCAATAACTTTAACACTGGATTTTATTTGTATTCAGACTACTTGCACATCAAAACCTTTAACACTGGATTTTATTTGTATTCAGACTACATGTACATCAAAACCTTTAACACTGGATTTTATTTGTATTCAGACTACATGTACATCAAAACCTTTAACACTGGATTTTATTTATTCAGACTACATGTACATCAAAACCTTAAACACTGGATTTTATTTGCATTCAGACTACCTGCAAATCAAAACCTTAAACACTGGATTTTATTTGTATTCAGACTACTTGCACATCACAACCTTAAACACTGGATTTTATTTGTATTCAGACTACTTGCACATCACAACCTTAAACACTGGATTTTATTTGTATTCAGACTACACGTATATCACAACCTTAAACACTGGATTTTATTTGTATTCAGACTACATGTACATCAAAACCTTAAACACTGGATTTTATTTGTATTCAGACTACTTGCACATCAAAACCTTAAACACTGGAT
Source organism: Sinohyriopsis cumingii (assembly GCA_028554795.2). Classification (NCBI taxonomy): domain Eukaryota; kingdom Metazoa; phylum Mollusca; class Bivalvia; order Unionida; family Unionidae; genus Sinohyriopsis; species Sinohyriopsis cumingii. The sequence continues at coordinate 100,455,845 of CM068824.1, forward strand.
TTTATTTGTATTCAGACTACTTGTACATCACAACCTTAAACACTGGATTTTATTTGTATTCAGACTACATGCACATCAAAACCTTAAACACTGGATTTTATTTGTATTCAGACTACTTGTACATCAAAACCTTAAACACTGGATTTTATTTGTATTCAGACTACTTGTACATCAATAACTTTAACACTGGATTTTATTTGTATTCAGACTACTTGTACATCACAACCTTAAACACTGGATTTTATTTGTATTCAGACTACATGCACATCAATAACTTTAACACTGGATTTTATTTGTATTCAGACTACTTGCACATCAAAACCTTTAACACTGGATTTTATTTGTATTCAGACTACTTGCACATCACAACCTTTAACATTGGATTTTATATGTATTCAGACTACATGTACATCAAAACCTTTAACACTGGATTTTATTTGTATTCAGACTACTTGCACATCAGTACCTTTAACACTGGATTTTATTTGTAATCAGACTACTTGCACATCACAACCTTAAACACTGGATTTTATTTGCATTCAGACTACATGCACATCACAACCTTAAACACTGGATTTTATTTGTATTCAGACTACTTGCACATCAAAACCTTTTAACACTGGATTTTATTTGTATTCAGACTACTTGCACATCACAACCTTTAACACTGGATTTTATATGTATTCAGACTACATGTACATCAAAACCTTTAACACTGGATTTTATTTGTATTCAGACTACATGCACATCAATAACTTTAACACTGGATTTTATTTGTATTCAGACTACTTGCACATCAAAACCTTTAACACTGGATTTTATTTGTATTCAGACTACATGTACATCAAAACCTTTAACACTGGATTTTATTTGTATTCAGACTACATGTACATCAAAACCTTTAACACTGGATTTTATTTATTCAGACTACATGTACATCAAAACCTTAAACACTGGATTTTATTTGCATTCAGACTACTTGCAAATCAAAACCTTAAACACTGGATTTTATTTGTATTCAGACTACTTGCACATCACAACCTTAAACACTGGATTTTATTTGTATTCAGACTACTTGCACATCACAACCTTAAACACTGGATTTTATTTGTATTCAGACTACACGTATATCACAACCTTAAACACTGGATTTTATTTGTATTCAGACTACATGTACATCAAAACCTTAAACACTGGATTTTATTTGTATTCAGACTACTTGCACATCAAAACCTTAAACACTGGATTTTATTTGTATTCAGACTACTTGTACATCACAACCTTAAACACTGGATTTTATTTGTATTCAGACTACATGCACATCAAAACCTTAAACACTGGATTTTATTTGTATTCAGACTACTTGTACATCAAAACCTTAAACACTGGATTTTATTTGTATTCAGACTACTTGTACATCAATAACTTTAACACTGGATTTTATTTGTATTCAGACTACTTGTACATCACAACCTTAAACACTGGATTTTATTTGTATTCAGACTACATGCACATCAATAACTTTAACAGTGGATTTTATTTGTATTCAGACTACTTGCACATCAAAACCTTTAACACTGGATTTTATTTGTAATACCACAAAGTTTATTCAGAGCTTTATTCGCTAGAACCTGTGTTAGAAATTCTAGGATTATTTGGGATTTAATTCATTAGGACCCGTGTTAGAATTTAATTCACAATACCATAAGTTCTTTTGAAATTTGTAATTGTATTCTAGGGAAATAAATGACTTGTTGAATTTTATAAAACTTTTGGTTTTCGTTCTATTATTTATTTTAAGACCATAGAGTCATAATAGGATCAACTGGGCATCGATCATTGGATATCACAAATATCATATCAAATCATCTCTTTTTTACCCATTGAACTGTGAAATGAACAATCTAGCAAAATAAAATTCAAAGGTTAAAATGTATAGCTTAAACACTATTTCCTTCAATCAAGACAAATGTAACCAAAAAGGCTTTTTTATTCACAGATGGCTACCAGGTAGGAATTGTTTAAACAAATTTTTGTCAAACAATCAAAAAGCTGCTGCTATACTGCTCAGTTAAGCTGTTCAAATTTGGTTCAAATAGGGTAACTTAATTAAGACAACATACTTTTACTCACATGTGTAGGTGCCACATAGACAATGTCAGAGATATGCCACATGGAAAGCATCCTTAACTCTATTCATTTGTACTACATGAAATCCCAACTCATCTTTCAAAACTGTAATTCTGGCAAACAATCACTGATGATCCTGTATTGACATTCAAGCAGTTCACTGAGTATGATATATGTTTATTGGAATTGCTTAGATAATGTTTGATAATCAGTGGTGCATAATCAGTGGTGTCTATCATCAGCATGCTGAGTGACTCTACCAACAGAGAAAGCAAATTCATTGGAATATAACATGACATCATGCAAGGAAATCAAACTTCCAAAAGTATTGGGACAACCAACACTATCCCTGAAGTCTAGCTTAAATGCCATAGTAAATATAGAAGGAATTTACATAGATACGTATGGAGAAGACTGTATCATAATATCCCTACCTTTCAATCAAAGTATGTGAATAATTATAAGATACTAGAGTACTCATTAACAAATAAAAATATGGATGAAAGGGTACCAACATTCTGCAGGGAACTACTCAGCCAGGTCAGTATACTCTATTCCCATTTTGTCCAGTTTCCCCACCCAAATCTCTCAATCCCATTTTTGCCAATCACAAATGTTTTGTTTTTTTAACAGACATCTGACCTGGTAAGATCAAATTTTAATATTAAAACCCATATGGGTATTTCCAGGTAGTGCAAAACCCTACATGACACGTGATAAAAATTAATACCACCAAGATCTTAAGTGATCGTGACTATCTTGATGGTGGATGACAAATAAGTCAGATTCATGGATATCAATGACATCGTGTTAATAGCCTAGCTAATAGGAATTATGTAAACTGTCAAGTAAGCCAAGTGAATAATTCTTTCAGTACATGATGAGCTAAAAATTGGCATCCAGTGTATCTGGTGGAGAAATAAGCTGGAGAACCGCTGACCCACAGCACAGGAGTCTGATGTGTTATCAATAAAGTATGATGAAATCTCTGACAATTCAAAATCACCTTATCGGTACTATAAATTAAAACAAGGAGTGCAAGCGTGACCCTTAGCATCCACTCAATTCGACTTTTGTCAAGCATCTTTTATTGCTTCAGAATCACCAAAACACTGAAAAGCTACACATATCCAATCGAAATACAGTAATGTACCAATGCCTAACTCTCGGACGGCCACCGCATGAATCTAATCTGGCAAATTAACCTTTATTGTCACCATTATGGTCACAAAGTCTTTCTATTGGACACCATCAGGTGGAAAGTAGCTGATTTCACCAGATTCTACCCTGCAGTAAATAAGCATTAGAGTCTAATACTTGTACCAATCATGGAGCAGAGTCTGTGTTATCTTTTAATACTACCCAATCTAGCATCCGTCTCAGCTTTAATATTGGGAAGTGTGATGACTTCATCATATAATTTGGTACTATATGCAGAAAAATTTCCTAACAATTCTGATCCAACTAGCCCAGTAAGTTTTAGAAACAAGAGTCCCTCAAAAGGATGGACATTCTACAGACAGCAAAGTATCTGAAGGAATCAAACAAAACACTACTTTTCGTTTCACCTGCTTAATGGGGCCATACTGGATGAAAGATCAGCACAGTTTTATTTAGAACTAACTTGACACTAGGTTGAGATGAATAACCATTCAAAAGGAGTAATAAAATCAAGATTTTCAAGATGGCCACTCCAGTGACTATATCTGAATGCAACTTAATTTATCACCAACTAGATACCATACAATATCTGTTTGTGAAATGTGTATATCAAAATAACTATCAATTAAGGAGGAATACTAATAATCGCCACAGTGGCTATACTGGATATCAGATCAGCATCATCTTCCTTTAGGACCGACTAGATTATATAACAAGTCCTTGGTGAAAATGGCGATAAGATGTTCAATATGGCCATTGTTGCAGCCATATTGTTTGACTTAGCAACACCATTTTCATTTAGAACTAACTGGACCATGAGATACATGGTCTTTTTTTAAGTTTCATGGTATTCCTCCAAATAATTTAGGACAAGTAGCAATAATAAAATTGTGTCAATGGACGGATCAATCTTCTGCCCTGTGTCCAGGAGATTTAAAAATGATAAATTTAAAGTGCTGATGGATAGGAGATTGACAATGGACAACTGGACATCCCATAAGCTCTTTCAGTCTATGACCAGGAGGTCTCGAAAATGATTATTAAAAGCTGATGTAAACAAAATAGAAGATAAACTAAGGGCAAATGAATGTCCCTTAAGTTATTCTGGTCTATGACCAGAGATCTAAAACATGATAATTAAATGCTGATGGATAACAAATAGAGCAAAAAGGAAACAACATAAGCTCTTCACGACAATGTCTAGGAGACCTATCAAATGCTGATGGATAAAAAATAGAGCAAAAAGGACACAATATAAGCTCTTCAAGACAATGGCTAGATCTATTAAATGATGATGGATAACAAATAGAGCAAAAAGGACACAACATAAGCTCTTCAAGACAATGGCTAGGAGATCTGTTAACCGATTTGGCCCCGATCCTGTCTGTAGGCGTGATGAGGTTGTACCCTACTTCAAAGCCCTGCAGCATCAAGGCCATTTAAGATAGACCAACATGGATGGTATTAAAAAATAGCAGACAGATATAGCTCTAAAATGATATCAAATAATCTGGAAGTTCGAGTTGCACTACAAAATACAGTTAGAGAAAGCTCATTTTTTGGACCCGTTTTTTTTCCACCCAAAATTCGCTCGAGATCGGAATGCGATTTTGTGTTCGGATTTTAGACCTTTTGGCCTCAGATCTAAGGCATACCGGTCTTAACTGCACACAGACAGGTGAACCTTTGCAAAAACTAGGATAAGGTGGGCATTTGGAATAAATTGCGGTCTCCATACGAAAATGATGGGTCTATTAAGCAAAAAAAAAAAAAAAAAAATAAAAGAACTCCAACTTTTACCATTCTGCTCATGCACAAGCAAAATAACCAATGGAAATTGATGTTTCTAATACAACTAGGCATTATTCTCATGGATAATCCATTGAAAACCGCTGTATTACGATGTATTCAGAAATAGCACCCCAAATCTCGTTCCTACGCACATTTCAGGCAAAAACGACAAAAACCTCTGGGGCCGAATGAGTTAAATGATGATGGATAACAAATAGAGCAAAAAGGACACAACATAAGCTCTTCAAGACAATGGCTAGGAGATCTATTAAATGATGATGGATAACAAATAGAGCAAAAAGGACACAACATAAGCTCTTCAAGACAATGGCTAGATCTATTAAATGATGATGGATAACAAATAGAGCAAAACGGACACAACATAAGCTCTTCAAGACAATAGCTAGGAGATCTATTAAATGATGAATATCAAATGCTGATGGATAGAAAATAGAAGATTGACAGTGCACAACAGGACATCGTATAAACTGTTCAGTCCATCACTAAGAGATCTATCAAATGCTGATGGATAGAAAATAGAAGATTGACAGTGCACAACAGGATATCTTATACACTCTTCAGTCTATCACCAGGAGAACTAAAAATGATCAATAAGATATGCTGATGAATAAATATAAAAGATGGACAGTAGACAGATGCAGGCAAGATAGAATAATGACCATACCACATGGCTACAATGCTTTTAGACAAGCTCAGTTGAAATAATGGTAAATAACTTTATCAAATGCAAAATTTATATACATTACCATGCAAATGGTACACACTGGTACATTAAAAGATACATGTAATTTTCAAAAACATTCTGGTTTGTTATTTTGTTTTATTCACATGAAATTTAAAAAGGAAATAAAATTATTAAAATATATTGTTTACAAACCAATGAGTTCTGGAGACAGTTTTCCATTCTCCTTGAACTCAAACCATTTCTTAGATACAGCTGGAGTATTTCTTAGGACAAACATTTCAGCAGTGATGAGGGATTTAAGGGCATCAATCATCCACTGAGGATCCAACACAATCTTCATCTTCAATACTTCCGTGCTGTGGATGGTACAAAGATAGAAATAACATTCATGTTCCAAATTGCCAACTCTTATCTTTTTGTTTCTCAGTCCTGGAGAAAAAGTGAGTCACCATTACTCAGTAAGCACTCTGACCTCACCTATACACTCTAACCTTGCCTATACACTTTAACCTTGCCTATACACTCTAACCTTGCCTATACACTCTAACCTTGCCTAACCTTGCCTATACTCTAAACTTGCCTATACACTCTAACCTTGCCTATACACTTTAACCTTGCCTATACACTCTAACATTGCCTATACACTCTAACCTTGCCTAACCTTGCCTATACACTCTAAACTTGCCTATACACTCTAACCTTGCCTAACCTTGCCTATACACTCTAAACTTGCCTATACACTCTAACCTTGCATATACACTCTAACCTTGCCTATACACTTTAACCTTGCATATACACTCTAACCTTGCCTATACACTCTAACCTTACCTAACCTTGCCTATACACTCTAACCTTGCCTATACACTTTAACCCTGCCTATACATTCTAACCTTGCCTATACACTCTAACCTTGCATATACACATGGGTATTTACCTATATGACCTTACTTACAAACTAGAAGTAACTCTGAAAACAAATCAATATATCAGTGTGGTGCATTATATGCAATGAACTTGTAACTTGGTATCACGGTTTTCTGACTGTGGTTCTGACTCCATCAAAATCTTCAAGTACCTTTTGTTATTAGGAGACATATAATCAATATCAAAACGTTCAAGTTATTCCTGACGCTCTAGATGTAAAATGTTGAGATTGATTACATTTTGAAGCAAATGATCTAAACAAGTTATGTAAAACTGGTTCACATAACAACATTAAAACTTTTTAAAACAAAAACTGCAAAAGGAAACATTACCTGATCTTGAATGAAGTTAAACATTATATACTTGCTGATTATCTCTCAAGGCATAAACAAGCTTATATATTCTACATTAAACTAAATACATAAAATTTTGTTCAATGGATTCTGGGATTTTACAGCAAACATTAATATTCACTTATTTGACTTGTTCCAATCATATATTAAAGACACAAAATGCTTTACATAATTAAAAATTATTCAAAATTTCATTTCTCTCCTCAATCAATCATTGCCAAAATTAATGTAGAAAGAGATGAAGATGTTAGTTCTTAGCCACTGCATTTAGTTTGGTAATGCTCTTGTCCATTCCGCTCCAGTCATTTTTTTAAAAATTCATTTCTCTCTCTCTCTCTCTGCTCCTGAATAACGTAGGTTTACATACAAATCAATGAAATGATTTTAACTGAGTGCTGCAATCCATGTAAATGTCTTATCCACTGTAAGTGAAAGGCTTTTCTAAATTGTAAGATCTTGCAGCCCAACCCCAATTTTTTACACTTGTATCAATAAACATATTGAATGTAAACTCTCTCTCTCTCTCTCTCTCTCTCTCTCTCTCTCTCTCTATATATATATGTGTGTGTGTGTTGTTATTGTTGTTGGGTTTAACACCATTTTCCAGCACGAGATAGACTATACATGGCAGCCAATATAAATGGTGGACGAAGAACCTGGGAAAACCCTGGAAAGAACCACCGACTCACAAGAAGCTACAGGAAAGCTTTTTCACATACCCACATTGGCCAAACCCGAGACTCCAACCCCCGCAAACAGAGGTGAGATGGCTGTGATCTATAACGGTGAGCACTTTAGAGCACTCAGACACTCAGGGCCCCCTATATGTTTATATCACTCCATTCTCACTTAAAGAATAATCTCTCTTTGACTTGTGGTAAGAAAATATGTTTCATTGGTTCAAAATAGGAATAGCAATTCCAACCTCACCTGAAGTAAAGGACTGCGCCAATGTCATGTTGGTATCTAAGAAACAAATCCAGTTCATCTGTAGATATCTGAACAGCTCCAGCCTTATTTAGGTCTTCCAAAAGACTCAGAGGAATCACCTGCAGAGGGAAAAGAATAATATCATTTAGTTTCAAGGGACTTTTTTTTTGACAATCTGATATTTTTGTTTTATTTTTGTAGAAGTTAATTTTTCAGTTATACTCAGCATCTGCATAATTGGTAAGTACCATTAAATATATGTTCTCTATCATTTCCTTAGATGATGACTACAGTGAAATTTATCCTCAAACAAAGGCATATTTTTAACTTGATAAACACTAATAAATTATGATGCTGATCATTCATTTCCAAATTATGTGTCTTACAATCTCTCACTTACAACAAACACGTAGAAAAGAATTATACATTTCCAGCTTTAAAACCATACACAGTCACACTAAAACCAAAATGTTTGATTCACGAACCCAATGACATGATTTACGTTAAAAAAACATGATTTTCAATAGTATTAGAATTCAACAAGAGGAGAGAGATATTTTGACCACCTTGATTATGTCCAAAATATGTAGCATATTTAATAAGTAAAGTCTTGCTTAGAACTCATGTACAACTATCCCCTGTGGCAGTCTATACAGATGATTGTCATAGACAATAAAAATATAAGGTGGGCTGATATATGCAACCATCATTTCACATATTAATTAACTGGCATTCAATAGTTTTGATGATGCTCTACCAAATCTATTGTTCACCGCTGTGGGAAGCCCATGAAGCTTCTTACTGCAGGTAAAGTGAATGAAGTGGAACAACCCAATTTATTTGTTGTTAGGTAAATCAAGGAGAGGTGCATTGAAGATCAAAGTTATTGCACATTAATGCCTTGACTGAGTATGTTTATGCATGTACACTAATGCCTTGACTGAGCATGTTTATATATGCACACTAATGCCTTGACTAAGTATGTTTATGTATGCACACTAATGCCTTGACTGAGTATGTTTACATATGTACACTAATGCCTTGACTGAGTATGTTTATATATGTACACTAATGCCTTGACTGAGTATGTTTATATATGCAAACTAATGCCTCGATTGAGTATGTTTATATATGCACAGTAATGCCTTGACTGAATATGTTTACATATATACACTAATGCCTTGACTATGTTTACATATGCACACTAATGCCTTGATTGAGTATGTTTATATATGCACACTAATGTCTTGATTATGTTTATATACGCACACTAATGTCTTGCCTGAGTATGTTTACATATGCACACTAATGCCTTGACTGAGTATGTTTACATATGTACACTAATGCCTTGACTGAGTATGTTTACATATGTACACTAATGCCTTGACTGAGTATGTTTATATATGCACACTAATGCCTTGATTGAGCATGTTTATATATGCACACTAATGCCTTGACTGAGTATGTTTACATATGCATTAAAGCTTCAAGTTGATGAACATCAGCAACATTTTTTGTTTTAAGTCGAGTTTTACTCCACAAAAAAACAAAGCAAGATTACTTTGGTAATTGGAACAATTATTTTTTTTTAAGGCATAACATGTTGAAATGTAATTCAGGGAAGTATTAGTTATCTGCAAAGTGAATAAAGCCCAGCAAAGCTAAATATCAGAACTCTTGGTTAACAGAGTCTGGCTTTATAAAGCCCAGCAAAGCTAAATATCAGAACTCGTGGTTAACAGAGTCAGGTTTTATAAAGTCCAGCAAAGCTAAATATCAGAACTCATGGTTAAAAGAATCTGGCTTTATAAAGTTCAGCAAAGCTAAATATCAGAACTCATGGTTAACAGAGTCTGGCTTTATAAAGCCCAGCAGCTAAGAGGAGCAATTCATTCTTTGCAAACAATATAAACACCATATCAACATTAATCATTCTGGAATGTATACATCCACAGACAAAGCAGCAACAAAACATAAAAACATGCTACAATCAGGTCAGGTCTTGTTATTATTTGGTATCTTACTCTTGTTAATCTACAAACAATTAATCGACATTGCTTTTTGGATGATTTCAGTCATAAAACAAATTGGCCATAAGGACATGCTCATGCTTTCATAACCAATTAGCGCTGATAAAATTATTGCATTGCCAATAATTGTTTGTCACCTCTGCATTACTTGTAAAGCTCCCACAATGCTTAAAATATTGTCGCCCTCCTACCAAACATTTTAAATCATTAATATCTAATATGCTTTATATTTTCTGTTTGCTGACAAGCATATGTCATGACTGAACTGCATCAGATGACTTTTAATACAGACCAAGATTTTCTCCAGGAGTCAAGCAGGGACATTTGAACACCAGCCTCATCCAGTTTTAATGATTGCAAAGGTGAACACAAATTACACTTGTAATTTACATCAACAAAGACTGCATATAGTTGTGACTACATTCCACTGTCCAATGGATTTTAAAGACAGAAACATTGTGTATTTTTGAATGTAATGGATGTGTGGTTGTGATTGTGTGTGTGCATCATATTTGACAATGCTGCTAAGCCAATAAAATATTTCTCTTGTTTCTAAGTGCATTAAATGCTTCAACATAAGGTGTTCTTCTCTTTAATTCAGTTTTAATATCCAGTCACTTTCTCCATGCACACATATAAATAGTGGCCTATTCTCTATTGGTCAATGGCCAACATCATGCATGTGTGTTCTACTGGCACTACCACAGCATTGATGTGTGTTCTACTGGCACTACCACAGCACTGATGTGTGTTCTACTGGCACTACCACAGCATTTATGTGTGCTCTACTGGCATTACCACAGCATTTATGTGTGTTCTACTGGCACTACCACAGCATGTATGTGTGCTCTACTGGCACTACCACAGCATTTATGTGTGCTCTACTGGCACTACCACAGCATTTATGTGTGTTCTACTGGCACTACCACAGCATTTATGTGTGCTCTACTGGCACTACCACAGCATGTATGTGTGCTCTACTGGCACTACCACAGCATTTATGTGTGCTCTACTGGCACTACCACAGCATTTATGTGTGTTCTATTGGCACTACCACAGCATTTATGTGTGCTCTACTGGCACTACCACAGCATGTATGTGTGTTCTACTGGCACTACTGCAGCATTTATGTGTGTTCTACTGGCACTACCACAGCATGCCATGTACATGTGCTCTACTGGCACTACCACAGCATGCCATGTACATGTGCTCTACTGGCACTACTGCAGCATGTATGTGTGTTCTACTGGTAATACAACAACATGCATGTGTCATATACTGGTAAACTACAGCATGTGTGTTCTACTGGCACTACCACAGCATTGATGTGTGTTCTACTGGCACTACCACAGCATTTATGTGTGTTCTACTGGCACTACCACAGCATGTATGTGTGCTCTACTGGCACTACCACAGCATGTATGTGTGTTCTACTGGCACTACCTCAGCATTGATGTGTGTTCTACTGGCACTACCACATCATTGATGTGTGTTCTACTGGCACTACCACATCACTGATGTGTGTTCTACTGGCACCACATCATGTACATGTGTTCTACTGGCACTACCACAGCATTGATGTGTGTTCTACTGGCACTACCACAGCATTGATGTGTGTTCTACTGGCACCACATCATGTATGCGTGTTCTACTGGCACTACCACAGCATTGATGTGTATTCTACTGGCACTACCACATCATGTACGTGTGTTCTACTGGCACTACCACAGCAAGAGTATGTGTACTCTACTCGTAATACAACAACATGCATGTGTCATTTACTGGTACACTATAGCATGTGTATTCTATTATCATTATTATATCATACAAGAGCAGTCCACTGGCAATGACACAGTATGCATGTGTGTTCTACTGGCACTAACATATTAAGCATATGTGTTCCGCTGGTACTACCACAGCATGTGTGTGTTATATCAGCATTACTGCTGCATACTTTTGTGCTCTACTAACTGGTATTATTACATCATATATGTGTGTTCTATGGCACTCCCACATCATGCATCTGCCTTCTATTGGCATTTCCAGAACATGCATGTTTGTTCTACTGATACTACTGCAGCATGGACTTGTGTTATATTGGCATTACCACAGCATACATGTGTTCTATTGGCACTACCACAGCATGTATGTTTGTTTTACTGGCACAACCACAGCAAGTATATGTATTATACTAACACTACCACAGCACGTATATGTATTATACTGGCACAACCACAGCATACATGTTCTATAGGCACTTTAACACATCATACATGTTCTATAGGCACTGTAACACATCATAAATGTTCTATAGGCACTGTAACACATCATACATGTTCTATAGGCACTTTAACACATCATACATGTTCTATAGGCACTGTAACACATCATAAATGTTCTATAGGCACTGTAACACATCATAAATGTTCTATAGGCACTGTAACACATCATACATGTTCTATAGGCACTTTAACACATCATACATGTTCTATAGGCACTGTAACACAGCATACATGTTCCATAGGCACAGTAACCACATCATACATGTTCTATAGGCACTTTAACACATAATACATGTTCTATAGGCACTGTAACACAGCATACATGTTCTATAGGCACAGTAACCACATCATACATGTTCTATAGGCACTTTAACACATCATACATGTTCTATAGGCACTTTAACACATCATACATGTTCTATAGGCACTGTAACACAGCATACATGTTCCATAGGCACAGTAACCACATCATACATGTTCTATAGGCACTTTAACACATCATACATGTTCTATAGGCACTGTAACACAGCATACATGTTCTATAGGCACAGTAACCACATCATACATGTTCTATAGGCACTTTAACACATCATACATGTTCTATAGGCACTTTAACACATCATACATGTTCTATAGGCACTGTAACACAGCATACATGTTCCATAGGCACAGTAACCACATCATACATGTTATATAGGCACAGTAACCACATCATACATGTTCTATAGGCAATACTGCATCATATACATGTACACTACTGGAGCTATAGCAGCAATCATGTGTCTTCTCCTGACACTACAACTGCATGAATCCATGCTGAATCTGTCATCTACATCCACAGCATGAATGAATGCCTGTTCTACTGGCACCACCACATCATAAACATCTTCTATAGTACTATCACAGCATGCATGTGTACTCTTGTCACTACCAACATGCAGTTCTACTCTACAGTCACTACTACAACATGTATATGTATTCTACTGGTTGTTGTTGTTGTTCTGGGGTTTAATGCCATTTTTCAGCACAAGATAGGCTACACAAGGCGGCCAATATAACTGGTGGAGGACGAACCCTGGAAAACCCATGGAAGAACCACCGACCCAATAGAAGCTACTGACGGGCTTTCCCACATACCCATGCTAGCCGATCCTTGGACTCAAACCCACGCAGACAGAGGTGAGATAGCAGTGATCCAGAATGGTGAGCGCTTTAGACCACTCGGGCACTCTGGGCCCTGTATTCTACTGGCACTACCACAGCATGCACGTATACTCTAGTCACTACCAGCATGCAGTTCTACTCTACAGTCACTACTACAACACGTATATTATGTATTCTACTCACACTACCACAACATATGTATATGTTCTAATGCCACAATCATATCATGCAAGCATACTCTATAAGCACTAAAACAGCATGCATATATGTTCTACTGCCATAACCACAGCATACATGTGTGGTGTACCTGCTTAACCACAGCAAGCATGGGTGCTGCACTGCATGCCTCATGTGATTCAAAGCAACTTGTTACAAACTTTAAAGTCATACAAGTTGACTATTATTAGTTAAGCTATGAAATACTAATACAATACAAATATGTCTGTCTCCTCTCTCTCTCTCTGCAGCAGACTTGTTGGTTAATTATTGAGACCTAATCTATATATTATGAATACATGTTTGTCTCTCTCTCTCTGTCACAACACAAGTTCCTTAATTATTGAGACCTAATCTATAAATTATTAACACAATACAAATTTCTCTGGGACCCTGAGTGGCCGAGTGGTCTAAAGCGCTCTCCGTTATGGATCACTGCCATATCACATCTGTCTGCGTATGTTCGAGTCTAGGATTTGGCCAATGTGGGTATGTGAGAAAGCTAGCCAGTAGCATCTCGTGGATCGGTGGTTCTTCCCAGGGTTTTCTCAGGTTCTTCCTCCACCATTAATACTGGCCGCCATGCATGGCCTATCATGTGCTGAAAAATGGTGTTAAACCCCACAACAACAACAACAATAACAACAACAAATTTCTCTCTCTCTATGTCACAAAACAAGTTGGTTAATTATTGTGAGTTACGCTATAAATTAATTCCTAGCTTGGTTCACAATAATTAACCAACATGTGTGTTGTGATAGAGAGAGATAAACTTTGATTTGTGTTATTGACATAATAAAAAACTCTCTCACATGCTGGCCAATTTTTTTAACTAAGCTACTGGCAATCAGTCCACTAATCTCTCTCTCTCTCTCCCTCACTCTCTCTCTCTCTCTCACACACACACACACACACACACACACAGGCTTTGGTTCCCAAACAAACAAAAAAGTTTAAAAATGTGCAATATAATTAAAACGTAGCGGTAATTTGGTAATAATCTGCAAATTAAATTATGCCTTCTATTTATGATAGAAGTTTTAAATGTCTACCTTAAATAATTTTGGTCAATCAAGCCAAGTGTTTGGTCAGAAAGTCCAAAAAGTGCAAAATTACATTAAAAATAATTACAAACTGATATGGCATTCACAAATGCTAAACTGGCTGCTAACTTATGACCGTCATTTGGATCTAAGTTTCCCCTTAATGTCTTGTGTCATTGTGCCTAAATGATTCCTGGACAGGCATAACATGAACATGCAGCAAAACAATATGCCACCTCTGCTACTGCAGTGAGAGCATGAAATATTTAAAGTTTGCCACTCGTATTTTAATTCTTGCATGGAATTGCATACCTTGATTCCAGCAGCCCTGAGCCTCATCAGCTCTTGTTCCAGCAGGATCCACCGTGAAGGTATTTCCTCACCCCAATATGTCTGACTAGATGCCACTTCTATGATTTTTCTCTTCAAATCCTTCAATTTCCGGTCTACAATTGTGTTGTTAATGGCAAAGTCCTCATTGACCAAGTGAAACCTGGTAGGTTTGTCTCTTAGATAAGAGCGGATCTGTCTGAAGTATTTCTCACATATCTCATGACGATACTGACAGAAATAGAAGAAAAAAATGAGCAATGGCAAACCCACCTACTTTGAAACAGGAAAAAAAAAGGGCACAAAATGAGTAATGGCAAACTTGCCTACTTTACCACATATAACAGTATTTGTGGAATTTACTTGTACATAAATTTTCTGCATTAAACAAATGTCAATATTAATAATTTCTGGTTAAAACAGAAACAGGATCAGTATAGCAATATATGGTACAATTTCTTCAATGTTTAAACTTCTCATTTTCAAAACACTGGTAACTTTCCTAATTCAGTACTGATGATACACTCCAATTATGCAACTTATACTATTTTGCAATCAGTGGACCCAACATCACAAACTTCAATAACTGATGCCTAATAAACAATTTCAAGAACAGATAGCCAATTAATATGGGTCAGTAGGATGCTTTTTGTTGAAAGGTCATGCAATATCGTACATAGCACATTTTATGAAAACCACAGTTAATTTACAGATTTCATAAGTCTTTCCATTATTATCAATCTCTGTTCCCAGATCAGCATCATTTGTTGAATATATAAAAGCAACTATGCCAAAAGGCATTATGTCATAGTTGTCAAAGTCTGCTGGCTGAATGTTTTTATACACATAAGGAATAGTGACTATTTAGTCAACATTTATACACAAAAGGAATAGTGACTATTTAGTCAAAATTTATACACATAAGAAATAGTGACTATTTAGTCAACATTTATTGGTAGATTGATATCAAGTACACAAATTTGAAACCATTCAAATCAGGATATTTTCTCCCAAAGTTAGTCAAATTAAGTTGAGCAGTGCTTTGTGAGTTGTTCAAATGCTTCTCTATTTTTAGTAATGGTGGCCATATTTGATGACAGATCAACATCGAGGTCTCCGTGTCAGAATGTTCCATTCAAGACTGAACACATCCTATTCAATGTTTTTGGAGATATCATTTCAATTTTTTTATCCACTTTAGTCAAGATGGGCATATCTGATGGTAGATCTTCATTAGTTGTATCAACCTAAAAGCACTATATAACAAGATGCTCTCTGTCCCATTTGTCAAATTCTATTGTGGAATTTGTGAGAATCAGACATTTAAAAATGTATCCATTTTAGTAATGGTGGCCATATATGGTAGTTTTATACAAAATGTTAAATGTCTTTATGCCAAGATACTTTATCATGTTTGATTAAATTCTGTTAGCAGTCCTGAAGAAGTCTTATACAGATTTTTTTAAATTTAGTGAAAATTGTCATTTTCTTGGTGGAATGAAATTCTAAGTATACATCTTAAGTGTATTCATTCCAAAATACTGTCAGATGTAATCAAATTGTGTTATACAGTCATGGAAATGTCTTTTCAATAGTCTACTTTTAGTACCACAGCTATATTTCATGGTGAATCATCATTTGTACACATTTGTATACTCATATGTTTAAAGTTTCATTGGCATGATTTATATAAAGGTACCATGTTTGAAGGTTGAATGGCATGATTTGTACAAAGGTACCATGTTTGAAGGTTGATTGGCATGATTTGTACAAAGGTACCATGTTTGAAGGTTGATTGGCATGATTTGTACAAAGGTACCATGTTTGAAGGTTGATTGGCATGATTTGTAAAAAGGTACCATGTCTGAAGGTTGATTGGCATGATTTGCACAAAGGTACCATATTTGAAGGTTGATTGGCATGATTCGTTCAAAGGTACCATGTCTGTAGGTTGATTGGCATCATTTGTACAAAGGTACCATGTCTGAAGGTCAATTGGCATGATTTGTACAAAGGTACCATGTCTGAAGGTTGATTGGCATGATTTGTACAAAGGTACCATGTCTGAAGGTTGATTGGCATGATTTGCACAAAGGTACCATATTTGAAGGTTGATTGGCATGATTTGTTCAAAGGTACCACGTCTGAAGGTTGATTGGCATCATTTGTACAAAGGTACCATGTCTGAAGGTCAATTGGCATGATTTGTACAAAGGTACCATGTCTGAAGGTTGATTGGCATCATTTGTACAAACCTAAAAGGCCTTCTAGCCATCATGCTTTTTCTCAAGTTATGATCCAATTCTGACCAGAGGATTAAAATAGTATTTACTATGTTTTTCCATGTCATCCATACTTGATCAAAGAATGGCATAATTTACATAATCTGAAAACTCTTCTAGCCATGATAACTATTGCCACATTTGGTCAAAACAGGTCTAATAGTCCATGACACATAGCACATGACACATAACCGAGGGCCACACAAAGTTAATACATGCCAGTAGCACAGGAAACTATCCATTATTAATGTAGCACATTAAAGATTCTAAACCAAACTCAAATTGATTAATATTCATTATTATAAATTGAAATGCAACAACTTAAAAGCTTATGGATATAAAAATTTCACTTCTGATTCCAACCAATCTATCTTTTGTTTTGAAAAGTAAATTTTCTATGATAGATCGATCAATCTTGTTTTATTGGATAGTTCTAATAGCTACTTTTTCAGATTAGACATTTTAGTTTTTTGACCATTTTGTATTCACTAGTTTTGTGAATTTTATTCAGATACCCTTAACATGAGAAGTATGACATATGGCAGGCATTGTCTGATAGAAACCTGCTACTATTTTGCATTCACTAGTTTTGTGAATCTTATTCAGATACCCTTAACATGAGAAGTATAACATATGGCAGGCATTGTCTGATAGAAACCTGCTACTATTTTGTATTCACTAGTTTTGTGAATCTTATTCAGATTAAAAAAACATGATAAGTATGACATTGTCTGGCATTGTCTGATAGAAACCTGCTACTATTTTGTATTCACTAGGTTTGTGAATCTTATTCAGATAACCATAACATGAGAAGTATGACATGTGGCAGGCATTGTCTGATAGAAACCTGCTACTATGTTGTATTCACTAGTTTTGTGAATCTTATTCAGATACCCTTAACATGAGAAGTATGACATGTGGCAGGCATTGTCTGATAGAAACCTGCTACTATTTTGTATTCACTAGTTTTGTGAATCTTATTCAGATACCCTTAACATGAGATGTATGACATATGGCAGGCATTGTCTGATAGAAACCTGCTACTATGTTGTATTCACTAGTTTTGTGAATCTTATTCAGATACCCTTAACATGAGAAGTATGACATGTGGCAGGCATTGTCTGATAGAAACCTGCTACTATTTTGTATTCACTAGGTTTGTGAATCTTATTCAGATACCCTTAACATGAGAAGTATGACATGTGGCAGGCATTGTCTGATAGAAACCTGCTACTATGTTGTATTCACTAGTTTTGTGAATCTTATTCAGATACCCTTAACATGAGATGTATGACATATGGCAGGCATTGTCTGATAGAAACCTGCTACTATTTTGTATTCACTAGTTTTGTGAATCTTATTCAGATACCCTTAACATGAGATGTATGACATATGGCAGGCATTGTCTGATAGAAACCTGCTACTATTTTGTATTCACTAGTTTTGTGAATCTTATTCAGATTAAAAAAAACATGATAAGCATGACATTGTCTGGCATTGTCTGATAGAAACCTGCTACTATTTTGTATTCACTAGGTTTGTGAATCTTATTCAGATAACCATAACATGAGAAGTATGACATGTGGCAGGCATTGTCTGATAGAAACATGCTACTATGTTGTATTCACTAGTTTTGTGAATCTTATTCAGATACCCTTAACATGAGAAGTATGACATGTGGCAGGCATTGTCTGATAGAAACCTGCTACTATTTTGTATTCACTAGGCTTGTGAATCTTATTCAGATACCCTTAACATGAGAAGTATGACATGTGGCAGGCATTGTCTGATAGAAACCTGCTACTATGTTGTATTCACTAGTTTTGTGAATCTTATTCAGATACCCTTAACATGAGATGTATGACATATGGCAGGCATTGTCTGATAGAAACCTGCTACTATTTTGTATTCACTAGTTTTGTTAATCTTATTCAGATACCCTTAACATGAGATGTATGACATATGGCAGGCATTGTCTGATAGAAACCTGCTACTATTTTGTATTCACTAGTTTTGTGAATCTTATTCAGATTAAAAAAAACATGATAAGCATGACATTGTCTGGCATTGTCTGATAGAAACCTGCTACTATTCTGTATTCACTAGGTTTGTGAATCTTATTCAGATAACCATAACATGAGAAGTATGACATGTGGCAGGCATTGTCTGATAGAAACCTGCTACTATGTTGTATTCACTAGTTTTGTGAATCTTATTCAGATACCCTTAACATGAGATGTATGACATGTGGCAGGCATTGTCTGATAGAAACCTGCTACTATTTTGTATTCACTAGTTTTGTGAATCTTATTCAGATACCCTTAACATGAGATGTATGACATATGGCAGGCATTGTCTGATAGAAACCTGCTACTACTTTGCATTCACTATCTTATTCAGATTAAAAAAAACATGAGAAGTATGACATTGTCTGGCATAGTCTGATAGAAACCTGCTACTATTCTGTATTCACTAGGTTTGTGAATCTTATTCAGATAACCATAACATGAAAAGTATGACATGTGGCAGGCATTGTCTGATAGAAACCTGCTACTATGTTGTATTCACTAGTTTTGTGAATCTTATTCAGATACCCTTAACATGAGAAGTATGACATGTGGCAGGCATTGTCTGATAGAAACCTGCTACTATTTTGTATTCACTAGTTTTGTGAATCTTATTCAGATACCCTTAACATGAGATGTATGACATATGGCAGGCATTGTCTGATAGAAACCTGCTACTATTTTGTATTCACTAGTTTTGTGAATCTTATTCAGATTAAAAAAACATGAGAAGTATGACACTGTCTGGCATTGTCTGATAGAAACCTGCTACTATTTTGTATTCACTAGGTTTGTGAATCTTATTCCGATAACCATAACATGAGAAGTATGACATGTGGCAGGCATTGTCTGATAGAAACCTGCTACTATTTTGTATTCACTAGTTTTGTGAATCTTATTCAGATACCCTTAACATGAGAAGTATGACATGTGGCAGGTATTGTCTTATAGAAACCTGCTACTATTTTGGAAATACAGTTACAGTATTAATTAGCAAACAAATAAAATGCAGCGAATTTAACGGTCATTATAAACTATTGCATACAGGCCAACCATTATTTCTCACTATGTCATTATTTGCTGTAATTATGTAATTAATCTTTAGTAGCTATACAAAACAAAATGGGAAAATAAATAAGTACCTTTTATGGACTATACTATTTTTGGTCAATGTGCCATCCAAGTATGAAAATTATAAACAGCCAAAATATTATATATATATATATATATATATATATATATATATATATATATATATATATATATATATATATATAAACACACACATGACATTGTATATAGTGTTATAGCCAGAGAACTTACTTTTCTGGTCAGCAACAGTTTCAGTTAGTAACAAGTCTTAATCTTTTCAAGCAAGAGGAGATCTGAAGCTTTTATATTCTAATGAATAACTGACATCATGTCTTGCTCATGGATATACCTTTTCTGCTTCAACATCTTCTATGTTCCTGCTTTCTGAATCGGCATTATCTTCTGTGTCCAAATCATATTCTGTGTCACTGCTTTCCCAACCTTCAACATTTCCTTTGCTACGCTCATCTTCAGTGTCCACTTCTTCTGTGTTCAAATCTGCTAAAGAAACTGTTTAGGTTGAAATCTTCATGTTTAATTTAGATAACAGTTCCTAATTTAATATTCGTTCCTATTCTCCTTTCCACTTTGTCACCATCACCACCATGACCACTAATGTGATTTCTTGCTCACTTCACCACCATCACCAAGTTATTTTCTTTATGTTTAAACCTAGCAGCCCAAATAAAAGTATAATCTAGAACAATGTATCTCTGAGGATAAGTTGGTCAAAACATTTTATCCCATCCTTTCACACCAAAAAGATGTTAGAGTCCTCATATCATCCCCTCCTCTCACACCCAAAAGATGTTAGAGTCCTCATATTATCCCCTCCTCTCACACCCAAATGATGTTAGTCCTCATATCATCCCCTCCTCTCACACCCAAAAGATGTTAGTCCTCATATCATCCCCTCCTCTCACACCCAAAAGATGTTAGAGTCCTCATATCATCCCCTCCTCTCACACCCAAATGATGTTAGAGTCCTCATATTATCCCCTCCTCTCACACCCAAATGATGTTAGTCCTCATATCATCCCCTCCTCTCACACCCAAATGATGTTAGAGTCCTCATATCATCCTCTCCTCTCACACCCAAATGATGTTAGTCCTCATATTATCCCCTCCTCTCACACCCAAATGATGTTAGAGTCCTCATATCATCCCCTCCTCTCACACCCAAAAGATGTTAAAGTCATCATATCATCCCCTCCTCTCACACCCAAATGATGTTAGAGTCCTCATATCATCCTCTCCTCTCACACCCAAAAGATGTTAGTCCTCATATTATCCCCTCCTCTCACACCCAAATGATGTTAGAGTCCTCATATCATCCCCTCCTCTCACACCCAAAAGATGTTAAAGTCATCATATCATCCCCTCCTCTCACACCCAAATGATGTTAGAGTCCTCATATTATCCCCTCCTCTCACACCCAAATATGTTAGAGTCCTCATATTATCCCCTCCTCTCACACCCAAATGATGTTAGAGTCCTCATATTATCCCCTTCTCTCACACCCAAATGATGTTAAAGTCCCTTTTGCCCAAATGACAATTATTCTGGATTCACTCTTCCTGCCTGTTATGGCTATTTTCACACCTCTTCTTTCAGAATGTATGATCCAGTTCTGATACATTTATCAGAAAGTATGATTCAGTTCTGATACACTGTACAGTTATTTACAGTCTGCAATTCATGGAAAACAGTATAATACACCAGAATACGACATGTATATTTAATTTAAAAATTGTTCCCTATCATCATTCACTATAATACTACATGTACATGTATTATTATTCCCTGTCATCATTCACTATAATGCTACATGTACAGGTATTATTGTTCCCTGTCATTATTCACTACAATACTGTATGTACATGCATTATTGTTCCCTGTCATCATTCACTACAATACTGTATGTACATGCATTATTGTTCCCTGTCATCATTCACTATAATACTGTATGTACAGGTATTATTGTTCCCTGTCATTATTCACTACAATACTGTATGTACATGCATTATTGTTCCCTGTTATCATTCTCTGTAATACTGTATGTACATGTATTATTGTTCCCTGTCATCATTCTCTATAATACTGTATGTACATGCATTATTGTTCCCTGTTGTCATTCTCTATAATACTGTATGTACATGCATTATTGTTCCCTGTTGTCATTCTCTATAGTACTGTATGTACATGCATTCTTGTTCCCTGTCATCATTCTCTATAATATGCATGTACATGTATTTTTGTTCCCTGTCATCATTCTCTATAATATGCATGCACATGTATTATTGTTCCCTGTCATCATTTTCTATAATAATGTATATACATGTATTATTGTTCCCTGTCATCATTCTCTATAATATGCATGTACATGTATTATTGTTCCCTGTCATCATTCTCTATAATACTGCCTGACTCATGTTGTTATATATATATTTAATTTAAAATGTGTGTATGTGTGATTTGGATTTTTAAGATAGCTTTAACAATTTTTCAGTCATATCGCTATGTCTGCAGTGTGGCAGTTTATAGTGATGTCTAGCACTGGCGCATCATGCCACAGACATGTAGCATGATGTCCCACTCAGTCACATCATCCTGATACAATGCTGACCAGTCCTAACACTAACCTCTTAATACTGAGCGCAACGTGAGGCAAGCTGCATGTACCATTTTTATAAGTCTTTTTTTAATAAGTCTTTGGTATGACTCAGCTGGAGATCGAACCCACAACCTCCCAAATATGAGGCAGATGCTCTAACCACTAGACCACTATTTAATTTAACTGTTTGTCTGTTAGTTAGTTTTTTTTTTTTAATTTTCCATTACATGCTATTGTAATGTAATATTGTTTACTGGATTTATTATTGTCCAGGATAAAGTTCAGTTTTGTTTGACCTGACTGATTTTTTTTAATTCTTTAATTTTTGATGTAAAGAACTAATAATAGAAACATTGTACCTAGTTGCTGACCTTGTTTCAAAATCAGTGACAGTTTGAGTAAACAACATTTTTTGTTTAAAATTGTATTATCCTTCTCAGAGTAAGAATCATTAGGTTGAGTCAAAGTCATACCTGGACTACATGATATCAAGCATGTGTTAATTGATAAACAAACTTCTAATTTTTCCAAGAGGATGAACTCTTGACCCTTTTTCTAGGAATCTGTTTTGTGTTTTAGTTAGTATTTTAACTGATGGTATGATAAGAATTATATCAGTAGTCCTTTAACACATAGGCCGTCAAGTTGTTTAATGTTGTGTCCAGTTTGGGCTAAGTTTTTATTTTCTTCCAGTGATTATTTTCCCAGGGAATACAAAAGTGCACAGATAATTCTTGGCCAAAGACATTTACTGGAATTTATATGGAATTCAAAAATTGGAATAATATTTTCTGTCATTCAACAAGAGACTATTGACACATCTGCACTCTGAAGGTTATTACAGACATCATTGCCTTCCATCTTGAATTTCATCAGGATTTGAACTGAGATCCACTTAGAACATTTTTCACTGATTAGGACTTGTGTTTTAATTCATAGATTACTTTTGGATTTAATTTGTAAAACCGTAAGTTCTTTTTTCTCACTTTTCACTTTGTATTTTAGGGAAATAAATCATCTGTTAAATTTTACAAAGCCTATTGTCTTCACTCCTTTCTGTTACTTATTTTAAGAGCATAGACTCGTAACAATATAATATTGTCCCCTGTCATCATTCACTATAATACTGCATGTACATGTATTCTTTCTTGTCATCATTCACTAAAATACTGTATGTACACGCATTATTGTTCCCTGTCATCATTCAATATAATACTTCATATACAGGTATTTTTTCCTGTCATCATTCAGTATATAATAATACTGCAATTACAGATATTATTGTTCCATAATCATTATCTATAATACTGTATGTATATGTATTGTTCTGTCATTATTCACTATAATACTGCATGTTCCTGTATTATTTTTCAGTCATCATTAGTATAATATTTCATGTACATGTATTATTGTTACCTGTCATCATTCACTATAATACTGCATGTACATGTATTATTGTTCCATCTTCATTCTCTATAATACTGTATGTATATGTATTATTCCCTGTCATTATTCACTATACTACTGCATGTTCCTGTATTATTTTTCACTGTCATCATTCATTATAATACTGCAAGTACATGTATTATTGTTACCTGTCATCATTTACTATAATACTCTATGTACATGTATTACTGCCCCTTGTCATCATTTACTTGCATTTAATCATAACTCTTCATTTCCGAAGTTCTCTGCACAAATGTTCAATGTAGTGTCATTTCAGCTAATTAATTTTGCATTCCTTCCCATACCAATGCATGTTTTGTATGTTTGTATGTATGTATACACACGTCCATATTAGTGATCCAAAGATATAGTTGTCATGATGTATACTGATCTCACCACTCAGGCCACAATACAACATATTTATTGATAGTTCAATTATGAGAAGAGATAATACTTCATAAAAAAAACTAGCCTTATCTCTGAAACAAATTTTATTTCAAAAAATTTAATGACGTAATGGCATTTAGTCTCATACATTATTAACTGTTGAATAAATTGAAGACATGTGACTCAAGTTCTCCATAAATAAATTCTTAATGTGTCCACACTCCACTTATTTCAGTATGTACCATGCTTTATGGCATTACGTTAATATAAGTTGGCAGTGCAGGCTAACTTGTACAAGTAACTGCAAATAAATAAAATGGAAAAAGAAAACTCTGCAGATCCATATATTTTTCCACTTTTTTACATGCATTATTTAACCAAAAAATAAAATATTTATAAAAATGAAAATTAAAATGAATATATTTAAATATTTTTGTTAAAATTAACTTCTTAAGCTAGTTAGCTTTGGAAAAAAATAAACAGGTAATGGACATCATGCTGAGCCATTTAGGATGAGAGATCTGTGAGACAAAGCTAGAGAAGTGTACTCGGATCAACAAGTTTCACTAACATGCAATGTTTATTGCAACTGTCCTAACTTCGTCAGCCAAGATGTGAAGCAAATATGAGACTGAGTACATACTCATCCCTTTGGATGGAAAGTTGGACAGATCTCACTGTCTCTGTCTTGAAAAGCTAGCATATCCAACAGTGACTTTGGATGGAGAGTTGGACAGATCTCAGTCTCCGTCTTGAAAAGCTGGCATATCCAACATTGACTTTGGATGGAGAGTTGGACAGATCTCACTGTCTCTGTCTTGAAAAGCTAGCATATCCAACAGTGACTTTGGATGGAGAGTTGGACAGATCTCAGTCTCTGTCTTAAAAAGCTGGCATATCCAACAGTGACTTTGGATGGAGAGTTGGACAGATCTCACTATCTCCATCTTGAAAAGCTGTCATATCCAACAGTGACTTTGGATGGAGAGTTGACAGATCTCACTGTCTCCATCTTGAAAAGCTGGCTTATCCAACAGTGACTGCAAGAAATTTGCATTCGACTACCATAAACCTGCTGATTTCATAATGGAAAGCATTGTCCTGATTTTAGGTGGGGATGACCCCAGTAGCATCCCCATCAAGATTCACAACTAATTCTGCATTTGAATGTATACTTAGTACATCCATCTGTTCTGGTTTTACATTCTCCCCACCCCCTTTTTTTTGCCTTTTGCTGATTTTTGCAGAATGACAACCAGGTGTCTTCACATCATGAATAGCATGTGCAGCATGGTTAGTAAAGGGCAACACTTTTTACATGCCAGTCAAAACTTGTCTGTCTTCTCTCACTTTGCATTTCTTGCATCTTCTGCATTTAGTGTGTTAATAATGCAAAACATAATTCACATAATAACACCCATGACAGCGTGCAAACTGAAGACAGTATGCCCAAATTATTGTGGTCTATAAGGACCGAGTCCAAATCCAAAATCTGCAATGGATGGCTTGAATTAATTGGGGGGGGGGGGTCTTATCTTGTATGATGTTGTGTAAGGAAGCAAAACTTAAAAGCTGCAACACCTAACTGTAGCAAGGGCAGGTAATGTGCAAGAGTTACTGTCCTTTGTATGATTTAAACAAAATAGAGTAATTCTCATCCTTTGGTAGATATGGATTCAGGAGGTGACAGGCTTATATTCCTAATGTTAATGTGATTGTGGGAATGTATTCAATGAATAAACTATTTTGTCATCAGGAAGCACCTGGCCACTCACTGCCAAAAACAAGTAACCATTATATCTATGAATCATATAGGACATTAGAATGCCTGTTGAGACTGTTTGACTGCTATAATATACTGATGATCATTTAGAAAGATCTGACAGCATTAAGAAATATATTATTTTTGTACTTTATTGTAAGGATAGTCTTGCAAAATGACAAAAGAAGCAAATTATACTAAATAAAACATTAACAGAAATAATATTGTTGCACTGACTGAGTCATAGTCATGAAAGGCTTAGCAAATTAAATAGCTGGTATGTTGTACAATAGTGGCATTAACTGAATCACTGTCATAAAGAGCTTTGCAAGCCAAACTTGTGTGATGTTGAGCACAAGCCAAAAGTTTAAATTCAGAATATTATTTATTAATTAATTTCACCATTTTTCCTTTTAACTTAAAAATCTTGCAAAATAAAGTGTCTTTCGAATTCAACTAAAACCTGTTAGTACCATTTTTATAAGACTTTGGTATGACTCAGCCAGGGTTCAAATCCACGACCTCCCACATCCAAAGTGGATGCTCTAACCACTTAAGCCACCATAATGTTCTACTAATTTGTAAAAGAAAACACAAATAACAGTTTGATTGAAACTGCCATTCATTTTGCATTTTACTATTATAATGTGCGTGTGTGATTTGGATTTTAACGTAGCTTTAACAATTTTTCAGTCATATCACTACAATGTCTGCAGTGTGGCAGTTTACAGTGATGTCTATCACTTGGGCATCATGCCGCAGACATGTAGCATGTTGTCCCACCTAGTCACATTATCCTGACACCAGGCCAACCAGTCCTAACACTAACCTCTTAATGCTGAGCGCCAAGTGAGGCAGCTGTTAGTACCACTTTGTTAAGGCTTTGGTATGACTTGGCCAGGGAATCAAACCCATGACCTCCCGCATCCAAGTTGGACGCTCTAACCACTAGGCCACCGAAGCGGTCTACCATTATAATGTACAATTCTAAATAATCTTTTTAATGTTTTCTCAATTTTCTTTTCTTACTATTTTAGACAAGAATTTATATTAACTATGCTATAATGGTCTTCTTATCTTCAACATAAGAGAAAACACAATATGGAGTGGTGTGAAAGGTAACCTATCTACTTGACCAATTGGTCACATGAGTACACAAAGGACTTGCTAATGATATGGAAGAATGGGAACCAGTCTAGTGTGATTTTTTAACGTAGCTTTAACAATTTTTCAGTCATTATTGCTACGATGTCTGCAGTGTGGCAGTTTATAGTGATGTATAGCACTGGGGCATCATGGAGCATCATGTCCCACCTAGTCAGGTTATCCTGACACCAGTCCTAAAACTAGCCTCTTAATGCTGAGCGCCAAATGAGGCACCTATTAGTACCATTTGTTAAAGTCTTTGGTATGACTCGGCCAGGGATCAAACCCTTGATCTCCTGCATCCAAAGTGAACGCTCCAACCACTAGGCCACCGGTGCAGTCAAACGAGTCTAGAAATGAGTGAACATAAAATACAGCATATATGGGTTTGGCTGGCAAGGATTGGATGATAACAAAAGTTCAATTTTAATGAAAAAGAATATTTAAAACTTTTATCCTAGATGTAACTGACAGTAAATAGATCCAATGTTTTACTGATGGAATTTCAATACTTTTACAAACCTGGTTTTGGCAAACTCATAATGGAAATTACAATTTGTCTATTTGTGCTGAATTCAGAGCATGCCTGAAGCACATGTACCAGTCGATTAAGCAAATGCCATAGCTTATAAGGTTTTCTTGTCTCCTGAAATTTGCATCAAGGATATGTATATATCAATAAATATAGGTTTGATCATGAACATTCAAATTTTTAAATTACTGAAGTTTGAATATCTAAATTAGTACCTTGAGAACTGAATGCAGTAAATGGGTACCCAATGGCTCATTTTATTACCTGGATTATTATCAATAGACGGATACCTGATACCCATTGACAGCTCTGCCTGTATTAAATAAAACGCTTAATATTTAATTTCACACTTAAAGGTTTGTAATATACTAAGAAACTGGCACAATTATTGTAAAATTTCAGAAATGATGGCTCAGTCATGTTGTATCCAAATTCATGTCGTAACAAAATATGTTATATTGGTGTTTCATTGTACTCTTTGTTTCATTAGTGTAGTCATAGTTATTAACAAATTATTCAGATCAATACACAATGCTTATGTTTTTCTTTCTTCATCCTTTAAAAAATGATTCACCAGTGATTTTTTTTCGATAGCACTTTACACAGGCAGTTACACACCTGTTTCATCATTCATCTCAAATAATTTATCAGGTCAACACCCAACATAAATTTCAGTTTCATATCAGAAGCTCCCAACATCTGATTTGGACATTTATCGCTAGTCAGAAATCAAATCCCTTGAACATCTCCATCATAATGATCACATATGAATGTTTCCCAAACTACAGTGCTTCCTAAGTTACTACAAATAGAATAAGAAAAGGATTCTTTATTTCAGACTACATTAAATTAAAATTAAAATACAAAGTAAAATTATTTTAAATATTAAAGATCACATTTCTTATGTACAAGTATACAGACACATCTGCACCAACGGCATTGTTAGGAATAAAATTATGTAGCACATGTAAAGAGTAATTTGTTCCAGCTAATTATTATATGAGAATTTAAATGAATGTCATAGTTCCACAGAGATTTCAAGGTACAGTTCGAACTATTAGATATTCTTGTCATCATACTTTCTCGTTACTTCAAAAGTGAATATGTCATAAATTACAAACATGTTGGAGGCACTGTTCCATTTTTGAAAGCTTAACAGAAAAAGAAGACTATTATTATAACCAATAGTTAGTTTTCTTTTGATACATTCACTAAAGTTTGCCCACAGAGGATTGTGAGGCAATAAGATTTAAATAATATGGTATAGTATAGTATATTAGTGAGAATTCAATATTTGGATTTGAATGGAATCGGGCAAAGAAATTCTAGAAATTTTGTGCATATTTTCGATGAAAATACTATTATGGACACCATGCAATCAAATGGTGAATGCACATACTATTCAGTTTCCAATATTATGATAAATTTACGTAATTTGTCTATGCATCAGTTTCAGCTGGTAACTGTGTACATGTGTCTATGAAAGCTCCTTCACACATGTCTTGTAGAGCAAAGAGAATACAGTTTTTATCACTTTCCATCACATGTCTTGAAGAGCCTAGAGAATATATCTGTAATTCTTTTGTCACTTGGGGCCCCCGTTGCTGAGTGGATTAAAGCAATCACCTTTACCAATCACTGCCATCTTACTTATGTCTTTAAGGATTTGAGTTTCAGGCTCAGCCAATGTAAGTATGTGAGAAAGCTTGCCAGTAGCTTCCCACGGGACAGTGATTCTTACCAAGGTTTTCCCATGTTCTTCCACCACTGTTATACTGGCTGTCATGTACATACTATCATGCAATCAAAATGGTGTTAAACTCAAGACAATAACATCTGTTGTTGTAGGATTTGATGCCATTTTCAGCACAAGATAGGCTATACATGGTGGCCAGTATTACTGGTGGAGGAAGAACCCAGGAAAACACCTGGTGGAGGAAGAACCCAGGAAAACACCTGGTGGAGGAAGAACCCAGGAAAACATGGCAAAGAACCACTGACCCACACAGAGTTACTCGCAAGCTTTCTCGCATACCCTCATTGGCCAAATCCAAGACTCGAACCCACACAGGCAGAACAATATCTGTCCAGACTTTCTATAAGTATATAATGACTTTGCACCAAAGACAAATGTAGATACAGTATAGCTTACATTCAAAAGAAGCATTTTAAGTGTTGCTGCTGGTTCCCACTAATTTTCACACAAGATCAAGTCATTGCAATCTACTTAAAAAGCACATAATGTCAATACCATATTGGACATCATATCAAAACCATTTCCATTAGTTACTAACTATACACCATATAATGTTTTTGGCGAAAATCTCATGTCAATATTAATTTGCATTTAGGAGATGTCTTGAAAGATTTTCAAAATGGCTGCTGTGGTAGATCAGCATCATTTTCACTACAAACCGAACAGACATTAAAAGAAATCTTCTTGTGAATATCTGAACTCAGTTGTCTTTCCATTCAGGCAGGAAGAGTAGCAATAACACGATTTTCAAGATGGCTGATATGATACCCAT
The DNA here is from genome assembly GCA_028554795.2 of Sinohyriopsis cumingii. Classification (NCBI taxonomy): domain Eukaryota; kingdom Metazoa; phylum Mollusca; class Bivalvia; order Unionida; family Unionidae; genus Sinohyriopsis; species Sinohyriopsis cumingii. Next base: position 100,486,760 of record CM068824.1, read on the forward strand.
CAACAGACTTCAAATCTACACTACTGCTATTTTCATTTAGAAACAATTAGCATATTCAGTCTTCTAGTGAAAAAGCAATGCTCTTTAGACCATTCATTTTGGAAAAGCAGAGATAAATGGCCAAGACTGACACTGTGTTGGCAATAATGAACATAAAAAAAAACACAATGACTTAGTACCATCAAGACATCAAAAGAAGTTTTCTGATGAAAACCCTGTGTCAATATGACTTTCCATTCCAGAGGAGTAGCAATAATAAGATGTTCAAGATGGCTGCCATGGCAACCATATTGGATATCTGATGGCACTATTTTTGTCTAGGGGCACTATTTTTGTCTAGGGCCAACTAGATGTCATTAAAAGACTTTTAGTGGAAATCCCATGTTGACATGATCATTCATTCAGAAGGATTTGCAATAATTAGATTTTCAAGATAACCATTGCTGTGACCATTCTGGATGCACAAGTGGCACAATTTCCATGATGGATCTTCTAGACAATTGGATGAAAAAGATGTACAGTATCATGGTAATGGTCAAAGTCATAAAATTGATGGTAAACTTGTGCTGATGGATGAAGGTAAACAGCAGACCAATCAATAATTTCTTATGGTGTATGAGCAGTAAAGTTGAAAACAAAAATATTCATAAATGCAAATACCACTAAGAAATCACAGGTGAGATTTGACACAACAGTTTCTCTTTTTATATATTCGTATAATGGGGCCATATATTACAAGGGTCTTAAAACTCACCATCTTCACTCTGAACAGAATATTGGCACAATTTTGAAAACCACATTTTAGTACCAAACATGCGAAAAAGTATCCGTGTTCCCTTTTATATAGTGGTTTTCTTTTAGATAGAAATAAGTTAAATGGAAATGTGTACTGTGTTTAAAGAAATGATGATAAAGTACAAATGTTTTTGAGAAAAAAAATTTCATGCCTTGAAACCCCATGTTAATGTGATTTCCCATTCAGAAATGAATAGTGATACTTTAATGGTGACTATGTTGGATGTCAAATTGGCACCATTTTCAATTAGACCCAACTTGACATTATAAGCAGTAATTTGGTGAAAATGACATGTTTCTGTTAAGGAGAGGTAGAGATAACAAGATTTTCATGCTTATCTCTATGTTGGATATCTCACTATTTTGTATCTAGGACCAATTAGACAAAAGTTTCATGGCAATCCTCCATGTAGCAATAGCAAACAATCTTCAGCTAGCATACAACAGACCTCCAAAAAGCTCTTCTGGTCTTTGACCACTGGAACTCAAACTCCCTTGAATAAATTAATGTTCTAATGACTGAAAAGAATTTCTGATATTCAAGAAAAGACCATTTCTAGCAGTTTGAACTGCTGAGTGCTGAAACCATATACTGTAGTTACCTTGGGCTCAATTTTCGTAGTTTCGTAAAACAAAAGCATTTTTGTGGGTACTTAAATTTGTGGTTATGCCTGTCAAAGTTTGCATATTAGTAGGTATTCAATTTCATTGTTTAACATCTACAATAACCTAAAATAAAGAATACAAAAGAATAAAACTATGCCAACACAAACAGCTGTCACTTTAATGTTTAAAACAATACTACCATCTGTATGAGCACAAATTAAAGACCTGGAAAGTTCAATACTTACACCGTGTTATCGACCAAGTAAATAACATCAGTCAAAGCCAATGCAGCCAATAACACTAAATCAATACTTCAATCTCTATGAGCAGAAATAAAACACCTGTCAAAATTGATCATTTTTGCCATGTTTTCTTTTGAGTGCTCAACATCAAAGGAAGCTGATGCAGCCAACAACACTTGGCCAATCGGTTATTAAAGTCCATATGAATGATCTCTTACTTAAGCCACTGTCCATCAAGTTGCACCATCAGTACTTTCTGACAATCATGGCCTTAACACAGTGGCTTAAGAGTGGTAAGCTTCAACACAGACCCCCCCCCCACCACAAACTCTGAATGGATAAACTGCAGCTCATGCAACAATGAATGAAAGATCGGACCTAATTATCAGTGGTTTTGAGAAAGCTGGACTTGTTTAATTCAGCAATTTGGGGATTATTTATCTGAGACACATTAGTGAGTACCTTGAGACTTGACTGACATGATGTTCATGCAGTGGCTTTGTCCAAAAATCTGTGTAGTGTGAGCTTTAATACTCTGCTGTAATTAGTGTATGTACATAGTGTTTCATTAATAATAGTGTTTCAAGAAATAGTTATAGTATTTTACAGGATTATTGTTCTTTTGGATTAAAAATGCATGGACAAAATGAAATGTGCTTTCAAAAGGATTTAAATGTTCCAACAACTGTTGTACTGGAATGAAGGATCGATTTGAATAAGTATTAAACTTAATTTTCATATTCTGTTATTTTGTATTATTTTTTTCTTTCATTTTCAGTATTACCATTGTTTGAATACCTTATGCTTTTTCTCTCTATTGTTACTTACCTCACATATCGATTTAAGGCAAATAGTGTAAAATTATGGCTACGGATACCTTATCGAACGTGTGCATTGAAACAATATAAAATGATTTATTATTCTTGTTTCAAAAGGTTAAAATAAAATATAAAACAAACACATGTTAAAGCTAATATTTAATTACCAGATTACTGACATTGATTTATCAAATGCTAGTAGCTGTGTTAATCACTAGGAATAAAACACTGAAACAAAAGCGGGGGGACATCATCCTTCGTGGCTTATTTTTCATTGGGGATTTAAATTTGTGGTTCAGGGCAACAAAAAAAACCATGAAAATTGGTCCCCCATGAAAACTGATGATATTACAGTATGATATTTCTGAGCAATAACAAATATTTTTAATTTGTTGATATTGTAGCTTTATCCATGAAAACTTCTTGATGTATCAAGTTGGACTTAAGATATTGTATTTCCTCTAAAATATGTAAAACATTTCCAGCGCTATAAATGTTATGTGGTATTTCCTGTGCCAAGCTAGTCCATGATACAAGCACTAAATGAGCTTTGCAGAATGGAACATGGCACAAGCTAGGTCACAATAAAAAATATAAGTCACTTCTCCATCAAAAAGCTAAAATGGAGAAGTGTTTACGTGCCACGATTTGGCAAATAGTCTCCTATATGTATATATACCTTCTTTTACTTTCTATATGGATATATGTATCAGAGATCCTAACATTTGAATGAATCTAGTTGGATGTTTTTAAACCAAAAATGAGGTGACCTTATAGTTGTCAAAAGAAAATATAAAAAAATGTCAAAAACTACAAAATTTGTATACCCGGTATACCTAATTTTTTTAATGTAATATAAAATGTTTGATTCTCATTTCTGAATTTTTCTGTGGTTTTGGTGTTAGCTTTATCTAAGGCAGTAAGATTCCATGCAATTGTGGTCTATTGGACATTTATCAGCCAATTGAAAGTTAAAGTGAACAAATTTAATATTTCATATTTCAGCCTGCAAAAACAAGAGGAATGGACTTGATATCCAACACATAATTGCAATCTTTAACATAATAATATTCCTGAATCAGACTAACAAAAGTTTAAATATTTTCATGGACTTGTACCATGACATCCAACACATAATTCCAACAGGGGTTGCGATCTGTAACATAATACTATTCCTGAACCAGACTAACAAGAGTTTAAATATTTTCATGAAATTTGCTGCTGGACCTTTAAATATAATTATTGTAGAACCTAGACATAAATTTATTCCAAAAAGTACAAATGTATCAATTGATCATCTGATTTAAACAGAAATTTATTTGTAGAAATTACACCTGTGTTTACCGCTCCGGTGGCCTAGTGGTTAGAGCGTCCGCCTCGGATGCGGGAGGTCGTGGGTTCGATCCCCGGCCGAGTCATACCAAAGACTTACAAAAATGGTACTAACAACTGCTTCGCTTGACGCTCAGCATTAAGAGGTTAGTGTTAGGACTGGAAGGCCTGGTGTCAGGATAATGTGACTGGGTGGGACATCATGCTACATGTCTGCGGCATGATGCCCCACTGCTAGACATCACTATAAACTGCCACATTTCAGACATCGTAGCGATATGACTGGAAAATTGTTAAAGCTACGTTAAAAATCCAAATCACATCACATAACACACCTGTATTAAGTAAATAACTGCCACAAACAGAAATTTATTTGTAGAAATTACACCTGTATTAAGTAAATAACTGCCATAAACAGAAATTTATTTGTAGAAATTACACCTGTATTAAGTAAATAACTGCCATAAACAGAAATTTATTTGTAGAAATTACACCTGTATTAATTAAATAACTGCCATAAACTGAAATTTATTTGTAGAAATTACACCTGTATTAAGTAAATAACTGCCATAAACAGAAATTTATTTGTAGAAATTACACCTGTATTAAGTAAATAACTGCCATAAACTGAAGTTTACTTGTAGAAATTACACCTGTATTAAGTAAATAACTGCCATAAACAGAAACATTTTAGTGTTACTTAAACATAATATGTAGTTGCATAATTAACCACTATTAAGCAACTATGTGTGTAAAAATGCAATTTATCCCAAGTTTGACTGAAATGAATAACAAAACTGAAATAACCTAACGAGGGTGAGTGGTTAAAAATTTCTAAGTAAACTGTATTTCCAAAAATACTTACCTGATCACATTTCCATTATGAAACTAAGCTCTGCTACCTTTCCAAAGGATGTGTGTGTGTGAATTGGATTTTTAATGTAGCTTTAACAATTTTTCAGTCATATCACTATGATGTCTGCCATGTGGCAGTTTATAGTGATGTTAGCACTGGGGCGTTATGCCGAAAGCGTGTAGCATGATGTCCCACCCAGTCACATTATCCTGACACCAGGCCGACCAGTCCTAACATGAACCTCTTAATGCTGAGTGCCAAGCGAGGCAGCTGTTAGCAACATTTTTGTAAGTCTTTGGTATGACTTGGCCGGGGATCGAACCCATGACCTCCCGCATCCTAGGCGGATGCTCTAATCACTAGGTCACAGGAGCGGTCTTTCCAAAGGATGAAAATCATCTTTTCTGTCTGTACTATATAGACCAAGAGCAGTAACTCAAGAGCAGTAACTCCAAAGGGGCAGACACTGCATGTTCCAGGTAATGTACATTTGGTGCAGGTGAGACATGTCATGTGTGTCCTCATTGGTCCTGAACCTTTTACATTTGGGTACATACCACTGTCATTGTTCAGCTTAATGACAACAAGGTAAAAAAGAATATTAAATTAAAATCTTCAAATTTGTTCATAGGTCACAAAACATGCATTACTACAAAAACATAAGCAACAAAATGCATCAATGATACCATGTTAGAGTATGAAGTCAAAATAAACAAAGCCCATGAATGTAACACAATACAATTAAATCTTGATCAAAATCAGTTATGAAGATCACATGTAGTACAGTCCTCACTATACACAATTTCTTCATGAATGAAAGAAAACAACTGAGATAATCAAAAGAATTTTGGAAGGGCTTGGCACTTGCAAGGGGATGTAATGGGCAAGAGTTACTGCCCTTGGTCTATACAGTATTGACAAAAAAGACAAGTGTTATCATTGGGGAGAGCTGTATTCAGAGGTACAGGAGCTTAGTTTCCTAATGTTAATGAGCCAAGAATATGTATGAAAGAGAAACAATTACATCTCTCATATCACATATAATTATTCATAGACATACCTGCAATGCTCTGCATAGGCAAAATGGTGGAAGACACAATAGCCTGTTCTTTGCTGGCAGCAGCAGGTGGTAATGTAGTGGGCAAGGTTAACTCATCAGTATCAGACATCATGGTGTATGTCTCTGACTCGATTCCTTCTGCTGGAGATTCTTTCTGATCCAAAAGATTAACAAGATTGGACATACTCCCTTGCACAAAATATAAATAGTACAAAACTTATGACTACGCCAGTTGAATTTTGCCTTTACAGTGTTTACACCATACAATGATCATAAAGTCTTCCCACCCTCATGGATGTGATGTGATTTGGATTTTTAACGTAGCATTTAACAATTTTTCAGTCATATCGCTACGATGTCTGAAATGTGGCAGTTTATAGTGATGTCTAGCACTGGGGCATCATGCCGCAGACATGTAGCATGATGTCCCACCCAGTCACATTATCCTGACACCAGGCCGACCAGTCCTAACACTAACCTATTAATGCTGAGCGCCAAGCAAGGCAGCTGTTAGTAACGTTTTTGTAAGGCTTTGGTATGACTCGGCCGGGGATCGAACCCACGACCTCCCGCATCCGAGGCGGACGCTCTAACCACTAGGCCACTGGAGCGGTCGCCCACCCTCATGGAAGTGACCTAATCACATGACTTGATTACAACAAATGGATATGAGCAGCAGGGAACATACATTTGCCTTTCAGCATTCCCAGTGTACTATAAATATTTTACGAATCATTATCATATAATTCTTACATGATCATGCCTGTTCTAGCTGTTTAAAGTCATGCAATCCTGTGATTACAGCAGCACTCAAACAATGGACCTAAATTGTTTAAGTGAGTCTAGGTTTTTGGTGTTTAAAAATTCCTTTTTGAAGGTATTTGGTGCATAATTTATCTAACTAGTACTTGAAGTAGTCGACTGCTTCACCTACTCAGCAGGAACAACAACCAGTCTCAAGGAAGAAACATGAGAACCATATTTTAGTCAGAAATGGTTGTGTAAAATGAGCAATGACTTAGTTATAACATCCATATTTGTATTACAAATTCAAGTATGAAAGATAGTTGTAGAGGTAACGTCAGTAAAGAAAGTCTTTTGATTTCATTATGCTTAACGAAAATGGCAAACAAAATCTTAAAGATAGATCCCTCTGGAATATTTGTCCCCATCTAGAAATATTTTGGATTTCAGGATTCAAATATTTCAAAGACACCATAAAACTAATAACAAAAATGTTTGTGTAATCTGCAAAATGGTCAAGAGATAATCATGTAATATTAATAATCTTGCCACACAGTTACGGGAAACACCTTCTAATGACATAATTGTATCGCATGATTTGGTATTGTAGTTTGAAACTATATTAAAATATGGGTGCAATGGGTATATCATTAGCATTATACACTTGAAATATCAATGCATTATGTACATTATCTTGGGGGGAAAATTCTTATCAAATACTTTTTTAGCTTGCATCCAACAAGATCCATAAAAATATATACATACTAACTAAACACCTGAGTGGGCATGGTATCACTCACAAGCATATGTAACTTAACAATGGACCTCTGCAACAAACAGGCTCATGCAGTAGTAAAAGCACAAATTGTATGTAAACTATCTCATAAATCGTAATCATGATTCCACTATAGCCTGATACAAATTCTCTCAAGATGGAGACATGAGCAATATCCAGTCTCTTGTCTATAACCGAAATCATCCAAGATCTTGATGATAATAAGCCAAACAAATCAAACATTCAGCTCATTGCTAATTGTTAAATCAGTCCAAGATCTTGATAAAACAAGCATGCATTCCAAGTCTGATACAAATCAGAAGAAAAATATGGCTTATGGAGGGGGATAACTGCCATAATTCTATGCATGTATTTTCTAATCTTTCTTGATGCATTATTGTAAATGACTGCTTGCAAGTGCTACTTTCATAATTCTATCAATGTATATTGTATTCTTCATGGATGCAGATTCTACGTGGCATCTTGCAAATGCTACTTTCCTTCTGCATTATGGTCAATGGCTGCTTGCAAGTGCTACATTCACAATTCTAGTCATGAATTTTCTATTATTCATTGATGCACATTGCAAGTTAGAATCAAGGCAGTTGGCACTGTGGCACGTCAATTTCTTACAATACGACTACTCCCCTGACCCTAGCAACAAGAGGTTATACCAATGTATGGCATGTTTGGGCATCTCATTTAAAATATCATTCAAATTAAATTACAGCAGCTGATGTCTTTGAGTATTACATTCAGAAGAGAGGTGGCATGCAAGTAGCACAAAACAAATTAAATGTATCAAATTGTATACAGTTAGATGTATTTGCGCAACTTTGTATTTCCACTAACCCTTCCCACCCCATTTTATGTGAACATTTTGTCTGTTTAATTTACCGCTGCTGCACGGTGGCAGAATAGGGTAGCCACTTACCAGCAAGATTGAAGGCCCTAATTTGTTGATATATTCTCATTCACAATGCTATTAGTTTAGAGCATATTTATTACTTTAGAGCGCAGTGCAAATTCTGCCTCTTATCCCTAATGTATGTGCCTTGGAATAATGGTAAGTTCTATAATTCAAATGTCTTAATCACTCAGCAGAGAGAGAGAGAGAGAGAGAGAGAGAGAGAGAGATTCATAAGTTAGTTTCTTCACAGAATAATAGAAACCATCTGCCAATTTCTGACTGCAGTTGTAAGATATCTGAGCAGAAACTAACAGCTACTTTATAAGCATGCAAATCATTTTAAAGTACTATTCCTCAGAGAAGACACAAGACCGGGTTTTAGAAATTAACTACTACATTAATTTCATATCCAAATGTATCAAGCACTTTTAGTATTTTATTATAGCAGTTCTGTAACAATACAAACAAACTGAGCTGGCTACTGTCAAAATAAAGCTTCTCATACTGTATGGAAGTGTTCATTATGTTTACATATAGAAAATATATTTCATACTCTTAGAATTTCTTTTCTTATACAATAATAAACATCACAAACTATAAAGCAAGGATTGGAAGAATAAAATGAGGAAATGAAAATATTTTTAACGTCTCATACATAAATGACCTTAATTTGTACCTGTGAAATTTTATCCACATGTGTTCCAACTAAAATCACTGTGGGGATGCCAGCTTCAGAAGATGGTGCACATGAATGTATGGAGTTTATCCACACCTCAATCAGATCTGAAAATAATCATAAAAAAGATGTTTTTAAGATTTTCATAATACATTTAGTCAGAAAGGTGGCAGCTATTACAATAGAGCACTATACTTTTGAAATATGTCATTACCTTTCAATAATTCCTAGGATCATGTGTTAAAAGTAACATTAAAACCAACAAAACAAACAAAGAGGGTGGGACTAAATGGTACTGAAATAAAAGAAAAGTAAAAACTTTAATACTGAAGGTAATTTATGGTATGACTGTTTGCAAGGACATGCATATGGATGTCAAAGTAATCGCCATGTCAAGGTTCAACGAATGTGGGGCTGTCAAAAATGTTTGTTCTTAAAAAATGTTCTTTTTTATATTTTTGTCTGGGGAATAAAGATCCAGAAAGAAACTAAGAATAATCAGTTTGTTATTTTTGGGTGGGCTAACAGGTAAAAACTCACCATGAACTCTGCACTTCATTATTCCTTCACTATCAAAATAACATTCATCATCTACAAGATCAGTGATCTGCCCACTGACATCCAAGACAAGGAGATATATGGCTCGTCTAGTCAGGAATGTCTGGTGTGTTGTATAAAATGTGTACTGCCCTGCAAAGTCCCATATTGTCATTGGTGCATATTTGACAGCATCTCGTCCTAATTTATCAGGATTTTCTTTCAACAATTTAAGCATAGCCATGGTGCTTGTTTCAGACTGGGTGAGTGTCGTCTGAGCTATAGCAGAGGGGAATTCTTTTCCTTGACCAGCAGGCAATACAATATTTTGGCCAAAGTCTTGACGGGGAGAATGGCTACCAGTGGATAGTGCTTCTGTCTCCTTATCTTCAACAGAAACATGAGCTCCTGTATGACTGTTAAGAATTCCAGCTTCTTCAAGAGGGACCACAACTGGCTCTTTGTCTGTAACATTTGCAGAGTTGTCAGTTCCCACTCCTTGTGGAAGGACTGCAGCCTGTTCCTCATCAATGGCCTTATCGCTGGTTGAATGTTGCTCAATCAGGACCTTGGCAAGGCAACGCAGTCTATGATCCTGTTCTGAATCTGAAAACACAAGGAACAGTGAATGCAAATGAATTCTGCATTGTATCATGTACTTAGATTAGCCTTTAAACTTTACAAAAATAGGTACTGTCACCATCTTACCCATATACTGACTCTCTATCACAACTTTTGACCAGCTGTTCCACTGACTTTGACAAGGATCCACTTTTCATGTATGATTTATCTTGGATTTAACCAAGGTGAAGTTTGCATACAAACTAGGATGCTGATATTCTTGTAACAAAGTGAAAATAGCACAAAATATTATATGCTCAATTTTTCTATGTTTACTTTAGATTGTCAGAATTGGGTAGAATAAGAAAATGAGCATATAATAAAAAGGTTACTGCATTTGTATGGGAAAATATGAACTCGTTTTGTCGGATAGATATACTGCACTCCCAAGGTCATGCAGAATTTCCATCTGAAAAACTCATTCATATTTTTCCATACCAATGCAGTAACCTATAAATATAAGAAAAAGTATTAAAAAAAACAGCAAGAATGGAGAATTCCATATAAATTTATATATAGATGCTGTACATATATGACACAATAATGCCAACACAGCAGAGAAGGGATTTTTGACACTGTATATAACTGACACACAGGAATCATGTCCATACTAGGTTTGAATTTAGGACTTCTGTAATTCTAGACAGGCACTCCAATAACCATCTGTCGCACATGATGCACCAGATATATTTTTTTGACCTTTTGCCCTGTTCTTCTAAGACATGTCCTTCTGTCTTCATTATCTGTGATCTCATGGACCTGCCTAACAAGACTGAACATAAAGTTTCCCTTAAATATGACAAGCCTTTATCGTCAGAAACCAGCTACTGCCACACAATTCACACGGAAAATATCATGGCAAGACTGGGGCTCAATCACAGGACCTCCTAATTCTAGGAGGGTACAACAGCATCCAAGCTGATGCAACCAACCTGCTTTAGTGAAATGCTTCCCAATCAGTGGTTTGACATGAACGTAAATGAAACAAACCCATGAAGCTTGAAATATACCAGTAACATTAACATCATGTAGTTATGTACAATCTCCATGTTTCATGACTTTAGTATGAACAGTGCCAAAGAAACAGTGTCAGTAGTAAGAGTCCCTTGTTGAGACTGATGGCCTGTACTGTGAGTGTGGAAACCATCTCTGATATTCTTTTATTAACAACATGTATGTTGATATGACCATCCATTCAACAGAAGCACTTGTAAAAATATTTCCAAGATGGACATTATAGTGATCATGACATCATTTATATTTAGGGCCACATAAAACTCATAAAAAGTCTTTTAATGAAAACCTCATGTTGATATTACCTTTTATTCAAGAGTATCAATAACATGATTTTCAATATATGAGAAGTCAAATCAGCACCATTTTCATTCAAGATCAACAAGACACCACTAGAAGTCTTTTTGAAAAAGAAAAACAAAAATAAGACCATCCACCCAGTTGGAGTGACAAGATTTTCATGGTGGCCACATTGTATATCAGATCATCATTATTTTCATTTAGGACCAACTCGATATCCTAATAAGTATTTAAGTGAAAATCCCATTTCAATATTCTTTTTCAATGATAACATTTTCAAATTGGTAACTGTGTTGGCCATAATGGATACAAGATCACCACCAGCTTTTATGACCAGGAAAACAACACTGAAGTCTTTTGGTGAAAACTCTTCATCAATAGGACCATCCATTCAAAAGGGACAGCAGAACAAGATTTTCCATATGGATATCTTGGCATCTATACTGGATGCTAGACTAGTACCATTTTCATTACGTGCTAACTAATAATCATAATAAGTCTTCTATATTCAGAAGGGGTGGATAATTCATTTTTAAAATTAAAATAATATTAAATTATCTGACCAATATAATTTTAATTTAGGACCAAATAACAAATGCCTGACTTCTAAAAATAAAACAGCACAATTATCAAATAATAGTAGAATAATCAAGAAATAATTATAATTAAACTCTAAAAGGAAAGAAAAACAGCTTTGGATTATTTTTTCAAATATGTGCCATGAATATATGAATATCACAGTCTGAAATAATACCATCCCATGTATTTTGACAATTTCTTTGTATACTTTCCCTTGGTTTTAACATGCAAGAAATACTGTACATATACTACTCTCTCATTATGACATAATACATAGATGACATAGAGTATACCAACTTAAAATAAAATTCATCACACACACACATGGTACTCCCTTATAATGCTGTCCATGAGAGTACAGATCTCCATATAGGGAGACTGCCTTGAAATGAAGTATACAGTAGTATTCCCTCTTTATAATGCTGTCCGTAGGAGGCATACAGTAGACCATCCTACAGTGAGACTGCCTTGCAATGAAGTACACAGTAGTATTCCCTCATTATAATGCTGTCCATGAGAGCTATAAAGTGCAAGTACATGTATATATTTGTATATATTTCACCTTAAGGTGAGATCAGCTTATAATCATGTACAACATTATAGATATAGTATTACAGCTTTTGTAACAGTGTTCAAGGAAGTTGTTGTTGTTGTTTTTGTAGGGTTTAATGCCATTTTTCAGCACACGATAGGCTATACATGGCAGCCAGTATTAATGGTGGAGGAAGAACTTGGGAAAATCTCAGAAACAACCACAGACCCACGAGAAGCTACTGGCATTCTTTCTCACCTACCCACATTGGCCGAATCGGAGACTCAAACTCATGCAGACAGAGGTGAGATGGCAGTGATCCATAACGGAGAGCGCTTTAGACCATTCGGGGCCCATGTCCAAGGAAGTCATGGAGCAACTGTTTTGTAACGCAGTTGATGGAAGTCATATAGTATACTGCTTTGTAACAGTGTCCATATAAGTCATAAAGCAATTGCTTTGTACCACTTACCATGGAAGTCACAGAGCAACTGCTTTGTAACAATGTCCATGGAAGCCATAGAGTGTACCACTTTGTAACAATGTCCATGGAAGCCATAGAGTGTACAACTTTGTAACAATGTCCATGGAAGCCATAGAGTGTACAACTTTGTAACAGTGTCCATGGAAGCCATAGAGTGTACAACTTTGTAACAATGTCCATGGAAGCCATAGAGTGTACAACTTTGTAACAATGTCCATGTCCATGGAAGCCATAAACTATACTGCTTTGTAACAGTTTCCATGGAAACCACAGAGTATACAGCTTTGTAACAATGTCCATGGAAGCCATAGACTATACAGCTTTGTAGCACTGTCCACAGGAATCATCCACAGGAATCACAGAGTAACTACTTTGTAGCACTGAACATGGAGGTCACAGAGTACATTGCTTTGTAACACTGTCTCTGTAAGCCATAGAGTATCTTGCTTTGTAACACTGTCCATGGTAGCCATAGAGCAACTGCTGTGTAACAGTGTCCATGGAAGCCATAGATTATACCATTTTGTAACAATGTCCATGTGAGCCATAAATTATACTGTTTTGTAGTGAGACTACCGTATAATGAAATACATTACAAATATAACTTCACTGATACATGATGAAAGTGATCCATGGCTATACATGCCTTACAACATGAATGGTGTCATAATGAAGGGTCTTATTGTGGGGGGTACTTTTTATACATATCAGCAATAAAATCAATTAAATTTAGTATGAGCACTGCCTGTGAAATCGCCCAATACACAAAAATTGATCCATATAGGTAAACTTCAAAATAAATGTCAGTGACATACACTTGAGGAAAGGATGTAGTACCTACAGAGATGCACTTTAAGATGTTTCATGACTTCAGTATAGTGCCAGCTGGTAAAATAACTTTGATGAAATAAACTGTGAATGAGAGATCTGAGTGATAAGTCTTGAAAATTAACATATACCTCTTCATGTGCATTCAGCCCAGCAAGATTTGAAATTTGCCAGTCTATACCAGGCCTTGCCAGATATTATAATTACATTGTTTCCTTAAAGCTGTTATTACATGTATTATTATTATTATTATTTAGTTGCAGCTGAAGTTGATGTTAAATTTTCTTTTTTTAAAAGCTGGTCAAAACTTAGTCTTTTCACTGAGTCATATTTATAGCATCAACATATTTTATTGACTGAACATCTCAAGGTGAAAAAATGTCTTGACTTTGTAAAAATTGCATTTGGCAGAAATGTGTGTTAAAGTCTGAACATAAAATAAAATGTGTGTCGTGTTTAGTTTCATGGCCTTAGCATAGGATATACCTGGTGGCCAGTATAACTGGTGGAGGAAGAACCCTGGAAACCCTGGGAAGAACCACTGACCCATGAGAAGCTACTGGCAGGCTTTCTCATATAGCCAAGCCTGAGAATCGAACCCATGTAGATAGAGGTGAGATGGTAATGATCTCGAACGGTGAGTGCGTTAGACCACTCGGCCTCTTGCAGCCCCACCACAAATAGTGACATGTGCTTATTTTTTGTATATTGTATCCAAGTAAGTGCTTGACAAAGTATGCAAAGTAAAAATTTAAATACAACTTTCATTATTATGAATTAAATCCCAGATAGTCCTAAAAGGTCCATTACAAGTCTAAAGGTATAGGTTCAAACCTGTGCCAAGATTGGGGAGGTCATGGGTTCGATCCCTGGCCAAGTCATACCAAAGACTTATGCAAATGGTACTAGCAGCTGCCTCACTTGGTGCTCAGCATTAAGAGATTAGTGTTAGGACCTGTCAACCTGGTGTCAGGACAATGTGACTAGGTGGGACATGATGCTACATGTCAGCAACATGACGCCTGAGTGCTACACATCCTTATAAACCTCTACAATGCATACAACGTAGTGATATGACTGAAAAATTGTTAAAGCTATGTTAAGTCCAAAAATAGTCACACACGCACTCAAATTCAGGACAGTAGCATTTGATATAAAGTTGCATAATACTGCTGGTGCCTGGATAAAGCTACTACTGCTACTAGGTAGTTTTGGTGAATTCCGTGCTTTTAATAACTGATACATTCTGACTTTCTACCCCAATATTAATGTCCAAATTTCTAACACTGGGTGGGACAGCAAAGAAGAATCTCAGGCTGACAAGGACACAGTGACCTATTATTCTTAATCAAAGTTAGAATCAGTTAACAAACACTTCCCTGCTCTTACTGCAGCATAGTAATTCATATAGTATTACTACTGGGAAAATATGATGGAAAATGAGCACAACATACATTATTTTCCTCATTACTGTTATTTTTGGAGAGAATAATTATTAGAGGTTGTACCAGCTTGCACATGTGCGTAATATCCCAATAACCTCCTTTTCTGAGTGAAACATACATGTATAAAGACTATACTTTGAATTACTGTTAGTTGGTATTGTCTCCAGGTTGTGAGTTATCGAAAATAGGAAGTAGTAAAGCCGGCGAGTGCCATTCTTAATAAATGGATAAATACCTACTTTTATTTAACCATTTTATACTGTATGATACGTAATCTATACACTTTTAGCTCCTACTGTTCAGTTGTAAATGACACCATACCTAAACTGTGATTTTCTCTTATTTACTTTGCATGCTTCCCTTATCATGCGGTCTACCTTGGCAATATTGAAAGAAGGCATGACTTAAAACATGGTCCGAACTATCACTATTAGCGACAGTGGTAAACACGGAAAGTACTTGGAAAAATCTACAATAATAATCTATCTGGCAATTTACTAACCAGATGGCACTGTTGTCATGGTAGTTCGTGCTTGTTGGATGATTCCATTAAACATTTTTAGTTTCCTGGGCATTGTGGTTTGTGGATTTTGAGTTTCTTCATAAGTATATATATATATATATATATATATATATATATATATATATATATATATATATATATATAATGCATTTTTGGCTGCTTGTAGACAAGCTGCTCAGCAACTTTCTGACTAGTCACATCAAATCATATTGGTTTTTAGTTTTGTTGTTGTTATTATTATTATTATTTGTGGTAGTAGTAATAGTATTATTATTAGTAGTAATAGTAGTAGTAGTAATAGCAATATTATTATTATTATTATTATTATTATTATTCAGTTTATTACAGTTCTCAAACTTTAAACAATATTTTCAGAAAGTAATGCTTTGAGTTTATTTACACATAAAATATTTTAAAAAATTTTCATGTTCATCTTTCTGACCAAATAAATGATTTCTATTAATTTCCAACTTATTTTATAAGATTACTATTTATTTGTAATAACAATTTAATTAAATAGGCCAAGTAAATATAGTCCTCAATGATTTTTAATTTTATTGATATATTCATTTCTGTTATAATTATTTTAATGAAACTAATACATCTTTATGATTTTTTCTATACTGCAATAGATGAGTCTTTATTAATTCCATTCTGGAATATTTTCATTATGCTGCAAATTGATGCAGTAATCTATTTAGGTGCAGGCAAAACACCTATTTACTTAAATTATAGATAAAAAGAATGTTCAAAATAACTTAGAATGCCCAAGTCATAGCGAGTGTTCTTGACAATCAGACATTCTCAGTTCAATTCAATAACTGCCTATCTAAAAATTCTTGAAAATAATCCCAAAAATTGTAATAAGAAGCTAGAATGTCCACATCATTGTGATCATTATTCTAACTGATATGACATTCTCAATTCAACTCAATACTGATTAATCTAACACTCCAAAAACATAATTTATTGAGTTTTTCACAATTTACTAGTCAAACACAATGTGAGTGGCATCTTCACCAGCTTGGCACTCAATTTAATGCCATTTATATAAATTCAGTTCGAATAAGAGGTATGTTATGGTCAATGTGTAAAGTCAAGTAAGTGGATTAAGTGAACTGGATGCCCATTAGACAGAAGTTATTTATTTCTAAAATGTCAGAGATCAAGATAGCATAATTGTATTAACATCACAAAACAATTTTAAACAGTTTTACTCTCAAAATGTAAGTAAATCTAAAATATCTATGCCAAACATCTAAAAGTTATTAAATACTTCTATCTCATAAATACAAATAAATCGCAGGCAGAAATGATGCCATGAGAAGCTAATGATACAATAGTAGCAAATGGAGAAAGTCATGTTTGAATTATTGACTGATATTTAAATAAGTTGTAATCACAAATTTCTTTAATATCTGCCTCGAAACTTACTATAGTTAACATTATTCTCCTTACTTGTGGAATGGCATTCCCAGATTTGGACACTATAGTATCTGAATGATTTTGTTTAAATTTTGAATTTGGCCAGGGCAAAATTATTTCTTCTTTCAAGAATGGCCTTAGAGATGCAAGCAAAATTAGGAAGTTAATAAGATCATCAAAGTTGTTACATGCTCCAAAGACATATGTTTGTACAGTTCTACAATTTGTACCCTAAGTCTGGATAAATTCAACAAAAAAATTCCAAATGTACTCAGTAACTGAACAATCATACAAGAAGTGTTCACTTTGTTCTAGTCCCTCCTTGCAAAAGGTACATTTATCATTATCACTTAAATTTATCTTTTTCAAAAACTGGTTTGTGATAATATTTCTGTGAAGAAATCTAAAATTAAATTAACCAGTTTTGTATCATTTGATGTACAAAGTTTGACCAAAACAAAAATATGGTTCATTTATGTGCAACAATTGCGCACTTTAGTTGTCCTGATACTGTTCCGGTGGCCTAGTAGTTAGAGCATCTGCCTTGGATGCGGGAGATTGAGGGTTCAATCCCCAGCCGAGTCATACCAAAGACTTATAAAAATGGTACTAACAGCTGCCTCGCTTGGCACTCAGCGTTAAGAGGTTAGTGTTAGGACTGGTGGACCTGGTGTCAGGATAATGTGACTGGGTGGGACATCATTCTACATGTCTGCAGCATGATGCCCCAGTGCTAGAAATCACTATAAAACTGCCACACTGCAGACACCATAGCAATATGACTGAAAATTGTTAAAGCTACGTTAAAAATCCAAATCACACACACACACACACATACACACTCTTGTTGCTCTTGCCCTGTAAATACAAGTTTGGTCAAAACCTATATGAAAACTATTTCCACTTTTCAAAAAGCTTAATTTTTTAACTTCAATGACATCTTGGAGATAAGAGCAACATACTGTGTGGCCCCAAGTGGCTGAGTGGTCTTACGTGCTCTCCGTTACGGATCACTGCCATCTCACCTCTGTCTAAGTAGGTTCGAGTCTCGGATTCGGCCAATGTGGGTATGTGAGAAAGCTTGGCAGTAGCTTCTCAAGGGTCGGTGGTTCTTTCCAGGGATTTACCAGGTTCTTCCTCCACCATTAATACTGGCTGCCATGTATAGCCTATCATGTGCTAAAAAATGGCATTAAACCCAACAACAGCAACATACTGTATGATATTACTAGTTTTTGTTGTTTGTATTATTTCAACAAAACTTAATAGACATCCTTGTGTTAACAAGTACGCTGTTGTTCTACATCTTGTACAGGATTTAACATTATTTATATTCAATAAATAAGAATATCTTGAGACAAGTATTTTTTTAAAGTCAATGGTTCATTTTTCCAGTGTGATAAAGCATAAATAACATCACACCAACAAACATTTCAAATTTATTTTTTTATTTTTTTTTTTTTAAATTAACCCCGTAATAATTTGACCAATGGGTCGGGGAACCATCCCAGGGTCACCTTACAATCAAACATTTCTGATTATCAGATAAAGTAAAAAAGAAAACACACACACACACACACGCATATACACATGCATATGGCACACAATCTAGGTGACATGGTCTTTGTGATATTACAGTATTTTGTTCCTGTTTACCCTCAAGTCAGTGACAAGTTAAATGTTCATTGTTGAGGTCCATTTTTGAAGAAATTGGTCCTTTTTTTTACCTTAGCAGTGTATTTTTCAATGTTCTTATGCATTGCAACTATTTGCTTAAAAGCAAAAATAGAAGGATTTTTCATGTTGAATCTGCAAGTATAAATATAATATTTTGCCAAAATAAGCAGAAAATTACCCAAACTGTCCAGTTGTTCACTTCCTAAAAATGTTTCATTTTTGGACAGATGTACAATATTTGGGCAAAAAGGTGCAAAAACTTCAATAAAACGGTACCAAAACTGTGAAGTAATACTGCAGTCATAAAAGAGATGCTCAATACTTTCAGTTTCACTCTTACAGAAAGTACATTTGTTGTCATCAAGTATGTTAATTCTTTTAAGAAAATCATTAGTAGAGATTATTCTATGGATTAATTTAAGTTAAAAGAGATCAACTTGGTATCTGTGGTACAGCATTTTGCCCGGATATATATATCAGACCACTCCTCACTACTTATACTTTTATTAAATACTTGCATCCAAGTTTCTTGCTTCGCAGTGTGTTGCCTTTTAGCTTCCTGTAAAAGATCTTTGTAAACAAACTTGAGTGAATCTCGTTTTCGCAAGTTCATTATTTTATCCTCCTGCTTATCAAAATTAGTATGTACTAGGTGGTTTTTTATGGCATCTTTCCATGCTATAGGAATTCTGGATATTAAGGAGAAGTATTTCAAGAAATCATCGCTTCCAGTTTTTTGTTTTATTATCTCAAAAGGTATTAAATTAATATGATCATCTACTAGATCGTTCAGAATTTCAAAACCAGCTTCTGTCCAGGATTTGTATTGATAGATCATTTTAGGGGGGACAAAATTTAAAATACTCATGGATAGATACTTGTTAGGACTTTGCGGTTCTTCTTTCCATTTAGATACTGCCAAAATTACATCTCTCCAAAAACTGTTTTTAATGAACTTCCTAATTCTTCTAATTTCCTTCTCCCTAAATTCCAAATATCCTTTTTATTTCTGAGTATAGTTGTATTGACTAAGTTGTGCCATGTTCCATTTTCCTTTTCCAGCAATCTTTTAACCCATCTTATCTTAATATACCTAATGAATGAAAATATGTGTATCATATTTAGTCCTCCCTCGTTTTCTGGGGAAACTAGCATATCACGTTTTATTCTCTCTACTTTTCCACCCCATACAAATTTAAATAACGTGCGATTTAGTTCTGCTTCAACTTTTGCTGATGGGTTAGGAAGTGCTGAAAAAAGATGTATGAATATGGGCAGAACAAAAGTCTTTACAACAATTACTTTACCAACTATTGACAGATGTCTTTGACTCCAGCTTGCCAGTATTCGTTTTGCCTTTGTTAGTTTCTTCATATAATTAATTTCCACCATCTGTTGTAAATCTGGAGAAAATTCTATGCCAAGGAGTGTAAAGTTAGAAGAGGACCAAATTAGGCCCATTTCGGGACATATTCTTTCATTAGAAAATTTCCTGTTTCCAATCCAAATAGCTTTTGTTTTTGTTATGTTACATTGAAGTCCAGATAATAGAGAAAAACCTTGCAAGATATTCATAGTCACTTCAAAAGAAAAACTAGATCCATCAAGAAGAATAAAAGCGTCATCGGCATACTGACCCAATTTATATTCACTGGCGTCAAAGATTACTCCCCGTACATCCACGTTTTGCTTTAAAGTTATAGCTAAAATCTCAACCCCAATGACAAACAAATAAGGTGCAAGGGGATCTCCTTGACAACATCCTCTTTCAAGTCTAAAAAAAGATGACATATGTCTATTATTTATAACACAACTATTAGAGTCATTACAAAACAGTTTAAACCACTTACAAACGGGATCACCAAAATTAAAAGATTGTAGAGCTTCTTCCATAAAGATCCAGTTAATTGAGTCAAAGGCTTTTTCGAAATCTATTAACAATAATAAACCATATCTGTTTTCATTCTCAAGTTGGTCCATGATATCATATAGTAGTCTGGTGTTTTCTCCAGTGAATCTACCCTTCATATATCCTTTCTGAGTATCGCTGATTATTGATGGAAGAACCTTTTTAATCCTAGCTGCAATTGCTCTCGAAGCAATCTTATAATCAGTATTTAAAAGTGATATAGGTCTCCAGTTTTTAAAATATCTTCTGTCTTTTTCCTCCTTTGGTAGACATGTGATGACTCCTTGAGTCTGAAAATCTGAAAGTTTTCCTACAGTATATCCGTAATTTATTGATCTACATATAAATCCCCCCAGAGTCTTCCAAAAGAATTTATAGAACTCTACAGTGAATCCATCCGAACCAGAACTTTTTTCATTTTCCATCCGTTTTAGAGACATACCGAATTCATTAATTGTAAGCAGACTCTCGCATGATTCTCTTTCCTCTCGACTAAGTTTGATATTGTGATTAAAAAATCTATTTCGAGTTTCTTGAGTAGCCTCGTCATCAAGCTGAGCAATTCTACTTTTGAACAATTCCATATAAAACTGTTTTTGTGCTTCTAAAATATCTATTTGGACAGATATATTTGTCCCATCATCTAAGATAATTTCCTTTATTGTCTTATTAACATAGTTTCTTTTTTCAAGATTTAAAAAGTACTTTGTGCTTTTTTCCCCAAATTCATACCATCTAGCTTTAGATCTTAGTATAACACCTTCTATGTATTTTTTCCTAGATTCCTCTAATTCTGCTTTTTTCTCTCTAAATTTTCCAGAATTTCCCCATTTATATTATTCGACAGTCCCCCCCTGAATTTCTATTATTTCCTGCTCAATTTTCTTAAATTTTTCCCGTTTCTCTTTTAATTTCCTAATAGAATAACATATAGTTCCAGACCTTATTTTCATTTTCAAAATTTTAAAGAACATTTGGTCGTTACAGGAAAGAGAAACATGGAGAGAGTCATCTTTATTTCCCCCTACATAATATTCATTTACAGTGTCAGTTATATACTTTTTGACCAAATCAGTATACTCAATGTTCCTCAACAGTTGGGTATTAAATTTCCAATATCCTTTTCCCCTTGGAAACGCCACACTCAAAACAATAGCTGAATGATCAGTCTTGTACCCTGGTAAGATACATGCATCAGATGTATTCATATGAATGTCATCCGATACAAGAAAGTAATCTAGTCTACTTTGTTTCAAGGGAGATTTTTGCCTCCAGGTATACATCTTTAAGTCTTGGTTGGAATTTCGCCAGGGATCAATTAATTCCAATTCGTTTTTCAGGTCTTGAATCTCTGCCCTAGACTGTTGGTGTTTGTCATGTAAAATATTATAAGTATCCAAATCCAAGTCTTGAATAGTATTCCAGTTTCCGCACATTATAATTGACGAATTCTCAAAAAATAAAGTCTCCTCCTTTAACTTTCTAAAAAAGCTAGGATTATCATCATTATAACCATACAAATTCACGAGGGTTATTCTGTTGCCATTAATTGTAATATCTAAAATAAGAAATCTCCCTTGACTGTCACATCTTTCTCTATGAATTATAAATTCAAAAGTATTTCTAAAAAATATTGCAACCCCAGCACTCTTACTAGAACAGTGGCTAAATATACATTTGTATCCCCATTCAGCTGCCCAATATATTTCATCGTTCTTTGTACCATGAGTTTCTTGCAAGCATATTATAGATACATTCTTTTGTTTTACCCAGTGGAAAATATCCCTTCGTTTTAAGACTGAACCTTGCAGGCCTCTAACATTAATAGATATAATTTTTATGTTATTATCCATGAAAACAGCAGAAATTTTACACATACATATTCTTGTACAGGAATGTATGAAGTAATTATCACCTTGAGTTTATCATATGCATGGCTTTCACACTCATATGCATGGCTTTCACACTCACACTCACACAGAATACAAACATCCATAATAAAATCATCCATGGTGTTACAGTAAATGCTGTAGCTTTGGCTGCATTTAACATTGATACAGCATACTATGGACAACAAGTGAAACAACTCCATTTGCGATAACTCTTATACACCTCTGACAGACCTTTCTGGAGCTAAGACAGTTTTCAAATTGATTTAAAAATTTCTAGAAATTTTTGTAGTACCTGTGCACCTCTACATTTTCCAAAATATTTGTTCAGAAACCAGTTTTTGACATTGAGTAAAAGATGCCAAATTCAGGACAGTTATATATAGCAAACAAAATAAGTGCAAGTGAATCTTTGAAAGAAGCTATATAAGTGTCTTTCATACCCTCTCAGCTTTTCCGTCACAAATTTACTGGGAAAAAATTGTATTCTGTTCATTTTCTATATGGGGTGGCAGACATGATAAAGCTGCAAAAAGATAAATACATTTTGGCAAAATCAAGGATTTTTATCAAGTTAATATGGGATAAATGTCTTCCGCACCACCAGCCAAGCAGGTTTCTTTTTCTTTTTCCAACTTTCTCATATAATTAAGGCTTACTATATCCTTCAAATTTAAACACAAATCTACTCCCAGTAATCTAAAAATGGATATTAACCAGTTAATATCAATTTCTGGGTATATTTTTTTTTCAGTACAAAATGTGTATTCCAATCCAAAGAGATTATGATTAAAAACATTTCAGTACAAACCAAATACAAGGGCAAATCTGCTTCAAGAAGAAAGTAGAGCAATCTAATAACAGAAAAGCATCATCAGCAAACTGCAGTAATATGAACCCCATTTCATTATAGAAAATATTTAACTGCGAGATTATGCAAACAGTCTTACCAATTACAGGCTTTTTCCTTCTATGCAAGTTGCTTTTCCTTACTTAGAATATAAAAGGTGAGATAAAAAGCTATACACATTCTTCTTGGTACAAAGTTATTTACTTCCAACTATATATGGAATCACTATGGAAAGTTATTTCACTTTGGATTGGTTATGATTGTTTCAATGATGTCATCATAAAGGTCAAAGTGCACCATAACCAATAATGGTAATATAAGTATGGAAAAGCCTTTCTCTGGTTGTCAAAAAGACACCTGTTAAATCTTCTCAATAAAGCAGCTGCTGAAACCAGTTTGGAATAAACATCACAAATTAGGACTTTTTTTAGCTCAGTTCAAGAATTCATCCACATATACACTTAATACTTTGTGTGATTTCAGTGCATTTAATAAATATTCTTATCATAATCAGTGGAAAGATTTTGAGAGACCTTAATTAAGCTTTTGTTACCTTAGTCTTCTACCCAATAACATGCCAGTATTTTTCATGTTTTTCTTCATTACTTGATGTTGTTTTGATGTTCTATTTTTGTAATTGTATTTCCCCTTGAATACATTGTCATCAGCATATTTATCTGTATTATTTATATAAAATGGAAGGTGATATACATTATAAACAAAAGAAGACTCAGGATCGAATCCTGTGGCAATATAGCACAGTTTTGAAATGACTCTGGAGAAGAGTATTTTATAAAGTTCAATGTAACCATTTAGGCTCAAAGCATCTTCACTAGTGAAGATTCCGATTACCATATCTACACTGAGGCATACCGATCAGATATTTCTGTGCTTCATGTTTGTGAATTTCATTGGATGTGGTGGCTTGCCGCTGCATTCAATGAAAATTAAGTTGTTCAAATATTAACGCTGTTCATAGGTGATCGAGACAAGGAGAGCACATAACTTGAATGGACTGATAAAAAAGCAATTGTCCAGTGCCGGTCCATGTTTGCACAAATATCTTTCACTCAAATACACCTGTAATGGCTTCGCTCTTGTACATAGTCATACTTTCGAGGTCGATTACCACCACTGTTTTTGCCTGATCTACAATGCACCAATCTGTTGGCTAGTTGGCATTACATGCTAATGGATGCAACAAATGAAACCCAATAGATGTCGCTTGGCTAGCGAAGATGGGCTCAAAGATGAGAAATTACATAATTGAAATGTGTGATCAACAAAGAAAGTATCATCTATATACTATTAGTATCAAGACATTTTACACAATTAGTAATATGGTCAACAAGGACTCTTTTACATGAATATTTTCTCCAAAGCATGATTTACCATCACTGTGTAGTCTAAATACCTTTACAGATGGGTGGACATGATAGAAGTGAGATCTATTTTTATTAGGGTCAATTCTGCCATTTTTTTTTTCAAATGAGGTTATTTTAGCCACTTTAAACAGCTCTTGGAAAATGTGTATTAATGCCAAGGCTAAAAAGACAGGTAATTAAAAGTGTTTAAGCATAAAACATCAAATTGCAGTGCTTAAGGATACAATAATAAATGCAGAAAATAGGTTGAAGCAGAATGTAGCTAAAAAATAATCTATATATACCACTAAAATGTCTGGTATAGACAAGGAAATCAACCTCAATGAGATCTTTGACACTGAATCCAATTAAAACTCAGTAGAACTTTAATGGTCGGTTCAAACACAAAAGTCTCCAATAACGAAAACAACTGCTTACAAGAGGAGTATGAAGCAACTAGTTTAAAACTCTTCTCCTAACCTGAACCCCCAGGAACCTTTGTTATTAGGTCACCTGGCTAATGGCTTATATGATGATAATACAGATACCACTCACCATGAAGCTGTGTTACAAAGCAGGTTAGCATGCAACAGAGGGTGACTAAAAGCCAAAGGGTGCATACAGGACAAATGCAGGATGGATATATATATATATATATATATATATATATATATGTGAAAAATGAAGAGAAAAGTACACTGGAAGTCCAACAGACATAGCAGCATTTACATAACAAGACTTCTACTGACTGAAAAGACTTTTCCTGAAATTCACAATAAGACCATTTCTTATTTTAACCCTTTACCTCACAGAGCATAGTTACAAAGTGCAGCATGCTATAAATAGAACACCTGTTACCTATCCGACACCATATGCATAGGCCTGCCATTTAACTGTTAAGCAATGTGGTGTATGTTACGTTTAACAGCAATTTTACCATTTTACATTTTTGGTACACATCTACTATGTGTGGAAATATTTAAGAGCAAAGTCCGATTGTTATAGCTGAGTAATTATTTTTCAAATTAGAATTTTTGTTCTGCTTTAAAATCTTGAGAGAACTCATTCACTGTCATGTCAATAAGGCCACGTGACCAACTGTAGCTGCCATTTCTCATACTCGAAATTTACAAGTTTTTCGTCTGCGTCTACATCACTAGGTCATCTGAATTCGATAATTTATAAAACCTAATTGTTGTCTACATCAATATCAGAGCCTTTACCTAAGTTATTGAATCTTTCATAGCAAGTACTGAATGAAATCTGCGACCGCTAATTTGGAGGGTGGAGATTACGACCCAGTTACTTTAAATAGCAGATATCGACCAGAGCATAGACAGTGGCCACGTGATCTGACGTAATTGTCGCAGAAATGAATGTAGCATTTAATAGGGGTTTTCCCCGAAGGTGGCACAAGGAAAACCAGCTTGAAATGGCTGATGTTTACAGCAGGCATCAAAAGGCGCTTCCATGTGAATGGAGTAGAGGCATCAAAAGGCGCTTCCATACGAATGGAGTAGAAGCGTTCAAAGACGCTTGCATGGGTAAATGGTTAACTGTTGAGTTTTTAAACTTAATATATTTTTCTTCTTTAAATAAAAATCTGAAATCAATTACTGTGGCAGCCGTTCTGGATGCAAGAGTGGCATCATTTTCATTTTGTACCAAAGAGATATGATTAAATGGAAACCACATATGAATATGACCATACATTAGATTTTCAATATGTCTGTCATGACTGCCATATTAAATGTTCCATCACCACCATTAGACAGCATGATGTATCTCTAATACAATATATTAAGACATTTCAGTCACTGTAAATGAAAGTTGCATAGAGATACGCCAACATTCTCTCCATTCTGTTTTTTCTTTTAGAGAGCTTATCAAACAATATCAATGAAATATTCTATAAATTGCAAGCATTTGATTCATGACTAACAGCAAGTCTTGATAATGATCATGACTGAGCAGCAGGTAACCACATTATTAAATAAAATTATAAAAGCATGAAACAGAACGGGCTTGTAGCTCTTGTGAAAGACTTTTTATCAGAAAGTTATTTTACCATGACATCTATAGATATTCCCACATGTGTTATGCATCTTTCATTCTCCCTTTTAATTTATCCAGTCCAAATCCATGAGTGTATGTACAAATTAAATAACCAAAAAGTCTGTCGCCAAAAAAAATCGCCAGATGGGATATTTTTGTCGCCAATAAGGAAAAAAAATCGCAATTTGCGACATTGGCGAAGCCCAGGACGATCCCTGTAATAAAGAAATGTGACCAAACCTTCCAAACTTGGACTTATATCCTACTGAGAACTATGTAATCCATTGGCATTCTTATCTTGAATAAAAATATTAGAAGATTTAAGAATAATTTAGCATTGAGGTGAAAGTCTAACTCAACATTAAAATTAAAAATTGAATTCCTGTAGGAATCATGTAACATTTATAGCAAATGATGAAATAATAGGCAGGGGCACCTGAAACAATTCCCATAAAATCATCTAAGGGCTCCTTGGAAAGTTACCAAAAGTAGTTAAAAACAACAGCATAAAATCAACTGTTTCACAAAAAATATATATCACCATTCTAGAGATGGGAAGCTATTAAACAGTTGATACCAGATTTCATAGTTCCTCTTGGGTAATCAACATCAGGATATTTGCAAAACTACCTAAAAATGTTCTCTTGCATTTGGAAACAGATAATGGAAATTAGAAGAACTGTTTTAACTTATACATTTGCAATCACAGATGCTAATTAAATGACAGGAGTAGTACAGCCTAATGATTTCAGTGTTTTCTGAATCTCAGCAGTAAACACACTCGCACACATGCACACACACAGAGGCTTCACTCCAGATCCACCACCTGGGAGTTACAGTACCCTAGAAATGATCTCACTCCTGACACTTAGAAACACATGACAGCTCTGCAACATCTCATTTTCCTTTATAGATGTAAAAACAAATGTAAGATGATTAAGATGCCTAACATCATAGTACAGAGAAGAAATTTTCAGCACAGGAGGTGGAATCAGAGAATCTGAGGTAACAAACTAGCTGTAAACACTACATTATATGCCTCCCAAATAGTATTACTATTAGTCAACTGCATGAACCTCTTTTACATTGGTTTGAAACTAGACTTTTTCAATCCAAAGAAATAAGCATATTTTTTGTCTTAAATGAATGCCATCCACAAGATCTGTTCAAGGTAGCACACATATAACTATTTGTACAAACCATCTTTTCAGTCACAATGACATTTAGTTTTGAATAGTAAAGTCCAAAACTGACATGCATTTACTGGCTCAAATACATGCAATTCACAAAGCCTGAACAGGGTTTGTGGTACAAGGCCTACATTATTCAGTGGAATCTGCTTTTTTCTTCAAGTAACTCTCATAGTGACCTTTGAAACCTAATAACAGTATGTGTCTTGTCTCGCATGCATTTGATCTACACAGTTTAACCAAGGCATGTGATACAGAACATGAACACCTTTTCCCTTTAGTGACTGTGATCTTGCCCTCTGACCCAAAATGAAAACGTGTCTTCTATGTCTAAAATGCAAGGTATCCACAAAGTTTAGTGAAAGTACTTGATGAAGAACTCTGTGAAGTGTCGAATTTTGAATTACAGAAAATTTTAAAGTTGAATGCATTGAGCATTAAATTTGATCGCATTTAAGCCAGAAAAGTCTTTGTGAGGGTCACTTCGACCTTTCTTCATTCATCTTCCCCATGTCAGTGTAAACTTCAAAGGGACAGCATTGCAACCCAGTGAAATTGACCGGGGTATCTTAACACGGCCCTTAGAAGAAAAAAAACATTTGAGCTACCAAACCTAACCGCTTGGTAGGAACCTGTCTACTTATCATATTTTCAAAGGGAAATTGTCACGCACTGATGTTCACAGATTCCAAGCTGTCTACACCTGATGAAAGGAATTATTTCTTTGGGAAAAATTAGGGACCTCTGCCTACCATTGGGCAGAATAAATTAGGACATACACTTCAGAGCAGTCAGACTTTAAAGTGACGACCTTAGTCGAAATTCTTTAGTCTGAAAATTTCCTAGAAGAGGAATCTTAGTCTTGACTCTGAGGAGGCATAAAGAGATTAGTGCTTTCCTCATGAAACAAGGAAGGGACCAGGTGGTCGTCGTGTAAAAAGAAAGACATGTTTAGTGCTAGGACGCACAAGTTCTAAAAGAGAACAACTAAGGAACAGCTTTATGAGAGAAAAACGAGACAGTCTGGAGACAGAAGTATGGGGAAAGAAACAAGGACGAGATCAGAATAAAAGGACCAGGAAGTCCATAAAGGGGCAAAGCATAGAGCTTAGGAAGGATGAACTAGGAGACGCTGATATATAGTCAGACAGGAAGATGACGCAAATTGGTCATGGACATTCTGCTCTTTTCACCTCTCGTTATGATGATGAAATAAATCCAAATTAGACACACCTGTTAAATTCTATTGATATAATCTAACTTGACTTGGAAAATTGCCGTTATTAATTTGTTCTGATTAAATTTGTTATTTTCTTGTCAAAAAGGGGGTTCATGTTGTTTTATTTCTTCCCAGTATTCTCGCTCAGTTCTCGGTTGAAATTCCATTCTTCTTTCATTCCTGCCGGGCTATAATATCGAGGGAGGTCATCTGCTAGATAACGCCAGCCAAACCCAATTAACCACCCTCCTTACTAAGAGGGCGACATTACAAACTCACAATAACCATGTACTCTGTACAGGTTATGGCATTTTTATTTCACATCATTCCTGCGACATTGATGAAAAATGTGCCACTAATGCAAGGAGCATCCTAGATTGAACGAACCCTATAACATGATATGCATCACTTTATGATCTGTATGAAAACACAGATCTATATATTTTACAATTAAAAGTCACACACCTTTTTTCCTTTGTATCCATTTAAGAGATGATAAAGAAACATCACAGCAATTGACATGGACATCTACACCCTCAGTACTTTGTCTCTCAGAAATGTCAACCTCCTCTCCAATAAGACGCTTGATCAAGGTCGTCTTGCCTACACCAACGTGTCCGACAACCATGACCCTTATGTTGTACACATTCTCCTTTCCAGCTTTCAACGCCTCTTCAAAAAGTTGGATAGATCTGTCATCCATTTTCAGAATTTCTATTGGGATACCTGTGCAGAGAATGGATGATTAGTTGATAGATAGATAGATAGATAGATAGATAGATAGATAGATAGATAGATAGATGGATAGATAGTAAGGATTAGTAGAAAAAACAAAGTGCTTGAAGTACTGAGCAAAAAACTGACTCATTTAGATGAACAAATCAATTTAACATTATTTTTTTTAAATTCTAAATTTAAACCCTGGGCCCAGGGGAAAATAGTCTTAGGGTCACCAACAAAAAACAGGAATGGTCGGCTGATTGGAAAAACACATTTTTTTGTGCCCAATATGGCCCCGTTCCCCAAATATGTGCGGTTCCTACTGCGCTGAAACTTAGGGTAGTCAGGTCTGTTTTTAAACATTATACGCATTTTATTGTATTTTTTTTTCTTATCATGGGGATAAAAGAGTTAGGGTCAACAGTTAGAAACAGGGAGGGCTATGAATAATAACAATACTAATAATAATAACAGTATCATCTAAATTGATAATAATCCTAACATAAACTTTCCACAAGCTAACATATCTAAATTTTACCTGCATTAAAAATCTGCCTGTATCTTGAACCACATGATCAAAACCAGTGAAATCAAATTACAAATCACTGAAAATGTTATCAGCATATAAAAAAAGTGATAATAGATTTATACAACTAAAATTATCTGGCCATGTTTCACTCTTTTCACCCAATCCATTACAGAAATCTAATGAAAACTCTAGACAAATTTTTGAGTGGAAAACAGTCCCCATATATGCATGATGTCCTGCTATGACCATGGTAAGTATGTTTTCAAAGTTGTAGAATAGATTTGAACTATGTAAATAAGATAACACATCACTGTACAAAGTAAAGCATGTTAGGTATAAAATGTGGAGATAAATCTTTTCATGGGTAATCCATGAGAAACATTAGACTATTGTGAAATGCAAGAAAATGGTGAACTTGAGTTAATTTGATTGTCTATGATTTTTCCCAAACAAAGTTTCATACACAGATCCATCTTGGGATAATTAAAGGAGGACTGCGGATGAGATCAGGCAATTTTTCAACAAGGGACAAGTGCAGACGAAACCATGCAATGATTTACTCAAATGAAGAAAGAAAATATAATGTGGGTGTAATTTCAGTTCATGTATTGTGAAATTAAGCTTAATTTTTTCTTTACAAAACAGACAATAAACACCATATGAAATGCTGATCTATCAAACTCAGTCCTTGACACTTTTGAAAATTTCATGGGATCATTAGCCCCGCATCACTGAATCCTAAATTGAACCCCAAAAATCAAAACTAACTGAAGCACCAAACTTACTTTAAACTCCACAATTTCCAGTTCCAAGCCCGGTTGTAAAAGGAGGAGGGTTGTGCATGGGGCTAGCAACCTGACTCTGTAAAACCCAACTTGCTACAAAAACGCCAACAGAAGAAAAACCAGAAACTGAAAGCTTGAGGGAGGAAGAGTCTTCTTTTGGAAGATTTATGATGCTATGTGGTGAAAGCTGCGACCCCGCGGAAGCCATACACCTGACAACGCAACCCTGAGGCAGACATCACTAAGATGGGTCACACCTGGAGTCAGCTTGAAGGGATGGCACAGGACAGAAGCCCCTGGTGATCTTTTTTGGGTGGTCTATATCGTAGCAGGGGTGACAGGCAAAACTAACTAACTAAACTTACTTTAGTATCTGAAAACAGGAGTTCATCTACATCTAAAGTGGTGCCTCTAGCGTCCAAAATAATTTCCAACAATGAAAGATAAGACCCTCCCTTCTTGTTCAACCTTCACAGTACTGAAACTACCTTTGAATGATGGGTATGTGTGAATGTCCTGAATAACGTGAGTGTCGTGCTCACCAAGATTCGAGACTACTGGGCTCAACCCCTGTCCCTAATTACATGTAATTCAAAAAAATCGTCATAATGTCAGTCAGACTTAACTTTACAATATTACATTTAATTAGGCTCATTTTATTTAATAAAATTATTTCCCACATTTTCAAACTTATCAGTAAACAAAATCTATAAGAGGTTAGGGAAGGATATTCTTTCATTTTCCTCCATAATTTATTTTTCAACAAATATAAGGGGTGTAATAGTTTTAATTCTAACACTCACATACATGCCAACCCTGCAAGAGGTATAAGCATAATTATTGCTATTGTAAGTGGCAAAAAATGCAATTTTGGTGTAAAAGTGGAATCTATATAAAGTATTACATGCCAGAATTACAGCATGTATGAAAAAGATAGATTTTTACAACCAACCCGGTTCTGCAGTTGGTCAAAATTCTTGTCACAATGAGCAAAATCCATATGGATTAAAACCAGAATACAAAAGCGCAAATTATGCTGAAAAATTATTTATAATCAGCACTCACTTCAACAAGTCTACATGTGAAACGTTCGCTGAATGATCGTAACCTGGAATTCTGCAACGATCATGGTCAGTTGCTCAGAGTGCTGTATTACATTACTTTCATATTATTCTTTTAAAGTTTGTAAAGTGGTGTTGATTTGTCACTCTTTCTTATCCGACATGTTTTTTGAAGTTTGAAAAAAGCAATTCACTTAACATATGGCACCATTTTCTTTGCAAATATAGACTGGTTCAGTAACTGACTAGCTTATCAATAAAATGAATATGTTAGACAAAGTCCATGCTTGAAGAGTTACATTCTGTTTTCTTGAAAATGGGTTAAAAGTAATTACTATAAATAGCAATTAAGAAAAGTACTTTTATGCTATTCTAACACAGCAGTCACCTTTTTAATTCTCAAATTTATATGAGTGGAATTAAAAAGATAACAATAAAATGACAAAAGGAACTTTTTATTGCTTTATTTTTATATTATTGTTTAATTAATATAGAAAAAAAGATATCCATATGCAGTCTCGCTGAAAACTTAATTTGGTGGAAAAAGTGTAATGATTATGCCACAAGCATAATTGTTGGCATATATGCACCCAACTGAAAAATTTATGAGTAGTTCAGAGGCCCAGGAGGGGGTTAAAAATATTCCACTTTCATCTAAATTGAAATAATGTATTCTTGATCTTCGAAAGTTAAACAATCCATCAGCTGTATCATAAAGCTAAATTACAACAAAATCGAATATTTCATGAGCTTTTGTAACTTAGAAATTTAAAATTTCTTTATGTAATGGAACAATTCTACAGTACCTCGAGTTAATTCACAATTTCTGATGCATATAGAAAATCATTATTTTAGAAAAGAGGGATGGACGCATATTACGCAAAAAAAAATTTGTGCAAGTGCAATAAATCCAGTCCCAAGATGAAAATGTTTTTAAAAAATATGACTAATTTCCTCATACACGTACTCAGCATACCCCAATGTTACAGCTGATTTCCCTATACTCAGTATAATACACTATTACGGCTGATTTCACTGTATATCCCACTTCTTAAGAGTAAAAGAAAAAATCTTCATGGACAGAAAAAATGCACAAGGCTCATTTCATTCATCAATTTGTAATTTCTAATGTGACCGACATATGAGGGTTCTAGCACTATTATCTTCTATATATTCCAAATACAGACTGTACAGACATAGCCTAATATTTATGTGGATGAGTCCATGTTTTGTCGGACAACAAAGAATATATAATGCACAGTCTTAGACAAATAATTCCTTACATCTCCATAACTTCGTTTTATAAATGATTTTGGAATTATCAACATTAAGCATTGTAAATATCTCAAGGTTTTCCTGAAAATGGGTTCTTCTAGCACCAGAAAAAAGCCAGTGATCATGCACTCTGTCTGGTTGTTTACAGTGACATCTGTTTCATTTAAAAATCAAAGTCATTTACTGACAGTTATTTTGGTGTATAACTTTCTAATTACAAAACCTTTATAGGGGCCCTGAGTGGCCGAGTGGTCTAAAGCGCTCTCCGTTACGGATCACTGCCATCTCACCTCATCTTACAAGCAAGCAGACTTTTGTAAACACATGTATGATTAACGAAACTATATTTTTTGAAAACCATTTTAGAACTGTGTCGATAAATGTGGTCTGCAGAACCATTCAACATATCTAGAATCCAACCTGTATGTGTGATCCAGTTTGAACTAGGCTGAATGTAATGTGCAAGGATGTCACAGTGAAAGTGTGTATTGGTTATGTATTATTTGCTTTACTAGTGTTTTTGTATTTTCATAAAGCTGTTGTCAGAAAACATTCTTAACCTTATATCACTTCTTGAATTACAGGACAAAATCCCACCAACCCACACAAGACCTTCCCAGTAATTGGCAGTTGATTTTTTTCTGTAAGTTGGACCAGTTTTTGTTAAAACATAACAAAATATCATGTATTGCTATTGTCAAGATGTCAAGATGGGAAACATGCATTTAAAAGTAGAGTTGTGATTTAAGAATGATGTAGTCCTACAAAGTATGATGTTAAGGAATGCCAAACCATTCTCCCATGACCTGTTTGCGCCTTCTTAATATGCAAGAGCAATGAACTGAATGGAATACAGCCCTCTCATTGGTCGAATTAAAATGTATTGCATCTAGTGATAACTTGATTTTCTGTTGACCTTTATGTCTGCCTTTCCTAAAAGATAGTAAGTCAAACTTTTAGTAGGCATACAAAGCTAAATGCTTGAGCTAAACATCAGTATCAAATTTATTATTTTATGCAAAGTCGAGCTTGAATTAGCAGCATTGCTTCTTAAATAGGTGGTTCATGAAAAGACATGTGCCCTTCCTTTAAGTTTTTTTATGGTACATGTATGACTGATAGGTAAATTGCAATACAAGCCCAAGGTCTATGGCAATGGCAATCATCTCTCCCTCCATGTGACATACCTGAATCAACACATGATGTCCAATAAATGTAATTGTTGCCTTTCCTGGTGTTTTTCCCAATAATATGAATATTCTTTTTTATTCTCCTGTACTAATAAAACATTTCAAGAGCTCTATTTTCCTATTCATCCCCACATGACACTTGCTGGATGCCATTTTAAAAAATAAGCAATAGCTTGATGAGGCAGACATTACATCACAATATATGACGTGCAGTTTAAAGCGTCTGAGGTACTCCAATAAAGTTAGTCTTCTTCCCTGAACAATTCCACTGAATCTAATATGAAACCCATACAGGAATCAAGCATTGATAAACCAGTATCTGAATTTTACTGCAAACAATCTCATTTCCATAATATGTGTTTTATTCAACAACTCCTTATTTAAAAGTAATTTCCATAAGACTTTTGGCTAAGTCATAAACTACTATTGATTTTTAAGTTTCATAACACAAGTTGGTATATTTTCCTCGTCAACTTAAGACTTGCGGAAATCACTAAATTATAACTTTCTCAGGAAAGGTTAATGGTCAATCAGTTATGAAAACATACAAGTGAATGTGCAAGAGTTTGTTTATTAGTGCACCAATATCATCATTAGCTATTTGATATCATGGATGATATAAATTTTGCTCTGGGCTACAAAACACGTAATGACCTTACTACCCTAGTAGTTCAAGGGCTCATCTCAAAAGTGATGAACTAGTGTTAGTCAATCTACAGCTTTTAGTTTAAAGAGTCAACTTGTAGTGTTCACTCTTGAGTCAGTAATCTAGAGCATTTGGGTTATTAATGACTGTAACTTTAGTGTCAATCATTTTCTTGGAGTGATCTATGCCAGACCTGCCAACACTAACAAGACTGTCTCAGTAAGGTAGTTGATTTTTTTCCTGTAAGTTGGACCTGTTTTCACTAAGGTGTAACAATATATCATGTACTGCTCTTGTCAAGTTAGAAGACATGTATTTAAAAACGTTCTGTATTCAAAATATGCAGTGATGGTATGCATTATTTTCAGCTGAATGTTCAATTGAAAAATGTGCAAAGTACACTTGAACCTTATTTACCTCTTGCAATGGCTTGTTGTTGTCTCTTAACCTGAATTAATTCTTGGATTTTTTTTTCCATTTCAAATGATAACAGCAACCATAACTCCCACCTCGAGACATGCACAAATATACATGATACCCAATAAACATAATTGTGTCCATTCTTGCCTTTATTCACAAGAATCTGAACATTCCTTTTTATTCTTCTGTACTGAATATTAACACTTTTTAAGAGGCTTATTTTCCCTTTCATCTTCGACATGTAACACTTCCTGGGTGCTAAGCTTACAAAAATTCTATGATCAACAGTTTGATCATACAGATGCTTCCCATGAAGAAATATGTGTAGCTTAACGCATCTGAGATACTACTCTAAAGTTAGTCTGGTTCTCTGACTAACTCCATTATATCTAACATGAAATCCGGATTCAAAACAAACACGGATGTGCCACTTATCCGGATTTTATCATAAGAATCTTCTTTCTGTAGATTTTGCTTTTGTTCCATAAGTTCGTATTTTAAGGACCATTTTTGTAAGACTTATGGCCAAATTGTAATGCTTGGCAGGTCTGCTATGCACAGTGTGAGGGATCACACGTGAAAGGTCTTAGTTGAGTCGGTTGCACAACTAGACAATTAAGATGCATGGTGTCCGATAAATAATGGTGTTACAATTATCACAAAGTTTTCCCACAAAAATCTTGCATACATTTCCATTCAGGTGGTGTCATAAAATGGTAATAAATGCAAAAGAGACAACTGATCCCATGTCTTCTTTTTTCTGTCTTTCCATATTAGTTACTTGTTCTTTCATACTGTTCTTGCATTTCTTTCTTTCTTCCTTCCTTTTAGTCCAAGTTTACTCTGACCCTTGCCACCCCATTTTGATATTTGAACATTAATGTTGCCTTGTTGGGATGCAGGGTCAGAGTCAAGTGCCTATCAAAATGAAGAAATTAACCAATACTATGCAGTGTTGGCATAAGGTAAATAATTACTAGCTAGCTTTGCAAAAAAGACCATACATCAAGCCACACCTGCATGAATGAAATAGAAGATGATTTCTTTTTTTCTGAAATGGTGAAGACAATTTTCAATGTCTGTAATCTGCTGACAGACAAGACAAAACTATAGCACAGATGAAATTTAACCTGGAACTTATGATTTGCATTGCTAGTCACATGACTTTGTAGCCTACCTGTCCATGATGTCAGGGGTCCAATAGTCACATGATATGATATCAACAATGAACCAATTTTTAATGTCACTGTACACAAAATTAGATAATATTAAATGAAAGTCATGTAATGCATGTAAAAAGAATGAGTGCACACTTAATTCTGAACACATATATTCCGATAACAATGACCAACTACCTGAGCACCTGCCAGTGATGTTTTAGTTGGTATCATGTGACTAAGGCACTAAAATGCACTCACTGTAAGGCCATTCAAGTTTGCCAGGCCAACTAGTAAGCGGCTAACCAAGTTCTTGACAGGCAAATGGCTTTGAACCTAAGCCCAAACATAAATGTCTAAATATCAAAACTGGGACAGCTAGTAAATTAACCAACAAGTAAACATGTTGTCAGGGGTCAGAAAACCTAGACTACCTTCCTTTTCTACGCAAGTTTATATATCACTATATTATATCAAGTTTAACCGTATCATTGCACACATATCTTGTTATAAAAAACTTTACATAAATATCAGAATCAAAACAAAATCTGAAAATGCTAGAATTTGTTAAACACATGTTCTGCAGTGTATAATATTTTCCCAATATATGAAGATACTGAACACATCTGATGGGCTTTCTGAAGTGAGTGATAATTCACAAGCCGAGTTATCTTCTTTCTAACAAACCAGCTAATATTTAGTTGCCCACCAGTGTAACAGTAGGCAGCCCATCAAATAAATTTAAATCTATCAAACAGGTAGGATAACAAGAAACCAAAACAACCTGAATCTGAATCAATCTGTAAAACTTAATGAGCAATATCTCCAATTAGATCCCTATCTCAGACTCAAGAATTGGAGAAACTCAAAATCTACCAAAACAATAATTGGGGCCATAACACTTTCAATGGGGTTTGTTGCAAATGAAAGTAAAAGTATCAGTAAATGCAGTGGGGAAGGGAGACAAAAACTGACTATATAACACTTCAGCCCCATGTCCTATGTTTGAAAACATTGACTCATAACTGCTTAAAATCTAACTGTCAGTTACGCATATTTTATAAAATAATATTCAATATTATTTTATACTAATGTATGACTGACAGTTAAATTTTAAGCAACAATATGAGCCCCTGTGTTGAAAACAACCTTAATAGTCATGCTGTGTAGGTGGTAAGCAGATTCCCCTTCCCCACCATAACAGTCAAGATCAATGTCTAAATTCTTATCACTAGTGGAGTCCATGTAGTTGACCATAAACAACCTGCTATTGAACACAAAAATAAGTTTATAGTAAACAAGACAACTTTACAGTGTTCATTTATATTACCAATAACGTGATTTCATGTTGTCAGAGATTTCGCCGTACTTTATTGATAAAATGTCTGACTCCTGTGTTTCCTATTCCTATTCCCCTGGTTTCAAAATTAGAATAGGTAGGTAGGTTGGTTTTTTTTGTTTTTCCTTGTTTTTAAACATAACTATATATTATAAAGATTAGTATATATAATGTACTAAGTGCTTCAAGTACTATTAAAACACCAGCCCAATTAGATGCACAAATCAATTTTTGGGAATATTTAAAATTTCTTTTAAAACCTTTATCAATTTTTATTGGGCAAAACAGACTCAATTAAATACACAAATCAAGTCTATATATAGTTATTGTATAGTGCG
Source organism: Sinohyriopsis cumingii (assembly GCA_028554795.2). Classification (NCBI taxonomy): domain Eukaryota; kingdom Metazoa; phylum Mollusca; class Bivalvia; order Unionida; family Unionidae; genus Sinohyriopsis; species Sinohyriopsis cumingii. The sequence goes on from CM068824.1 coordinate 100,525,475, forward strand.
TGTATGACAGGTAAATTGTAAGCACAACCAGTTACACAAAAGCCTGCCTACAGGTATGGTACAATTCAGTTCGGTTTGAATGGCACTGTTTAAATATGAAATTCATTGTTAAACCATTGAATCACTTGTAAATATGGTAAAACAATACCACTGGGTGGTGGGGGAAATAATTCTAAAAGCGTGTCAACAAATACGGTGTATAGAACAAGTGAAGACATCCAACGGCCATCTTTGTAATTCAGATGAATGGCACGCACTTGAAATGAAAGCGACACCTGGTGGATAAACTCAGTACAAAATCTCGTCGTCCTTCAGCAGTTGATAAATTTTGTCTATCAAAATTGTGTTATTTTTATTTACATATAAATGAATATATATTATAAATAAATAGTATAAATAAATGTATATCACTTAAGAGTATTAAAGTGAACTTAATATAAATTTTATAACAACAAATACTATTTATTTATATCTAACTTCATGTCAGCATGACAGCTCTGCATGACGAAACTGTCGTGTTTACATTTTGTTTTCTAAATTTAAAATGAAATCTTTGAGAATTGTCAATAAATGAAGTTTGTAATTTTATTTACGACGTCCATAAAAGTTTTTTATGTCAATAAAATATAAGGAATATGAATTACCTTGATACACGGGTTGGAATACAGTAATGTCACTAGTCCCCATGCGTGTGGCATACAGACGTCCATTGTCCCAGAATATGGCATAGAGACCCAATGGAATTCCCCGTGTGAAAATGGTGACAAGTTGACATGAAGCTGTAAGTTGATGAATACAGGGAGGGAATCCAATGTTACGAACGAAAATATTCCCGTCTTCATTTATAACTATTGATGACGGTAATTGTAGACGTTGATGTTTGTATTTATATTTACATTGACTGGGATTCAAAATGTCGAATCCATAGACACCATTCTCAGGGGATTCATCACCAGAACAACACGAGATATAAACCATGTTGTCTTTTGTTGCCACGCTACATTCGTACCCTTTACAAATCCGGTAAATCGTGTCAACATGTCCGTCATCAAGTGACACGATACACCAGTACATCCTGCCATGTTTCCTACCAGTGACAAGAAGATTATCATGGAATCTGACAACACCATGATATCCATCCAATACTCCCTTTAGACGTAAACTCCTGGTCGTTTTAATATCACGTGACATGTCTGTAGAACCAATGGACATCATTTCTATCAGACCTTCGTAATAAAGGACACAAATTGTCATGGCGTCCATCAGACACATGTCACTTGGTATTAACTCCAGTCTGTCTGACGATGCCAGGAATTTTCCATCTTGGAGTCGATAGATCTTGACTTTATACGTCACCCTTTCATACTCGTCGTCTAGGACGACTATCTTGTCTTGGCAGACGACAATAGATCTGTAAAAGGGGGACTGGTAGGCTGTGGAAATAAAGTAATATAAACATTAATACACATATACACAAAAATATTAAACATATAGAATTATAATAAAATATGAAATAACTTGTACATTTGAAGTGTGTAGGTATTAATACATTAATAATGATTTAATTAATTATATTTATGACTTTAACAATTAATTCCTGTTAAAGTTATGATACTTATTCTATTGTTCTAAATTTAACTGTCAAAAAATTGTAATGGTTGTAGCGATTGTCATCGTGTATATTACTAAATTTGCATAGATATATTCATATTAAAATACTAAAATAACTTGTACATTTACGTGATGTAAACACTAAAATAATGCATAATATAAACGTAGACACACATTTACACAAAATTGCTATACATGTATAATTTAAATACTAAATAACTGACCATTACAATCGTCGTAATGGCGTCATCATTTTATTATTATTACAAGAGAGATTTACAGCAGACATCACATAAATCCAGTAATCACACTATTATAGTTATGTACAGTATTTTAATAAAATGAAGATACCAACAATAGTGTGTTAACAGGTTCTATGTGGAAACTGCTATTGTCCCTCATTTTTTAATCATGTTACGTACGTGCAATCGTGCGTGTGCATTACTCGTATACTCCTCCAAAATGGACAAGACAAATTAAGACATGGGTCCATCCTTACATTAAGTAACTCAGCCTCTGTGTCATTTCTTAAAAGATATAGAGTAAAGGTCTTCATCCCACAACCACGTAACAACTGTACACAAAACGAAACTGCACAAAAATGAGATGGAAAACATTTTATTTTTTTATAATAATAAAAAAAAACGGGATTTGAGTCAAAAGAGTAAATGGTGGATAGACTACCGGCTTTACAAACAGAATAATGGATGCCGATTTTAACAAGTACAACTTTAAAAAAAGCATGACCACACTAAATCAAACACAATATACTTTACTTCCATTTCTTAACAAAGCCATAACAAAATTTAAAAAAAACACTTCGCTAATTTACAACTTTAACAGTATCACTTAAAAATTTCAATTTTGTTTCAAATTCCAATAAAGGCCGGAAAAAATTCGCGAAAATATAAACCATTTATCCTGACGAATGCAATTTCTCTCATTCTTTGAAAAGTTGTTTAACCATATTATTAGTGTTGGTCATGCAAACAAGGAGGAGGGGCAGGTGAACTAAATTTAAATAATAATAATAATAAATCATTCATCTAACATTTCCCTGCCATACCCGACATTTAGTCGTTACCCTATATGTATGTGCTACCCTGAGTATTTCAATGAAAATCCGTGTTAATAAACGTCTTCATTCATTTACTTGTCTTCTGCATTTTCTCACATTGGGATGCCTGCCTTGGATTATGACGTCTGCATTGACAAGAACGCTGGCGGAAACCAGCAACATAGAGAAACGTACTTATTTACAAATCCGCGAAGCCCGATGTACTAAAGTTTACATGACACAGGGGTCAAAACAGCGGTAGCGATTTATCTTGACAGTTTGTGTCGAGGTTTGAAGGAGCGCGTGTCTTCAAACTATATAACACACACTCCGCTAACGAAATCACTCTATCGTAATATAAAACATGAATACATCGTCAGCTTTTAACCAAACTGTATTACTGTTGTCATGTGCAAAATCATGGTAAACATTTGAAACGATCGAAGTAATAATTTGCAAAGATATTTAAACTTTGACACCTTGAATGTCTCTGGGGTTATCACGTTTTATGTAGTGGGGTCTTGTGTTAATTTAAATCCGTTTCCATGAAAACTATTTCCCAAGCTTGAAGATCAGAGCTCTAGATATATTATTATCGATATGTGTCGAGTTTTATTTCTCTATAAAGGAAAGTCTTGCACCATTTTATCATGTCAGTGAAAAGTAAAGAATCAACTAAGCAAACGACGTGCATGTTATTGCCGTAGTGAGTCTTCGAAAAGAAAATGATTATCTTGGGAGGAAAGTAATCTCCCTTTATTCACTTTAAACGAGTGCATCCTGGCCGTATATATAAAAAATAAAAGATTTTCATGAATAACTTGTTATGAGTCCGCCATATTCACGAAAATAAATCACAGGTCTTAAAGAAGGTTAATACTTTTTCGTGCAGAAATTACATTGTATGAAAATTCCCCATTTTCAAGCAGATTAACATTTTTCTTCCACGTTACGGGTTCTTTTTCGTGAAATAAGGTAATTCCACATGAAAACTGAACTTTTCTCCTGAAAAGAGACTTTCTCTTAAAAAAGATTGTATCAACGTGTATTATTACATCGACACGAACCAATCGCTTTAAATTACTAACGCTGATGAAATTAGCGATGTTGATTAAGCAAAAAATAACAAAAAGACTTTGCCAAAATTTACCAAACACTTATTCTAATAAGTGATTTGAAACTCAGCAGTGATAAACAGATGTCCGTTACATGTCAAATGTGTAGCAATGTGATCATTTAGTCCGGACATGCGACATCACCTAATTGTCCATGTGAGAGATCGCCGCCAGAAAAGTAAATCAACTATCAGTAAAAAAAAAATTAAATTTAAAAATCGCGACAAATTTTCAGGAAGTTATTCTTTCTTCACAAAACAGCGTTCGTATTTGATAACGGGTACTTTATTACCAACAATTATATTCTTTTTCTTCATTTTCTTCACATTTTTCCGTACCTCTTTGACAAGTAAAATGAACAGTGTCTGCAAGTTTCTTTGGAGAGAGAGAGATAGAATTTTGAGATGCCCCGTGATTATTGCAAAATACACTTTCTCAGTGGATCGTTCTCCAGTAACGCTACATTGTATAAATTTTTACACGTCCTCTTAAAAAAGCGTCAACATTTATATCCGTAATTAAGATGCGAGAACCATAAATATAAATTCGTAGGTATTATCAACGGCATATATAAGGGTTTTGAAATTGCAGTTGGATATTACACAGTATTTCATGTGCACATAATCATCCGATTGAGACGCTATTATACTCAAGAGTTATGGGCCTGTTTCAAGTTAAATCACAACGCTTGACAATAATTCCATAAAACTGCACACACTGTGATTAAGAAAATTTATGCTGGAATTGTTCATTCTAGGTAAGCTTTATAAATAAGCAAACTATTGTTACAGCAAATTACAATATGTCTTGGTATGCATGTAAAGTTTTGCAATATATTTCAAGGTATATAATACAAAACTTCGACTTAAACAAGTTAAATTACAAATTAAAATAAAAATGTCCAAATTTAGGCAAAAGCCTCTTCCAGACAATTCAAACAGCGAAGGAAATTTACACATTTTGTCATTTTGTCATTCTTGTCGTCGCCTAAGCGTGGATGTGTAATGTCTAGTCCCATAACTCAGGAACAAAGGTAATGATAAAAGCTGATTCGATTGAGACTAGGACGTCCTATTACCGCGTCAAGCTGCCACCCCGTCCCATAACTCAGAAATTATAAGTAACGATGAATTCGATTGATAATACGACGCCCTCTTACCGCGTCGTGCCTATCACTGCGGTATTTGACCGTATACTACAACCGCTGTCATCATGCATCACATCTTGTTACTGAATCATATCTTTAAAATTATTGACCGATGTGGTGGCCTAGTGGTTAGAGTGACCACATCTGATGCTGGAGATCGCGGGTTCGAACCCCGACCGAGTCATAACAAAGACTTGCCAAAAGTATGGTACTAACCGCTGCTTCGATAGGCACTCAGCATTATGAGGTTAGTGTTAACTGGTCGGCCTGATGTCAGGATAATGTAACTGGGTGAGACATCATGCTACATGTCTGCGACATTATGCCCTAGCGCTAGACATCACTATAAACTACCTCACTGCAGACATCGTAGCGATATGACTGAAAAATTGTTTTAAGCTACCTTAAAAATCTAAATCATACATACATATATACATGCATACATTATTTCCAGTTATACTTTAACGATAGTACAAGCAAAGATTTGACTCGTCAAACAAATCCCGTATAATCTTCATCCCTTATACATTTTAAACTTGTCTTTTAAAATCAAGTTCAAATGACCCTTCTATTTCAAATTTATTTTAGCCAGGCATGAAAGCACATTTTGTAACGGGGCCGCGAGTGGCCGAGTGGTCTTAAGCGCTCTCCGTTTGGGATCACTGCCATCTCACCTCTGTCTGCGTGGCTTCGAGTCTAGGATTCGGCCAATGTGAGTATGTGAGAAAGCTTGCCAGTAACTTCTCGTGGGTCGGTGGTTCTTCCCCGGGTTCTTCCTCCACCATTAATACTGGCCGCCATGCATAGCCTATCGTGTGCTGAAAAATGGTGTTAAACCCAACAGCAACAACATTTTGTTACGTTTTTCTCTCCTGATTCGTGATAGGTCATATTACCGTAATAAAAGAAGCAAACAATAAAATAAAATAATTTTAAAAAAAGTCTTTGAATCAACAGATTTCCAGCTGAAGAATTTTATGACATAATGGATGATACTTGTTCGCCTGCCTGCCATATTGCTGACCATTCTGCAAATATCACTACATAATTATGTTTCTTATTTCGTTTCTTTGTCAGTCTCGAGTTAAGAGCTAGTCTATATATCAGTCAATATCAATCCCCCGATTACATCAATATAGTAGATGGTAAAACCGATCAACAAAAGGGGAAGCTACGATTTCGGGTAGAGCGACCCGTGAGAAATGTGCACATGTAAACGTCATCTGTTTACAACTGTTGAAATCTACGGATTTACATTCCCCTAAATAAGGGAATACGCTGTCAAACAGATATAGCCACTGTTCTGAATCCTCTCGACAAAGGGTAACTGACGCGATTCTTTTCTTATGCATACGAAACAAATTCTTACCTATATGTTTGTAAAACTACGGTGCCCTTTACGTGATATATTTACAAAAGAAGTACTACATCGAAATAGCGACATGTCTTGTTTAATGGAATTATTATTATGTGTGAAACCAGATAATATCGTTATTACAAAAAATAATGTGTCGATAAATTGAAATATTACTTCGTTGTTTCATCATTTTGAACCCATTGCTTCTTTGAATAAATGCGATATTTTTCTATATATAATGCATGGGTTCTGAATAATTAGGTACAACAGTCAATAGAGTTTCATGCTTTTGAGAAAGATCAATCTATTGCCTGATAGATTTAACGCTTATAATTGCTAATCGCACCGAAGTTGATATTTGAGTTTTGTCTATTACTTGTCAGTAAGTTTCTTTTTGTGTTTTTTTTTGCAGCAGGAATATTAATGAAGTAATCTGTTATAGCAAAAATATGGCCCGAAAAATTAAAATTTATTTCCAAACAATGACCAAGTGAGTTTGGTTCTTTCAAAATAACGAAGGCTATAAGCCGGGATAGATAGATACATAGATATATCACATATATTAAAATTAACTTGATTTTTAAAGTGTCGGTGTGAAGCAATTTGATATACCAATACTGTTGGTATGACTACACATATAATTATTGTCTCCACGGTTGATTATTTCTCTTGATAAGTTATGAATTTCCATTTATGCAATCATTTATAAAATAATAAAACAGAAACAAAAGTAATTAATATTTACCGATTTGAAAATGAATTTGATCAGAATTCCTCATATTTACCGATTTTTCGACTATTATTTAGGGGACAGAAATTTTTTTTGAGATTATGGAGAGTGAGAGGAAATGCATTTTGAAGGGATGAAAATCTTCAAATTGACCGTACACAAGTAACCTAGATGAACCCGGGTCGTTATTATCTTAGGCGCACACCTTCCATGAGATTTATCTACAATGTTACTAAGTTACACTAACGTCTCGAGATGAGATAATCTAACTGAATTTTTTCTGACTGTGTGGCATATGCATACATTTACTTTATTTTATGCAGAGCCATGAATTACTAATTTTTCTAAATGAAATATTTGTGATATTTCACTGAATATATATATATATATATATATATATATATATATATATATATATATACCGCGTCGATCATATTTTAAGCTTGAAGTGTATGTGTGTGTGTGTGTGATTTCGATTTTTAATGTAGCTTTAACAATTTTTCAGTCATATCGCTACGATGTCTGCACTGTGACAGTTTATAGTGATGTATAGCAATGTTGCATCATGCCGCAGACATGTAGCATGATGTCCCACCTTGTCACATTATCCTGACACCAGGCCGACCAGTCCTAACACTAACCTCATAATGCTGAGTGCCAAGCGAGGCAGCTGTTAGTACCAATTTTTAAGTCGGCCGGGGATCGACCCACGACCTCCCGCATCCGAGACGGACGTTCTAACCACTAGGCCACCGGAGCGGTCCAGACTTATGTAACAACGTCTATAAAAATATTAAATTATTAACTGTCATATTCAATTAGGTATGTTAGACTTAGGGAACAAATGAGTATAAAAGAGACACTGACATTTTCCACTATGTAATAAATATCAAGTATCAGTATGCAGAGTATGAAAATATTCACTGACAAACACCACTGGATTTTTATATGTAACTTATGGAACACTTACTGTTTTCTAGTGTCACAGTCCTAACATTGGCAAGATTGTGACCAACTTTTTCCTCTCCTCCTGTGTCCATTTTAACTTTTTATATGATTGTGCTTCAGGGTATGACTCCAAGTGAAATGAGTTTTCAGCCTACCACAATGCTGACACGAGGACTGGGCTGCAAAATATCGACAGGAATATTCTAGCCGTATCCATTTAATATAATAACTAACATTTAGTTTATGAATTATTGTACAGATATCAGCTTGCTTGTAATATGAAATATCTATACCAATGAAATGGCATAAACATTTTGGCGTGGAAAGATCTTATCAAAGCGGCAACTGAATACACTCTTTTTTCATGCAAAATGTAATCATCTTTAAATTCCCTAGTCATCTTAGAGGTGTTGTGTAATCTTAATGGTTTTGTGTGATCTTAGACGTGTTGTGTAATCTTAGTGGTTTTGTATGATCTTAAAGGTGTTGTGTAATCTTAATGGTTTTGTGTGATCTTAGAGGAGTTGTGTAATCTTAGTGGTTTTGTATGATCTTACAGGTGTTGTGTAATCTTAATGGTTTTGTGTGATCTTAGACGTGTTGTGTAATCTTAGTGGTTTTGTATGATCTTAGAGGTGTTGTGTAATCTTAATGGTTTTGTGTGATCTTAGACGTGTTGTGTAATCTTAGTGGTTTTGTATGATCTTAGAGGTGTTGTGTAATCTTAATGGTTTTGTGTGATCTTAGAGGTGTTGTGTGATCTTAATGATCTTGTGCATCTTAGAGGTGGTGTGTGATCTTAGAGGTGTAGTGTGATCTTAGAGGTGTAGTGTTACCTTAGTGGTTTTGTGTGATCTTAGAGGTGTAGTGTGATCTTAGAAGTGTTGTGTGATCGTAGAGGTGTTGTGTGATCTTAATGATCTTGTGCATCTTTGAGGTGTTGTGCACTCTAAGCGCTTTTGTGTGATCTTAGATGTTGTGTGATCTTAGTAGTTTTGTGTGTTCTTATAGGTATTGTGCCATCGTAGAAGTGTTGTGTGATCTTAGTGGTTTAGTGTGATCTTAGCAGTTTTATGTGGTCTTAGCGGTGGTGTGTGATCTTAGTGGTTTTGTGTGATCTTAGCAGTTTTATGTGGTCTTGGAGGTGTTGTGTGATCTTAGAGGTATTGTGTGATCTTAGTGCTATTGTGCATATTAGAGTAGCTAATGCTTACAATGAGTGGACGAAGCGTTGTGCTTTTGTGTTTGGAGAGTTATTGGTTAGTGCTAATAATGTAGGTGTGGAGTTAGTGGTGGGCATAAATACTGTAGATGGATAGTTAGAGGTGGGGAAAAACTATAGATTTGGAGTTAGTGGGTGTAAATGATGTGGATGGGGAGAGCAGTTTTAGGGGTACATGCTAAATTATATGAGTTAATTAGTGGTAGGTGTAACTAATGTAGATGAGGAGTTAGTGGAATGTGTAAATACATTGAACATGGAGTTAGTGGTGGGTGTAAATAATGTGGATGGGGAGATAGTAGTGGATGTAAATACTGTAAATGGAAAGTTAGTGGTTGGCTTAAAAAACTATAGATGAGAGTTAGTGGTGTGTGTAAATAATGTAGATGGTGTGTTAGTGGTGAGCATAATGATAGCTGAGGTTAGCAATCCGTGTAAATACCAGTAATGATTTCTGCTAAAGAGTCTTCATTTACTCTTATTGACCTCACAGTCACAGGAAATGACGTGTACATGAGAGTTTTACCTTATAATCGCACTCGCTAAAAGTAAAATACTTTCTGCGCATTAAATGACCTAGGTGTGAGTTAACTGATTTAATACGTGAACATCTGACTCAGTGAGACTATACAACTCTCTGCATCATCAATAACGTATCTTTGAATATTTAAAACTCTGAATTTAATTACCGATGTATCATCAACTGTACAACTCTCAGAGAGTGTTTTGTGACCTAGATTTGAGTACATGTATGACTCTGCACATTCAATACAGCGTTATTCCATTTTCATACATTGACGCAATAGGAATTCATGTTTCATAAAAGTAAATAGTAGACTGATACTTACAGAATATCTATAAATCCCATAAAATGTAAGTTTCCCAAGTTAACCAGACTGTATTCTCTGTAATGTTTGTACTTGTCTCCAAGCAAAGTCTTATTATCATACACAAAACCAGCCAATCATTGCATGACAACAAGCTATGTTGTTAAGTGTTGACCTTACCTAGCAAGCTATTGGCGTGTACAGACAAATACTACAATGGATATTCAAATGACTATAGTCACGACATGTATATATTGTTCTCCAGGTTTACATGAGCAAACAATATGGCTGATAGAGAGAATAAATCTGGAAAATAAATTCAAGTAATAACGGAAATGTGTAGTGCTGGCATGCAAGTATCCATGTGTAATAGTGGTTACCTAAGTCCATTGGTCTATGTATCTGTCAAATTAGTTCCCTGGAAAGGTAACACAGGGGAGTGTGTTTTGGGGTGTGGAATTTTGACGTAGCTTTAACGATTTTAGTCATGTCGCTACGATGTCTGCAGTATGGCATTTTATAGTGATGTCTAGCACTGGGGCATCATGCCGTGTGGCAGTTTATAGTGTTGTCTAACACTGGGGCATCATGCCCTGTGGCAGTTTATAGTGATGTCTAGCACTGGGGCATCATGCAGTATGGCAGTTTATGGTGATGTCTAGCACTGGTTCATCAGTTTATAGTAATGTCTAGCTCTGGGGTATCATGCCCTGTGGCAGTTTATATTGATATCTAGCACTGGGGCATCGTGCATTATGCCAGTTTATAGTGATGTCTAGCACTGATTCATCTAGCTACGATGTCGTAGCCTCAACTTGATTTGTTGTGGTTGAGGCTACGAACTGATCCCATATCATATAATGGAGCAAAAAAATTCATCACTAAAGTCAGAAAAACAAACAGTGTAGAAATCAACTACATAAGTATAATCATGTTGTGAAAGAAGTTTGGCTTATTTTGAATTTATTAAGCCCTTACACGATAAAATAAATTGGCATGGTTACTCTAACCGTATCCTGTCCGCCATGACAGATAACGCGAGACTCTCGCTGTGACCCCTTTTCTACGTAAGGCTTGCTAGACCATATTTTGGATATTCTACGCTATATTATTATCAATTAAGTGCGAATAATCGCTTCTTGGTGGAATTTCAAAGTTGCCGATAAACCGTATTTACTTTTAATGCGCAGAATTTCTGACCCAAACGGCGCCAAATTTTTACTACGATTTGTTTACATTTCCAAATATGGCGTCAATGTCCTTATATGGCACACAAACAAACGAGGCTGAGAACGGAAGTAATCATTATTTGAAATAATATGGCGGACGATCTAAACGAAAATATCGGCTAAAAAAGGTAAACGAGGTTTTACAACTATTTCTACAATGATTTTCGATACTTCCGGTATTAAATAAGAGGACTACTCAATTTATTGGATTATATGCAAGGTCTATGTTTAAAATGTTATTATTAGGCTAAAAGAGTGCCGGGTGTGAATCACACCCGGCTTGCTCCATTAACACGTATATGCTCATGTTAGTACCCTGTCCGCGAGGTACGAGTAAGGGTACTAATATTAGTACTATGATTCATCATGACGTGTGGCAGTTTATAGTGATGTCTAGCAATGGGGCATCATGCCCTGTGGCAGTTTATAGTGATGTACAGCACTGGGGCTTAATGCCCTGTGGCAGTTTATAGTTATGTCTAGCACTGGGGCATCATGCAGTATGGCAGATTATAGTGGTGTCTAGCACTGGTTCATCATGCCGTATGGCAGGTTATAGTGATGTCTAGCACTGGGGTATCATGCCCTGTGGCAGTTTATATTGATGTCTAGCACTGGGGCATCATGCATTATGGCAGTTTGTTGTGATGTCTAGCACTGATTCATCATGCCGTGTGGCAGTTTATAGTGGTTTCTAGCACTGGGACATAATACAGTGTGGTAGTTTATATTGATGTCTAGTACTAGGGCTAGTGAGAGGAAGCTGCTAGGTACCATTTTTATATAAACCTATGGTTTGATTCGCTGGGGTTCGAACCCGCGACCACCGGCATCGAGGCACTGGAGCCGTCTAGCTAGCTCACAGTCATTCTGTTTACTGCTACTTCTACCACCACCATTACTACTACTACTACCGTACTGCTATTCCTACTTATATACTCTTACTACTACTACTACAATTACTATGTGACTGCTGCTGCTACTACTACTATCTTATTGCTGCTGCTTCTACTACTACTATTTCTACTTCATCTACTACTATTACTACTAGTACCGTACTGCTATAATACTTATATACTTTTACTACTACTACTATCTTGCTGCTGCTACTACTACTACCGTATTGCTACTACTACTACTACATTTTTGATAATGAGATGCTGTTGCAACTGTTACCACGCTGGTTACATATATAAATTACCAACTGGTACATGCATACTAGTTCTATACGTATTCTATTTTAATACTAATAATGAGAAAGGGTGGAGAATCATGACGACATGACGTACAATTACATATAGCAGTTACCAACACATATATACATAGAGAAAGACACACTGACAAACATGGATTTATTATTATTATTATTATTATTATTATTATTTTGTCTGGCCTTACTGTTCCAGAGTTACTCCACAAAAATGGTTCCAATTATTTGGCGACGGCTACAGCCTCATATTCATATACAAAGGCAACATGGCCTTCCCTACTGGGTAAATGATGGTATATACTGATGGGAGTAGTATAAGGGGTGAGATTAGCGACAATGGGAATTAGCATTAAAAACATCCCCTGGGTAAGATTAGCGACAATGGAAATTTAACATGGGCAAAAAAACCCTGGGTAAGATTAGCGACAATGGAATTTAACATTGGAGAAAGGAAAAAAAAGGAAATATTCAGATTAGCGACAAAGGCATTCGAACAATGGAAAAAAAAATATCGATTCTAGGGACAAAGGCAATTGAACATGGGGAATAGAGTTTGGGTCTGTCTAGGGACAAGGGGAATTGAACATGGGAATAGAGTTTGGGTTTGTCTAGGGACAAAGGGGAATTGAACATGTTAGAAAAAAAAAACTACTTTAGGGACAAGGGGAATTGAACATGGGATTTTTTTTTAAAAATTTTTTTATAAATGGGTAGGCAATCGAAAGGCTATCTCTTTTCGAGAAATGTGGGTGGCCCTGAAAAGGGCCTTTGGATTTATGTTAATATTAATATTAACATAGACGGCATCTGTCACTTCTTCTTCTTCTTCTTAAACTCCTTCTAACTGCAGGTCCATACACAAGTACCCTCTTGAGGCATCCTTGTCTTTCTATGTAAACTCTTCTCATCCATAGACTAGTATCTGTCCTATCAACAAAAGTCCACTTGGACCGGACATACATGAGCATGTCCGTCCTAAACATCATGGAAGACACAAGGGTGGATGATTCAACTGTGGTCCACATCGTGAAGCGACGAGAACAGGTGAATCAATGCAGTGAACTGCGCTTATTTATAGGTAGAGGAAGGATTGAAACGAATTGAGTTCATTCACCAATCCGAACACGCGTTACAAAATTCAGTCAGTTCGCATCCAATCCGAAGAGAGCAGTCTGTGACGTCATGTGGTCTATATAGATTCGCTAGCGCTTGTGTGCTGTCAATCTATGCGACAGTGATTCAACATGACGGAAACTCAGAAAACGATCCATTGGGGTGCACCAGCAGCGGAGACCGCCCAACGGAACCCGGACTTACTTTCAGAAGAGGTACATTGGGATTTTGTGGATTTTGTGGATTTTCTTACCTCGCAAGAATTTGTTCCGGAACCTTCGTCTCATTCTTCATTACCGCAAGTGGAGAATTTTAGACAGAGACAGAAAGAAGAATTGGAGAAATTTATGCAACGACAAAAGGAAGCGGAACAAGCTTTTCTCCTACAGCAACAGCAACAGCAACAAGAAGAGGTAAGAAAATAACAACAACAAGAAGAAGTAACAACAGCAAAGAAACAAGAGGGTGAAAATCAAACGGCTACGGTACTGTTGGACATTTTAGCGGAGTTAAGAAGTCTGAAACAAATGTATCAGACTTCTTTATCACGACCGAAGAGAATACGACCTTCCCGAGCTAAACACGCCAACACTGTGACTAAACCTATCGTACCACCCTTAGTGATTTCAACCCAATCATCATCATCAGAAGTAGGCCTCGGCCGTGGCAAAGGCTTAAGGCAGTTAAAGTTGATTGCTTAAAGTCACCCCTACACCAAAAAAGCCCCTTTTCAGGGCCACCCACTTCTCTCGAAAAGAGATAGCCTTTCAATTTGCCAATAACTCAAAAATCAACAAAAAAACCATTTTACCCTTATAGTACATGTCTGTGTATGAGTGCGTGAGTGTAGCTTCTTATTTTAAAATCAAAACTCAAAGACACTTACCTTATATCATTAATGTATTCTTTTCTCCATAGTTACAATCCAATTCACAATTCACAACAGAACACTTTATAAATTACATTCACTTCTTCTGTTTCTTTTTTTACTCTCTCTTTTTTCTCAATTTCTCCTCTTCCTCCTCACTTTCTTCCCTTCTTCTTTTCTTCACCTGGCTGCTTTCTTCCTCTGAAGAATCTCTCTCTTCTTCTGAAGAATCCCTCTTTTCTTCCGACTCCTCTTGTTTCTTTTTTGGGCAATCTGGAGACCAATGTCCTTTTTCTTGACAATAATAACAGGTATCTTGACTTTTGTCTTTTCTAGCCCCCGTTTTCGGTCTGGACACTCTGAAGACCAATGCCCTTTCTTCTGACAGATATAGCAAGTATCTTGACTTTTATCTCGAAAGGAAGGAGAGTAGTCCCTCGGCTGGTCTGAAGAGAATTTTCTAATGACCCCTCGCAAAGCTCTGATGAAACGTTCCATCTGGGTAGTCTCTTCCATCGTTGTGCTCGGTTTGAGAGTGAAATGAATAGTGAAAGGACAAGACACACACCCTTTTTATATACGCTGGTTTGCCATGACTATAAATTAGTCTATGGTGTTTAAACTTGAGTCATTTGACGTTTTGCACTCAAGATGAAACGATCCTATTCATTCGAGAAGAAAGAAGAAGAAGAAGAAAGTAAGAGGCAGAAACGTGATCTATCGCCTCGTACCAGAGCTGAAGTCTTGGCACAAATTCATGCCAGTGATTTTGAAGAGGACATGAGTGAACCAGAATCCGAACCCTCTAAACCAAGTTCACCACTGTTAGTCAACCCTGAAAAGTACTATTCCATTCGAGAGACGGAAAAGCGCTCCTCTAGGAAATTTAGAACCACGGCTTACACCTACACAGTGAAGTTTAAAGATTTCAAGTCCGACGTACCATTGGAGAAAGCAGAAGGGTTTATCACCGAGATGTGGGATTCTTTGCTCACCGCACTCAAGCGACAATGTCAACCCAAAGAAGACGATCGCTTGACACTATCCATAGATCACGACAGCTTGAAATCCCCTGTTTGGATCGAGTTTAGCAGACCCGCAGAACTAACCCCTTCCAAAGTCATGGACAAGATTCAACACGTACAACAATCTAATGACCAGTTTGACATCACCAATGGTAAAGCCACACTGAAAATGGCCCATGTCTCTCTTCCTCAAGGGACCGGACAACACAATAAGGTGTTATTGGTGAACGCCCTTCGCAACACCAAAAAGAGTCTCGTCCAAATTCACAATTCTCAAGACCAGATGTGTTTAGCCCGAGCCATCGTGGTGGGACGAACCTATGCCAACAAGAACGACACGGTAGAATGGAAAAGAGCCTGGAAAACTATTCAACGATCCGACCGAGCCAAACAACGAAACGAAGCAGAACTCCTGTTACAACAAGCCGGACTGTCCAAAGACACGCCCTGTGGCATTCCTGAGATGCAGAAATTGCAAGATGCCCTAGCTCCACTCTACACCTTGAAAGTGCACCCTCAAGAAATGCGCGGACCTCTGTTGTTTCGAGGGAAAGACTTTAAGGACGGAAAATACATTCATGTCTATTATCACGATGACCATTTCGATACCATTACCACTATCACTGGATTCCTGGGATACAGTTATTACTGTGAGAAATGTGACTATGGCTATAACAATCGGGAGCAACACAAACATTGCGGATGGAAATGCTCAGGATGTTTGGCCTCTCCACCCTGTCTGAGCGAAGGACAAGAAAGAGTAGATTGTCCTGCTTGTCTGCGCACGTTTGTCAGCCCTGCCTGTTACCAACAACATCTGAAGACGCAAGGTTCACAGCAGAAATGTGCTTGTCAACTCCTGAGATTGTGCCCTACGTGTCGACAAGGCCTACGTACTAATAATGCCAAGACACACGTATGTTCAGGAAAGAAAAAATGTCACATTTGTCACCACATCGTGGACCTGCAACACGAATGCTACGTGCAAAAATACCAACCCCCACCAGAGAAAGAGGACGGTCACAAGAAGAAAGGCAATTTCATCTTTTTCGATTTCGAATGCATGCAAGAGACTGGCATTCACATTCCTAATTTCTGCGTGGCTCATCGAGCGTGCGAGAAGTGCATTCAAGAACCTATCTTCAGTCATTGCCCTCACTGCAGTAAGATTCCTGGAGGGCGTGAAAAAATCTTTCGAGGACCGAACACGTTAGCCGATTTTGCCCAATGGGTCTTAGATCCCATCGATAAGACGTGGAGCCAAGAGGACATCGAACGTTACCGAGATTGTCATCGTCATGCCACGGTGATGGCTCACAATTTCTCCGGATACGATGGACAGTTTCTTCTCAGATACTATACGGAACATGGCACCGAACGTCCTAAAGTCACTTTGAACGGAGCCAAAATCATTTTCATGCAAGTGGGACAAGTGCAGTTTAAAGATTCGATGAGCTATTTGGCCATGCTTTTGAGTCGAATGCCTAAAACGTTTGGAATGACAGAAATGGCTAAAGGTTATTTTCCTCACTTTTTCAATACGGAAGCCAATCAACACGCCGTTCTACCCCATTTGTCTGAGGCTCACTATTACGACCCCGACAACATGCGTACCGAACAACGAGAAGCTTTCTACGCTTGGTACCAGACTCACGCCTCCGACCCTTTCGACTTTCAGGAAGAAATGCTAAAGTATTGTCGTTCTGACGTGGACATTTTACGGCGTTGCTGTGGAAAATTTCGAGAACTGTTCATGGAACACGGAGGGGTCGATCTTTTGAAAGAAGCTTGCACCATTGCCAAAGCGTGTTCCTTAGTGTATCGACAACGATTCATGCCTGAAAACACCGTGGCTGTCATCAGTCCTCAAACGACCCACTATGTCAAACGTCAATACTCGGTCAAAGCCCTACGTTGGTTACATTACTTGTGCGACAAGAAAGACAAATGGATTCAGCATGCCCGCAACGGAGGAGGCGAAAAGACCATCGGAACGTATTCGGTCGATGGCTGGGACTTAGAAAACCCCAAGATCGTGTACGAGTTTAACGGTTGGTTATTTCACGGATGTCCCGTCTGTTACCCTGATCGTAGCACTAAAAATCAGTTTTTACAACGAACCATGGAAGACTTGTACGAGGACACTTGTCAGCGACGCCTAAAGTTAGAACAGCAAGGATACCAAGTGGTGGAAATGTGGGAACACGAGTACGATCACCGTATGAAAACCGATCCCGAGTTTAAACGTGCCATGGAAAGTTACAAGCAGATGGACCCCCTAAACCCGAGGGATAGTTTGTACGGAGGAAGGACCAATGCCACCTGTTTGCTGTACCAAGCCGACGAAGAGAAAGGAGAAGAAATCAAATACTTGGACGTGTGTTCGCTGTATCCTTACGTGTGCAAATATTGTCCCTTTCCTGCAGGGCACCCACAATTGTTCACGGAACACATCGACCTGAAAAACATTCGACAATACGAAGGCTTGATCAAGTGTAAAGTTTTGCCTCCCACGAACCTATACCATCCCGTCTTACCTCACCATTGTCAAGGCAAACTGATGTTTCCATTGTGCCGTTCTTGTGCCGAAACGTGCAACCAAGAGCAACCTTGTCAGCACACCCAGGAAGAACGTGCCTTGACGGGAACCTGGATCAGCGTAGAATTGTTCAAAGCTCTGGACATGGGATACCAACTGTTAGAAGTGTACGAAATTTGCTACTTTCCCAAGACACAACAATACCACAAGGGTGACCCCAGTCAGAAAGGCATTTTCGCCGACTACGTGGATGCCTTTTTGAAACTGAAGCAAGAAGCCAGCGGCTATCCTTCCTGGTGTCACACTTCCGAAGACGAAAAGACATTCAAAGAGAAATACTATGAACAAGAAGGCATCTCTTTAGACCACATCGAGAAAAACGAAGGCAGGCGGTCGTTTGCCAAAGTGATGTTAAATTGCTTGTGGGGTAAAATGGCACAACGACCGTGTTTACCTAAGACGGAATATTTGACAGAACCTTCCCGCTACTTTCAGATGATTCACGACAAAACCAAATACATGAAACACGTGGACGTCGTTCGCGAGGATTTGATCTTGGTCAATTACGAAGAAGATCTGGACTTTGTACAAGACGACCCCTTTGGAAATGTCATCATTGCGGCTTACGTGACAGCTCATGCTCGCTTAAAATTGTACGAAGCTTTAGAACTGTTAGGGGAACGTGTCCTGTACTTTGACACGGACAGTTGCATTTACATCCATCACCCGAGTCAACAGCACCCTGACATCGAAGGAGACCGTTTAGGAGCCTGGACAGACGAACATCCCGACGACAAGATTCTAAGTTTCGTCAGTGGTGGTCCCAAAAATTACGGCTACGAATACCGGGACCCACAAGGACGTGTAAAGTGAAAGGATTGACTCTGAATTATCGTACCAGTTGTGTGGTGAACTTTGGGGTATTGAAAGAAACCTTGCAATCGGGTGAGGATGCAAACTTTAAAGTGACCACCTATCAACCGAACAAAATTGTACGTTTACCCACTCACCACATCGTCAGTCGACCCTTGGAAAAAGTCTATCAAATCGTGTACCAGAAGCGAGTGCGACTTCCCAATCATTTCACCTTACCGTATGGACACGTCGGTATTGGTCTGTATATAAAAAGAAACCCTAGGCAAGATCGATAGTTCATTGTGACTACCAAGACCGAGCGAACAAGATGAATACTTTCAGAGAAACACAAAACAAGTTTAGACAGGCACAATTCAAGTGTGGGGGCTTCTGAAGTGGAATGCGATTGTGAGCCTTGCGACTTTTCAACCTGTGTGAGTGACGGTGCCAGAAGAACCCGTCACCCAGGACGGGACTGTCGTGGACAGGCCTGAAAGACCCTTTCGGGAGGACACTTGTGTGACCTTACCCCCTACTATAGAACTGGTTAGAACATTACCCAAAACATGTTGTACAGACATTTGTGTTTATTCCACGTTAATGGTTATCATGTGCCTTTTATCTTTATACTTAAGCCTTTGGCTTTTATGTATTTTTGTCTTTCGTATTCATGTTTGAAACATTCAATAAACGTGTCCTGAAAAAAGTATATAAACTCTTGTCTTGTCTGTTTTCGTGTCACAAGTGACATTCCTAACACTATGGCTACCTCTGCTGTCTCTGCTCCCTCTTCCTCTACTGTCAAAGTCATCGACGAACACTTAGATCGTGCCAGTTGGGAGGCTTTGTATCTTCGCCATCCCTTTAACATGCTCATTGCTGGACCTAGCGGTTCAGGCAAAACCGAATTCGTCAAACGTTTGATCGAACATAAACATCATTTGATCGATCGGCCACCTCAACGGATCGTGTGGTATTACAAAGAGTGGCAATCGGCGTACAGCCTCTTGCGAGAAAGTCAAGGCGATTCCATCGTGTTTGTCGAAGGCATTCCTAAAGAAGACGACGGCATCGTCTCTGACTCCCGTCTAACCCATTTGGTCATTTTTGACGACATGTTAGGAGAAGACGAAGAAGAAATTAAACTGTGGTTCACGCGCAAAGGGCATCACCGTAATGCCAGTGTCGTTTACATCACCCAAAATTTGTTTCAACAAAGTAAAGCCCATCGCACCATCAGTCTCAATGCGCATTACGTGGTCTTGTTTAAAAGCCCTCGAGATAAATCGCAAGTGCAAGTCTTAGCCAAACAGTTAGGAACGCCTTGGCTGACTCAGGCGTACGACGATGCCACTCAAACTCCACACGCCTATTTACTCGTCGATTTGAAACCTACGACCCCCGAGGATTTGCGATTTCGTACCCACTTGTTTCACCACTGGTGCCAAGACGGAGGGCCTGTCCTGTACACGTCTCGACTTAATTTCACTTCACAAAAAAAATCTATAAAAACCTCAGACCCTTTTCGTCTGTCTCACATAGCGTCAACATGACGTCCCTTCAGTCGCATCTTCCCGTCAAATTGATTCGTGCCTTGTATGGCATCAGGCGAGAAAAAAATCCACAAATACGAGCTCGTGTCTTAGAAGCTAGTCTCAAAGAAGTCTTACGATGGTTCACGGTGACGGCACGTCAATTACTCCAAGGAATCATTCAGATTCCTCATCAAACCAAACGCTTTTTCGATCGAAAAAAAGTCGCTTTGGTCCAACTGGCCGATCCCCGCATCGACACTCAAACCAAAAAACAAATCATTTTGAAACCTGGAGGGAGCGGTACTCTAGGAGGGGTCATCATTCGCTCTCTCTTAAGATGGGATCCTAATGCCCCCAAACTTCTCCCCAAGAAAAAAGTCCAACGAAGCCCCAAGAAGAAGAAAAAGACCAGGTCCCCAAGAAGAACTTCTCCAGTGGCGGGACCCTCCTCTGACCAGACACCACCCCAGAAAAAGAAAAGAAGCCCCCAGAAAAAGAAACAGAGAAAAAGTCCCCAGAAAAAGAAAAGTCCACAGAAGAAAACTAGTCGCAAGAGAGGCACTTCGGCCAGGACGCAACTTTACACTCGCAAACCACGACCTGCCACGGCGGTGACCGCATCTCCGGCAGCCTCACGTTCATCCACTTCTCCGTTGATGACACCAAGAACTGAAGAGTACTTGGAGACGTTGATCACACCAAGAACTTCTCCGTTGATGACCCCAAAAATTACTTCCCCAGTGGCAGGACCCTCCAATTTAGTGGCAGTGGCTGCTGCTCACAAAGTACCTTCTCCCAAAATCAAAGTCCATGAAAGATCGGGTATGTTACAAAGTTTACTGGATTTGTCCAAGCAAGAACTGGCTCGATTTAGTCCGTTGCGTACCCCTCCACGACGTGTCATGCCTGTCCTCAAACTGATACGCCGTAAAGACAATCAGTGGCGACGCGTTCCAGTATAAAAAAGGTGTGTGACCAAGTAGGGTATCATTGTTTTTTGGTGCTCCTGAAGACTCAAAGATGTCACCCTCCAGAAAACCCCAAGGAAAGAAAAGAAAAGGACTACCACCACGTTTAATCAAACATGGGGACATGTTATCTGTCCTGTCCAAAGCTTCTCCACCTCTACGAAAAAAACTCATTCAATCGGCCTCCAAAGAGGTCATCGATACCGTGTGCGAATGTTGTTTGAACGTCTTGAAAGGCACGATCCCTTTGTCCAAACACCAGAAACAATGCTTAAGCAAACATCGTCACGTTCTTCGCCAAATGGTTCAAAAGAAAATTCCGATTCGTCAAAAAAAGAAGATGTTGGTCCAACGTGGAGGCATTTTACCTCTCTTGTTAGGCCCCTTACTGAAAGGAATCTTGGGAACCATGTTGGGAGGACTGGTGGGAGCAAGATAAAAAGGCCCTCGGAAGTCCCAAGATTTGAGAATCGACCCCTGACAACCCCATGGAAGGACGAAAACTAGCTTTAGTGCCTTACAAACGATGGATGGAATACCATCGGTGGCAAGAACAACGCACCCCGCATTTACTTCCCAATCCCCATTTGAGCGAGATGTCCCAGTTACAACACGAATTGCAGTCCTTGATGGATCGCCAAGATTTGTCCGAAACAGAAAAATCGCAAAAGTACGGTCAACTCTTGCAACGACTGCAACTCTTTCACCAGAAAGCTTTAGACGAAACAGCTCTACCCACTCTGAAAGATTTTAAGACCTTGATGAAAAGTGCAGCACCATCACCAGCACCAGTACCAGTACCAGTACCACCACTATCAGTGACCAAGACAGAAAAAGGAGAAGAAGAAGAAGGGTTTCAAACTCCACCAGAAAAAGTACGCAAGTTAACAACACCACCTACCTCCAGAATTGGATGGATTAAAAAGATGATGGCCACCCCTTCTTCATCACAAGAGAAAAAGAAAGTGAAGACAGAAGTGAAGACAGAAGTGAAACAAGAACCGATATCCCCCGCTCAGACATCCTACTCTTCGACACCTATTGCCGGTCGCACACGCAAAGCATTGCAATCCAAGAAAGTACCCCAAGAGAAAAAGAGTAGCATCCTCCAAGAGTGGGTGTCTTATTAACACACCAATCAACACAAAAAAAAAAAAAAAAAAATGGAAAAAGTCTTAGCCAGCATTTACTACGATCCCTCGCATCCTGCAGGTTACGCAGGAGTTCAAAAATTGTATCGTGCTGCCAAAACGCGACTGAAAAGTCTCCGTTTACCTCAAGTGCAACGATGGTTACAAGAACAAGCTATCTACACTTTACACAAACCCATTCGACGCAAGTTTGCCAGAAGTCTCACCCGAGTGGAAGGCATCGATCATCAACGGCAAGCCGATTTAGCCGATGTCTCTCATTTGGCCAGCTACAATCGTGGCTACAAATATTTGTTTTGTGTCATCGACGTCTTTTCCAAATTTGCCTGGGTCGTGCCCTTGACTTCCAAATCGAGCAGCGAGTTAGTGCAAGCCCTGCAACGGGTGTTGAAACAAAGTGGTCGTCACCCTCTTCGATGGCAAACGGACAAAGGCACCGAATTTCTGAACCAAGCTTTCCAAAAAGAATTAAAGAAACGTGACATTCATTTTTTTACCACCGAGAATCCCGAAACCAAAGCCAGCATCGTGGAACGTTTTCAACGCACATTGAAAGAACGCATGTGGAAATATTTTACGCATCACCACACTCTGAAGTACATCGACATCTTACCGCTCCTGGTGCAAGCGTACAACCAATCTTACCATCGAAGCATCGGACGTGCCCCGCAAGACGTGACTCCCGACAACGAAGTGTTGGTGTTTGAGCGTCTGTTTGGTACGTCCCCGACGAGGGCTGTCCCCAAGAAAAGTGGAGAGTTGGCCGTAGGAGATTGGGTGCGCATTGGCAAAACCAAACGCACTTTCGACAAAGGTTACTTACCTAACTGGACGACCGAATTGTTTCGCGTCACTGGACGAGTGCATGGTCGTCATCCTGCCGTCTATAAATTGGAAGACATGAATGGAGAAGTGCTCAAAGGAACGTTTTATTTGCCCGAGTTACAACGTGTCACCAAAAAAGAAGACGACGTGTACGACATCGAAAGCATTCTCGAACGCAGAACCCGTAAAGTGGGCAAACGACGTGTCAAAGAAGTCAAAGTACGTTGGAAAGGATATCCACCCAGTTTTGATTCTTGGATCGACGCTTAAGAGTCATCGACTTTAAAAAGAAGGGACCATCATGCCCTTTCACACAGACGCAGCTACGTCAACCACTCCTCCTTCACCTAGTTCTTCTGTGCAAGATTTACAAAAACAACCCTTGTGGGTGTGGTGTGGAGAACGTGTGCCTAAAACGCAAATCGTCTTTTTCTGCCAAATCTTCGTGGTGTATTGTGTCATCGGGGCAGCCATTGCCAATTTGAGTTTGCAACAAGGAGACAAACAATTGTGGACCATTTTATTGAGCAGTTGCATCGGTTACCTGCTTCCTAATCCCTCCCTGAAATTCTCCTCGAACGGGAACCACGGGAACCTTGTGTCCAGTGCCAGTGCCAGTCACCACTCCAACAACAATCACAACCAGAACCCCATTTTGGGCGGAGACACGCCTCTGACATCCACTAACCCCTCGGACAGCCACAGAACTCTGGAATTATGAGTCACGAAAACCAATTTTACTTAACCTTACCCAGTGACAGTTCCATGGAGGTGTTTCCCCACAACACGTTGTGCTGTTACACGGCTAAATTACCTCAAGCCATCCAGTTAGATCACGAAGCCCATTGGGAAGTGGCTTTAGTAGAAATGATTCACCCTACACAAAACCAAAACATCACCGAAAAGCAAAACACTTTTGAGGTCGAAATCCTGAACCAACAATTACAAGAAGCCATGAATGACATCGGGTTTTCAGGGGACACAAGACCATCCAACAATTCACCCTTCAATATCTACACCTTAAAAATTCCGGCAGGGTTTTATTTTAGTGGTCAACATTTGGTGGACACCATTACTTCCAGGTTCGAGTTAGCCTTTGGCAAAGCCCTGAACAAAGTCAAAAAAAGTGTCACCCTGGAGTACCATAAAGTGGCTCGTCGCTTACTGATGAAATTTCAGGATACCCAAACGTTGTCCATCAGTTTTAATCGTGACTTGTTCGATATTTTAGGTGGAGACACAAAAATGGCTCCAAATTTTAAACCGAAGATCAACAGCAATACGGAATTTTACAAGTTTTTTCGATTCCCTGTAGAACTGAACCAAGGACTGAATTTGATGTTCGTGTACTCCGATGTGGTGGAGTATAACGTGGTGGGACACACGTCTGTGCCGTTACTGCGTGTCATTCCTTTCAAAGTGGATAGTACCACGACCAGTGACCAAGAAGGTGGAAACACCTATCACGTCCACCGGGAATTTGTGCATCCTCATTATTTGCCTGTCAGCAAGTCGTATTTGGACACGGTCAACATTGCTATAAAAGGAGATTTGGGACAAAATATTCCATTCACCAAAGGAAAAGTCACGGTGAAACTCCATTTTCGAAAACGGTTCTCACACGACTCGTAAGTCATATATCCAGTGTATCGAGGGGTTGCTGAACAGCGAGGACACGGTTTAGGAGATATGTTAAAATCGGCCTTTCGTTCGGTGGCCGCAGTGTTGAAACCGATGGTGACACGCGGATTGCACGCCTTGAAAGATGCGGCACTGACGCAAGGCAAAGAATTTCTCCAAAATGTCATCATCGACAAACAAAACCCTAAAGAAGCCTTCATGAGGGCAGGCAAAAATGTCTTGCTGCAAACAGGCAAAGACCTTTTGGGCCGACGCGAAACACCTATAAATGCCCTGCACGCTACCGAGTCAGGCATTCAGCAAGGACAAGGCAGAAAGAGACGACGAAGAAAACACCCTTTCACCAGACTTCAAGCTAGAAAGGCAAAGAAAAGAAGAACCGTTCGAAACTTAGACGTTTTCGATTATTGAGACACAGCAACAAAAAAATGATGCACCGAGAGTCTTGCGCCTGTTCCAAGACGAAACTGGATCTGTTTGCCATGCCACCCACCATGATGACCATGCAAGAATCCCAATGGGTGGAATTTCATCCCGTCTCCTCATTGACCGATTCCGCTCCCATCAAGTTTGAAATCAAAGGACAGCCCGAAGATTACATCGATTTGAATAGCAGTTACTTGTACTTGAAAGTCAAAGTTCAAGATAAGGATGGAAATGCTATAGACACTGAGCCAGTAGCTCCCGTCAACAATTTCATGCATTCCTTGTTTAGCGGAGTGGACTTGTACTTGAATAACAAACTAGTCAGTAGCAGCATGGATACTTACCCTTATCGAGCGTACCTGGAAAATCTCTTGACGTACGGAATAGACGCCAAGAACACTCATCTCAATGCCTGTGTGGTATGGGAAGCTGACGATGCAGGCGAATTTGAAACATTCAAAACTGATACAGCCAAAGACCATAATGCGGGATTTGTAGAACGAAGAGACAGAATCAAAGACGGACACAGTTTGGAACTGATGGATCGTTTGCATTTGGACATGTGGTTGCAAGAAAAGTATTTGCTGAACGGGGTGGATGTCCGCCTGAGACTGAATCGCAGCAGTGCCGCTTTCCATTTAATAGCTGATAGTGACGATAATTACAAAACCAAAATCCAAGAAGCCAGACTCTACGTACGCCGTGTGGAAGTGTTACCTAAAGTGGGAAACGACATCAGTCAGACGTTGAGCAGAACGACCGCCAAGTATCCGATCCGACGCGTAGAAGTGAAAACCTTCACCATTCCTAGGGGACAGCGATCCATGATTGAAGATCATCTGTTCCAAGGACAGTTACCCAAACGTTTGATTGTTGGTATGGTCGAGAATACAGCCTTCAACGGAGCTATCGCTAAAAATCCTTTCTACTTTCAACACTTTGACGTGTCCAAGATCGAAGTCAGTCGCGATGGCAAGACCTTGTGTACCCGACCTTTCGAACCTAACTTTGACAAGAAGAATTACTTGAGGTCGTACTTGTCGCTGTACGAAGCCACGGGACAGTTAGGAACCAACACCAGTCACGGCATTGCGTACGAGGATTATGCAGGAGGCTACGCTTTGTGGGCTTTCGATTTCACTCCAGACCAAGGCAGCGACGAGGGACATTTCCACCCTATAAAATCTGGCCAGATTCGTGTGGAACTTCAGTTTGCAAAGCCACTGGACGAGACAGTGAACGTCATCCTGTATGCAGAATTCGATAATACCATAGAAATCAACAGTTTGAGAGAAGTCATTCTAGACTATTAGAAGCTATGGAAGACTGTTCTCCTTCTTTACCTAGTGGAGAAGCTTTGAAGATGGAATGTGAGGAGACCGTGGAAGGAGAATCCCAACACAAAGACGAAAAGGACATCGTGATCAAGTCGAGATGTCCAGAACAAGAACAGCAATTGGTCTCCTACTGTGCTACATACCTGGCAGACACAATTACGATATGGATGAAGCATGATTACTATGGATGTCAAAACATCAGTCAAGAAGAAAAATTCAACGAATATCTGGACGAAGCTTGGAGTCTGTTTAAAAAAGACGTGTTACGTTGGTGGTATAGAGACTTGCGTGAACATTTCTGTCCTCCATTAACGACTCGAGACATCCATTACATCAATGCCCTCTTTGACAAATTCAAAGAGAAAGTCGAGATCGAAATTGATCACTTATTATCAGCAAAAGAACATTTAGTGACTTATTTTGATCGTGATTTTTCTAGAAACGATGAGAAAGTAAATCGTTGATTTTGTGACTAGTATGCTTATTTTGTTGTCTTCAGCTAGGAAACGTAGTGTCCATCCATGACTCAATGACTTGCAACAGTGGAAATCACAATTTCATTCACAACGTTGCCAACCCTGTTTAAAGTAGAGTGTAAATTGAAAAAAAATGTTTGTCATTTGAAAAAAATATTTGATGTTATATTGTTGGATTATTGTTAAAAAATGTTAGAGTTGTTGGTTAATGTTAAGTGATTTTGAACAAAAAATGTTGTGTTTTGAAAAAAATGCCTTTGTGGTTTGTTTGGCTATAAGAATGTTGATTTATGCTCTCTGACTTCTTATTATCCCTCTCATGACACTCATTGAACGTTGTGGCTCGAAAACCGTGGAGGAATGTTTTCCTTCACGTCCGCGCTTTGACTTTAAGAACCGGGTTGTTTCCAGTCTAACCATCCATTGTCGACTCATCCTCCTACGAAGATGTGCTCCAAACTAGCTAAGCTAAACGAAGCCTACGTGAATTTGCATAGGGTCAGACACAGTCTGATACCGAAGCCAGAAGAGATAGAGAATGTGAGAATGTTAAAAGTTACTGAAGACCTGATAGAAGAGCTCTTCAGAGAAGAAGTGAACAGGGAGAAAGAAGAATGGACAGAGAAGTACAGACTTCAGAGACAGCAGCAGCAACAACAACAACAACAACAACAGCAGCAGCAACAGCAGCAGGAACCTGAACCTGAGAGAGGCTTTGTCGATTGTCGTATCGACACCAAAGAGTTCTTCTTCTCTTTCCGAAGAAGCAGACCTATCGTCAGAAAGTCTATCCATAGAGGACATCGCATTCTTAGAAACTAAAAGATTGCCATAGCAAACAAAAAAAAAAAAAAAAAAAAAAAAAAAAAACAGCCCTTTTCAGGGCTACCCCAATACTCTAGAAAAGAAATAACAATCAATTTGCCAATGTGTGTAGGTAGAGTAGTGTGAATATAAACACTAACTCTTTTTTATAGTGTGAGGGTATGTGTTTGTGTGTTTGTGTTTGTAACATCTCACGTACATTGGTGTGGATAGTAGATTAACATCATGTTTGTTTTGGCTGTTTGAGGTGTGGGGAGAGTAGATTTGGGGGGTTTGATTGGATTGCTTTGCGTATGTGAATAGTATATTGGAGTGATTCATGACAAAATTTTTTAGAATAGGAATGGGTAGTATAAAAAAGTGAGTGAGTGTTTCTTTTAGGTCCGCGCGTTGTTTTTTTGGTCATGATCTAGGTAAGATCAATTTTATGTTTTTTAGGGGGATGTTTTCCTTCACGTCCGCAGTTTTAGTATAAATTGAAACTCGTTCGGCAGTCCAGCTACCCTTGTTGATTGATCAACACCAGAATGAACACGAGACTGGCGAAACTGTTGGAACTTCATGTGCATCTGGAATATGCCAGGCGCCTGTTGAACGAACTGGCCTCGGAGGCCATTGTGGAAGAAGGAAGGATGAGAGAGGAGGAGGAGGAAAGAAGAAATAAAGAAGAGGAGGAGAGAAGATACAAAGAAGAGGAGGAAAGAAGATACAAAGAAGAGGAGAGAAGATACAAAGAAGAGGAGGAGAGAAGATACAAAGAAGAGGAGGAGGAAAAGGAGAAAAGAAGAAGAAATTTCAGAATCCCAGAAACCGAAAATTGGGATTCTGAAGCCACATATCCTGCCTCTGCTCTCTCCCCCAAAAAAGTAAAAAGCAACTGGGGAACAAGATGTGTATGTGGCGCCAGGCCTGGAAGGTGTCATCATTAACCAGGTGTCCATGAAGTTCAAAAAAAACCAGCCGTTTTCAGGGCTACCCAATACTCTAGAAAAGAAAAAACCATCAATTTGCCAATGTGTGTGTGTGTGTGTGTGTGTGTGTGTGTGTAGGTAGAGTAGTGTGAATATAAACACTAACTCTTTTTTCATAGTGCGAGTGTATGTGTTTGTGTGTTTGTGTTTGTAACTACTCACGTAAGTTTGTGTGAATGGTAGATTATAGGTTTCTTTATTGTTTCTTAGCGTATGTGAAGAGTATAGTTTGGGTTTTGTAACCGCTCACGTACGATTGTGTGGATAGTAGATTATGGATTTTGTTTATTGTTTCTTAGCGTATGTGGAGAGTATAGTTTGGGTTTTGTAACCGCTCACGTACGATTGTGTGGATAGTAGATTATGGATTTTGTTTATTGTTTCTTAGCGTATGTGGAGAGTATAGTTTGAGTTTTGTAACCGCTCACGTACGATTGTGTGGATAGTAGATTATGGATTTTGTTTTAATGATTTGCGTGTGTAAATAGTAGATTTGGGGTTTGTTTATTGTTGCTTCACTTATGTGGATAGTATATTATATGAAATGAGAAAAGTAGGGGATGTTTTCCTTCACGTTCGCGCGTTGTTTGGTCATGATCTAGGTAAGATCAATTTTATGTCTTGGGGATGTTTTCCTTCACGTCCGCGCTTTTCGTATAAGAACCCATAGTATTCGTCGTTCAAACCATTCTACAAAGAAGATGGCTTCGAACCACCTTGACAAAATGCAAAAATTACAAGATGTTTTAGACAATTTAGGAATAATGGAGCAGATGTTAGTGAGACTCAATGAAGACCACTATTCCTATAGTCCCCATCGACTAAAGATGGAAATTAATAACTTAAGAAAAGTAAAGGACATAATAAGTGATGTCATGAAAGAGATAAAGGAGGAGAAGGAGGATGAAGAGGAAAGGATAAGAATACGAAAATGGAATGAAAAAAATTGAAAAAGAAGAAGAAAATGAGAAGAGGAAGAAAGAAGAGGAGGAAGAGAAGAAGAAAGAAGAGGAGGAGAAAAAAAAAGAAGAAAAAGAGTGTAGGAGAGAAAATAAGAAGTTGGTGGAGAAAAAGAAGAAATTAGAAGCAGAAGAAGAAGAAGAAGAAAATCCAAAAGCCCTTTTCAGGGCCACCCATATTTCTCGAAAAGAGAATGACTTTTCAATTGCCTACCCCTTTTTTAAATTTAAATTGAAATTTAAAAAAAAATTTAAAAAAAAAAAATCCCATGTTCAATTCCCCTTGTCCCTAAATTAGTTTTTTTTTTTTCTAACATGTTCAATTCCCCTTTGTCCCTAGACAAACCCGAACTCTATTCCCATGTTCAATTCCCCTTGTCCCTAGACAGACCCAAACTCTATTCCCATGTTCAATTGCCTTTGTCCCTAGAATCGATATTTTTTTTTTGCATTGTTCGAATGCCTTTGTCGCTAATCTCAATATTTCCTTTTTTTCCTTTCTCTAATGTTAAATTCCATTGTCGCTAATCTTACCCAGGGTTTTTTGCCCATGTTAAATTTCCATTGTCGCTAATCTTACCCCGGGTGGTTAATGTTAAATTTCCATTGTCGCTAATCTTACCCAGGGGGTGTTTTTAATGCTAATTCCCATTGTCGCTAATCTCACCCCTTATACAACTGATGGGTCGTGAAAGCGAAAAATCATAAATGATGACATTACGCTGTAATTTGAAGGAAATTTTTGTTATCCATTCTGTTATAAACGCTGACAGTGTTATGCCATCCTAATTTTGATGGCATTATCATTATATAAAGCTTTCATTCGGATTCGTAATCGAAGGATAGCTAGGTTATCTTTATATATAGCATTGATTCGGATTCGTAATCGAAGGATAGCTAGGTTATCTTTATATATAGCATTGATTCGGATTCGTAATCGAAGGATAGCTAGGTTATCTTTATATACAGCATTCATTCGGATTCGCAATCGAAGGTTAGTTACGTTATTACCGACTAGGTAAAGCCTAGGCCGATAAATCAGCCCTTCACCCGTGATGATATTGATTTTCGGACATCGGACATCAGTATCAACACCGATTTGTGGTGTTGATTTATCGGACTGGGTAAAGCCGGGTGGATTACATCTTCTTGCGAAGGAAACTTAGGGGTCTCGTCGCTTGTGAATTGGCTTGTTCGATTCACAATCGAAAATTCTCAGTCCTTAAATATTTTATACTCAGAATTTAGCTAAGCTTTGGAATTTGAATATTTTTTTTGGAATAAGTGTAGAATATTGGACAATTTGGTAAAAAAAATGCAAACACTAAATCATCATAAGACAATAAACGTATGTAAACAGGATAATTATTTTCAACAAAAGCGATATATTTGGTGAAACTAATACCAGAGGAAAATACTTTATTCACAATTTATCCACACTTCGATGCTTAACCGGACTCTCGTAACTCGTATCGCCTTCCGTACGGGCGTGGTAGACTCGACCTGTCCTGCTCATGCCCATTGATGTATAAACAGCGATGGAAGCGACAGAGGAAGGCTGGATGCAGTGATCGATCTGATGAAACCCAGTATTTTGTATAAGAAGCTGTAACATCTATTATATATCATCTCTAGTGATCACACATTGTCTCCGCAATCGGTTCCCATCGAGAACATGTCTCCTTATGATATCAGACTTTTGTGTCTTTCGAAATTATCAGGAGGTTTCCTGTACATGTATACGCATCTATAATCAGCTGATCTTTACTTCCGGAAACCTTTATTAGGGTAATTTGAACTCTTTTCTTCCGATCAGAAAATTGTTTATCGTTTAAAAAAAGTTAAGCCGTCAACACTGACGCGGCAGTGATATCAGATTCATTTCATTCCGTAATCAATATCAACGTAGTGTTCGGTGTTGATCATAGTTATTGTCGAAGAGACTTGATCCTCATTGGGCAGGGTGAAATTACCGTAAAGACTAGAAAATTACCTGTTTCATTATTCTCATTTTTGCATGCAATGTCCTTTTTTTATTTATAACTTTTACTGAGCAGTACGTAATATTTTCTTATCATAATATAGAAGTGAAATGGAAATTAATGCAAACTATTTCTGTCTCATGATGATGATTTGTGCATAATATTCATGTGAAAAAATAATGACTTGTAGAAATGTATTTATTTCAAAAGGTAAATACAATTTTAAAAGTATATCATTATATAAGTGCAGCACAGGTTGTTGCTGAAAGTAATTAATTCTAAAAGAAAAGAATTATTATCAAATCACACAATTATATTGCAGTTTGATATTGACGGTGTGCAGCGAGCCTTCTTGTCGCTCCTTAAATTCAACAATGTGCATAGAAGTTAATATGTGGTAAATGTCAGTGATGGCACTATCTCTTGTTATGAGTCTATGGTCTTAAACTAAGTAACAGATAAAAGCAAAAAGCCATTAGGTTTTGTAAAATTCAACAAATGATTTATTTCCATATAGTAGGGCTTTATAAATATGTTGGTGATGTTAGAAATTAGTTAGGAAAAAAGCTATATAAATATTTTGCTGATTTTAGTAATTGGTTAGGTATAGGACTGGATGATTATTTTACTGATGTTAGGAATTAGTCAGGCATTGGATACAAGGCACATGACCATAGCCCCCAATTCATTAACCTGTAATAATGATGATATGGTCCCATTCATTAACCAGTAATAACCATTTTGTAGTTCCCATTCATTAACCAATAACATTGTTGATGTATTTACATAAACAGGTTATGGTTGTCATGGAAATATCTTGGTATAATTAGCAGTGAAAGAAAAGACCATTACTACAGTTTTATAATTTTATATGGATTTTATTTTGGGCTAGAGAGTATTCAGTACTATTATTATAAATTCTAAGATGAATGGACAGCATTGATTATCACCTCTGGGAAATGTGAGCTTCAGACAGTACATCATACATTGATGAATAATTCAGACTTGATGAGTCAGCAATTGTCTACAGAGGTCTTTTCTCAGTGTGGTATGATTCGTCAAATATTTTGATTTATTCCAGTGTTAATTAAAAGGACTATTTTCCAGACTGCAGTCTGATAGCGCTTATGGCATGATTCCATGTCTGTGTGTGTTTATGGCATGGTTTCCATGTCAATGTGTGCCTATGACATGGTTCCATGTTATGTCTGTGTGTACGTATGGCGAGGTGTACATGTCTCTGTACACAAGCAGCAGAGAGGGTGAACAGACCATAGAATTCCGACAAAAACAAATAAAACAAACAAATAAAACATCTCGTAGAAAGGTCCAGATTTTACAAATGAACTTTCCTTGAGATGTTTATTTTTGCAATGACCGATTGTGCTAATAAAACCTCAGTTCGAAATAGTATCTGAAAAAATAAAGTACTCTACGTGTTTATTTATTTCTTGTTTACCTTTTTGACGACCAACGTTGGTAGGTACCCTCTCTGCTGCTCCTCTTTGCTGATATTAATTAAATTATTATGTTATAATAAAATGATACATCCAGAATCTCATACTGCAAGAACAGCACGAGAACGATTAGAAACAATTAAAAAATTTCTTCCTGTCAGAGACTCATTTAGAAAAAACTTGCAAGCGCAGCAAGAAGCACAAGTTGAGTACGAAGAAGACACTAAAAAACTATTTAAACCCGTCACTGCAGCTACTGAGAAAGCTGCGGCGGCTGCTGAAAAAACTATATGGGGAGATATTGCGGAGGAAGATGAGAGGAGGAAAAAGGGTATTTTTCCGGTATTAGAAAAAACAGCAAGAAGAACCAAACAGACAAAGAAGATTTTACGAGACCTTCCAACTGACATAGCTGCAGCTCAACCTCCACCTGTTGATGAGGAAATACTTGAAGGTATTGAAGAACTTCGTACTGAAGTCGCCGGTGTGAGAAAAAAACTTGCATCTAAATCCAAACCAGCAGGAGAAAACGTAGAATTAATTGCAAAATTTAAAGAAGGAGTTGTTGAGGAAATTAGAAAAACTGAAAGAGAGAGATTACCTGAAGCAATATTAAATAATATATCTGATAAATCTAGTATTTTAAAACCCCGTTATGAAAAAACAAATGACGATAATTTCATCAAGTGGATATATCGCGTATATTACGACAAAAAACAAGCTAGAGGTTCAGAATACGAAAGACTTAAAGAAGAAGTAAAAAGACTTTATAGAGAGAGAGGGGAACAACCAAAACAAGGAGAGTCCTTCCAGTATCAGCTTCCTCCACCTCTGCAACAAATAGAACAACAACAATCTTCTTCGCCACAGCAAAGGTTGAAGTCGGAAATTAAAAAGGCTAAAGAGTCACTTAAATCACCCTCCTCGAAGAAAATTTATTCACCTTTACGTAAAATTTCTGCACCGGATATAACATTTTTTCCACCGATAGATTCACCACATGGATTTCGAGAAGGTTCACCCCCGGCCACCACTGAAGTACTTACTCCGGTAATGCAACCACCAATATTTAAACCACCCCAAGATGAACCTAAAACAGGATCTGGTTTATGTCCTGATAATATCATCAATGACGTATCACGGTTAGAAGTTCTCATAGGAGGAAAACGTGCTGGAAATAATTCACCAGAAATAATTAATGAAGCAGCTGATATTTGTCGGCGACTATTTCAAGGTGGTATCATGGATATTGGCGTTTACCGAGAACTTATTGATGAGCTCGTTGATGACTAGTTGTTAGATAAATGGTAAATAAAATAAGATGATTGTGCATGATAATCATCGTAAACCCACACAGGTTAGAGCGGTAAACTCACGATTACCAATCTATGAAGCAATTTACGGAAATGGACTTGGTGATGTCATTCGGGGATTATTTACAAGGATAGCTCCAAAAGTAGCACCTGTTGCAAAACAATTATCGATGAAGGCTATTGATATTGTTCGTGATAAAGCTCCTGGTGCAATTGTCAATGTTGCTGGTAAGGCGTTCTCGGCGATCAAAGAAAGACTAGCACGATTATTGCGACGAAAACAACAACCACCGGTGAAACTGGCAAGTACTGAGGTGATGCCTGCAGACGTAAGTAAAATAATAAATCAAGCTGCAAATCAAAAACTAGCGGCGATATCTGAAGAAGCAGAAAAAAATATAACAGCAAATTTAATAGCAGGAAGTGGTCTTCGTCGACGATGATCATCATTTGAAAAAATGATAATTATAATAAAAATGTTCAGGCGCGAATCAGACCCAGCATTTGATATGGAGGCACCTGTCCTTAAGTACGAGTCAGTACGTGATTATCAGTTTTATTCTTATGACGCAAGACTACCAAATCAGCGGGGGAGAATCGAATTACAGGTTCATGATACTAGTAGATATTTCTTGCCCGCTGAAGCGTTTATTGAAGTAGAAGGTAGACTTGTAACGAATGTTGTAGCTAATACGCCATATGCTGCTAATTTGCGTGTTGGTTTTGTCAACAACGGGATCATGGCGTTGTTTGATAGCGCCACATACATGATTGATGGAAAAAATATTGAATCAGTTCAGAAGGATGTTGATGTTGCTACAACAATAATTGGTCTGGCGAGATATTCTGACGACTTTACAAGATCAGCCGGTCCAACAATGATGTTTGCCAAGGATATTACCGACAACGCTGATCATATCAGGTATGCTAAAATACGAACACCAGTAGGTACTGCATCTGATCCACAACCGGTTGCTGATGGTCCTGAATATGCAGCCAGACCAGCTGCTGCTTTTGATATTGTAAAAGGTGATAGTACGACTTTCAACTTAGGATTTGCAACACGCCAAGCATCGCTGTCGGGAGGTGATAGAAATTTTTCGTGTGCAATTCCATTATCTCACATCTTTGGATTTTGCAGAAATGTTAGAAAAGTCATCTTTGGAGCTAAACACACAATTGTGCTCGTAAGAAAAGGTGATGATAATGATGCAATCTGGCGAGGTGCTGGTGTTGATGATGCTGGTAAAGTAAATATATCAAAACTTTCATTGTGGATGCCAGTAATGACTCCATCTATTACTGAGGAACAAAAATTACTATCTTTTATGGATCAAGGTGGTAAATCATTGCTATCATGGTTAACAGTAACCACAGATGCTGCTCAAAGCAATATTAATGGTTTATTTACATGGAATATAGCATCACAACAGGGTGTTTCTGCACCACGACATATTTTTATTGCACTACAAAATAATGACCGGATAAATAATCAAGAACGTTCACATATGATATTTGACAACCTTGGAGTTAGTGAAGTTTCTTTACGGATAAATGGACATCAAGAACCATCTGAGGATATATTATTAAATTATGCACAAAATCATGTAGCGCGCGCATATCATCGTTTAATGTCATTCATGGGACGTGATCAAAATATAGATACTGGTTTGCAAATATCACAACTAGATTTTACAGGTCTATATCCGATTTATTATTTTTCACTAGAACATCTTGATTTATCCAAACAATCTGTTGTTGATATACACTTTCGAGCTCATGTTACTGCCCCGCCAGGTGCTGGTGCCTTTTACAGAGCGATCGCGGTCATACTTAGCGACAAGGCCATGTTACTTGAAGGTGGCAGTGGTCGAATGAGGGTCGTTGATGCACCGGTGGAAAATCTTTAATTGTGTTATTTAGAAAAATATATTTTATATAAAAATGTCGTATAGTCATGTTAATGTTACTCTGACCCCCGGTCAGGTAAAAAAAGCTTCAAACAAAAACCGCCAACAAATGCGGAACTAAAATATCACTAAAACGAGATCAGATTGGTGGTGGTCCAAACAAATTATCGTTGACAAATAATCAGATTAAACATTTCAATAAAGCCCTAGAATCAAAAACTGGAGTTCAATTCCATCTCTCCCCGAGCGCCATCAAAGACATGGTTAAAACGGGTGGTATATTCCCACTATTTGCGGCCATTCCGGCATTACTAGCTGCGGCTGCTCCAGCCATAGCAAAAGCGGCCGCGTTAGGTGCTGTTGGAACAGCCGCTGGAATGGCACTAAAGAAAGCAACAGGGCAGGGGTACAAAAAAAAGGGACGCGGTCTAAGATTACCGGGATCTCGTTGGGGGAGAGGCCTAAGGCTTCCAGGGTCATTTCGTTAGACGTTCCATCATCAAATTTTGATTTACTTGATGCTGCTAAAAAATTAAAAATATCCGCCTTTAGAGGTGTTTTTATGCGAGATCAATTACCGAAACAACCAAACAAACTTGAAACAGGTATTATTAATCTTGACAAACGTTCCGGACCTGGTACTCATTGGGTATCATACGCGATTGATCCACGTGGAATTGTTTATTTTGATTCGTACGGGTTAGCTCCACCTGTTGAATTTATCAAGTATGTCGCACCACTCCACGCAACAACCAAAGTTTGGTATTCAACGCTACCAACACAAACAATGACAGATCCGCCAATATGCGGCCGTGAAGTAATTAATGTACTCGACGCTATATCAAAATCATCCAGGCCACCACATAAAGTCGTGCACGATTATACAAGCAACCGATATGTTGCGCGTAAAGCATTTTAAACAACGGATCTTATTATAATGGTTGACATTTACGGAAGATCTTCACGCGTTAAGAAAATAAAATCCGACGTTGATCTGTCAAAGTATGCGACTAAAGATGACCTCGCTGATATTATGAACCTTGCTGGAGTTGATCCAGATGAAGTTGTTATTTTTCAAGATCGATATGGTAAACTAAAAACCAGCAATATCAAATGGAATGATATAGTCCGGCGAGTACTTGGTGCAGTTACAGATAATATTCCCGTGTTTACTGATAGCGGCAAAATCAGAGATTCAAGTATGTCACTTAAAACCATCAGAGATGAAATTGCAAAAAGTGTTGCTAATCGCGTGAAAAACACCGGTGACACAATGATGGGTGAACTCAGCATGAACGGAAACAAAATAGTAGTTTTAAAAGATCCAACATCTGACGAAGACGCAGCAACAAAAAAATACGTCGATGTCAACTATGGCACCGTAGACGGTAAATTATCCACGTTACGGGCTGAGTATGACGTTCACGCAGGAGCTTTTGGAAGATTTCGAAGAAATTTTCAAAAAACCGATGATACCATAGATAAATTCTTCGGTACTCCACGCGCCATTGACATGAAACTCGTTGATATCAAAAATAACCTAGACACGATCAAACAAAGACAGCAAAACATCGTAGCGGGAATTCCTGAGATTGTCAGTAAAACCAATCTGATTAAAATTCCAGCTGCAATAACTCCCGGGCATATCACAAACATCGTATGCACGGTATCATCGGGATTTGCAACATGGTCCAAACAAAATAATACTATCAAATATACCGCAACAGTCACTGGCGTGTACAGGCTGTCTGTGTTTTCCGCCGCTAAGTTTGAAATATTTACAACGTTTCCATGGCGTCATTCCACAGACAGGTTTTCCGGGGTTGTATCTGTTGTATTAAATAGCGCAACCGAAGAAATATTTATTCTGGAAGCAGCTGATAAGAAATTAACCGCAACATCCTTCTGGTGGTGTTTGGAATTTGTAGCTGAAACACCTCAATTGGTTACTGCATAAAAATATATATGGACGGCGCGCAATACAGATACAATCAAGCGCGTGAATGGCAGGCGGCGCTAAAAGATCAAGTCGATCAATATACAGTAAAAGTAAAAAAATATCGACGACGATTGGTTATCGTTGATGTGATTGTTTATTCAGTATCCGCTGTTGTTGCTGGAACCGGTGTAATATTATCAGCGTTAACAACGATGGCACCAGTAGTTGTAACTATCTGTATATCAGCAGCAACAACTATTGCAGGTGTGCTTAATATCATCACAAAAAAAATATGTACTTGTACGAACGAAAAATTATCCGATTACAAAATAAAATTACATACAGCGACGGTAGCATACTCGAAATTATCCTCGTTGTTATCAGCGAGTCTCAGTGATGGAATTATATCTGATTTCGAATTTTCAATGATGACCAAAATATACGATGAAGGTATTAAAGATACAAGTATCAATAATGACAGAATTACTCCAGCAGATCGTGACCAACACAACTCCGCCAAAGATAACGATGATCTCGGTAAGTTCAACTAATCCTGAATTTAGTGTTAATTTTCCTACTGCAATTCCGATAAAAGAAATAGCACTAGCACAATTACGAGTATATTACAGCTGGCCAAATATCAGATCAAAATCATTTAATGGTACACCAGCAAATAATTCGCTCGTATTTACTAACAACAACAAACCCGATGGAACACCTGACTGGGTTGTTGTTGGAATACCAACCGGCAGTTACCAGATTGAAGAGATCGGTGAGGAATTTGCGCGTAGAATAAAATCAATAACGGGAAAGGAATCAAAAATATCAATAAACGTTCACGAGCCGACGTTGTCCTCGACGGTTGAAATAAACTCGCCTGATTATGCCGTTGATATTTATCAATCTTCAATCAGATCCGTGCTAGGATGGCCTGAAATATCACCACCGATAACACCGATACCACCAGAACCAACTCGGGCTGATTTTATCACAGATGAAAGAAAATTTATGATAGTTCCTGAATATAGAGGTAAATATCCGTGGAGATGGGAGGAGAGCGGCAGTATTTCCCTTATTACAAGTGCTCCTGATGGTGAAACCATTCCTATAATAATAAATAATGTACGTAATGCTCATTCAGGTGCTAGAGTAAATCCACTCGTTGATGAAGAATTTATTAAATCTTATTCTGATCCTGTTATTTTTGAATTTAAACAATCAATCAACAAACTACGAAATTTCTTTACTGATAGCTACAGCGATGACGTAAAACAAAAAATCATTGAGACGATAAAACATCTAAATCAGGTCATATCAGATATTATATACGCTAATAAAACTATCATTGTGAACATGGTTAAATACGGTGATGAAATTATTGATAATTATAAAGCTAAACCATGGTTTCTCAATCATTACAAAATAACTGAACAACAATTACCAACATTTGTAATACCGGGGATTGATGCTAGAGAACTAGTAAAATTATTAAACGATCTTATCGACGAAAACTTCCCTAAAATACTCGATGCATGGAAAAAACTAGCACCACCTCCAACTGTTCTTAGACATGATAATGATCCACACGGCGGCGGAAGACACGTATCCCCGCGGATCGTTAATATAACACCGACGGTCGCGGTCAATCTGGTTTGTGACGTAATCGATGGCAGCTATCAAATAGATCTCGGAAGATCAAATCAAGCTCAACAAGGATACATCCTGTACACGTTCACACCACAAGTCCCCCCTGGAAATTTAATCGTGCAAGAACCAACTAATCCCGTGTATTTGCGGTGTCACAATAATATGTTAACACGAATCAATTTTAAACTCACAGACCACCTTAATCGCTTGATTGACATACGTGAAGAAGAGCTTATAATAAATCTGTATGTAAAGTCCTAGGACTTTTGTCTTAAGGATTTTTGTCGTAAAGACTTCCGTCGTAAGACTTTATCGTAGATCTTTATGTGGAGGGTTTTTACACACGAGGATTTCTTAACAGTTAGAAGAACATTTGTAACGGAGATCAGAATCAAATTCAGTCAGCTTAAAAAAATATTTTATTATTACTGGCACAAATTTGTGTTTGGTACAAATTAATCGGCCTAGGCAACTAAAAAAGCTAGTCGATGAAAGTAAAATTAAAATTTCTATCACAAAAAAATATAGTATTTATTAAATTTCCTGATTTTACAAATTACTTGATCTTGACTACCAACTACCCCGTCAGAAACATAAAAATGCACGAACTACTTGATTTTGACTACCAACTACCCCGTCAGAAACATAAAAATGCACGAACTACTTGATTTTGACTACCAACTACCCCGTCAAAATCAAGAAAGTTCTAACCTTGTCAAATTGTTCCTAACAAATTTTATTTATTATAAATTAATTTTATTTATTTATTTACTGAGATTTTTATTTTTTTTTTACTAAAATACAACGAAATTGCTCAATTTTCCTGATTTGACTACCAACTACCCCGTCAGAAATCAAGTAATTTGTGCATTTTTCTTTGATTTTGACTACCAACTACCCCGTCATAATCAAGTAATTTGTGCATTTTTCTTGATTTTAGTAAAAAAAAAAATAAATCCTCAGTAAAAATAAAATTTATAATAAATAAAATTTATAATAAATAAAATTTATAATAAATAAAATTTATTAGGAACAAATTTGACAAGGTTAGAACTTTCTTGATTTTGACTACCAATACATGTGGTCAGCGTTGACTTGGACCCCAGTTACCAAAACTTTCATTTTCATTATCATTAGTAACGAAGTTACCTTGGATCGTTTCACGATCTGACATTATTTTTCTTAATTGTCTTATGCGAGTACTAATCGTTTTCTTTGCCTCATACTCGTGGGATAATAACGACTTAATTCTTTCTACGGCGGTAGAAAGAGGAACGAACTCCTTCACATGATCATCTTCTACGGTAGCTAGCGACTGAAACATTGCCGATTGAATCCGTTTCATGAGCCTGTATTCAGATGATAGTGTGTGTGTCCCCATGGTTTTACGTTCTTGTAAAATCTCAAAGTCAGAAACTATTTTTTCAGGATTAAGTTCATCAGATATATTAATTCCATCTTTTTTTAATTTTTTAATAGCAACAATTACATCGTTCATATTTTCATGGTTCATTATATAATATATATAAATCTTTAAAATAAAAAAAAAATATCCCAGACCCCCCTTCGAGTTCGTCGGGATGTTTCTGGGACAGCACAAACATATAACTTAATTAAGGTACGCTCAGCAAAATCACACCCATAATAATTAATCCAGTGGGTGATACGAAAAATAGGTATCAACAACCAGTCAATATTGTGGTTGTGAATTTGCTGAGCGGAGGGGTTCTTGCGGTTCCCCCCACTATTATAAAAATCGCAATTATGCGCACCACCGACAAATTGTCAGCCATGGGGGTTTGATCCTGGACCGCGAGCGCCACAGTCCAATACCATACTGATCGAGCTATCAAACGTTGTTACGAACATATGTTTCGGAAGTTAATATATAGCTAAGGAACCAATATTTACACTAAACAGCGGTTTCTGAATCATAACAGTTTCTGTATTTGTAGCGGTTTCTGTATTTATAACAGTTTATGCATTTATAACAGTTTATGAATAATAGTTTCTGAATAATAGTTTCTGTATTTATAACAGTTTATGTATTTGTAGCTGGTTTCTGGATAATAACAGTTTATGCATTTGTAGCAGACCGAAAATCAATAATATAGTGGCATTAATGCACCAGTCAAGGAACTTTCCAGAATTGTAAGTTAGTGAACACACAACTGCAGGTCAATTACAATGAGTAACGATTTCTGTTTACACACAGCTTCCTACGGATCATGTGTTGTATGATGGGAAAATATTTAAAAACCATAAATAATACTTATGAGTCTGTTCGTTCGGCACTATACGATGTAATTAGTAAACTGACTAATTACAATCATAAAAAACCAACCATCTACGAAGAAAACTATATATTACAAAGTAATCTCCCCTTAAATCAAAAATTCAGTAGTGTATGGAGGACCTCTGTGACATAAATTAAAAAAAATTAATTCAACATGGTGATGATAGTTAATAATGTGGTGATGATAGTTAATAATGTGGTGATGATAGTTATTGATACTGAAATGTAATTTTCTGCTTATATTTTTTCGATAAAGCTGTTTTATATATATTTTCTGCGACTTTTTGTACTGATTGCGGGTGAATATCAAAATATTTCGCAGCAGAAGATATTGAACGAAATATTATTTCTTCACCAGTTTCTATGTTTGTGGAAATTACCGCCCTCTTTCCGATTGTCTTACATCTTCCTGTATTACCGCGTGTATTATTCTCGCTGTGAGAGATAGCTTGCAAATTGGATAAATTATTGTTTTGAGTGTCCCCGTCAATATGATCAATAACAAGACCATCATTGATCAAACCCTTGTGACACTCGTATGTAAATCTATGACACAGATAATGTTTCTTTTCCCCCCCGCATGTGAACATTAGATAACCAGCATTAGTAATATAACCAACTTGTTTATTCAACTTGCGGTGTCTGATGATACCATTAATATTTGATTCATAGTTTGTTATGACAGGATGTGGGACAAATATATTTTGCTCCATTATAATAATATTATATGTTTAAATCATTGTTTGTCTGAAATCTTGATATATAATCCTCCACGGATTTTATAGCGTTTTCACCGCTATTATTTTTTTTGTCATAATATCTTCTGAGCTCTCTGAACCGTTTCCCGCCACACTTCCCACATAATTCTGTCTTTCCTCGCACTCCAATACCACACCGTAGACATGGTATTGGTCCTAGACTTCCTCGTCGTATGTTTTGTGAGTGCATCCAACAAAATTCCTTTCTACAGGATTTGTTGCATCGATTTACTGAGCCGATCATCAACCATCTGCATTGGGACATTGTATATATATATATAATTTTCTTTATTTAAATATTTGTTTTAATTATATGAACGTGTTTGAGAGATTATCCCAAACTAGGCCTGTTAAGTATAAATTCAACCTTGACAGATTATCTTCTGACTTGCCAGTACGAGATCTGGTTGATCCGAAAAATAAAAGTTTGATCTCGAAAATTCATGACGCTAAGAAAGAATTTTACACGGATGGTGCATCTCATACATGGTCAACGTTCAAGATTATACGCCCTGACTCCGTCAAGGACGCTGTCACGGACGCTACAATGAACGACAAGCGAGCGGCAACTATCATTAACTACATCGCTGAATACGAGGGCAATCAAAAATATTTCTTCAGAGTAAAATTTATTGTATTAACAGAAACAGATAGTTGGATTATCCGTGACAAATATGATCCTGTCCTTGGTAATAATAAAACTATCATATTAAGTAAAAATTCCAGACCGGGTCTATTGACTGGTATTGATAAACCGTATTATGAACGAGCCTATCCTGTAACAGCGGTTATTTATGGAATTTATGAGATAAATAAAAAACCTAACGTTGATAAACTAGCGCCGATGAAATTATCATCCTTGACCTTGTCAAGGTTAAATTGTGTAGCTGAACGAGTAATAGAACACTTTACAAACGCGATGCGTGGAAATGGATTAACTGATTTAAGGCGTGAAAAAATAAACTCGTGGGCTGATTCAGTTAAGGATACCGGTGCTACAATAAAAGATGTTGC
Source organism: Sinohyriopsis cumingii (assembly GCA_028554795.2). Classification (NCBI taxonomy): domain Eukaryota; kingdom Metazoa; phylum Mollusca; class Bivalvia; order Unionida; family Unionidae; genus Sinohyriopsis; species Sinohyriopsis cumingii. Next base: position 100,569,758 of record CM068824.1, read on the forward strand.
TGGGTTAGGAAAAATATTAAAATTTCCAATAACCGTAGCAACAATAACGGGAGAAGTACTGTACCAGTCGAAATATAAATCGAAGGGAGCTCCAATAAATATTATCGATCATAACGCACACGCAACAAATTGCAGTCATTAATGATTAAATCTCTATGAACCAATATAGCTTGATTTGCATCAAATTGCAGTCACTAATGATTAAATATCTATGAACCAATATAGCTTCATTTGCATCAAATTGCACTCATTAATGATTAAAGCTCTATGAACCAATATAGCTTGATTTGCATCAAATTGCAGCCATTAATGATTAAATCTCTGTGAACGAATATAGCTTGATTTGCATCAAATTCCAGTCATTAATGATTAAATCTCTGTACCAATATAGCCTGATTTGCATCAAATTCCAGTCATTAATGATAAAATCTCTATGAATCATTATAGCTTGATTTGCATCCAGTTGCAGTAATTAATGATTAAATCTCTATGAACCAATATAGCTTGATTTGCATTAAGTTGCAGTCATTAATGAGTAAATCTCTGTACCAATATAGCTTGATTTGCATCAAATTCCAGTCATTAATGATAAAATCTCTTTGAACCAATATAGCTTGATTTGCATCAAATTGCAGTCATTAATGATTAAATCTCTGAGAACCAATATAGCTTGATTTGCATCAAATTCCAGTCATTAATGATTAAATCTCTGTACCAATATCGCTTGATTTGCATTAAATAGCGGTCATTAATGATTAAATCTCTGTACCAATATAGCTTGATTTGCATCAAATTCCAGTCATTAATGATTAAAGCCCTATGAACCAATATAGCTTCACTGGCATCAAATTGCAGTCATTAATGATTAAATCTCTATGAACCAATATAGCTTGATTAGCATCAAATTGCAGTCATTAATGATTAAATCTCTGAGAACCAATATAGCTTGATTTCCATCAAATTACAGTCATTAATGATTAAATCTCTATGAACTAATATAGCTTGATTTGCAACAAATTGCAGTCATTAATGATTAAATCTTTATGAACCAATACAGCTTGATTTGCATCAAATTGCAGTCACTAATGATTAAATATCTATGAACCAATATAGCTTGACATGCATCAAATTGCACTCATTAATGATTAAATCTCTATGAACCAATATAGCCTGATTTGCATCAAATTACAGTCAGTAAAGATTAAATCTCTATGAACCAATATAGCTTGATTTGCAACAAATTGCAGTCATTAATGATTAAATCTATATGAACCAATATAGCTTGATTTGCATCAAATTGCAGTCACTAATGATTAAATATCTATGAACCAATATAGCTTGATTTGCATCAAATTGCAGTCATTAATGATTAAATCTCTATGAACCAATATAGCTTGATTTGCATCAAATTGCAGTCACTAATGATTAAATATCTATGAACCAATATAGCTTGACATGCATCAAATTGCAGTCATTAATGATTAAATCTCTATGAACCAATATAGCTTGATTTCCATCAAATTGCAGTCGTTAATGATTAAATCTCTATGAACCAATATAGCTTGATTTGCATCAAATTGCACTCATTAATGATTAAATCTCTATGAACCAATATAGCTTGATTTGCATCAAATTACAGTCAGTAAAGATTAAATCTCTATGAACCAATATAGCTTGATTTGCAACAAATTGCAGTCATTAATGATTAAATCTCTATGAACCAATATAGCTTGATTTGCATCAAATTGCAGTCACTAATGATTAAATATCTATGAACCAATATAGCTTGATTTCCATCAAATTACAGTCAGTAAAGATTAAATCTCTATCAACCAATATAGCTTGATTTGCAACAAATTGCAGTCATTAATGATTAAATCTCTATGAACCAAAAAAGCTTGATTTGCATCAAATTGCAATCACTAATGATTAAATATCTATGAACCAATATGGCTTGATTTGCATCAAATTGCAGTCATTAATGATTAAATCTCTAGTCATTAATGATTAAATCTCTATGAACCAATATAGCTTGATTTGCATCAAATTGCAGTCATTAATGATTAAATATCTATGAACCAATATAGCTTGACATGCATCAAATTGCACTCATTAATGATTAAATCTCTATGAACCAATATACCTTGATTTGCATCAAATTGCAGTCGTTAATGATTAAATCTCTATGAACCAATATAGCTTGATTTCATTCAAATTGCACTCATTAATGATTAAATCTCTATGAACCAATATAGCTTGATTTGCATCAAATTACAGTCAGTAAAGATTAAATCTCTATGAACCAATATAGCTTGATTTATATCAAATTACAGTCAGTAAAGATTAAATCTCTATGAACCAATATAGCTTGATTTGCATCAAATTGCAATCACTAATGATTAAATATCTATGAACCAATATGGCTTGATTTGCATCAAATTGCAGTCATTAATGATTAAATCTCTAGTCATTAATGATTAAATCTCTATGAACCAATATAGCTTGATTTGCATCAAATTGCAGTCACTAATGATTAAATATCTATGAACCAATATAGCTTGATTTGCATCAAATTGCAGTCATTAATGATTAAATCTCTATGAACCAATATAGCTTGATTTGCATCAAATTACAGTCAGTAAAGATTAAATCTCTATGAACCAATATAGCTTGATTTGCAACAAATTGCAGTCATTAATGATTAAATCTCTATGAACCAATATAGCTTGATTTGCATCAAATTGCAGTCACTAATGATTAAATATCTATGAACCAATATAGCTTGATTTCCATCAAATTACAGTCAGTAAAGATTAAATCTCTATCAACCAATATAGCTTGATTTGCAACAAATTGCAGTCATTAATGATTAAATCTCTATGAACCAAAAAAGCTTGATTTGCATCAAATTGCAATCACTAATGATTAAATATCTATGAACCAATATGGCTTGATTTGCATCAAATTGCAGTCATTAATGATTAAATCTCTAGTCATTAATGATTAAATCTCTATGAACCAATATAGCTTGATTTGCATCAAATTGCAGTCACTAATGATTAAATATCTATGAACCAATATAGCTTGATATGCATCAAATTGCACTCATTAATGATTAAATCTCTATGAACCAATATACCTTGATTTGCATCAAATTGCAGTCGTTAATGATTAAATCTCTATGAACCAATATAGCTTGATTTCATTCAAATTGCACTCATTAATAATTAAATCTCTATGAACCAATATAGCTTGATTTGCATCAAATTACAGTCAGTAAAGATTAAATCTCTATGAACCAATATAGCTTGATTTATATCAAATTACAGTCAGTAAAGATTAAATCTCTATGAACCAATATAGCTTGATTTGCATCAAATTGCAATCACTAATGATTAAATATCTATGAACCAATATGGCTTGATTTGCATCAAATTGCAGTCATTAATGATTAAATCTCTAGTCATTAATGATTAAATCTCTATGAACCAATATAGCTTGATTTGCATCAAATTGCAGTCACTAATGATTAAATATCTATGAACCAATATAGCTTGATTTGCATCAAATTGCAGTCATTAATGATTAAATCTCTATGAACCAATATAGCTTGATTTGCATCAAATTGCAGTCACTAATGATTAAATATCTATGAACCAATATAGCTTGACATGCATCAAATTGCACTCATTAATGATTAAATCTCTATGAACCAATATAGCTTGATTTGCATCAAAATGCAGTTGTTAATGATTAAATCGCTATGAACCAATATAGCTTGATTTGCATCAAATTGCACTCATTAATGATTAAATCTCTATGAACGAATATAGCTTGATTTGCAACAAATTGCAGTCATTAATGATTAAATCTCTATGAACCAATATAGCTTGATTTGCATCAAATTGCAATCACTAATGATTAAATATCTATGAACCAATATAGCTTCATTTGCATCAAATTACAGTCAGTAAAGATTAAATCTCTATGAACCAATATAGCTTGATTTGCAACAAATTGCGGTGATTAATGATTAAATCTCTATGAACCAATATAGCTTGATTTGCATCAAATTGCAGTCACTAATGATTAAATATCTATGAACCAATATAGCTTGATTTGCATCAAATTGCAGTCATTAATGATTAAATCTCTATGAACCAATATAGCTTGATTTGCATCAAATTGCAGTCACTAATGATTAAATATCTATGAACCAATATAGCTTGACATGCATCAAATTGCACTCATTAATGATTAAATCTCTATGAACCAATATAGCTTGATTTGCATCAAATTGCAGTCGTTAATGATTAAATCTCTATGAACCACTATAGCTTGATTTGCATTAAATTGCACTCATTAATGATTAAATCTCTATGAACCAATATAGTTTGATTTGCATCAAATTGCAGTCATTAATGATTAAATCTCTATGAACCACTATAGCTTGATTTGCATCAAATTGCACTCATTAATGATTAAATCTCTATGAATCAATATAGCTTGATTTGCATCAAATTACACTCATTAATGATAAAATCTCTATGAACCAATATAACTTGATTTGCATCAAATTACAGTCAGTAAAGATTAGATCTCTATGAACCAATATGGCTTGATTTGTATCAAATTACAGTCAGTAAAGATTAAATCTCTATGAACCAATATAGCTTGATTTGCATCAAATTACAGTCAGTAAAGATTAAATCTCTATGAACCAATATAGCTTGATTTGCATCAAATTGCAGTCATTAATGATTAAAGCTCTATGAACCAATATAGCTTGATTTGCATCAAATTGCAGTCATTAATGATTAAAGCTCTATGAACCAATATCGCTTGATTTGCATCAAATTGCAGTCATTAATGATTAAATCTCTATGAACCAATATAGCTTGATTTGCATCAAATTACACTCATTAATGACTAAATCTCTGTACCAATATAGCTTGATTTGCATCAAATTCCAGTCATTAATGATAAAATCTCCATGAATCATTATAGTTTGATTTGCATCAAATTGCAGTCATTAATGATTAAATCTCTATGAACCAATATAGCTTGATTTGCATTAAGTTGCAGTCATTAATGATTAAATCTCTGTACCAATATAGCTTGATTTGCATCAAATTGCAGTCATTAATGATAAAATCTCTATGAATCATTATAGCTTGATTTGCATCAAATTGCAGTCATTAATTATTAAAGCTCTATGAACCAATATAGCTTGATTTGCATCAAATTGCAGTCATTAATGATTAAAGCTCTATGAACCAATATAGCTTGATTGGCATCAAATTGCAGTCATTAATGATTAAATCTCTATGAACCAATATACCTTGATTTGCATCAAATTACAGTCAGTAAAGATTAAATCTCTATGAACCAATATAGCTTGATTTGCATCAAATTGCAGTCATTAATGATTAAATCTCTATGAACCAATATAGCTTGATTTGCATCAAATTGCAGTCATTAATGATTAAATCTATATGAACCACTATAGCTTGATTTGCATAAAATTGCACTCATTAATGATTAAATCTCCATGAACCAATAAAGCTTGATTTGCATCAAATTGCAGTCATGAATGATTAAATCTCTATGAACCAATGTAGCCTGATTTGCATCAAATTACAGTCAGTAAAGATTAAATCTCTATGAACCAATATAGCTTGATTTGTATCAAATTACAGTCAGTAAAGATTAAATCTCTATGAACCAATATAGCTTGATTTGCATCAAATTGCACTCATTAATGATTAAATCTCTATGAACCAATATAGCTTGATTTGCATCAAATTACAGTCAGTAAAGATTAAATCTCTATGAACCAATATAGCTTGATTTGCATCGAATTGCAGTCACTAATGATTAAATATCTATGAACCAATATAGCTTGATTGGCATGAAATTGCGCTCATTAATGATTAAATCTCTGTGAACCAATATAGCTTGATTTGCATCAAATTGCAGTCATTAATGATTAAATCTCTATGAACCAATATAGCTTGATTTGCATCAAATTGCAGTCACTAATGATTAAATATCTATGAACCAATATAGCTTGATTTCCATCAAATTACAGTCAGTAAAGATTAAATCTCTATGAACCAATATAGCTTGATTTGCAACAAATTGCAGTCATTAATGATTAAATCTCTATGAACCAATATAGCTTGATTTGCATCAAATTGCAGTCACTAATGATTAAATATCTATGAACCAATATAGCTTGATTTCCATCAAATTACAGTCAGTAAAGATTAAATCTCTATCAACCAATATAGCTTGATTTGCAACAAATTGCAGTCATTAATGATTAAATCTCTATGAACCAAAAAAGCTTGATTTGCATCAAATTGCAATCACTAATGATTAAATATCTATGAACCAATATGGCTTGATTTGCATCAAATTGCAGTCATTAATGATTAAATCTCTAGTCATTAATGATTAAATCTCTATGAACCAATATAGCTTGATTTGCATCAAATTGCAGTCATTAATGATTAAATATCTATGAACCAATATAGCTTGACATGCATCAAATTGCACTCATTAATGATTAAATCTCTATGAACCAATATACCTTGATTTGCATCAAATTGCAGTCGTTAATGATTAAATCTCTATGAACCAATATAGCTTGATTTCATTCAAATTGCACTCATTAATGATTAAATCTCTATGAACCAATATAGCTTGATTTGCATCAAATTACAGTCAGTAAAGATTAAATCTCTATGAACCAATATAGCTTGATTTATATCAAATTACAGTCAGTAAAGATTAAATCTCTATGAACCAATATAGCTTGATTTGCATCAAATTGCAATCACTAATGATTAAATATCTATGAACCAATATGGCTTGATTTGCATCAAATTGCAGTCATTAATGATTAAATCTCTAGTCATTAATGATTAAATCTCTATGAACCAATATAGCTTGATTTGCATCAAATTGCAGTCACTAATGATTAAATATCTATGAACCAATATAGCTTGATTTGCATCAAATTGCAGTCATTAATGATTAAATCTCTATGAACCAATATAGCTTGATTTGCATCAAATTACAGTCAGTAAAGATTAAATCTCTATGAACCAATATAGCTTGATTTGCAACAAATTGCAGTCATTAATGATTAAATCTCTATGAACCAATATAGCTTGATTTGCATCAAATTGCAGTCACTAATGATTAAATATCTATGAACCAATATAGCTTGATTTCCATCAAATTACAGTCAGTAAAGATTAAATCTCTATCAACCAATATAGCTTGATTTGCAACAAATTGCAGTCATTAATGATTAAATCTCTATGAACCAAAAAAGCTTGATTTGCATCAAATTGCAATCACTAATGATTAAATATCTATGAACCAATATGGCTTGATTTGCATCAAATTGCAGTCATTAATGATTAAATCTCTAGTCATTAATGATTAAATCTCTATGAACCAATATAGCTTGATTTGCATCAAATTGCAGTCACTAATGATTAAATATCTATGAACCAATATAGCTTGACATGCATCAAATTGCACTCATTAATGATTAAATCTCTATGAACCAATATACCTTGATTTGCATCAAATTGCAGTCGTTAATGATTAAATCTCTATGAACCAATATAGCTTGATTTCATTCAAATTGCACTCATTAATGATTAAATCTCTATGAACCAATATAGCTTGATTTGCATCAAATTACAGTCAGTAAAGATTAAATCTCTATGAACCAATATAGCTTGATTTATATCAAATTACAGTCAGTAAAGATTAAATCTCTATGAACCAATATAGCTTGATTTGCATCAAATTGCAATCACTAATGATTAAATATCTATGAACCAATATGGCTTGATTTGCATCAAATTGCAGTCATTAATGATTAAATCTCTAGTCATTAATGATTAAATCTCTATGAACCAATATAGCTTGATTTGCATCAAATTGCAGTCACTAATGATTAAATATCTATGAACCAATATAGCTTGATTTGCATCAAATTGCAGTCATTAATGATTAAATCTCTATGAACCAATATAGCTTGATTTGCATCAAATTGCAGTCACTAATGATTAAATATCTATGAACCAATATAGCTTGACATGCATCAAATTGCACTCATTAATGATTAAATCTCTATGAACCAATATAGCTTGATTTGCATCAAAATGCAGTTGTTAATGATTAAATCGCTATGAACCAATATAGCTTGATTTGCATCAAATTGCACTCATTAATGATCAAATCTCTATGAACGAATATAGCTTGATTTGCAACAAATTGCAGTCATTAATGATTAAATCTCTATGAACCAATATAGCTTGATTTGCATCAAATTGCAATCACTAATGATTAAATATCTATGAACCAATATAGCTTCATTTGCATCAAATTACAGTCAGTAAAGATTAAATCTCTATGAACCAATATAGCTTGATTTGCATCAAATTGCAGTCATTAATGATTAAATCTCTATGAACCAATATAGCTTGATTTGCATCAAATTGCAGTCACTAATGATTAAATATCTATGAACCAATATAGCTTGACATGCATCAAATTGCACTCATTAATGATTAAATCTCTATGAACCAATATAGCTTGATTTGCATCAAATTGCAGTCGTTAATGATTAAATCTCTATGAACCACTATAGCTTGATTTGCATTAAATTGCACTCATTAATGATTAAATCTCTATGAACCAATATAGCTTGATTTGCATCAAATTGCAGTCATTAATGATTAAATCTCTATGAACCACTATAGCTTGATTTGCATCAAATTGCACTCATTAATGATTAAATCTCTATGAATCAATATAGCTTGATTTGCATCAAATTACACTCATTAATGATAAAATCTCTATGAACCAATATAACTTGATTTGCATCAAATTACAGTCAGTAAAGATTAGATCTCTATGAACCAATATCGCTTGATTTGTATCAAATTACAGTCAGTAAAGATTAAATCTCTATCAACCAATATAGCTTGATTTGCATCAAATTACAGTCAGTAAAGATTAAATCTCTATGAACCAATATAGCTTGATTTGCATCAAATTGCAGTCATTAATGATTAAAGCTCTATGAACCAATATAGCTTGATTTGCATCAAATTGCAGTCATTAATGATTAAAGCTCTATGAACCAATATCGCTTGATTTGCATCAAATTGCAGTCATTAATGATTAAATCTCTATGAACCAATATAGCTTGATTTGCATCAAATTACACTCATTAATGACTAAATCTCTGTACCAATATAGCTTGATTTGCATCAAATTCCAGTCATTAATGATAAAATCTCCATGAATCATTATAGTTTGATTTGCATCAAATTGCAGTCATTAATGATTAAATCTCTATGAACCAATATAGCTTGATTTGCATTAAGTTGCAGTCATTAATGATTAAATCTCTGTACCAATATAGCTTGATTTGCATCAAATTGCAGTCATTAATGATAAAATCTCTATGAATCATTATAGCTTGATTTGCATCAAATTGCAGTCATTAATTATTAAAGCTCTATGAACCAATATAGCTTGATTTGCATCAAATTGCAGTCATTAATGATTAAAGCTCTATGAACCAATATAGCTTGATTGGCATCAAATTGCAGTCATTAATGATTAAATCTCTATGAACCAATATACCTTGATTTGCATCAAATTACAGTCAGTAAAGATTAAATCTCTATGAACCAATATAGCTTGATTTGCATCAAATTGCAGTCATTAATGATTAAATCTCTATGAACCAATATAGCTTGATTTGCATCAAATTGCAGTCATTAATGATTAAATCTATATGAACCACTATAGCTTGATTTGCATAAAATTGCACTCATTAATGATTAAATCTCCATGAACCAATAAAGCTTGATTTGCATCAAATTGCAGTCATGAATGATTAAATCTCTATGAACCAATGTAGCCTGATTTGCATCAAATTACAGTCAGTAAAGATTAAATCTCTATGAACCAATATAGCTTGATTTGTATCAAATTACAGTCAGTAAAGATTAAATCTCTATGAACCAATATAGCTTGATTTGCATCAAATTGCACTCATTAATGATTAAATCTCTATGAACCAATATAGCTTGATTTGCATCAAATTACAGTCAGTAAAGATTAAATCTCTATGAACCAATATAGCTTGATTTGCATCGAATTGCAGTCACTAATGATTAAATATCTATGAACCAATATAGCTTGATTGGCATGAAATTGCGCTCATTAATGATTAAATCTCTGTGAACCAATATAGCTTGATTTGCATCAAATTGCAGTCATTAATGATTAAATCTCTATGAACCAATATAGCTTGATTTATATCAAATTACAGTCAGTAAAGATTAAATCTCTATGAACCAATATAGCTTGATTTGCATCAAATTGCAATCACTAATGATTAAATATCTATGAACCAATATGGCTTGATTTGCATCAAATTGCAGTCATTAATGATTAAATCTCTAGTCATTAATGATTAAATCTCTATGAACCAATATAGCTTGATTTGCATCAAATTGCAGTCACTAATGATTAAATATCTATGAACCAATATAGCTTGATTTGCATCAAATTGCAGTCATTAATGATTAAATCTCTATGAACCAATATAGCTTGACATGCATCAAATTGCACTCATTAATGATTAAATCTCTATGAACCAATATAGCTTGATTTGCATCAAAATGCAGCTGTTAATGATTAAATCGCTATGAACCAATATAGCTTGATTTGCATCAAATTGCACTCATTAATGATTAAATCTCTATGAACGAATATAGCTTGATTTGCAACAAATTGCAGTCATTAATGATTAAATCTCTATGAACCAATATAGCTTGATTTGCATCAAATTGCAATCACTAATGATTAAATATCTATGAACCAATATAGCTTCATTTGCATCAAATTACAGTCAGTAAAGATTAAAACTCTATGAACCAATATAGCTTGATTTGCAACAAATTGCGGTGATTAATGATTAAATCTCTATGAACCAATATAGCTTGATTTGCATCAAATTGCAGTCACTAATGATTAAATATCTATGAACCAATATAGCTTGATTTGCATCAAATTGCAGTCATTAATGATTAAATCTCTATGAACCAATATAGCTTGATTTGCATCAAATTGCAGTCACTAATGATTAAATATCTATGAACCAATATAGCTTGACATGCATCAAATTGCACTCATTAATGATTAAATCTCTATGAACCAATATAGCTTGATTTGCATCAAATTGCAGTCGTTAATGATTAAATCTCTATGAACCACTATAGCTTGATTTGCATTAAATTGCACTCATTAATGATTAAATCTCTATGAACCAATATAGCTTGATTTGCATCAAATTGCAGTCATTAATGATTAAATCTCTATGAACCACTATAGCTTGATTTGCATCAAATTGCACTCATTAATGATTAAATCTCTATGAATCAATATAGCTTGATTTGCATCAAATTACACTCATTAATGATAAAATCTCTATGAACCAATATAACTTGATTTGCATCAAATTACAGTCAGTAAAGATTAGATCTCTATGAACCAATATGGCTTGATTTGTATCAAATTACAGTCAGTAAAGATTAAATCTCTATCAACCAATATAGCTTGATTTGCATCAAATTACAGTCAGTAAAGATTAAATCTCTATGAACCAATATAGCTTGATTTGCATCAAATTGCAGTCATTAATGATTAAAGCTCTATGAACCAATATAGCTTGATTTGCATCAAATTGCAGTCATTAATGATTAAAGCTCTATGAACCAATATCGCTTGATTTGCATCAAATTGCAGTCATTAATGATTAAATCTCTATGACCCAATATAGCTTGATTTGCATCAAATTACACTCATTAATGACTAAATCTCTGTACCAATATAGCTTGATTTGCATCAAATTCCAGTCATTAATGATAAAATCTCCATGAATCATTATAGTTTGATTTGCATCAAATTGCAGTCATTAATGATTAAATCTCTATGAACCAATATAGCTTGATTTGCATTAAGTTGCAGTCATTAATGATTAAATCTCTGTACCAATATAGCTTGATTTGCATCAAATTGCAGTCATTAATGATAAAATCTCTATGAATCATTATAGCTTGATTTGCATCAAATTGCAGTCATTAATTATTAAAGCTCTATGAACCAATATAGCTTGATTTGCATCAAATTGCAGTCATTAATGATTAAAGCTCTATGAACCAATATAGCTTGATTGGCATCAAATTGCAGTCATTAATGATTAAATCTCTATGAACCAATATACCTTGATTTGCATCAAATTACAGTCAGTAAAGATTAAATCTCTATGAACCAATATAGCTTGATTTGCATCAAATTGCAGTCATTAATGATTAAATCTCTATGAACCAATATAGCTTGATTTGCATCAAATTGCAGTCATTAATGATTAAATCTATATGAACCACTATAGCTTGATTTGCATAAAATTGCACTCATTAATGATTAAATCTCCATGAACCAATAAAGCTTGATTTGCATCAAATTGCAGTCATGAATGATTAAATCTCTATGAACCAATGTAGCCTGATTTGCATCAAATTACAGTCAGTAAAGATTAAATCTCTATGAACCAATATAGCTTGATTTGTATCAAATTACAGTCAGTAAAGATTAAATCTCTATGAACCAATATAGCTTGATTTGCAACAAATTGCAGTCATTAATGATTAAATCTCTATGAACCAATATAGCTTGATTTGCATCAAATTGCAGTCACTAATGATTAAATATCTATGAACCAATATAGCTTGATTTCCATCAAATTACAGTCAGTAAAGATTAAATCTCTATCAACCAATATAGCTTGATTTGCAACAAATTGCAGTCATTAATGATTAAATCTCTATGAACCAAAAAAGCTTGATTTGCATCAAATTGCAATCACTAATGATTAAATATCTATGAACCAATATGGCTTGATTTGCATCAAATTGCAGTCATTAATGATTAAATCTCTAGTCATTAATGATTAAATCTCTATGAACCAATATAGCTTGATTTGCATCAAATTGCAGTCACTAATGATTAAATATCTATGAACCAATATAGCTTGACATGCATCAAATTGCACTCATTAATGATTAAATCTCTATGAACCAATATACCTTGATTTGCATCAAATTGCAGTCGTTAATGATTAAATCTCTATGAACCAATATAGCTTGATTTCATTCAAATTGCACTCATTAATGATTAAATCTCTATGAACCAATATAGCTTGATTTGCATCAAATTACAGTCAGTAAAGATTAAATCTCTATGAACCAATATAGCTTGATTTATATCAAATTACAGTCAGTAAAGATTAAATCTCTATGAACCAATATAGCTTGATTTGCATCAAATTGCAATCACTAATGATTAAATATCTATGAACCAATATGGCTTGATTTGCATCAAATTGCAGTCATTAATGATTAAATCTCTAGTCATTAATGATTAAATCTCTATGAACCAATATAGCTTGATTTGCATCAAATTGCAGTCACTAATGATTAAATATCTATGAACCAATATAGCTTGATTTGCATCAAATTGCAGTCATTAATGATTAAATCTCTATGAACCAATATAGCTTGATTTGCATCAAATTGCAGTCACTAATGATTAAATATCTATGAACCAATATAGCTTGACATGCATCAAATTGCACTCATTAATGATTAAATCTCTATGAACCAATATAGCTTGATTTGCATCAAAATGCAGTTGTTAATGATTAAATCGCTATGAACCAATATAGCTTGATTTGCATCAAATTGCACTCATTAATGATTAAATCTCTATGAACGAATATAGCTTGATTTGCAACAAATTGCAGTCATTAATGATTAAATCTCTATGAACCAATATAGCTTGATTTGCATCAAATTGCAATCACTAATGATTAAATATCTATGAACCAATATAGCTTCATTTGCATCAAATTACAGTCAGTAAAGATTAAATCTCTATGAACCAATATAGCTTGATTTGCAACAAATTGCGGTGATTAATGATTAAATCTCTATGAACCAATATAGCTTGATTTGCATCAAATTGCAGTCACTAATGATTAAATATCTATGAACCAATATAGCTTGATTTGCATCAAATTGCAGTCATTAATGATTAAATCTCTATGAACCAATATAGCTTGATTTGCATCAAATTGCAGTCACTAATGATTAAATATCTATGAACCAAAATAGCTTGACATGCATCAAATTGCACTCATTAATGATTAAATCTCTATGAACCAATATAGCTTGATTTGCATCAAATTGCAGTCGTTAATGATTAAATCTCTATGAACCACTATAGCTTGATTTGCATTAAATTGCACTCATTAATGATTAAATCTCTATGAACCAATATAGCTTGATTTGCATCAAATTGCAGTCATTAATGATTAAATCTCTATGAACCACTATAGCTTGATTTGCATCAAATTGCACTCATTAATGATTAAATCTCTATGAATCAATATAGCTTGATTTGCATCAAATTACACTCATTAATGATAAAATCTCTATGAACCAATATAACTTGATTTGCATCAAATTACAGTCAGTAAAGATTAGATCTCTATGAACCAATATGGCTTGATTTGTATCAAATTACAGTCAGTAAAGATTAAATCTCTATCAACCAATATAGCTTGATTTGCATCAAATTACAGTCAGAAAAGATTAAATCTCTATGAACCAATATAGCTTGATTTGCATCAAATTGCAGTCATTAATGATTAAAGCTCTATGAACCAATATAGCTTGATTTGCATCAAATTGCAGTCATTAATGATTAAAGCTCTATGAACCAATATCGCTTGATTTGCATCAAATTGCAGTCATTAATGATTAAATCTCTATGAACCAATATAGCTTGATTTGCATCAAATTACACTCATTAATGACTAAATCTCTGTACCAATATAGCTTGATTTGCATCAAATTCCAGTCATTAATGATAAAATCTCCATGAATCATTATAGTTTGATTTGCATCAATTTGCAGTCATTAATGATTAAATCTCTATGAACCAATATAGCTTGATTTGCATTAAGTTGCAGTCATTAATGATTAAATCTCTGTACCAATATAGCTTGATTTGCATCAAATTGCAGTCATTAATGATAAAATCTCTATGAATCATTATAGCTTGATTTGCATCAAATTGCAGTCATTAATTATTAAAGCTCTATGAACCAATATAGCTTGATTTGCATCAAATTGCAGTCATTAATGATTAAAGCTCTATGAACCAATATAGCTTGATTGGCATCAAATTGCAGTCATTAATGATTAAATCTCTATGAACCAATATACCTTGATTTGCATCAAATTACAGTCAGTAAAGATTAAATCTCTATGAACCAATATAGCTTGATTTGCATCAAATTGCAGTCATTAATGATTAAATCTCTATGAACCAATATAGCTTGATTTGCATCAAATTGCAGTCATTAATGATTAAATCTCCATGAACCAATAAAGCTTGATTTGCATCAAATTGCAGTCATGAATGATTAAATCTCTATGAACCAATGTAGCCTGATTTGCATCAAATTACAGTCAGTAAAGATTAAATCTATATGAACCACTATAGCTTGATTTGCATAAAATTGCACTCATTAATGATTAAATCTCCATGAACCAATAAAGCTTGATTTGCATCAAATTGCAGTCATGAATGATTAAATCTCTATGAACCAATGTAGATTGATTTGCATCAAATTACAGTCAGTAAAGATTAAATCTCTATGAACCAATATAGCTTGATTTGTATCAAATTACAGTCAGTAAAGATTAAATCTCTATGAACCAATATAGCTTGATTTGCATCAAATTGCACTCATTAATGATTAAATCTCTATGAACCAATATAGCTTGATTTGCATCAAATTACAGTCAGTAAAGATTAAATCTCTATGAACCAATATAGCTTGATTTGCATCGAATTGCAGTCACTAATGATTAAATATCTATGAACCAATATAGCTTGATTGGCATGAAATTGCGCTCATTAATGATTAAATCTCTGTGAACCAATATAGCTTGATTTGCATCAAATTGCAGTCATTAATGATTAAATCTCTATGAACCAATATAGCTTGATTTATATCAAATTACAGTCAGTAAAGATTAAATCTCTATGAACCAATATAGCTTGATTTGCATCAAATTGCAATCACTAATGATTAAATATCTATGAACCAATATGGCTTGATTTGCATCAAATTGCAGTCATTAATGATTAAATCTCTAGTCATTAATGATTAAATCTCTATGAACCAATATAGCTTGATTTGCATCAAATTGCAGTCACTAATGATTAAATATCTATGAACCAATATAGCTTGATTTGCATCAAATTGCAGTCATTAATGATTAAATCTCTATGAACCAATATAGCTTGATTTGCATCAAATTGCAGTCACTAATGATTAAATATCTATGAACCAATATAGCTTGACATGCATCAAATTGCACTCATTAATGATTAAATCTCTATGAACCAATATAGCTTGATTTGCATCAAAATGCAGCTGTTAATGATTAAATCGCTATGAACCAATATAGCTTGATTTGCATCAAATTGCACTCATTAATGATTAAATCTCTATGAACGAATATAGCTTGATTTGCAACAAATTGCAGTCATTAATGATTAAATCTCTATGAACCAATATAGCTTGATTTGCATCAAATTGCAATCACTAATGATTAAATATCTATGAACCAATATAGCTTCATTTGCATCAAATTACAGTCAGTAAAGATTAAAACTCTATGAACCAATATAGCTTGATTTGCAACAAATTGCGGTGATTAATGATTAAATCTCTATGAACCAATATAGCTTGATTTGCATTAAATTGCAGTCACTAATGATTAAATATCTATGAACCAATATAGCTTGATTTGCATCAAATTGCAGTCATTAATGATTAAATCTCTATGAACCAATATAGCTTGATTTGCATCAAATTGCAGTCACTAATGATTAAATATCTATGAACCAATATAGCTTGACATGCATCAAATTGCACTCATTAATGATTAAATCTCTATGAACCAATATAGCTTGATTTGCATCAAATTGCAGTCGTTAATGATTAGATCTCTATGAACCACTATAGCTTGATTTGCATTAAATTGCACTCATTAATGATTAAATCTCTATGAACCAATATAGCTTGATTTGCATCAAATTGCAGTCATTAATGATTAAATCTCTATGAACCACTATAGCTTGATTTGCATCAAATTGCACTCATTAATGATTAAATCTCTATGAATCAATATAGCTTGATTTGCATCAAATTACACTCATTAATGATAAAATCTCTATGAACCAATATAACTTGATTTGCATCAAATTACAGTCAGTAAAGATTAGATCTCTATGAACCAATATGGCTTGATTTGTATCAAATTACAGTCAGTAAAGATTAAATCTCTATCAACCAATATAGCTTGATTTGCATCAAATTACAGTCAGTAAAGATTAAATCTCTATGAACCAATATAGCTTGATTTGCATCAAATTGCAGTCATTAATGATTAAAGCTCTATGAACCAATATAGCTTGATTTGCATCAAATTGCAGTCATTAATGATTAAAGCTCTATGAACCAATATCGCTTGATTTGCATCAAATTGCAGTCATTAATGATTAAATCTCTATGAACCAATATAGCTTGATTTGCATCAAATTACACTCATTAATGACTAAATCTCTGTACCAATATAGCTTGATTTGCATCAAATTCCAATCATTAATGATAAAATCTCCATGAATCATTATAGTTTGATTTGCATCAAATTGCAGTCATTAATGATTAAATCTCTATGAACCAATATAGCTTGATTTGCATTAAGTTGCAGTCATTAATGATTAAATCTCTGTACCAATATAGCTTGATTTGCATCAAATTCCAGTCATTAATGATAAAATCTCTATGAATCATTATAGCTTGATTTGCATCAAATTGCAGTCATTAATTATTAAAGCTCTATGAACCAATATAGCTTGATTTGCATCAAATTGCAGTCATTAATGATTAAAGCTCTATGAACCAATATAGCTTGATTGGCATCAAATTGCAGTCATTAATGATTAAATCTCTATGAACCAATATACCTTGATTTGCATCAAATTACAGTCAGTAAAGATTAAATCTCTATGAACCAATATAGCTTGATTTGCATCAAATTGCAGTCATTAATGATTAAATCTCTATGAACCAATATAGCTTGATTTGCATCAAATTGCAGTCATTAATGATTAAATCTATATGAACCACTATAGCTTGATTTGCATAAAATTGCACTCATTAATGATTAAATCTCCATGAACCAATAAAGCTTGAGTTGCATCAAATTGCAGTCATGAATGATTAAATCTCTATGAACCAATGTAGCCTGATTTGCATCAAATTACAGTCAGTAAAGATTAAATCTCTATGAACCAATATAGCTTGATTTGTATCAAATTACAGTCAGTAAAGATTAAATCTCTATGAACCAATATAGCTTGATTTGCATCAAATTGCACTCATTAATGATTAAATCTCTATGAACCAATATAGCTTGATTTGCATCAAATTACAGTCAGTAAAGATTAAATCTCTATGAACCAATATAGCTTGATTTGCATCGAATTGCAGTCATTAATGATTAAATATCTATGAACCAATATAGCTTGATTGGCATGAAATTGCGCTCATTAATGATTAAATCTCTGTGAACCAATATAGCTTGATTTGCATCAAATTGCAGTCATTAATGATTAAATCTCTATGAACCAATATAGCTTGATTTATATCAAATTACAGTCAGTAAAGATTAAATCTCTATGAACCAATATAGCTTGATTTGCATCAAATTGCAATCACTAATGATTAAATATCTATGAACCAATATGGCTTGATTTGCATCAAATTGCAGTCATTAATGATTGAATCTTTAGTCATTAATGATTAAATCTCTATGAACCAATATAGCTTGATTTGCATCAAATTGCAATCACTAATGATTAAATATCTATGAACCAATATAGCTTCATTTGCATCAAATTACAGTCAGTAAAGATTAAATCTCTATGAACCAATATAGCTTGATTTGCAACAAATTGCGGTGATTAATGATTAAATCTCTATGAACCAACATAGCTTGATTTGCATCAAATTGCAGTCACTAATGATTAAATATCTATGAACCAATATAGCTTGATTTGCATCAAATTGCAGTCATTAATGATTAAATCTCTATGAACCAATATAGCTTGATTTGCATCAAATTGCAGTCACTAATGATTAAATATCTATGAACCAATATAGCTTGACATGCATCAAATTGCACTCATTAATGATTAAATCTCTATGAACCAATATAGCTTGATTTGCATCAAATTGCAGTCGTTAATGATTAAATCTCTATGAACCACTATAGCTTGATTTGCATTAAATTGCACTCATTAATGATTAAATCTCTATGAACCAATATAGCTTGATTTGCATCAAATTGCAGTCATTAATGATTAAATCTCTAGTCATTAATGATTAAATCTCTATGAACCAATATAGCTTGATTTGCATCAAATTGCAGTCATTAATGATTAAATATCTATGAACCAATATAGCTTGACATGCATCAAATTGCACTCATTAATGATTAAATCTCTATGAACCAATATACCTTGATTTCCATCAAATTACAGTCAGTAAAGATTAAATCTCTATCAACCAATATAGCTTGATTTGCAACAAATTGCAGTCATTAATGATTAAATCTCTATGAACCAAAAAAGCTTGATTTGCATCAAATTGCAATCACTAATGATTAAATATCTATGAACCAATATGGCTTGATTTGCATCAAATTGCAGTCATTAATGATTAAATCTCTAGTCATTAATGATTAAATCTCTATGAACCAATATAGCTTGATTTGCATCAAATTGCAGTCATTAATGATTAAATATCTATGAACCAATATAGCTTGACATGCATCAAATTGCACTCATTAATGATTAAATCTCTATGAACCAATATACCTTGATTAGCATCAAATTGCAGTCGTTAATGATTAAATGTCTATGAACCAATATAGCTTGATTTGCATCAAATTGCAGTCATTAATGATTAAATCTCTATGAACCAATATAGCTTGATTTATATCAAATTACAGTCAGTAAAGATTAAATCTCTATGAACCAATATAGCTTGATTTGCATCAAATTGCAATCACTAATGATTAAATATCTATGAACCAATATGGCTTGATTTGCATCAAATTGCAGTCATTAATGATTAAATCTCTAGTCATTAATGATTAAATCTCTATGAACCAATATAGCTTGATTTGCATCAAATTGCAGTCACTAATGATTAAATATCTATGAACCAATATAGCTTGATTTGCATCAAATTGCAGTCATTAATGATTAAATCTCTATGAACCAATATAGCTTGATTTGCATCAAATTACAGTCAGTAAAGATTAAATCTCTATGAACCAATATAGCTTGATTTGCAACAAATTGCAGTCATTAATGATTAAATCTCTATGAACCAATATAGCTTGATTTGCATCAAATTGCAGTCACTAATGATTAAATATCTATGAACCAATATAGCTTGATTTCCATCAAATTACAGTCAGTAAAGATTAAATCTCTATCAACCAATATAGCTTGATTTGCAACAAATTGCAGTCATTAATGATTAAATCTCTATGAACCAAAAAAGCTTGATTTGCATCAAATTGCAATCACTAATGATTGAATATCTATGAACCAATATGGCTTGATTTGCATCAAATTGCAGTCATTAATGATTAAATCTCTAGTCATTAATGATTAAATCTCTATGAACCAATATAGCTTGATTTGCATCAAATTGCAGTCACTAATGATTAAATATCTATGAACCAATATAGCTTGACATGCATCAAATTGCAGTCATTAATGATTAAATCTCTATGAACCAATATACCTTGATTTGCATCAAACTGCAGTCGTTAATGATTAAATCTCTATGAACCAATATAGCTTGATTTCATTCAAATTGCACTCATTAATGATTAAATCTCTATGAACCAATATAGCTTGATTTGCATCAAATTACAGTCAGTAAAGATTAAATCTCTATGAACCAATATAGCTTGATTTATATCAAATTACAGTCAGTAAAGATTAAATCTCTATGAACCAATATAGCTTGATTTGCATCAAATTGCAATCACTAATGATTAAATATCTATGAACCAATATGGCTTGATTTGCATCAAATTGCAGTCATTAATGATTAAATCTCTAGTCATTAATGATTAAATCTCTATGAACCAATATAGCTTGATTTGCATCAAATTGCAGTCACTAATGATTAAATATCTATGAACCAATATAGCTTGATTTGCATCAAATTGCAGTCATTAATGATTAAATCTCTATGAACCAATATAGCTTGATTTGCATCAAATTGCAGTCACTAATGATTAAATATCTATGAACCAATATAGCTTGACATGCATCAAATTGCACTCATTAATGATTAAATCTCTATGAACCAATATAGCTTGATTTGCATCAAAATGCAGTTGTTAATGATTAAGTCGCTATGAACCAATATAGCTTGATTTGCATCAAATTGCACTCATTAATGATTAAATCTCTATGAACGAATATAGCTTGATTTGCAACAAATTGCAGTCATTAATGATTAAATCTCTATGAACCAATATAGCTTGATTTGCATCAAATTGCAATCACTAATGATTAAATATCTATGAACCAATATAGCTTCATTTGCATCAAATTACAGTCAGTAAAGATTAAATCTCTATGAACCAATATAGCTTGATTTGCAACAAATTGCGGTGATTAATGATTAAATCTCTATGAACCAATATAGCTTGATTTGCATCAAATTGCAGTCACTAATGATTAAATATCTATGAACCAATATAGCTTGATTTGCATCAAATTGCAGTCATTAATGATTAAATCTCTATGAACCAATATAGCTTGATTTGCATCAAATTGCAGTCACTAATGATTAAATATCTATGAACCAATATAGCTTGACATGCATCAAATTGCACTCATTAATGATTAAATCTCTATGAACCAATATAGCTTGATTTGCATCAAATTGCAGTCGTTAATGATTAAATCTCTATGAACCACTATAGCTTGATTTGCATTAAATTGCACTCATTAATGATTAAATCTCTATGAACCAATATAGCTTGATTTGCATCAAATTGCAGTCATTAATGATTAAATCTCTATGAACCACTATAGCTTGATTTGCATCAAATTGCACTCATTAATGATTAAATCTCTATGAATCAATATAGCTTGATTTGCATCAAATTACACTCATTAATGATAAAATCTCTATGAACCAATATAACTTGATTTGCATCAAATTACAGTCAGTAAAGATTAGATCTCTATGAACCAATATGGCTTGATTTGTATCAAATTACAGTCAGTAAAGATTAAAACTCTATCAACCAATATAGCTTGATTTGCATCAAATTACAGTCAGTAAAGATTAAATCTCTATGAACCAATATAGCTTGATTTGCATCAAACTGCAGTCATTAATGATTAAAGCTCTATGAACCAATATAGCTTGATTTGCATCAAATTGCAGTCATTAATGATTAAAGCTCTATGAACCAATATCGCTTGATTTGCATCAAATTGCAGTCATTAATGATTAAATCTCTATGAACCAATATAGCTTGATTTGCATCAAATTACACTCATTAATGACTAAATCTCTGTACCAATATAGCTTGATTTGCATCAAATTCCAGTCATTAATGATAAAATCTCCATGAATCATTATAGTTTGATTTGCATCAAATTGCAGTCATTAATGATTAAATCTCTATGAACCAATATAGCTTGATTTGCATTAAGTTGCAGTCATTAATGATTAAATCTCTGTACCAATATAGCTTGATTTGCATCAAATTGCAGTCATTAATGATAAAATCTCTATGAATCATTATAGCTTGATTTGCATCAAATTGCAGTCATTAATTATTAAAGCTCTATGAACCAATATAGCTTGATTTGCATCAAATTGCAGTCATTAATGATTAAAGCTCTATGAACCAATATAGCTTGATTGGCATCAAATTGCAGTCATTAATGATTAAATCTCTATGAACCAATATACCTTGATTTGCATCAAATTACAGTCAGTAAAGATTAAATCTCTATGAACCAATATAGCTTGATTTGCATCAAATTGCAGTCATTAATGATTAAATCTCTATGAACCAATATAGCTTGATTTGCATCAAATTGCAGTCATTAATGATTAAATCTATATGAACCACTATAGCTTGATTTGCATAAAATTGCACTCATTAATGATTAAATCTCCATGAACCAATAAAGCTTGATTTGCATCAAATTGCAGTCATGAATGATTAAATCTCTATGAACCAATGTAGCCTGATTTGCATCAAATTACAGTCAGTAAAGATTAAATCTCTATGAACCAATATAGCTTGATTTGTATCAAATTACAGTCAGTAAAGATTAAATCTCTATGAACCAATATAGCTTGATTTGCATCAAATTGCACTCATTAATGATTAAATCTCTATGAACCAATATAGCTTGATTTGCATCAAATTACAGTCAGTAAAGATTAAATCTCTATGAACCAATATAGCTTGATTTGCATCGAATTGCAGTCACTAATGATTAAATATCTATGAACCAATATAGCTTGATTGGCATGAAATTGCGCTCATTAATGATTAAATCTCTGTGAACCAATATAGCTTGATTTGCATCAAATTGCAGTCATTAATGATTAAATCTCTATGAACCAATATAGCTTGATTTATATCAAATTACAGTCAGTAAAGATTAAATCTCTATGAACCAATATAGCTTGATTTGCATCAAATTGCAATCACTAATGATTAAATATCTATGAACCAATATGGCTTGATTTGCATCAAATTGCAGTCATTAATGATTGAATCTCTAGTCATTAATGATTAAATCTCTATGAACCAATATAGCTTGATTTGCATCAAATTGCAATCACTAATGATTAAATATCTATGAACCAATATAGCTTCATTTGCATCAAATTACAGTCAGTAAAGATTAAATCTCTATGAACCAATATAGCTTGATTTGCAACAAATTGCGGTGATTAATGATTAAATCTCTATGAACCAACATAGCTTGATTTGCATCAAATTGCAGTCACTAATGATTAAATATCTATGAACCAATATAGCTTGATTTGCATCAAATTGCAGTCATTAATGATTAAATCTCTATGAACCAATATAGCTTGATTTGCATCAAATTGCAGTCATTAATGATTAAATATCTATGAACCAATATAGCTTGACATGCATCAAATTGCACTCATTAATGATTAAATCTCTATGAACCAATATAGCTTGATTTGCATCAAATTGCAGTCGTTAATGATTAAATCTCTATGAACCACTATAGCTTGATTTGCATTAAATTGCACTCATTAATGATTAAATCTCTATGAACCAATATAGCTTGATTTGCATCAAATTGCAGTCATTAATGATTAAATCTCTAGTCATTAATGATTAAATCTCTATGAACCAATATAGCTTGATTTGCATCAAATTGCAGTCATTAATGATTAAATATCTATGAACCAATATAGCTTGACATGCATCAAATTGCACTCATTAATGATTAAATCTCTATGAACCAATATACCTTGATTTCCATCAAATTACAGTCAGTAAAGATTAAATCTCTATCAACCAATATAGCTTGATTTGCAACAAATTGCAGTCATTAATGATTAAATCTCTATGAACCAAAAAAGCTTGATTTGCATCAAATTGCAATCACTAATGATTAAATATCTATGAACCAATATGGCTTGATTTGCATCAAATTGCAGTCATTAATGATTAAATCTCTAGTCATTAATGATTAAATCTCTATGAACCAATATAGCTTGATTTGCATCAAATTGCAGTCATTAATGATTAAATATCTATGAACCAATATAGCTTGACATGCATCAAATTGCACTCATTAATGATTATATCTCTATGAACCAATATACCTTGATTTGCATCAAATTGCAGTCGTTAATGATTAAATCTCTATGAACCAATATAGCTTGATTTCATTCAAATTGCACTCATTAATGATTAAATCTCTATGAACCAATATAGCTTGATTTGCATCAAATTACAGTCAGTAAAGATTAAATCTCTATGAACCAATATAGCTTGATTTATATCAAATTACAGTCAGTAAAGATTAAATCTCTATGAACCAATATAGCTTGATTTGCATCAAATTGCAATCACTAATGATTAAATATCTATGAACCAATATGGCTTGATTTGCATCAAATTGCAGTCATTAATGATTAAATCTCTAGTCATTAATGATTAAATCTCTATGAACCAATATAGCTTGATTTGCATCAAATTGCAGTCACTAATGATTAAATATCTATGAACCAATATAGCTTGATTTGCATCAAATTGCAGTCATTAATGATTAAATCTCTATGAACCAATATAGCTTGATTTGCATCAAATTACAGTCAGTAAAGATTAAATCTCTATGAACCAATATAGCTTGATTTGCAACAAATTGCAGTCATTAATGATTAAATCTCTATGAACCAATATAGCTTGATTTGCATCAAATTGCAGTCACTAATGATTAAATATCTATGAACCAATATAGCTTGATTTCCATCAAATTACAGTCAGTAAAGATTAAATCTCTATCAACCAATATAGCTTGATTTGCAACAAATTGCAGTCATTAATGATTAAATCTCTATGAACCAAAAAAGCTTGATTTGCATCAAATTGCAATCACTAATGATTAAATATCTATGAACCAATATGGCTTGATTTGCATCAAATTGCAGTCATTAATGATTAAATCTCTATGAACCAATATAGCTTGATTTGCATCAAATTGCAGTCATTAATGATTAAATCTCTAGTCATTAATGATTAAATCTCTATGAACCAATATAGCTTGATTTGCATCAAATTGCAGTCATTAATGATTAAATATCTATGAACCAATATAGCTTGACATGCATCAAATTGCACTCATTAATGATTAAATCTCTATGAACCAATATACCTTGATTTCCATCAAATTGCAGTCGTTAATGATTAAATCTCTATGAACCAATATAGCTTGATTTCATTCAAATTGCACTCATTAATGATTAAATCTCTATGAACCAATATAGCTTGATTTGCATCAAATTACAGTCAGTAAAGATTAAATCTCTATGAACCAATATAGCTTGATTTATATCAAATTACAGTCAGTAAAGATTAAATCTCTATGAACCAATATAGCTTGATTTGCATCAAATTGCAATCACTAATGATTAAATATTTATGAACCAATATGGCTTGATTTGCATCAAATTGCAGTCATTAATGATTAAATCTCTAGTCATTAATGATTAAATCTCTATGAACCAATATAGCTTGATTTGCATCAAATTGCAGTCACTAATGATTAAATATCTATGAACCAATATAGCTTGATTTGCATCAAATTGCAGTCATTAATGATTAAATCTCTATGAACCAATATAGCTTGATTTGCATCAAATTACAGTCAGTAAAGATTAAATCTCTATGAACCAATATAGCTTGATTTGCAACAAATTGCAGTCATTAATGATTAAATCTCTATGAACCAATATAGCTTGATTTGCATCAAATTGCAGTCACTAATGATTAAATATCTATGAACCAATATAGCTTGATTTCCATCAAATTACAGTCAGTAAAGATTAAATCTCTATCAACCAATATAGCTTGATTTGCAACAAATTGCAGTCATTAATGATTAAATCTCTATGAACCAAAAAAGCTTGATTTGCATCAAATTGCAATCACTAATGATTAAATATCTATGAACCAATATGGCTTGATTTGCATCAAATTGCAGTCATTAATGATTAAATCTCTAGTCATTAATGATTAAATCTCTATGAACCAATATAGCTTGATTTGCATCAAATTGCAGTCACTAATGATTAAATATCTATGAACCAATATAGCTTGACATGCATCAAATTGCACTCATTAATGATTAAATCTCTATGAACCAATATACCTTGATTTGCATCAAATTGCAGTCGTTAATGATTAAATCTCTATGAACCAATATAGCTTGATTTCATTCAAATTGCACTCATTAATGATTAAATCTCTATGAACCAATATAGCTTGATTTGCATCAAATTACAGTCAGTAAAGATTAAATCTCTATGAACCAATATAGCTTGATTTATATCAAATTACAGTCAGTAAAGATTAAATCTCTATGAACCAATATAGCTTGATTTGCATCAAATTGCAATCACTAATGATTAAATATCTATGAACCAATATGGCTTGATTTGCATCAAATTGCAGTCATTAATGATTAAATCTCTAGTCATTAATGATTAAATCTCTATGAACCAATATAGCTTGATTTGCATCAAATTGCAGTCACTAATGATTAAATATCTATGAACCAATATAGCTTGATTTGCATCAAATTGCAGTCATTAATGATTAAATCTCTATGAACCAATATAGCTTGATTTGCATCAAATTGCAGTCACTAATGATTAAATATCTATGAACCAATATAGCTTGACATGCATCAAATTGCACTCATTAATGATTAAATCTCTATGAACCAATATAGCTTGATTTGCATCAAAATGCAGTTGTTAATGATTAAATCGCTATGAACCAATATAGCTTGATTTGCATCAAATTGCACTCATTAATGATTAAATCTCTATGAACGAATATAGCTTGATTTGCAACAAATTGCAGTCATTAATGATTAAATCTCTATGAACCAATATAGCTTGATTTGCATCAAATTGCAATCACTAATGATTAAATATCTATGAACCAATATAGCTTCATTTGCATCAAATTACAGTCAGTAAAGATTAAATCTCTATGAACCAATATAGCTTGATTTGCAACAAATTGCGGTGATTAATGATTAAATCTCTATGAACCAATATAGCTTGATTTGCATCAAATTGCAGTCACTAATGATTAAATATCTATGAACCAATATAGCTTGATTTGCATCAAATTGCAGTCATTAATGATTAAATCTCTATGAACCAATATAGCTTGATTTGCATCAAATTGCAGTCACTAATGATTAAATATCTATGAACCAATATAGCTTGACATGCATCAAATTGCACTCATTAATGATTAAATCTCTATGAACCAATATAGCTTGATTTGCATCAAATTGCAGTCGTTAATGATTAAATCTCTATGAACCACTATAGCTTGATTTGCATTAAATTGCACTCATTAATGATTAAATCTCTATGAACCAATATAGCTTGATTTGCATCAAATTGCAGTCATTAATGATTAAATCTCTATGAACCACTATAGCTTGATTTGCATCAAATTGCACTCATTAATGATTAAATCTCTATGAATCAATATAGCTTGATTTGCATCAAATTACACTCATTAATGATAAAATCTCTATGAACCAATATAACTTGATTTGCATCAAATTACAGTCAGTAAAGATTAGATCTCTATGAACCAATATGGCTTGATTTGTATCAAATTACAGTCAGTAAAGATTAAATCTCTATCAACCAATATAGCTTGATTTGCATCAAATTACAGTCAGTAAAGATTAAATCTCTATGAACCAATATAGCTTGATTTGCATCAAATTGCAGTCATTAATGATTAAAGCTCTATGAACCAATATAGCTTGATTTGCATCAAATTGCAGTCATTAATGATTAAAGCTCTATGAACCAATATCGCTTGATTTGCATCAAATTGCAGTCATTAATGATTAAATCTCTATGAACCAATATAGCTTGATTTGCATCAAATTACACTCATTAATGACTAAATCTCTGTACCAATATAGCTTGATTTGCATCAAATTCCAGTCATTAATGATAAAATCTCCATGAATCATTATAGTTTGATTTGCATCAAATTGCAGTCATTAATGATTAAATCTCTATGAACCAATATAGCTTGATTTGCATTAAGTTGCAGTCATTAATGATTAAATCTCTGTACCAATATAGCTTGATTTGCATCAAATTGCAGTCATTAATGATAAAATCTCTATGAATCATTATAGCTTGATTTGCATCAAATTGCAGTCATTAATTATTAAAGCTCTATGAACCAATATAGCTTGATTTGCATCAAATTGCAGTCATTAATGATTAAAGCTCTATGAACCAATATAGCTTGATTGGCATCAAATTGCAGTCATTAATGATTAAATCTCTATGAACCAATATACCTTGATTTGCATCAAATTACAGTCAGTAAAGATTAAATCTCTATGAACCAATATAGCTTGATTTGCATCAAATTGCAGTCATTAATGATTAAATCTCTATGAACCAATATAGCTTGATTTGCATCAAATTGCAGTCATTAATGATTAAATCTATATGAACCACTATAGCTTGATTTGCATAAAATTGCACTCATTAATGATTAAATCTCCATGAACTAATAAAGCTTGATTTGCATCAAATTGCAGTCATGAATGATTAAATCTCTATGAACCAATGTAGCCTGATTTGCATCAAATTACAGTCAGTAAAGATTAAATCTCTATGAACCAATATAGCTTGATTTGTATCAAATTACAGTCAGTAAAGATTAAATCTCTATGAACCAATATAGCTTGATTTGCATCAAATTGCACTCATTAATGATTAAATCTCTGTGAACCAATATAGCTTGATTTGCATCAAATAACAGTCAGTAAAGATTAAATCTCTATGAACCAATATAGCTTGATTTGCATCGAATTGCAGTCACTAATGATTAAATATCTATGAACCAATATAGCTTGATTGGCATGAAATTGCGCTCATTAATGATTAAATCTCTGTGAACCAATATAGCTTGATTTGCATCAAATTGCAGTCATTAATGATTAAATCTCTATGAACCAATATAGCTTGATTTATATCAAATTACAGTCAGTAAAGATTAAATCTCTATGAACCAATATAGCTTGATTTGCATCAAATTGCAATCACTAATGATTAAATATCTATGAACCAATATGGCTTGATTTGCATCAAATTGCAGTCATTAATGATTAAATCTCTAGTCATTAATGATTAAATCTCTATGAACCAATATAGCTTGATTTGCATCAAATTGCAGTCACTAATGATTAAATATCTATGAACCAATATAGCTTGATTTGCATCAAATTGCAGTCATTAATGATTAAATCTCTATGAACCAATATAGCTTGATTTGCATCAAATTGCACTCATTAATGATTAAATCTCTATGAACCAATATACCTTGATTTCCATCAAATTACAGTCAGTAAAGATTAAATCTCTATCAACCAATATAGCTTGATTTGCAACAAATTGCAGTCATTAATGATTAAATCTCTATGAACCAAAAAAGCTTGATTTGCATCAAATTGCAATCACTAATGATTAAATATCTATGAACCAATATGGCTTGATTTGCATCAAATTGCAGTCATTAATGATTAAATCTCTAGTCATTAATGATTAAATCTCTATGAACCAATATAGCTTGATTTGCATCAAATTGCAGTCATTAATGATTAAATATCTATGAACCAATATAGCTTGACATGCATCAAATTGCACTCATTAATGATTAAATCTCTATGAACCAATATACCTTGATTTGCATCAAATTGCAGTCGTTAATGATTAAATCTCTATGAACCAATATAGCTTGATTTCATTCAAATTGCACTCATTAATGATTAAATCTCTATGAACCAATATAGCTTGATTTGCATCAAATTACAGTCAGTAAAGATTAAATCTCTATGAACCAATATAGCTTGATTTATATCAAATTACAGTCAGTAAAGATTAAATCTCTATGAACCAATATAGCTTGATTTGCATCAAATTGCAATCACTAATGATTAAATATCTATGAACCAATATGGCTTGATTTGCATCAAATTGCAGTCATTAATGATTAAATCTCTAGTCATTAATGATTAAATCTCTATGAACCAATATAGCTTGATTTGCATCAAATTGCAGTCACTAATGATTAAATATCTATGAACCAATATAGCTTGATTTGCATCAAATTGCAGTCATTAATGATTAAATCTCTATGAACCAATATAGCTTGATTTGCATCAAATTACAGTCAGTAAAGATTAAATCTCTATGAACCAATATAGCTTGATTTGCAACAAAGTGCAGTCATTAATGATTAAATCTCTATGAACCAATATAGCTTGATTTGCATCAAATTGCAGTCACTAATGATTAAATATCTATGAACCAATATAGCTTGATTTCCATCAAATTACAGTCAGTAAAGATTAAATCTCTATCAACCAATATAGCTTGATTTGCAACAAATTGCAGTCATTAATGATTAAATCTCTATGAACCAAAAAAGCTTGATTTGCATCAAATTGCAATCACTAATGATTAAATATCTATGAACCAATATGGCTTGATTTGCATCAAATTGCAGTCATTAATGATTAAATCTCTAGTCATTAATGATTAAATCTCTATGAACCAATATAGCTTGATTTGCATCAAATTGCAGTCACTAATGATTAAATATCTATGAACCAATATAGCTTGACATGCATCAAATTGCACTCATTAATGATTAAATCTCTATGAACCAATATACCTTGATTTGCATCAAATTGCAGTCGTTAATGATTAAATCTCTATGAACCAATATAGCTTGATTTCATTCAAATTGCACTCATTAATGATTAAATCTCTATGAACCAATATAGCTTGATTTGCATCAAATTACAGTCAGTAAAGATTAAATCTCTATGAACCAATATAGCTTGATTTATATCAAATTACAGTCAGGAGAGATTAAATCTCTATGAACCAATATAGCTTGATTTGCATCAAATTGCAATCACTAATGATTAAATATCTATGAACCAATATGGCTTGATTTGCATCAAATTGCAGTCATTAATGATTAAATCTCTAGTCATTAATGATTAAATCTCTATGAACCAATATAGCTTGATTTGCATCAAATTGCAGTCACTAATGATTAAATATCTATGAACCAATATAGCTTGATTTGCATCAAATTGCAGTCATTAATGATTAAATCTCTATGAACCAATATAGCTTGATTTGCATCAAATTGCAGTCACTAATGATTAAATATCTATGAACCAATATAGCTTGACATGCATCAAATTGCACTCATTAATGATTAAATCTCTATGAACCAATATAGCTTGATTTGCATCAAAATGCAGTTGTTAATGATTAAATCGCTATGAACCAATATAGCTTGATTTGCATCAAATTGCACTCATTAATGATTAAATCTCTATGAACGAATATAGCTTGATTTGCAACAAATTGCAGTCATTAATGATTAAATCTCTATGAACCAATATAGCTTGATTTGCATCAAATTGCAATCACTAATGATTAAATATCTATGAACCAATATAGCTTCATTTGCATCAAATTACAGTCAGTAAAGATTAAATCTCTATGAACCAATATAGCTTGATTTGCAACAAATTGCGGTGATTAATGATTAAATCTCTATGAACCAATATAGCTTGATTTGCATCAAATTGCAGTCACTAATGATTAAATATCTATGAACCAATATAGCTTGATTTGCATCAAATTGCAGTCATTAATGATTAAATCTCTATGAACCAATATAGCTTGATTTGCATCAAATTGCAGTCACTAATGATTAAATATCTATGAACCAATATAGCTTGACATGCATCAAATTGCACTCATTAATGATTAAATCTCTATGAACCAATATAGCTTGATTTGCATCAAATTGCAGTCGTTAATGATTAAATCTCTATGAACCACTATAGCTTGATTTGCATTAAATTGCACTCATTAATGATTAAATCTCTATGAACCAATATAGCTTGATTTGCATCAAATTGCAGTCATTAATGATTAAATCTCTATGAACCACTATAGCTTGATTTGCATCAAATTGCACTCATTAATGATTAAATCTCTATGAATCAATATAGCTTGATTTGCATCAAATTACACTCATTAATGATAAAATCTCTATGAACCAATATAACTTGATTTGCATCAAATTACAGTCAGTAAAGATTAGATCTCTATGAACCAATATGGCTTGATTTGTATCAAATTACAGTCAGTAAAGATTAAATCTCTATCAACCAATATAGCTTGATTTGCATCAAATTACAGTCAGTAAAGATTAAATCTCTATGAACCAATATAGCTTGATTTGCATCAAATTGCAGTCATTAATGATTAAAGCTCTATGAACCAATATAGCTTGATTTGCATCAAATTGCAGTCATTAATGATTAAAGCTCTATGAACCAATATCGCTTGATTTGCATCAAATTGCAGTCATTAATGATTAAATCTCTATGACCCAATATAGCTTGATTTGCATCAAATTACACTCATTAATGACTAAATCTCTGTACCAATATAGCTTGATTTGCATCAAATTCCAGTCATTAATGATAAAATCTCCATGAATCATTATAGTTTGATTTGCATCAAATTGCAGTCATTAATGATTAAATCTCTATGAACCAATATAGCTTGATTTGCATTAAGTTGCAGTCATTAATGATTAAATCTCTGTACCAATATAGCTTGATTTGCATCAAATTGCAGTCATTAATGATAAAATCTCTATGAATCATTATAGCTTGATTTGCATCAAATTGCAGTCATTAATTATTAAAGCTCTATGAACCAATATAGCTTGATTTGCATCAAATTGCAGTCATTAATGATTAAAGCTCTATGAACCAATATAGCTTGATTGGCATCAAATTGCAGTCATTAATGATTAAATCTCTATGAACCAATATACCTTGATTTGCATCAAATTACAGTCAGTAAAGATTAAATCTCTATGAACCAATATAGCTTGATTTGCATCAAATTGCAGTCATTAATGATTAAATCTCTATGAACCAATATAGCTTGATTTGCATCAAATTGCAGTCATTAATGATTAAATCTATATGAACCACTATAGCTTGATTTGCATAAAATTGCACTCATTAATGATTAAATCTCCATGAACCAATAAAGCTTGATTTGCATCAAATTGCAGTCATGAATGATTAAATCTCTATGTACCAATGTAGCCTGATTTGCATCAAATTACAGTCAGTAAAGATTAAATCTCTATGAACCAATATAGCTTGATTTGTATCAAATTACAGTCAGTAAAGATTAAATCTCTATGAACCAATATAGCTTGATTTGCATCAAATTGCACTCATTAATGATTAAATCTCTGTGAACCAATATAGCTTGATTTGCATCAAATAACAGTCAGTAAAGATTAAATCTCTATGAACCAATATAGCTTGATTTGCATCGAATTGCAGTCACTAATGATTAAATATCTATGAACCAATATAGCTTGATTGGCATGAAATTGCGCTCATTAATGATTAAATCTCTGTGAACCAATATAGCTTGATTTGCATCAAATTGCAGTCATTAATGATTAAATCTCTATGAACCAATATAGCTTGATTTATATCAAATTACAGTCAGTAAAGATTAAATCTCTATGAACCAATATAGCTTGATTTGCATCAAATTGCAATCACTAATGATTAAATATCTATGAACCAATATGGCTTGATTTGCATCAAATTGCAGTCATTAATGATTAAATCTCTAGTCATTAATGATTAAATCTCTATGAACCAATATAGCTTGATTTGCATCAAATTGCAGTCACTAATGATTAAATATCTATGAACCAATATAGCTTGATTTGCATCAAATTGCAGTCATTAATGATTAAATCTATATGAACCAATATAGCTTGATTTGCATCAAATTGCAGTCACTAATGATTAAATATCTATGAACCAATATAGCTTGACATGCATCAAATTGCACTCATTAATGATTAAATCTCTATGAACCAATATAGCTTGATTTGCATCAAAATGCAGCTGTTAATGATTAAATCGCTATGAACCAATATAGCTTGATTTGCATCAAATTGCACTCATTAATGATTAAATCTCTATGAACGAATATAGCTTGATTTGCAACAAATTGCAGTCATTAATGATTAAATCTCTATGAACCAATATAGCTTGATTTGCATCAAATTGCAATCACTAATGATTAAATATCTATGAACCAATATAGCTTCATTTGCATCAAATTACAGTCAGTAAAGATTAAAACTCTATGAACCAATATAGCTTGATTTGCAACAAATTGCGGTGATTAATGATTAAATCTCTATGAACCAATATAGCTTGATTTGCATCAAATTGCAGTCACTAATGATTAAATATCTATGAACCAATATAGCTTGATTTGCATCAAATTACAGTCAGTAAAGATTAAATCTCTATGAACCAATATAGCTTGATTTGCATCAAATTGCAGTCATTAATGATTAAAGCTCTATGAACCAATATAGCTTGATTTGCATCAAATTGCAGTCATTAATGATTAAAGCTCTATGAACCAATATCGCTTGATTTGCATCAAATTGCAGTCATTAATGATTAAATCTCTATGAACCAATATAGCTTGATTTGCATCAAATTACACTCATTAATGACTAAATCTCTGTACCAATATAGCTTGATTTGCATCAAATTCCAATCATTAATGATAAAATCTCCATGAATCATTATAGTTTGATTTGCATCAAATTGCAGTCATTAATGATTAAATCTCTATGAACCAATATAGCTTGATTTGCATTAAGTTGCAGTCATTAATGATTAAATCTCTGTACCAATATAGCTTGATTTGCATCAAATTCCAGTCATTAATGATAAAATCTCTATGAATCATTATAGCTTGATTTGCATCAAATTGCAGTCATTAATTATTAAAGCTCTATGAACCAATATAGCTTGATTTGCATCAAATTGCAGTCATTAATGATTAAAGCTCTATGAACCAATATAGCTTGACTGGCATCAAATTGCAGTCATTAATGATTAAATCTCTATGAACCAATATACCTTGATTTGCATCAAATTACAGTCAGTAAAGATTAAATCTCTATGAACCAATATAGCTTGATTTGCATCAAATTGCAGTCATTAATGATTAAATCTCTATGAACCAATATAGCTTGATTTGCATCAAATTGCAGTCATTAATGATTAAATCTATATGAACCACTATAGCTTGATTTGCATAAAATTGCACTCATTAATGATTAAATCTCCATGAACCAATAAAGCTTGAGTTGCATCAAATTGCAGTCATGAATGATTAAATCTCTATGAACCAATGTAGCCTGATTTGCATCAAATTACAGTCAGTAAAGATTAAATCTCTATGAACCAATATAGCTTGATTTGTATCAAATTACAGTCAGTAAAGATTAAATCTCTATGAACCAATATAGCTTGATTTGCATCAAATTGCACTCATTAATGATTAAATCTCTATGAACCAATATAGCTTGATTTGCATCAAATTACAGTCAGTAAAGATTAAATCTCTATGAACCAATATAGCTTGATTTGCATCGAATTGCAGTCATTAATGATTAAATATCTATGAACCAATATAGCTTGATTGGCATGAAATTGCGCTCATTAATGATTAAATCTCTGTGAACCAATATAGCTTGATTTGCATCAAATTGCAGTCATTAATGATTAAATCTCTATGAACCAATATAGCTTGATTTATATCAAATTACAGTCAGTAAAGATTAAATCTCTATGAACCAATATAGCTTGATTTGCATCAAATTGCAATCACTAATGATTAAATATCTATGAACCAATATGGCTTGATTTGCATCAAATTGCAGTCATTAATGATTGAATCTTTAGTCATTAATGATTAAATCTCTATGAACCAATATAGCTTGATTTGCATCAAATTGCAATCACTAATGATTAAATATCTATGAACCAATATAGCTTCATTTGCATCAAATTACAGTCAGTAAAGATTAAATCTCTATGAACCAATATAGCTTGATTTGCAACAAATTGCGGTGATTAATGATTAAATCTCTATGAACCAACATAGCTTGATTTGCATCAAATTGCAGTCACTAATGATTAAATATCTATGAACCAATATAGCTTGATTTGCATCAAATTGCAGTCATTAATGATTAAATCTCTATGAACCAATATAGCTTGATTTGCATCAAATTGCAGTCACTAATGATTAAATATCTATGAACCAATATAGCTTGACATGCATCAAATTGCACTCATTAATGATTAAATCTCTATGAACCAATATAGCTTGATTTGCATCAAATTGCAGTCGTTAATGATTAAATCTCTATGAACCACTATAGCTTGATTTGCATTAAATTGCACTCATTAATGATTAAATCTCTATGAACCAATATAGCTTGATTTGCATCAAATTGCAGTCATTAATGATTAAATCTCTAGTCATTAATGATTAAATCTCTATGAACCAATATAGCTTGATTTGCATCAAATTGCAGTCATTAATGATTAAATATCTATGAACCAATATAGCTTGACATGCATCAAATTGCACTCATTAATGATTAAATCTCTATGAACCAATATACCTTGATTTCCATCAAATTACAGTCAGTAAAGATTAAATCTCTATCAACCAATATAGCTTGATTTGCAACAAATTGCAGTCATTAATGATTAAATCTCTATGAACCAAAAAAGCTTGATTTGCATCAAATTGCAATCACTAATGATTAAATATCTATGAACCAATATGGCTTGATTTGCATCAAATTGCAGTCATTAATGATTAAATCTCTAGTCATTAATGATTAAATCTCTATGAACCAATATAGCTTGATTTGCATCAAATTGCAGTCATTAATGATTAAATATCTATGAACCAATATAGCTTGACATGCATCAAATTGCACTCATTAATGATTAAATCTCTATGAACCAATATACCTTGATTAGCATCAAATTGCAGTCGTTAATGATTAAATGTCTATGAACCAATATAGCTTGATTTGCATCAAATTGCAGTCATTAATGATTAAATCTCTATGAACCAATATAGCTTGATTTATATCAAATTACAGTCAGTAAAGATTAAATCTCTATGAACCAATATAGCTTGATTTGCATCAAATTGCAATCACTAATGATTAAATATCTATGAACCAATATGGCTTGATTTGCATCAAATTGCAGTCATTAATGATTAAATCTCTAGTCATTAATGATTAAATCTCTATGAACCAATATAGCTTGATTTGCATCAAATTGCAGTCACTAATGATTAAATATCTATGAACCAATATAGCTTGATTTGCATCAAATTGCAGTCATTAATGATTAAATCTCTATGAACCAATATAGCTTGATTTGCATCAAATTACAGTCAGTAAAGATTAAATCTCTATGAACCAATATAGCTTGATTTGCAACAAATTGCAGTCATTAATGATTAAATCTCTATGAATCAATATAGCTTGATTTGCATCAAATTGCAGTCACTAATGATTAAATATCTATGAACCAATATAGCTTGATTTCCATCAAATTACAGTCAGTAAAGATTAAATCTCTATCAACCAATATAGCTTGATTTGCAACAAATTGCAGTCATTAATGATTAAATCTCTATGAACCAAAAAAGCTTGATTTGCATCAAATTGCAATCACTAATGATTGAATATCTATGAACCAATATGGCTTGATTTGCATCAAATTGCAGTCATTAATGATTAAATCTCTAGTCATTAATGATTAAATCTCTATGAACCAATATAGCTTGATTTGCATCAAATTGCAGTCACTAATGATTAAATATCTATGAACCAATATAGCTTGACATGCATCAAATTGCAGTCATTAATGATTAAATCTCTATGAACCAATATACCTTGATTTGCATCAAACTGCAGTCGTTAATGATTAAATCTCTATGAACCAATATAGCTTGATTTCATTCAAATTGCACTCATTAATGATTAAATCTCTATGAACCAATATAGCTTGATTTGCATCAAATTACAGTCAGTAAAGATTAAATCTCTATGAACCAATATAGCTTGATTTATATCAAATTACAGTCAGTAAAGATTAAATCTCTATGAACCAATATAGCTTGATTTGCATCAAATTGCAATCACTAATGATTAAATATCTATGAACCAATATGGCTTGATTTGCATCAAATTGCAGTCATTAATGATTAAATCTCTAGTCATTAATGATTAAATCTCTATGAACCAATATAGCTTGATTTGCATCAAATTGCAGTCACTAATGATTAAATATCTATGAACCAATATAGCTTGATTTGCATCAAATTGCAGTCATTAATGATTAAATCTCTATGAACCAATATAGCTTGATTTGCATCAAATTGCAGTCACTAATGATTAAATATCTATGAACCAATATAGCTTGACATGCATCAAATTGCACTCATTAATGATTAAATCTCTATGAACCAATATAGCTTGATTTGCATCAAAATGCAGTTGTTAATGATTAAGTCGCTATGAACCAATATAGCTTGATTTGCATCAAATTGCACTCATTAATGATTAAATCTCTATGAACGAATATAGCTTGATTTGCAACAAATTGCAGTCATTAATGATTAAATCTCTATGAACCAATATAGCTTGATTTGCATCAAATTGCAATCACTAATGATTAAATATCTATGAACCAATATAGCTTCATTTGCATCAAATTACAGTCAGTAAAGATTAAATCTCTATGAACCAATATAGCTTGATTTGCAACAAATTGCGGTGATTAATGATTAAATCTCTATGAACCAATATAGCTTGATTTGCATCAAATTGCAGTCACTAATGATTAAATATCTATGAACCAATATAGCTTGATTTGCATCAAATTGCAGTCATTAATGATTAAATCTCTATGAACCAATATAGCTTGATTTGCATCAAATTGCAGTCACTAATGATTAAATATCTATGAACCAATATAGCTTGACATGCATCAAATTGCACTCATTAATGATTAAATCTCTATGAACCAATATAGCTTGATTTGCATCAAATTGCAGTCGTTAATGATTAAATCTCTATGAACCACTATAG
The DNA here is from genome assembly GCA_028554795.2 of Sinohyriopsis cumingii. Lineage (NCBI taxonomy): Eukaryota > Metazoa > Mollusca > Bivalvia > Unionida > Unionidae > Sinohyriopsis > Sinohyriopsis cumingii. The sequence goes on from CM068824.1 coordinate 100,609,975, forward strand.
CTTGATTTGCATTAAATTGCACTCATTAATGATTAAATCTCTATGAACCAATATAGCTTGATTTGCATCAAATTGCAGTCATTAATGATTAAATCTCTATGAACCACTATAGCTTGATTTGCATCAAATTGCACTCATTAATGATTAAATCTCTATGAATCAATATAGCTTGATTTGCATCAAATTACACTCATTAATGATAAAATCTCTATGAACCAATATAACTTGATTTGCATCAAATTACAGTCAGTAAAGATTAGATCTCTATGAACCAATATGGCTTGATTTGTATCAAATTACAGTCAGTAAAGATTAAAACTCTATCAACCAATATAGCTTGATTTGCATCAAATTACAGTCAGTAAAGATTAAATCTCTATGAACCAATATAGCTTGATTTGCATCAAACTGCAGTCATTAATGATTAAAGCTCTATGAACCAATATAGCTTGATTTGCATCAAATTGCAGTCATTAATGATTAAAGCTCTATGAACCAATATCGCTTGATTTGCATCAAATTGCAGTCATTAATGATTAAATCTCTATGAACCAATATAGCTTGATTTGCATCAAATTACACTCATTAATGACTAAATCTCTGTACCAATATAGCTTGATTTGCATCAAATTCCAGTCATTAATGATAAAATCTCCATGAATCATTATAGTTTGATTTGCATCAAATTGCAGTCATTAATGATTAAATCTCTATGAACCAATATAGCTTGATTTGCATTAAGTTGCAGTCATTAATGATTAAATCTCTGTACCAATATAGCTTGATTTGCATCAAATTGCAGTCATTAATGATAAAATCTCTATGAATCATTATAGCTTGATTTGCATCAAATTGCAGTCATTAATTATTAAAGCTCTATGAACCAATATAGCTTGATTTGCATCAAATTGCAGTCATTAATGATTAAAGCTCTATGAACCAATATAGCTTGATTGGCATCAAATTGCAGTCATTAATGATTAAATCTCTATGAACCAATATACCTTGATTTGCATCAAATTACAGTCAGTAAAGATTAAATCTCTATGAACCAATATAGCTTGATTTGCATCAAATTGCAGTCATTAATGATTAAATCTCTATGAACCAATATAGCTTGATTTGCATCAAATTGCAGTCATTAATGATTAAATCTATATGAACCACTATAGCTTGATTTGCATAAAATTGCACTCATTAATGATTAAATCTCCATGAACCAATAAAGCTTGATTTGCATCAAATTGCAGTCATGAATGATTAAATCTCTATGAACCAATGTAGCCTGATTTGCATCAAATTACAGTCAGTAAAGATTAAATCTCTATGAACCAATATAGCTTGATTTGTATCAAATTACAGTCAGTAAAGATTAAATCTCTATGAACCAATATAGCTTGATTTGCATCAAATTGCACTCATTAATGATTAAATCTCTATGAACCAATATAGCTTGATTTGCATCAAATTACAGTCAGTAAAGATTAAATCTCTATGAACCAATATAGCTTGATTTGCATCGAATTGCAGTCACTAATGATTAAATATCTATGAACCAATATAGCTTGATTGGCATGAAATTGCGCTCATTAATGATTAAATCTCTGTGAACCAATATAGCTTGATTTGCATCAAATTGCAGTCATTAATGATTAAATCTCTATGAACCAATATAGCTTGATTTATATCAAATTACAGTCAGTAAAGATTAAATCTCTATGAACCAATATAGCTTGATTTGCATCAAATTGCAATCACTAATGATTAAATATCTATGAACCAATATGGCTTGATTTGCATCAAATTGCAGTCATTAATGATTGAATCTCTAGTCATTAATGATTAAATCTCTATGAACCAATATAGCTTGATTTGCATCAAATTGCAATCACTAATGATTAAATATCTATGAACCAATATAGCTTCATTTGCATCAAATTACAGTCAGTAAAGATTAAATCTCTATGAACCAATATAGCTTGATTTGCAACAAATTGCGGTGATTAATGATTAAATCTCTATGAACCAACATAGCTTGATTTGCATCAAATTGCAGTCACTAATGATTAAATATCTATGAACCAATATAGCTTGATTTGCATCAAATTGCAGTCATTAATGATTAAATCTCTATGAACCAATATAGCTTGATTTGCATCAAATTGCAGTCATTAATGATTAAATATCTATGAACCAATATAGCTTGACATGCATCAAATTGCACTCATTAATGATTAAATCTCTATGAACCAATATAGCTTGATTTGCATCAAATTGCAGTCGTTAATGATTAAATCTCTATGAACCACTATAGCTTGATTTGCATTAAATTGCACTCATTAATGATTAAATCTCTATGAACCAATATAGCTTGATTTGCATCAAATTGCAGTCATTAATGATTAAATCTCTAGTCATTAATGATTAAATCTCTATGAACCAATATAGCTTGATTTGCATCAAATTGCAGTCATTAATGATTAAATATCTATGAACCAATATAGCTTGACATGCATCAAATTGCACTCATTAATGATTAAATCTCTATGAACCAATATACCTTGATTTCCATCAAATTACAGTCAGTAAAGATTAAATCTCTATCAACCAATATAGCTTGATTTGCAACAAATTGCAGTCATTAATGATTAAATCTCTATGAACCAAAAAAGCTTGATTTGCATCAAATTGCAATCACTAATGATTAAATATCTATGAACCAATATGGCTTGATTTGCATCAAATTGCAGTCATTAATGATTAAATCTCTAGTCATTAATGATTAAATCTCTATGAACCAATATAGCTTGATTTGCATCAAATTGCAGTCATTAATGATTAAATATCTATGAACCAATATAGCTTGACATGCATCAAATTGCACTCATTAATGATTAAATCTCTATGAACCAATATACCTTGATTTGCATCAAATTGCAGTCGTTAATGATTAAATCTCTATGAACCAATATAGCTTGATTTCATTCAAATTGCACTCATTAATGATTAAATCTCTATGAACCAATATAGCTTGATTTGCATCAAATTACAGTCAGTAAAGATTAAATCTCTATGAACCAATATAGCTTGATTTATATCAAATTACAGTCAGTAAAGATTAAATCTCTATGAACCAATATAGCTTGATTTGCATCAAATTGCAATCACTAATGATTAAATATCTATGAACCAATATGGCTTGATTTGCATCAAATTGCAGTCATTAATGATTAAATCTCTAGTCATTAATGATTAAATCTCTATGAACCAATATAGCTTGATTTGCATCAAATTGCAGTCACTAATGATTAAATATCTATGAACCAATATAGCTTGATTTGCATCAAATTGCAGTCATTAATGATTAAATCTCTATGAACCAATATAGCTTGATTTGCATCAAATTACAGTCAGTAAAGATTAAATCTCTATGAACCAATATAGCTTGATTTGCAACAAATTGCAGTCATTAATGATTAAATCTCTATGAACCAATATAGCTTGATTTGCATCAAATTGCAGTCACTAATGATTAAATATCTATGAACCAATATAGCTTGATTACCATCAAATTACAGTCAGTAAAGATTAAATCTCTATCAACCAATATAGCTTGATTTGCAACAAATTGCAGTCATTAATGATTAAATCTCTATGAACCAAAAAAGCTTGATTTGCATCAAATTGCAATCACTAATGATTAAATATCTATGAACCAATATGGCTTGATTTGCATCAAATTGCAGTCATTAATGATTAAATCTCTATGAACCAATATAGCTTGATTTGCATCAAATTGCAGTCATTAATGATTAAATCTCTAGTCATTAATGATTAAATCTCTATGAACCAATATAGCTTGATTTGCAACAAATTGCAGTCATTAATGATTAAATCTCTATGAACCAATATAGCTTGATTTGCATCAAATTGCAGTCATTAATGATTAAATATCTATGAACCAATATAGCTTGACATGCATCAAATTGCACTCATTAATGATTAAATCTCTATGAACCAATATACCTTGATTTCCATCAAATTACAGTCAGTAAAGATTAAATCTCTATCAACCAATATAGCTTGATTTGCAACAAATTGCAGTCATTAATGATTAAATCTCTATGAACCAAAAAAGCTTGATTTGCATCAAATTGCAATCACTAATGATTAAATATCTATGAACCAATATGGCTTGATTTGCATCAAATTGCAGTCATTAATGATTAAATCTCTAGTCATTAATGATTAAATCTCTATGAACCAATATAGCTTGATTTGCATCAAATTGCAGTCATTAATGATTAAATATCTATGAACCAATATAGCTTGACATGCATCAAATTGCACTCATTAATGATTAAATCTCTATGAACCAATATACCTTGATTTGCATCAAATTGCAGTCGTTAATGATTAAATCTCTATGAACCAATATAGCTTGATTTCATTCAAATTGCACTCATTAATGATTAAATCTCTATGAACCAATATAGCTTGATTTGCATCAAATTACAGTCAGTAAAGATTAAATCTCTATGAACCAATATAGCTTGATTTATATCAAATTACAGTCAGTAAAGATTAAATCTCTATGAACCAATATAGCTTGATTTGCATCAAATTGCAATCACTAATGATTAAATATCTATGAACCAATATGGCTTGATTTGCATCAAATTGCAGTCATTAATGATTAAATCTCTAGTCATTAATGATTAAATCTCTATGAACCAATATAGCTTGATTTGCATCAAATTGCAGTCACTAATGATTAAATATCTATGAACCAATATAGCTTGATTTGCATCAAATTGCAGTCATTAATGATTAAATCTCTATGAACCAATATAGCTTGATTTGCATCAAATTACAGTCAGTAAAGATTAAATCTCTATGAACCAATATAGCTTGATTTGCAACAAATTGCAGTCATTAATGATTAAATCTCTATGAACCAATATAGCTTGATTTGCATCAAATTGCAGTCACTAATGATTAAATATCTATGAACCAATATAGCTTGATTTCCATCAAATTACAGTCAGTAAAGATTAAATCTCTATCAACCAATATAGCTTGATTTGCAACAAATTGCAGTCATTAATGATTAAATCTCTATGAACCAAAAAAGCTTGATTTGCATCAAATTGCAATCACTAATGATTAAATATCTATGAACCAATATGGCTTGATTTGCATCAAATTGCAGTCATTAATGATTAAATCTCTAGTCATTAATGATTAAATCTCTATGAACCAATATAGCTTGATTTGCATCAAATTGCAGTCACTAATGATTAAATATCTATGAACCAATATAGCTTGACATGCATCAAATTGCACTCATTAATGATTAAATAACTATGAACCAATATACCTTGATTTGCATCAAATTGCAGTCGTTAATGATTAAATCTCTATGAACCAATATAGCTTGATTTCATTCAAATTGCACTCATTAATGATTAAATCTCTATGAACCAATATAGCTTGATTTGCATCAAATTACAGTCAGTAAAGATTAAATCTCTATGAACCAATATAGCTTGATTTATATCAAATTACAGTCAGTAAAGATTAAATCTCTATGAACCAATATAGCTTGATTTGCATCAAATTGCAATCACTAATGATTAAATATCTATGAACCAATATGGCTTGATTTGCATCAAATTGCAGTCATTAATGATTAAATCTCTAGTCATTAATGATTAAATCTCTATGAACCAATATAGCTTGATTTGCATCAAATTGCAGTCACTAATGATTAAATATCTATGAACCAATATAGCTTGATTTGCATCAAATTGCAGTCATTAATGATTAAATCTCTATGAACCAATATAGCTTGATTTGCATCAAATTGCAGTCACTAATGATTAAATATCTATGAACCAATATAGCTTGACATGCATCAAATTGCACTCATTAATGATTAAATCTCTATGAACCAATATAGCTTGATTTGCATCAAAATGCAGTTGTTAATGATTAAATCGCTATGAACCAATATAGCTTGATTTGCATCAAATTGCACTCATTAATGATTAAATCTCTATGAACGAATATAGCTTGATTTGCAACAAATTGCAGTCATTAATGATTAAATCTCTATGAACCAATATAGCTTGATTTGCATCAAATTGCAATCACTAATGATTAAATATCTATGAACCAATATAGCTTCATTTGCATCAAATTACAGTCAGTAAAGATTAAATCTCTATGAACCAATATAGCTTGATTTGCAACAAATTGCGGTGATTAATGATTAAATCTCTATGAACCAATATAGCTTGATTTGCATCAAATTGCAGTCACTAATGATTAAATATCTATGAACCAATATAGCTTGATTTGCATCAAATTGCAGTCATTAATGATTAAATCTCTATGAACCAATATAGCTTGATTTGCATCAAATTGCAGTCACTAATGATTAAATATCTATGAACCAATATAGCTTGACATGCATCAAATTGCACTCATTAATGATTAAATCTCTATGAACCAATATAGCTTGATTTGCATCAAATTGCAGTCGTTAATGATTAAATCTCTATGAACCACTATAGCTTGATTTGCATTAAATTGCACTCATTAATGATTAAATCTCTATGAACCAATATAGCTTGATTTGCATCAAATTGCAGTCATTAATGATTAAATCTCTATGAACCACTATAGCTTGATTTGCATCAAATTGCACTCATTAATGATTAAATCTCTATGAATCAATATAGCTTGATTTGCATCAAATTACACTCATTAATGATAAAATCTCTATGAACCAATATAACTTGATTTGCATCAAATTACAGTCAGTAAAGATTAGATCTCTATGAACCAATATGGCTTGATTTGTATCAAATTACAGTCAGTAAAGATTAAATCTCTATCAACCAATATAGCTTGATTTGCATCAAATTACAGTCAGTAAAGATTAAATCTCTATGAACCAATATAGCTTGATTTGCATCAAATTGCAGTCATTAATGATTAAAGCTCTATGAACCAATATAGCTTGATTTGCATCAAATTGCAGTCATTAATGATTAAAGCTCTATGAACCAATATCGCTTGATTTGCATCAAATTGCAGTCATTAATGATTAAATCTCTATGAACCAATATAGCTTGATTTGCATCAAATTACACTCATTAATGACTAAATCTCTGTACCAATATAGCTTGATTTGCATCAAATTCCAGTCATTAATGATAAAATCTCCATGAATCATTATAGTTTGATTTGCATCAAATTGCAGTCATTAATGATTAAATCTCTATGAACCAATATAGCTTGATTTGCATTAAGTTGCAGTCATTAATGATTAAATCTCTGTACCAATATAGCTTGATTTGCATCAAATTCCAGTCATTAATGATAAAATCTCTATGAATCATTATAGCTTGATTTGCATCAAATTGCAGTCATTAATTATTAAGGCTCTATGAACCAATATAGCTTGATTTGCATCAAATTGCAGTCATTAATGATTAAAGCTCTATGAACCAATATAGCTTGATTGGCATCAAATTGCAGTCATTAATGATTAAATCTCTATGAACCAATATACCTTGATTTGCATCAAATTACAGTCAGTAAAGATTAAATCTCTATGAACCAATATAGCTTGATTTGCATCAAATTGCAGTCATTAATGATTAAATCTCTATGAACCAATATAGCTTGATTTGCATCAAATTGCAGTCATTAATGATTAAATCTATATGAACCACTATAGCTTGATTTGCATAAAATTGCACTCATTAATGATTAAATCTCCATGAACTAATAAAGCTTGATTTGCATCAAATTGCAGTCATGAATGATTAAATCTCTATGAACCAATGTAGCCTGATTTGCATCAAATTACAGTCAGTAAAGATTAAATCTCTATGAACCAATATAGCTTGATTTGTATCAAATTACAGTCAGTAAAGATTAAATCTCTATGAACCAATATAGCTTGATTTGCATCAAATTGCACTCATTAATGATTAAATCTCTGTGAACCAATATAGCTTGATTTGCATCAAATAACAGTCAGTAAAGATTAAATCTCTATGAACCAATATAGCTTGATTTGCATCGAATTGCAGTCACTAATGATTAAATATCTATGAACCAATATAGCTTGATTGGCATGAAATTGCGCTCATTAATGATTAAATCTCTGTGAACCAATATAGCTTGATTTGCATCAAATTGCAGTCATTAATGATTAAATCTCTATGAACCAATATAGCTTGATTTATATCAAATTACAGTCAGTAAAGATTAAATCTCTATGAACCAATATAGCTTGATTTGCATCAAATTGCAATCACTAATGATTAAATATCTATGAACCAATATGGCTTGATTTGCATCAAATTGCAGTCATTAATGATTAAATCTCTAGTCATTAATGATTAAATCTCTATGAACCAATATAGCTTGATTTGCATCAAATTGCAGTCACTAATGATTAAATATCTATGAACCAATATAGCTTGATTTGCATCAAATTGCAGTCATTAATGATTAAATCTCTATGAACCAATATAGCTTGATTTGCATCAAATTGCACTCATTAATGATTAAATCTCTATGAACCAATATACCTTGATTTCCATCAAATTACAGTCAGTAAAGATTAAATCTCTATCAACCAATATAGCTTGATTTGCAACAAATTGCAGTCATTAATGATTAAATCTCTATGAACCAAAAAAGCTTGATTTGCATCAAATTGCAATCACTAATGATTAAATATCTATGAACCAATATGGCTTGATTTGCATCAAATTGCAGTCATTAATGATTAAATCTCTAGTCATTAATGATTAAATCTCTATGAACCAATATAGCTTGATTTGCATCAAATTGCAGTCATTAATGATTAAATATCTATGAACCAATATAGCTTGACATGCATCAAATTGCACTCATTAATGATTAAATCTCTATGAACCAATATACCTTGATTTGCATCAAATTGCAGTCGTTAATGATTAAATCTCTATGAACCAATATAGCTTGATTTCATTCAAATTGCACTCATTAATGATTAAATCTCTATGAACCAATATAGCTTGATTTGCATCAAATTACAGTCAGTAAAGATTAAATCTCTATGAACCAATATAGCTTGATTTATATCAAATTACAGTCAGTAAAGATTAAATCTCTATGAACCAATATAGCTTGATTTGCATCAAATTGCAATCACTAATGATTAAATATCTATGAACCAATATGGCTTGATTTGCATCAAATTGCAGTCATTAATGATTAAATCTCTAGTCATTAATGATTAAATCTCTATGAACCAATATAGCTTGATTTGCATCAAATTGCAGTCACTAATGATTAAATATCTATGAACCAATATAGCTTGATTTGCATCAAATTGCAGTCATTAATGATTAAATCTCTATGAACCAATATAGCTTGATTTGCATCAAATTACAGTCAGTAAAGATTAAATCTCTATGAACCAATATAGCTTGATTTGCAACAAATTGCAGTCATTAATGATTAAATCTCTATGAACCAATATAGCTTGATTTGCATCAAATTGCAGTCACTAATGATTAAATATCTATGAACCAATATAGCTTGATTTCCATCAAATTACAGTCAGTAAAGATTAAATCTCTATCAACCAATATAGCTTGATTTGCAACAAATTGCAGTCATTAATGATTAAATCTCTATGAACCAAAAAAGCTTGATTTGCATCAAATTGCAATCACTAATGATTAAATATCTATGAACCAATATGGCTTGATTTGCATCAAATTGCAGTCATTAATGATTAAATCTCTAGTCATTAATGATTAAATCTCTATGAACCAATATAGCTTGATTTGCATCAAATTGCAGTCACTAATGATTAAATATCTATGAACCAATATAGCTTGACATGCATCAAATTGCACTCATTAATGATTAAATCTCTATGAACCAATATACCTTGATTTGCATCAAATTGCAGTCGTTAATGATTAAATCTCTATGAACCAATATAGCTTGATTTCATTCAAATTGCACTCATTAATGATTAAATCTCTATGAACCAATATAGCTTGATTTGCATCAAATTACAGTCAGTAAAGATTAAATCTCTATGAACCAATATAGCTTGATTTATATCAAATTACAGTCAGGAGAGATTAAATCTCTATGAACCAATATAGCTTGATTTGCATCAAATTGCAATCACTAATGATTAAATATCTATGAACCAATATGGCTTGATTTGCATCAAATTGCAGTCATTAATGATTAAATCTCTAGTCATTAATGATTAAATCTCTATGAACCAATATAGCTTGATTTGCATCAAATTGCAGTCACTAATGATTAAATATCTATGAACCAATATAGCTTGATTTGCATCAAATTGCAGTCATTAATGATTAAATCTCTATGAACCAATATAGCTTGATTTGCATCAAATTGCAGTCACTAATGATTAAATATCTATGAACCAATATAGCTTGACATGCATCAAATTGCACTCATTAATGATTAAATCTCTATGAACCAATATAGCTTGATTTGCATCAAAATGCAGTTGTTAATGATTAAATCGCTATGAACCAATATAGCTTGATTTGCATCAAATTGCACTCATTAATGATTAAATCTCTATGAACGAATATAGCTTGATTTGCAACAAATTGCAGTCATTAATGATTAAATCTCTATGAACCAATATAGCTTGATTTGCATCAAATTGCAATCACTAATGATTAAATATCTATGAACCAATATAGCTTCATTTGCATCAAATTACAGTCAGTAAAGATTAAATCTCTATGAACCAATATAGCTTGATTTGCAACAAATTGCGGTGATTAATGATTAAATCTCTATGAACCAATATAGCTTGATTTGCATCAAATTGCAGTCACTAATGATTAAATATCTATGAACCAATATAGCTTGACATGCATCAAATTGCACTCATTAATGATTAAATCTCTATGAACCAATATAGCTTGATTTGCATCAAATTGCAGTCGTTAATGATTAAATCTCTATGAACCACTATAGCTTGATTTGCATTAAATTGCACTCATTAATGATTAAATCTCTATGAACCAATATAGCTTGATTTGCATCAAATTGCAGTCATTAATGATTAAATCTCTATGAACCACTATAGCTTGATTTGCATCAAATTGCACTCATTAATGATTAAATCTCTATGAATCAATATAGCTTGATTTGCATCAAATTACACTCATTAATGATAAAATCTCTATGAACCAATATAACTTGATTTGCATCAAATTACAGTCAGTAAAGATTAGATCTCTATGAACCAATATGGCTTGATTTGTATCAAATTACAGTCAGTAAAGATTAAATCTCTATCAACCAATATAGCTTGATTTGCATCAAATTACAGTCAGTAAAGATTAAATCTCTATGAACCAATATAGCTTGATTTGCATCAAATTGCAGTCATTAATGATTAAAGCTCTATGAACCAATATAGCTTGATTTGCATCAAATTGCAGTCATTAATGATTAAAGCTCTATGAACCAATATCGCTTGATTTGCATCAAATTGCAGTCATTAATGATTAAATCTCTATGAACCAATATAGCTTGATTTGCATCAAATTACACTCATTAATGACTAAATCTCTGTACCAATATAGCTTGATTTGCATCAAATTCCAGTCATTAATGATAAAATCTCCATGAATCATTATAGTTTGATTTGCATCAAATTGCAGTCATTAATGATTAAATCTCTATGAACCAATATAGCTTGATTTGCATTAAGTTGCAGTCATTAATGATTAAATCTCTGTACCAATATAGCTTGATTTGCATCAAATTGCAGTCATTAATGATAAAATCTCTATGAATCATTATAGCTTGATTTGCATCAAATTGCAGTCATTAATTATTAAAGCTCTATGAACCAATATAGCTTGATTTGCATCAAATTGCAGTCATTAATGATTAAAGCTCTATGAACCAATATAGCTTGATTGGCATCAAATTGCAGTCATTAATGATTAAATCTCTATGAACCAATATACCTTGATTTGCATCAAATTACAGTCAGTAAAGATTAAATCTCTATGAACCAATATAGCTTGATTTGCATCAAATTGCAGTCATTAATGATTAAATCTCTATGAACCAATATAGCTTGATTTGCATCAAATTGCAGTCATTAATGATTAAATCTATATGAACCACTATAGCTTGATTTGCATAAAATTGCACTCATTAATGATTAAATCTCCATGAACCAATAAAGCTTGATTTGCATCAAATTGCAGTCATGAATGATTAAATCTCTATGAACCAATGTAGCCTGATTTGCATCAAATTACAGTCAGTAAAGATTAAATCTCTATGAACCAATATAGCTTGATTTGTATCAAATTACAGTCAGTAAAGATTAAATCTCTATGAACCAATATAGCTTGATTTGCATCAAATTGCACTCATTAATGATTAAATCTCTGTGAACCAATATAGCTTGATTTGCATCAAATAACAGTCAGTAAAGATTAAATCTCTATGAACCAATATAGCTTGATTTGCATCGAATTGCAGTCACTAATGATTAAATATCTATGAACCAATATAGCTTGATTGGCATGAAATTGCGCTCATTAATGATTAAATCTCTGTGAACCAATATAGCTTGATTTGCATCAAATTGCAGTCATTAATGATTAAATCTCTATGAACCAATATAGCTTGATTTATATCAAATTACAGTCAGTAAAGATTAAATCTCTATGAACCAATATAGCTTGATTTGCATCAAATTGCAATCACTAATGATTAAATATCTATGAACCAATATGGCTTGATTTGCATCAAATTGCAGTCATTAATGATTAAATCTCTAGTCATTAATGATTAAATCTCTATGAACCAATATAGCTTGATTTGCATCAAATTGCAGTCACTAATGATTAAATATCTATGAACCAATATAGCTTGATTTGCATCAAATTGCAGTCATTAATGATTAAATCTATATGAACCAATATAGCTTGATTTGCATCAAATTGCAGTCACTAATGATTAAATATCTATGAACCAATATAGCTTGACATGCATCAAATTGCACTCATTAATGATTAAATCTCTATGAACCAATATAGCTTGATTTGCATCAAAATGCAGCTGTTAATGATTAAATCGCTATGAACCAATATAGCTTGATTTGCATCAAATTGCACTCATTAATGATTAAATCTCTATGAACGAATATAGCTTGATTTGCAACAAATTGCAGTCATTAATGATTAAATCTCTATGAACCAATATAGCTTGATTTGCATCAAATTGCAATCACTAATGATTAAATATCTATGAACCAATATAGCTTCATTTGCATCAAATTACAGTCAGTAAAGATTAAAACTCTATGAACCAATATAGCTTGATTTGCAACAAATTGCGGTGATTAATGATTAAATCTCTATGAACCAATATAGCTTGATTTGCATCAAATTGCAGTCACTAATGATTAAATATCTATGAACCAATATAGCTTGATTTGCATCAAATTGCAGTCATTAATGATTAAATCTCTATGAACCAATATAGCTTGATTTGCATCAAATTGCAGTCACTAATGATTAAATATCTATGAACCAATATAGCTTGACATGCATCAAATTGCACTCATTAATGATTAAATCTCTATGAACCAATATAGCTTGATTTGCATCAAATTGCAGTCATTAATGATTAAATCTCTATGAACCACTATAGCTTGATTTGCATTAAATTGCACTCATTAATGATTAAATCTCTATGAACCAATATAGCTTGATTTGCATCAAATTGCAGTCATTAATGATTAAATCTCTATGAACCACTATAGTTTGATTTGCATCAAATTGCACTCATTAATGATTAAATCTCTATGAATCAATATAGCTTGATTTGCATCAAATTACACTCATTAATGATAAAATCTCTATGAACCAATATAACTTGATTTGCATCAAATTACAGTCAGTAAAGATTAGATCTCTATGAACCAATATGGCTTGATTTGTATCAAATTACAGTCAGTAAAGATTAAATCTCTATCAACCAATATAGCTTGATTTGCATCAAATTACAGTCAGTAAAGATTAAATCTCTATGAACCAATATAGCTTGATTTGCATCAAATTGCAGTCATTAATGATTAAAGCTCTATGAACCAATATAGCTTGATTTGCATCAAATTGCAGTCATTAATGATTAAAGCTCTATGAACCAATATCGCTTGATTTGCATCAAATTGCAGTCATTAATGATTAAATCTCTATGAACCAATATAGCTTGATTTGCATCAAATTACACTCATTAATGACTAAATCTCTGTACCAATATAGCTTGATTTGCATCAAATTCCAGTCATTAATGATAAAATCTCCATGAATCATTATAGTTTGATTTGCATCAAATTGCAGTCATTAATGATTAAATCTCTATGAACCAATATAGCTTGATTTGCATTAAGTTGGAGTCATTAATGATTAAATCTCTGTACCAATATAGCTTGATTTGCATCAAATTCCAGTCATTAATGATAAAATCTCTATGAATCATTATAGCTTGATTTGCATCAAATTGCAGTCATTAATTATTAAAGCTCTATGCACCAATATAGCTTGATTTGCATCAAATTGCAGTCATTAATGATTAAAGCTCTATGAACCAATATAGCTTGATTGGCATCAAATTGCAGTCATTAATGATTAAATCTCTATGAACCAATATACCTTGATTTGCATCAAATTACAGTCAGTAAAGATTAAATCTCTATGAACCAATATAGCTTGATTTGCATCAAATTGCAGTCATTAATGATTAAATCTCTATGAACCAATATAGCTTGATTAGCATCAAATTGCAGTCATTAATGATTAAATCTATATGAACCACTATAGCTTGATTTGCATAAAATTGCACTCATTAATGATTAAATCTCCATGAACCAATAAAGCTTGATTTGCATCAAATTGCAGTCATGAATGTTTAAATCTCTATGAACCAATGTAGCCTGATTTGCATCAAATTACAGTCAGTAAAGATTAAATCTCTATGAACCAATATAGCTTGATTTGTATCAAATTACAGTCAGTAAAGATTAAATCTCTATGAACCAATATAGCTTGATTTGCATCAAATTGCACTCATTAATGATTAAATCTCTATGAACCAATATAGCTTGATTTGCATCAAATTACAGTCAGTAAAGATTAAATCTCTGTGAACCAATATAGCTTGATTTGCATCGAATTGCAGTCACTAATGATTAAATATCTATGAACCAATATAGCTTGATTGGCATGAAATTGCGCTCATTAATGATTAAATCTCTGTGAACCAATATAGCTTGATTTGCATCAAATTGCAGTCATTAATGATTAAATCTCTATGAACCAATATAGCTTGATTTATATCAAATTACAGTCAGTAAAGATTAAATCTCTATGAACCAATATAGCTTGATTTGCATCAAATTGCAATCACTAATGATTAAATATCTATGAACCAATATGGCTTGATTTGCATCAAATTGCAGTCATTAATGATTGAATCTCTAGTCATTAATGATTAAATCTCTATGAACCAATATAGCTTGATTTGCATCAAATTGCAGTCACTAATGATTAAATATCTATGAACCAATATAGCTTGATTTGCATCAAATTGCAGTCATTAATGATTAAATCTCTATGAACCAATATAGCTTGATTTGCATCAAATTGCAGTCACTAATGATTAAATATCTATGAACCAATATAGCTTGACATGCATCAAATTGCACTCATTAATGATTAAATCTCTATGAACCAATATAGCTTGATTTGCATCAAAATGCAGTTGTTAATGATTAAATCGCTATGAACCAATATAGCTTGATTTGCATCAAATTGCACTCATTAATGATTAAATCTCTATGAACGAATATAGCTTGATTTGCAACAAATTGCAGTCATTAATGATTAAATCTCTATGAACCAATATAGCTTGATTTGCATCAAATTGCAATCACTAATGATTAAATATCTATGAACCAATATAGCTTCATTTGCATCAAATTACAGTCAGTAAAGATTAAATCTCTATGAACCAATATAGCTTGATTTGCAACAAATTGCGGTGATTAATGATTAAATCTCTATGAACCAACATAGCTTGATTTGCATCAAATTGCAGTCACTAATGATTAAATATCTATGAACCAATATAGCTTGATTTGCATCAAATTGCAGTCATTAATGATTAAATCTCTATGAACCAATATAGCTTGATTTGCATCAAATTGCAGTCACTAATGATTAAATATCTATGAACCAATATAGCTTGACATGCATCAAATTGCACTCATTAATGATTAAATCTCTATGAACCAATATAGCTTGATTTGCATCAAATTGCAGTCGTTAATGATTAAATCTCTATGAACCACTATAGCTTGATTTGCATTAAATTGCACTCATTAATGATTAAATCTCTATGAACCAATATAGCTTGATTTGCATCAAATTGCAGTCATTAATGATTAAATCTCTATGAACCACTATAGCTTGATTTGCATCAAATTGCACTCATTAATGATTAAATCTCTATGAATCAATATAGCTTGATTTGCATCAAATTACACTCATTAATGATAAAATCTCTATGAACCAATATAACTTGATTTGCATCAAATTACAGTCAGTAAAGATTAGATCTCTATGAACCAATATGGCTTGATTTGTATCAAATTACAGTCATTAATGATTAAAGCTCTATGAACCAATATAGCTTGATTTGCATCAAATTGCACTCATTAATGATTAAATCTCTATGAATCAATATAGCTTGATTTGCATCAAATTACAGTCAGTAAAGATTAGATCTCTATGAACCAATATGGCTTGATTTGTATCAAATTACAGTCAGTAAAGATTAAATCTCTATCAACCAATATAGCTTGATTTGCATCAAATTACAGTCAGTAAAGATTAAATCTCTATGAAGCAATATAGCTTGATTTGCATCAAATTGCAGTCATTAATGATTAAAGCTCTATGAACCAATATAGCTTGATTTGCATCAAATTGCAGTCATTAATGATTAAAGCTCTATGAACCAATATCGCTTGATTTGCATCAAATTGCAGTCATTAATGATTAAATCTCTATGAACCAATATAGCTTGATTTTCATCAAATTACACTCATTAATGACTAAATCTCTGTACCAATATAGCTTGATTTGCATCAAATTCCAGTCATTAATGATAAAATCTCCATGAATCATTATAGTTTGATTTGCATCAAATTGCAGTCATTAATGATTAAATCTCTATGAACCAATATAGCTTGATTTGCATTAAGTTGCAGTCATTAATGATTAAATCTCTGTACCAATATAGCTTGATTTGCATCAAATTCCAGTCATTAATGATAAAATCTCTATGAATCATTATAGCTTGATTTGCATCAAATTGCAGTCATTAATTATTAAAGCTCTATGAACCAATATAGCTTGATTTGCATCAAATTGCAGTCATTAATGATTAAAGCTCTATGAACCAATATAGCTTGATTGGCATCAAATTGCAGTCATTAATGATTAAATCTCTATGAACCAATATACCTTGATTTGCATCAAATTACAGTCAGTAAAGATTAAATCTCTATGAACCAATATAGCTTGATTTGCATCAAATTGCAGTCATTAATGATTAAATCTCTATGAACCAATATAGCTTGATTTGCATCAAATTGCAGTCATTAATGATTAAATCTATATGAACCACTATAGCTTGATTTGCATAAAATTGCACTCATTAATGATTAAATCTCCATGAACCAATAAAGCTTGATTTGCATCAAATTGCAGTCATGAATGATTAAATCTCTATGAACCAATGTAGCCTGATTTGCATCAAATTACAGTCAGTAAAGATTAAATCTCTATGAACCAATATAGCTTGATTTGTATCAAATTACAGTCAGTAAAGATTAAATCTCTATGAACCAATATAGCTTGATTTGCATCAAATTGCACTCATTAATGATTAAATCTCTATGAACCAATATAGCTTGATTTGCATCAAATTACAGTCAGTAAAGATTAAATCTCTGTGAACCAATATAGCTTGATTTGCATCGAATTGCAGTCACTAATGATTAAATATCTATGAACCAATATAGCTTGATTGGCATGAAATTGCGCTCATTAATGATTAAATCTCTGTGAACCAATATAGCTTGATTTGCATCAAATTGCAGTCATTAATGATTAAATCTCTATGAACCAATATAGCTTGATTTATATCAAATTACAGTCAGTAAAGATTAAATCTCTATGAACCAATATAGCTTGATTTGCATCAAATTGCAATCACTAATGATTAAATATCTATGAACCAATATGGCTTGATTTGCATCAAATTGCAGTCATTAATGATTGAATCTCTAGTCATTAATGATTAAATCTCTATGAACCAATATAGCTTGATTTGCATCAAATTGCAGTCACTAATGATTAAATATCTATGAACCAATATAGCTTGATTTGCATCAAATTGCAGTCATTAATGATTAAATCTCTATGAACCAATATAGCTTGATTTGCATCAAATTGCAGTCACTAATGATTAAATATCTATGAACCAATATAGCTTGACATGCATCAAATTGCACTCATTAATGATTAAATCTCTATGAACCAATATAGCTTGATTTGCATCAAAATGCAGTTGTTAATGATTAAATCGCTATGAACCAATATTGCTTGATTTGCATCAAATTGCACTCATTAATGATTAAATCTCTATGAACGAATATAGCTTGATTTGCAACAAATTGCAGTCATTAATGATTAAATCTCTATGAACCAATATAGCTTGATTTGCATCAAATTGCAATCACTAATGATTAAATATCTATGAACCAATATAGCTTCATTTGCATCAAATTACAGTCAGTAAAGATTAAATCTCTATGAACCAATATAGCTTGATTTGCAACAAATTGCGGTGATTAATGATTAAATCTCTATGAACCAACATAGCTTGATTTGCATCAAATTGCAGTCACTAATGATTAAATATCTATGAACCAATATAGCTTGATTTGCATCAAATTGCAGTCATTAATGATTAAATCTCTATGAACCAATATAGCTTGATTTGCATCAAATTGCAGTCACTAATGATTAAATATCTATGAACCAATATAGCTTGACATGCATCAAATTGCACTCATTAATGATTAAATCTCTATGAACCAATATAGCTTGATTTGCATCAAATTGCAGTCGTTAATGATTAAATCTCTATGAACCACTATAGCTTGATTTGCATTAAATTGCACTCATTAATGATTAAATCTCTATGAACCAATATAGCTTGATTTGCATCAAATTGCAGTCATTAATGATTAAATCTCTATGAACCACTATAGCTTGATTTGCATCAAATTGCACTCATTAATGATTAAATCTCTATGAATCAATATAGCTTGATTTGCATCAAATTACACTCATTAATGATAAAATCTCTATGAACCAATATAACTTGATTTGCATCAAATTACAGTCAGTAAAGATTAGATCTCTATGAACCAATATGGCTTGATTTGTATCAAATTACAGTCAGTAAAGATTAAATCTCTATCAACCAATATAGCTTGATTTGCATCAAATTACAGTCAGTAAAGATTAAATCTCTATGAACCAATATAGCTTGATTTGCATCAAATTGCAGTCATTAATGATTAAAGCTCTATGAACCAATATAGCTTGATTTGCATCAAATTGCAGTCATTAATGATTAAAGCTCTATGAACCAATATCGCTTGATTTGCATCAAATTGCAGTCATTAATGATTAAATCTCTATGAACCAATATAGCTTGATTTGCATCAAATTACACTCATTAATGACTAAATCTCTGTACCAATATAGCTTGATTTGCATCAAATTCCAGTCATTAATGATAAAATCTCCATGAATCATTATAGTTTGATTTGCATCAAATTGCAGTCATTAATGATTAAATCTCTATGAACCAATATAGCTTGATTTGCATTAAGTTGCAGTCATTAATGATTAAATCTCTGTACCAATATAGCTTGATTTGCATCAAATTCCAGTCATTAATGATAAAATCTCTATGAATCATTATAGCTTGATTTGCATCAAATTGCAGTCATTAATTATTAAAGCTCTATGAACCAATATAGCTTGATTTGCATCAAATTGCAGTCATTAATGATTAAAGCTCTATGAACCAATATAGCTTGATTGGCATCAAATTGCAGTCATTAATGATTAAATCTCTATGAACCAATATACCTTGATTTGCATCAAATTACAGTCAGTAAAGATTAAATCTCTATGAACCAATATAGCTTGATTTGCATCAAATTGCAGTCATTAATGATTAAATCTCTATGAACCAATATAGCTTGATTTGCATCAAATTGCAGTCATTAATGATTAAATCTATATGAACCACTATAGCTTGATTTGCATAAAATTGCACTCATTAATGATTAAATCTCCATGAACCAATAAAGCTTGATTTGCATCAAATTGCAGTCATGAATGATTAAATCTCTATGAACCAATGTAGCCTGATTTGCATCAAATTACAGTCAGTAAAGATTAAATCTCTATGAACCAATATAGCTTGATTTGTATCAAATTACAGTCAGTAAAGATTAAATCTCTATGAACCAATATAGCTTGATTTGCATCAAATTGCACTCATTAATGATTAAATCTCTATGAACCAATATAGCTTGATTTGCATCAAATTACAGTCAGTAAAGATTAAATCTCTATGAACCAATATAGCTTGATTTGCATCGAATTGCAGTCACTAATGATTAAATATCTATGAACCAATATAGCTTGATTGGCATGAAATTGCGCTCATTAATGATTAAATCTCTGTGAAACAATATAGCTTGATTTGCATCAAATTGCAGTCATTAATGATTAAATCTCTATGAACCAATATAGCTTGATTTATATCAAATTACAGTCAGTAAAGATTAAATCTCTATGAACCAATATAGCTTGATTTGCATCAAATTGCAATCACTAATGATTAAATATCTATGAACCAATATGGCTTGATTTGCATCAAATTGCAGTCATTAATGATTAAATCTCTAGTCATTAATGATTAAATCTCTATGAACCAATATAGCTTGATTTGCATCAAATTGCAGTCACTAATGATTAAATATCTATGAACCAATATAGCTTGATTTGCATCAAATTGCAGTCATTAATGATTAAATCTCTATGAACCAATATAGCTTGATTTGCATCAAATTGCAGTCACTAATGATTAAATATCTATGAACCAATATAGCTTGACATGCATCAAATTGCACTCATTAATGATTAAATCTCTATGAACCAATATAGCTTGATTTGCATCAAAATGCAGCTGTTAATGATTAAATCGCTATGAACCAATATAGCTTGATTTGCATCAAATTGCACTCATTAATGATTAAATCTCTATGAACGAATATAGCTTGATTTGCAACAAATTGCAGTCATTAATGATTAAATCTCTATGAACCAATATAGCTTGATTTGCATCAAATTGCAATCACTAATGATTAAATATCTATGAACCAATATAGCTTCATTTGCATCAAATTACAGTCAGTAAAGATTAAAACTCTATGAACCAATATAGCTTGATTTGCAACAAATTGCGGTGATTAATGATTAAATCTCTATGAACCAATATAGCTTGATTTGCATCAAATTGCAGTCACTAATGATAAAATATCTATGAACCAATATAGCTTGATTTGCATCAAATTGCAGTCATTAATGATTAAATCTCTATGAACCAATATAGCTTGATTTGCATCAAATTGCAGTCACTAATGATTAAATATCTATGAACCAATATAGCTTGACATGCATCAAATTGCACTCATTAATGATTAAATCTCTATGAACCAATATAGCTTGATTTGCATCAAATTGCAGTCGTTAATGATTAAATCTCTATGAACCACTATAGCTTGATTTGCATTAAATTGCACTCATTAATGATTAAATCTCTATGAACCAATATAGGTTGATTTGCATCAAATTGCAGTCATTAATGATTAAATCTCTATGAACCACTATAGCTTGATTTGCATCAAATTGCACTCATTAATGATTAAATCTGTATGAATCAATATAGCTTGATTTGCATCAAATTACACTCATTAATGATAAAATCTCTATGAACCAATATAACTTGATTTGCATCAAATTACAGTCAGTAAAGATTAGATCTCTATGAACCAATATGGCTTGATTTGTATCAAATTACAGTCAGTAAAGATTAAATCTCTATCAACCAATATAGCTTGATTTGCATCAAATTACAGTCAGTAAAGATTAAATCTCTATGAACCAATATAGCTTGATTTGCATCAAATTGCAGTCATTAATGATTAAAGCTCTATGAACCAATATAGCTTGATTTGCATCAAATTGCAGTCATTAATGATTAAAGCTCTATGAACCAATATCGCTTGATTTGCATCAAATTGCAGTCATTAATGATTAAATCTCTATGAACCAATATAGCTTGATTTTCATCAAATTACACTCATTAATGACTAAATCTCTGTACCAATATAGCTTGATTTGCATCAAATTCCAGTCATTAATGATAAAATCTCCATGAATCATTATAGTTTGATTTGCATCAAATTGCAGTCATTAATGATTAAATCTCTATGAACCAATATAGCTTGATTTGCATTAAGTTGCAGTCATTAATGATTAAATCTCTGTACCAATATAGCTTGATTTGCATCAAATTCCAGTCATTAATGATAAAATCTCTATGAATCATTATAGCTTGATTTGCATCAAATTGCAGTCATTAATTATTAAAGCTCTATGAACCAATATAGCTTGATTTGCATCAAATTGCAGTCATTAATGATTAAAGCTCTATGAACCAATATAGCTTGATTGGCATCAAATTGCAGTCATTAATGATTAAATCTCTATGAACCAATATACCTTGATTTGCATCAAATTACAGTCAGTAAAGATTAAATCTCTATGAACCAATATAGCTTGATTTGCATCAAATTGCAGTCATTAATGATTAAATCTCTATGAACCAATATAGCTTGATTTGCATCAAATTGCAGTCATTAATGATTAAATCTATATGAACCACTATAGCTTGATTTGCATAAAATTGCACTCATTAATGATTAAATCTCCATGAACCAATAAAGCTTGATTTGCATCAAATTGCAGTCATGAATGATTAAATCTCTATGAACCAATGTAGCCTGATTTGCATCAAATTACAGTCAGTAAAGATTAAATCTCTATGAACCAATATAGCTTGATTTGTATCAAATTACAGTCAGTAAAGATTAAATCTCTATGAACCAATATAGCTTGATTTGCATCAAATTGCACTCATTAATGATTAAATCTCTATGAACCAATACAGCTTGATTTGCATCAAATTACAGTCAGTAAAGATTAAATATCTATGAACCAATATAGCTTGATTTGCATCGAATTGCAGTCACTAATGATTAAATATCTATGAACCAATATAGCTTGATTGGCATGAAATTGCGCTCATTAATGATTAAATCCCTGTGAACCAATATAGCTTGATTTGCATCAAATTGCAGTCATTAATGATTAAATCTCTATGAACCAATATAGCTTGATTTGCATCAAATTGCAGTCATTAATGATTAAATCTCTATGAACCAATATAGCTTGATTTGCATCAAATTGCACTCATTAATGATTAAATCTCTATGAACCAATATAGCTTGATTTGCATCAAATTACAGTCAGTAAAGATTAAATCTCTATGAACCAATATAGCTTGATTTGCATCAAATTACAGTCAGTAAAGATTAAATCTCTATGAACCAATATAGCTTGATTTGCATCGAATTGCAGTCACTAATGATTAAATCTCTATGAACCAATATAGCTTGATTGGCATGAAATTGCGCTCATTAATGATTAAATCTCTATGAACTAATATAGCTTGATTTGCATCAAATTGCAGTCGTTAATGATTAAATCTCTATGAACCACTATAGCTTGATTTGCATCAAATTGCACTCATTAATGATTAAATCTCTATGAACCAATATAGCTTGATTTGCATCAAATTGCAGTCGTTAATGATTAAATCTCTATGAACCAATATAGCTTGATTTGCATCAAATTGCACTCATTAATGATTAAATCTCTATGAACCAATATAGCTTGATTTGTATCAAATTACAGTCAGTAAAGATTAAATCTCTATGAACCAATATAGCTTGATTTGCATCAAATTGCAGTCACTAATGATTAAATATCTCTGAACAAATATAGCTTGACTTGCATCAAATTGCAGTCATTAATGATTAAATCTCTATGAACCAATATAGCTTGATTTGCATCGAATTGCAGTCACTAATGATTAAATATCTATGAAACAATATAGCTTGATTTGCATCAAATTGCACTCATTAATGATTAAATCTCTATGAACCAATATAGCTTGATTTGCATCAAATTGCAGTCGTTAATGATTAAATCTCTATGAACAAATATAGCTTGATTTGCATCAAACTACAGTCATTAATGATTAAATCTCTATGAACCACTACAGCTTGATTTGCATCAAATTGCACTCATTAATGATTAAATCTCTATGAACCAATATAGCTTGATTTGCATCAAATTGCAGTCGTTAATGATTAAATCTCTATGAACAAATATAGCTTGATTTGCATCATATTACACTCATTAATGATTAAATCTCTATGAACCAATATAACTTGATTTGCATCAAATTACAGTCAGTAAAGATTAGATCTCTATGAACCAATATGGCTTGATTTGTATCAAATTACAGTCAGTAAAGATTAAATCTCTATGAACCAATATAGCTTGATTTGCATCAAATTGCAGTCATTAATGATTAAAGCTCTATGAACCAATATAGCTTGATTTGCATCAAATTGCAGTAATTAATGATTAAAGCCCTATGAACCAATATAGCTTGATTTGCATCAAATTGCAGTCATTAATGATTAAATCTCTATGAACCAATATAGCTTGATTTGCATCAAATTACACTCATTAATGACTAAATCTCTGTACCAATATAGCTTGATTTGCATCAAATTCCAGTCATTAATGATAAAATCTCTATGAATTATTATAGTTTGATTTGCATCAAATTGCAGTCATTAATGATTAAATCGCTATGAACCAATATAGCTTGATTTGCATTAAGTTGCAGTCATTGATGATTAAATCTCTGTACCAATATAGCTTGATTTGCATCAAATTCCAGTCATTAATGATAAAATCTCTATGAATCATTAGAGCTTGATTTGCATCAAATTGCACTCATTAATCATTAAAGCTCTATGAACCAATATAGCTTGATTTGCATCAAATTGCAGTCATTAATGATTAAAGCTCTATGAACCAATATAGCTTGATTGGCATCAAATTGCAGTCATTAATGATTAAATCTCTATGAACCAATATAGCTTGATTTGCATCAAATTACAGTCAGTAAAGATTAAATCTCTATGAACCAATATAGCTTGATTTGCGTCAAATTGCAGTCATTAATGATTAAATCTCTATGAACCTATATAGCTTGATTTGCATCAAATTGCAGTCATTAATGATTAAATCTCTATGAACCACTATAGCTTGATTTGCATCAAATTGCACTCATTAATGATTAAATCTACATGAACCAATAAAGCTTGATTTGCATCAAATTGCAGTCATTAATGACTAAATCTCTATGAACCAATGTAGCTTGATTTGCATCAAATTACAGTCAGTAAAGATTAAATCTCTATGAACCAATGTAGCTTGATTTGCATCAAATTGCAGTCATTAATGATTAAATCTCTATGAACCAATATAGCCTGATTTGCATCAAATTACAGTCAGTAAAGATTAAATCTCTATGAACCAATATAGCTTGATTTGCATCAAATTACAGTCAGTAAAGATTAGATCTCTATCAACCAATATAGCTTGATTTGCATCAAATTGCAGTCATTAATGACTAAATCTCTATGAACCAATGTAGCTTGATTTGCATCAAATTGCAGTCGTTAATGATTAAATCTCTATGAACCACTATAGCTTGATTTGCATCAAATTGCACTCATTAATGATTAAATCTCTATGAACCAATATAGCTTGATTTGCATCAAATTGCAGTCATTAATGATTAAATCTCTATGAACCAATATAGCTTGATTTGCATCAAATTACAGTCAGTAAAGATTAAATCTCTATGAACCAATATAGCTTGATTTGCAACAAATTGCACTCATTAATGATTAAAAATCTATGAACCAATATAGCTTGATTTGCATCAAATTGCAGTCATTAATGATTAAATCTCTATGAACCAATATAGCTTGATTTGCATCAAATTGCAGTCATTAATGATTAAATCTCTATGAACCAATATAGCTTGATCTGCATCAAATTGCAGTCACTAATGATTAAATATCTATGAACCAATATAGCTTGACATGCATCAAATTGCACTCATTAATGTTTAAATCTCTATGAACCAATATAGCTTGATTTGCATCAAATTGCAGTCGTTAATGATTAAATCTCTATGAACCAATATAGCTTGATTTGCATCAAATTGCACTCATTAATGACTAAATCTCTATGAACCAATATAGCTTGATTTGCATCAAATTACAGTCAGTAAAGATTAAATCTCTATGAACCAATATAGCTTGATTTGTATCAAATTACAGTCAGTAAAGATTAAATCTCTATGAACCAATATAGCTTGATTTGCATCAAATTGCAGTCACTAATGATTAAATATCTATGAACCAATATAGCTTGATTTGCATCAAATTACAGTCAGTAAAGATTAAATCTCTATGAACCAATATGGCTTGATTTATATCAAATTACAGTCAGTAAAGATTAAATCTCTATGAACCAATATAGCTTGATTTGCATCAAATTGCAGTCGTTAATGATTAAATCTCTATGAACCGCTATAGCTTGATTTGCATCAAATTGCACTCATTAATGATTAAATCTCTATCAGCCAATATAGCTTGATTTGCATCAAATTGCAGTCACTAATGATTAAATATCTATGAACAAATATAGCTTGACTTGCATCAAATTGCACTCATTAATGATTAAATCTCTATGAACCAATATAGCTTGATTTGCATCGAATTGCAGTCACTAATGATTAAATATCTATGAAACAATATAGCTTGATTTGCATCAAATTGCACTCATTAATGATTAAATCTCTATGAACCAATATAGCTTGATTTGCATCAAATTGCAGTCGTTTATGATTAAATCTCTATGAACCACTATAGCTTGATTTGCATCAAATTGAACTCATTAATGATTAAATCTCTATGAACCAATATAGCTTGATTTGCATCAAATTGCAGTCATTAATGATTAAATCTCTATGAACCACTATAGCTTGATTTGCATCAAATTGCACTCATTAATGATTAAATCTCTATGAATCAATATAGCTTGATTTGCATCAAATTACACTCATCAATGATTAAATCTCTATGAACCAATATAACTTGATTTGCATCAAATTACAGTCAGTAAAGATTAGATCTCTATGAACCAATATGGCTTGATTTGTATCAAATTACAGTCAGTAAAGATTAAATCTCTATGAACCAATATAGCTTGATTTGCATCAAATTGCAGTCAGTAAAGATTAAATCTCTATGAACCAATATAGCTTGATTTGCATCAAATTGCAGTCATTAATGATTAAAGCTCTATGAACCAATATATTTTGATTTGCATCAAATTGCAGTCATTAATGATTAAAGCTCTGTGAACCAATATAGCTTGATTTGCATCAAATTGCAGTCATTAATGATTAAATCTCTATGAACCAATATAGCTTGATTTGCATCAAATTACACTCATTAATGACTAAATCTTTTTACCAATATAGCTTGATTTGCATCAAATTCCAGGCATTAATGACAAAATCTCTATGAACCAATATAGCTTGATTTGCATTAAGTTGCAGTCATTAATGATTAAATCTCTGTACCAATATAGCTTGATTTGCATCAAATTGCAGTCATTAATGATAAAATCTCTACGAATCATTATAGCTTGATTTGCATCAAATTGCAGTCATTAATCATTAAAGCTCTAGAACCAATATAGCTTGATTTGCATCAAATTGCAGTCATTAATGATTAAATCTCTATGAACCAATATAGCTTGATTTGCATCAAATTACAGTCAGTAAAGATTAAATCTCTATGAACCAATATAGCTTGATTTGCATCAAATTCCAGTCATTAATGATTATATCTCTATGAACCAATATAGCTTGATTTGCATCAAATTGCACTCATTAATGATTAAATCTCTATGAACCACTATAGCTTGATTTGTATCAAATTGCACTCATTAATGATTAAATCTCCATGAACCAATAAATGTTGATTTGCATCAAATTGCAGTCATTAATGATTAAATCTCTATGAACCAATGTAGCTTGATTTGCATCAAATTGCAGTCATTAATGATTAAATCTCTATGAACCAATATAGCCTGATTTGCATCAAATTACAGTCAGTAAAGATTAAATCTCTATGAACCAATATAGCTTGATTTGTATCAAATTACAGTCAGTAAAGATTAAATCTCTATGAACCAATATAGCTTGATGTGCATCAAATTACAGTCAGTAAAGATTAAATATCTATGAACCAATATAGCTTGATTTGCATCGAATTGCAGTCACTAATGATTAAATATCTATGAACCAATATTGCTTGATTGGCATTAAGTTGCGCTCAATAATGATTAAATCTCTATGAACCAATATAGCTTGATTTGCATCAAATTGCAGTCATTAATGATTAAATCTCTATGAACCAATATATCTTGATTTGCATCAAATTGCAGTCATTAATGATTAAATCTCTATGAACCAATGTAGCTTGATTTGCATCAAATTGCACTCATTAATGATTAAATCTCTATGAACCAATATAGCTTGATTTGCATCAAATTACAGTCAGTAAAGATTAAATCTCTATGAACCAATATAGCTTGATTTGCATGAAATTACAGTCCGTAAAGATTAAATCTCTATGAACCAATATAGCTTGATTTGCATCGAATTGCAGTCACTAATGATTAAATATCTATGAACCAATATAGCTTGATTGGCATGAAATTGCGCTCATTAATGATTAAATCTCTATGAACCAATATAGCTTGATTTGCATCAAATTGCAGTCGTTAATGATTAAATCTCTATGAACCACTATAGCTTGATTTGCATCAAATTGCACTCATTAATGATTAAATCTCTATGAACCAATATAGCTTGATTTGCATCAAATTGGAGTCATTAATGGTTAAATCTCTATGAACCACTATAGCTTGATTTGCATCAAATTGCACTCATTGATGATTAAATCTCTATGAACCAATGTAGCTTGATTTGCATCAAATTGCACTCATTAATGGTTAAATCTCTATGAACCAATATAGCTTGATTTGCATCAAATTACAGTCAGTAAAGACTGAATCTCTATGAACCAATATAGCTTGATTTGCATCAAATTCCAGTCATTAATGATTAAATCTCTATGAACCAATATAGCTTGATTGGCATCAAATTGCAGTCATTAATGATTAAATCTCTATGAACCAATATAGCTTGATTTGCATCAAATTGCAGTCACTAATGATTAAATCTCTATGAACCAACCAATATAGCTTGATTTGCATCAGATTACTGTCATTAATGATTAAATCTCTATGAACCAGTATAGCTTGATTTGCATCAAATTGCAGTCATTAATGATTAAATCTCTATGAACCAATATAGCTTGATTTGCATCAAATTGCATTCACTAATGATTAAATCTCTTTGAACCAACCAATATAGCTTGATTTGCATTAGATTGCTGTCATTAATGATTAAATCTCTATGAACCAATATATCTTGATTTGCATCAAATTGCAGTCATTAATGATTAAAGCTCTATGAACAGATAGATTGATTTGTATCAAATTGCAGTCATTAATGATTAAAGCTCTATGAACCAATGTAGCTTGATTTGCATCAAATTGCAGTCATTAATGATTAAATCTCTATGAACCAATGTAGCTGGATTTGCATCAAATTGCAGTCATTAATGATTAAATCTCTATGAACCAATATAGCTTGATTTGCATCAAATTGCAGTCACTAATGATTAAATCTCTATGAACCAACCAATATAGCTTGATTTGTATCAGATTGCTGTCATTAATGATTAAATCTCTATGAACGAGTATAGCTTGATTTGCATCAAATTGCAGTCATTAATGATTAAATCTCTAGGAATAGTTTTCCTGAGCAACTTTACCAAGTATCCGCTGTGTCTTTTTGTAACTGATATTCAGTAATGTACAAGAAACAAACTTTGTTTTTAAGGTTTGCCAGATCAGCTATGGTGTAGTCGTCTTTCTTAGTCAGCTATGGTGTAGTAGTTTTTCAATCAGCCATGGTTTAGTAGTCTTGTGTAGTAGTCTTTCAATCAGCCATGGTTTAGTAGTCTTTCTCAGTCAGCTATGGTGCAGTAGTCTTTTTCAGTCAGCTGTGGTGTAGCAGTCTGTCTTAGTCAACTATGGTGTAGTCTTTCTTAGTCAGCTGTGGTGTAGTAGTCTTTCTCAGTCAACTATGGCATAGTAGTCTTTCTGAACTGTGGTGTAGTAGTCTTTCTCAGTCAGCTGTGGTGTAGTAGTCTTTCAATCAGCTATGGTGTAGTAGTCTTTTAATCAGCTATGGTGTAGTAATCTTTCCCAGTCAGTTATGATGTAGTAGTCTTTCACAGTCAGCTGTGGTGTAGTAGTCATTCTCAGTCAACAGTGGTGTAGTAGTCTTTCTTAGATGTGGTGTAGTAGTCTTTCTTAGCTGTGGTGTGGTTGTCTTTCTTAGTCAGCTATGGTGTAGTAGTCTTAGTCACCTATGGTGTTAGTAGTCTTTCAGGGAGCTATGGTATAGTAGTCTTTCTTAGTCAGCTTGGGTGTAGTAGTCTTCCCCAGTCAGCTATGGTATAGTAGTCTTTGTCAGTCATCTGTTGTGTAGTAGTCTTTCTCAGTCAGCTATGGTGTAGTAGTCTTTCTTAGTCAACTATGGTGTAGTAGTCTTTCTCAGTCAGCTATGGTGTAGTAGTCTTTCTCAGTCTACTATGGTGTAGTAGTCTTTCTTAGTCAACTATGGTGTAGTAGTCTTTCTCAGTCAGCCATGGTGTAGTAGTCTTTCTCAGTCTACTTTGGTGTAGTAGTCTTTCTCAGTCAGCTATGTTGTATTAGTCTTTCAATCAGCTGTGGTGTAGAAGTATCTCACAAGTGTAGTCACTGTATGTGGTGAGATGGAGGATGGCTTGTCAGTTTGAGAGACTGGAAATCCAGAATATGGAACATAAGGTATACTGATTTTTATATATTTTGATCTCAAAGGTTAAAGAACAATAAAGACATGTGTTTGAACATATTTCATTTTAGTCATAGTTATAAGTACAATATTAACAGTTGAACATCATCCACATTAGAAAGATACAGCATATTTATTATAACATTTTGGCAGTTTTACAAACACTTTACAATATATTTGGAAGTTGAACTTGGTATGGCTACAGGAGATCCACCCAGAAACCAGATAGGAATGTAAGTTTCATATGAAACAGCATGACTTCAGGAGATGCATTCATAGACTGGATATTGTGATAAGTTTGGTATGAGACAGTATGGCTGCAGGAGATCCATCCAGAGACTGGTTATTGTAATAAGTCTGGTATGAGGCAGCATGGTTGCAGTAGGTCCACCCTGAGACTGGTTATTGTGATAAGTCTGGAGATACATCTCGAGACTGGTTATTGTGTCAAGTTTGACAAGAGACAGCATGGGTACAGTCGGTCCATCCAGAGACTGGTTATAGTGTCAAGTTTGGTATGAGGCTGACTGGAGGAGATCCATCCAGAGACTGGTTAGTGCAACAAGTCTGGTGATACATTTTGTGATAAGTTTGGTAGGAGACAGTATGGCTGCAGAAGGTCCATCCAGAGACTGGTTATTGTGATAAAATGGATGGAGACAGTTTCTGTTGGTTGTTCCCATGGGTAAAATCTATTTTTCTTGCTACCTAAAAACAGTGCAATAATAATAATAATAATATCTATACGGCTTGATGATAGTTCATATGGAGTGGTTATATATATATATATATATATATATATATATATATATATATATATATATATATATATATATATATATATATATATATATAAATAACTGTTGCAAATTTTTGTAACTATGTATTGTTACTGTTTTATGACATTGGTATATTTATATTACACTACTCTAAGTTTGCCAAAAAATATAATTTGCATGGCCATTATTCTACATATTACTGTAGTGTGCATTCCTCTGAAATTTGTCTGGAACATGTGGCTTGGTTTGGATTGTTTGAATTTGTCTATTTGTTACATGTAGCTAGGTTTGGATTGTTTGAATTTGTCTATTTGTTTCATGTAGCTTGGTTTGGATTGTTTGAATTTGCCTATTTGTTTCATGTGGCTTGGTTTGGATTGTTTGGATTTGTCTATTTGTTTCATGTAGCTTGGTTTGGATTGTTTGAACTTGTCCATTTGTTTCATGTAGCTAGGTTTGGATTGTTTGAATTTGTCTCCAATATGTAGCAAGCATTGGATTGTTTGAATTTGTCTGGAACATGTGGCTTGGTTTGGATTGTTTGAATTTGTCTATTTGTTACATGTAGCTAGGTTTGGATTGTTTGAACTTGTCTATTTGTTTCATGTAGCTAGGTTTGGATTGTTTGAATTTGTCTGGAACATGTAGCTAGTTTTGAACTGTTTGAATTGGTCTGGAACATTTAGCTAGTTTTTGGACTTTTTTGAATTTGTCTCCAACATGTAGTTAGTTTTGGATTATTTAAATTTGTCTGGAACATCTAGCAAGGTTTTGGATTCTTTTAATTTGTCTGGAACATGTAGCTAGATTTGGATTGTTTGAATTTGTCTCCATCATGTAGCTAGGTTTGGATTGTTTGAATTTGTCTGTTTGTTTCATCTAGCCAGGCTTGGATTGTTTGAATTTGTCTGGAACATTTAGCTAGTATTTGAGAACTTTTTAATTTGTCTGAAATGTGCAGCTAGTTTTGGATTGTTTCTTTGTAACTTGCTGTACATTGCCTCAGTTATCTGTGTTGTCTGCACTGTCAGGGCATTCAGAGAGTTTGATATAATGAATAAAGTCAGACAGCTGTGTTGTCTACACTGTCATGGTATTCAGAGAGTGTGATATAAGGAGTAAAGTCAGACAGCTGTGTTGTCTGCCCTGTCATGGTATTCAGAGAGTGTGATATAAGGAGTAAAGTCATACATTTGTGTTGTCTGCACTGTCATGGTATTCTGAGAGTGTGATATAAGAAGTAAAGTCAGACAGCTGTGTCATCTGTATCGTCATGGTATTCTGAGAGTGTGATATAAAGGAGTAAAGTCAGACAGCTGTGTTGTCTGCACTGTCATGGTATTCAGAGAGTGTGATATAAGAAGTCAAGTCAGACAGCTGTGTCATCTGTATCGTCATGGTATTCTGAGAGTGTGATATAAAGGAGTAAAGTCAGACAGCTGTGTTGTCTGCACTGTCATGGTATTCAGAGTGTTTGATATAAGAAGTAAATTCTAACAGTTGTTTTGTCTGCATTGTCACAGTATTGAGAGAGTTTGATATAAGGAGCAAAGTCAGACAGCTGTTTTGTCTGCACTGTCATGGTATTCAGAGTGTTTGATGTAAGGAGTAAAGTCAGACAGCTGGATGAATTGTGACAACTGAATTAATCATCATTATTCCACATAAAGAACTTGTTTATTTTTTGATCTGTCAATCTTATTCCACATACACAACTTTTATACTTGAATCTGTCTTCCTTATTCCACATATAAAACTTATATACTTGAATATGTCACCCTTATTCCATGTATAGAACTTATATACTTGAATCTGTCTTCCTTATTCCACATATATAACTTGTATGTTTGAATCTGTCTTCCTTATTCCACATATATAACTTATATACTTGAATCTGTCTTCCTTATTCCACATATAGAACTTATATACTTGAATCTGTCATCCTTATTCCACATATATAACTTGTATACTTGAATCTGTCTTCCTTATTCCACATATAGAACTTGTATACATGAATCTGTCTTCCTTATTCCACATATAGAACTTATATACTTGAATTTGTCTTCCTTATTCCACATATAGAACTTGTATACTTGAATCCGTCGTCATGATTCCACTTATGGCCCTTTTATAATATACATACCAGTCACCCTTTTTTAACATATATATCATTTGTAATACTTGAATGTCATCCTTATTCTACATAAAGAAGACTAGTAATATAATCAGTTATCTTTATCCCATATACAGTATAGAACATTTGTAATCAGTCATCCGCATACTGCATACAGAATATTGTAATCAGTCATCCATATCCTACATACAGAACATTTGTAATCAGTCATCCATATACTACACACAGAACATTTGTAATCAGTCATCCATATACTACATACAGAACATTTGTAATCAGTCATCTATATACTACATACAGAATATTTTTACTCAGTCATCCACATACTACATACAGAACATTTGTAATAGTCATCTATATATTACATACAGAACATTTGTAAGGAATAAATATTTTTCCACGAGTTCTTATTATTATATCTTGAGCACACAAATAAATGGGTTTAATACATAGATCTTCAGTAGCCATGCTAACAAATTGGCTTGATACATAGATCTTCAGTAGCCATGGTAACACACGGGCTTAATAGACATCTCTTCAGTAGCCTAGTAACACATGGGCTTAATCGATGTCTCTTCAGTAGCTATGGTAACACATGGGCTTAATCAATGTCTCTTCAGTAGCTATGGTAACACATGGGCTTAATAGATGTCTCTTCTGTAGCCATGGTGAAACGGGGGTTTTAATGGATGTCTCTTCAGTAGTCTTGTAACACAGGGGCTCAATAGATATTTCTACAGTAGCAGTGGTAACATATTATTATAGAATCAGCAAGCATTGGCTTATTTGCTTTCTGAATAGGATTACCACAATGATTGTATATATATTTTATTAACTTTGCATAACATTGTAGTTTTGTTACTTTGCAGCATGTTGTTTTGTTTTTTAACTTTGCACAAAATTGTATTTTTTAACTTTGCAGCACATTAGATTTTTTTTAAACTTAGCACAACATTGTAGTTATTTAACTTTGCAGCACATTGTTGTTATTTAACTTTGCACAACATTGTAGTTTTTTAATGTTGCAGCACATTGTTTTTTTTTTAAACTTTGCACAGCATTGTATTTTTTTTAACTTTGCATCACATTGTGTTTTTAACTTTGCAGCACATTGTTTTTTAACTTTGCACAAAATTGTTGTTTTTTTTTACTTTGCAGCACATTGTTTTGTTTTTTAAACTTTGCACAACATTGTAGATTTTTTAACTTTGCAGCACATTATGTTTTTTAACTTTGCACAACATTGTAGTTTTATAAACTTTGCAGCACATTGTTTCGTTTTAAACTTTGCACAACATTGTAGTTTTAACTTTGCAGCACATTGTTTTGTTTTTAACTTTGCATAACATTGTAGTGTTTTAACTTTGTAGCACATTGTTTTTTTTTTAACTTTGCACAACATTGTAGTGTTTTTTTAACTTTGCAGATGATTGTAATTTTTTAAAAACTTTGTAGCACATTGTTTTGTTTTTTAACATTGTAGGACATTGCTGTTTTATAACTGTGCACAATATTGTAGTGTTTTTTTAACTTTGCAGAACATTGTACTTTTTTAATAACTTTGTTCCACATTGTTTTGTTTTTTAACTTTGTAGCACATTGTTGGTTTTTATCTTTGCACAACATTGAAGTGTTTTTGTAACTTTGCAGAACATTGTAGTATTTTTAACTTTGCAGCACATTATGGATTGGACACCATATGAAAATCTCCATTAAACTCTTTTCCATCTTTGCTTTGGTTCATCCTAGAAACATGCTGGCACTGAAGGCAAAAAGATCTCTTGCAGTAAATCTGCTATTTGTCTAAGATCTTTCTAATTGTTCCTATGAACTCTTTGACATGGAAGGCAGTAAATCTGGTAAATGTCTTAGGTCTTTCTAATTGTTCCTATGAACTCTTTGGTATGGAAGGCAGTAAATCTAGTAGATGTCTTAGGTCTTTTTAATTGTTCATATGAACTCTTTGACGTGGAAGACAGACCTACATCTTGCATTGAATCTGATAAATATCTTATGTCTTTCTAATTGGTTCCATTAACCTTAAAATCATTATTAAATCAATGATATACTATGGAGTCTTCATTCCTTGTAATATGTAATACGTTTATTCAATGTTTATGAAAGTTATGTCCTCACTTTCTGTCCTCACTTTCTGGCTCATGCAAATTCACGAACAATAGTTCTGGTGACAATGATAATATGGTCACAATGGATGTTTGGCTCATGTACATTCACCACTGATAGTATGGTCACAATGAATGTTTGGCTCATGTACATTCACCACTGATAATATGGTCACAATGAATGTTTGACTCATGGACATTCACCACTGATAGCATGGTCACAATGAATGTTTGGCTCATGTACATTCACCACTGATAGTATGGTCACAATGAATGTTTGGCTCATGTACATTCACCACTGATAATATGGTCACAATGAATGTTTGACTCATGGACATTCACCACTGATAGCATGGTCACAATGAATGTTTGACTCATGGACATTCACCACTGACAATATGGTCACAATGAATGTTTGGCTCATGGACATTCACCACTGATAGCATGGTCACAATGAATGTTTGGCTCATGTACATTCACCACTGATAGCATGGTCACAATGAATGTTTGACTCATGGACATTCACCACTGACAATATGGTCACAATGAATGTTTGGCTCATGGACATTCACCACTGATAGCATGGTCACAATGAATGTTTGGCTCATGTACATTCACCACTGATAGTATGGTCACAATGAATGTTTGGCTCATTTACATTCACCACTGATAATATGGTCACAATGGACGTTTGGTTCATTGACATTCACCACTGATAGTATGGTCACAATGGATGTTTGGCTCATGTACATTCACCACTGATAGCATGGTCACAATGGATGTTGGGCTCATGTACATTCACCACTGATAATATGGTCACAATGAATGTTTGGTTCATGGACATTCACCACTGATAGCATGGTCACAATGGATGTTTGGCTCATGGACATTCACCACTGATAGCATGGTCACAATGAATGTTTGGCTCATGGACATTCACACTGATGGCATGGTCACAATGAATGTTTGGCTCATGGACATTCACCACTGATAATACGGTCACAGTGGATGTTTGGCTCATGGACATTCACCACTGATAGCATGGTCACAATGAATGTTTGGCTTATGGACATTCACACTGATGGCATGGTCACAATGAATGTTTGGCTCATGGACATTCACCACTGATAATATGGTCACAATGGATGTTTGGTTCATGGACATTCACCACTGATAGCATGGTCACAATGGATGTTTGGCTCATGGACATTCACCACTGATAATATGGTCACAATGGATGTTTGGTTCATGGACATTCACCACTGATAGCATGGTCACAATGGATGTTTGGCTTATGGACATTCACACTGATGGCATGGTCCCAATGAATGTTTGGCTCATGGACATTCACCACTGATAATATGGTCACAATGGATGTTTGGCTCATGGACATTCACCACTGACAGCATGGTCACAATGGATGTTTGGCTCATGGACATTCACCACTGATAATATGGTCACAATGGATGTTTGGCTCATGGACATTCACCACTGATAATATGGTCACAATGAATGTTTGACTCATGGACATTCACCACTGATAGCATGGTCACAATGAATGTTTGACTCATGGACATTCACCACTGACAATATGGTCACAATGAATGTTTGGCTCATGGACATTTACCACTGATAGCATGGTCACAATGAATGTTTGGCTCATGTACATTCACCACTGATAGCATGGTCACAATGAATGTTTGACTCATGGACATTCACCACTGACAATATGGTCACAATGAATGTTTGGCTCATGGACATTCACCACTGATAGCATGGTCACAATGAATGTTTGGCTCATGTACATTCACCACTGATAGTATGGTCACAATGAATGTTTGGCTCATTTACATTCACCACTGATAATATGGTCACAATGGACGTTTGGTTCATTGACATTCACCACTGATAGTATGGTCACAATGAATGTTTGGCTCATGTACATTCACCACTGATAGCATGGTCACAATGGATGTTTGGCTCATGTACATTCACCACTGATAATATGGTCACAATGAATGTTTGGTTCATGGACATTCACCACTGATAGCATGGTCACAATGGATGTTTGGCTCATGGACATTCACCACTGATAGCATGGTCACAATGAATGTTTGGCTCATGGACATTCACACTGATGGCATGGTCACAATGAATGTTTGGCTCATGGACATTCACCACTGATAATACGGTCACAGTGGATGTTTGGCTCATGGACATTCACCACTGATAGCATGGTCACAATGAATGTTTGGCTTATGGACATTCACACTGATGGCATGGTCACAATGAATGTTTGGCTCATGGACATTCACCACTGATAATATGGTCACAATGGATGTTTGGCTCATGGACATTCACCACTGATAGCATGGTCACAATGGATGTTTGGCTCATGGACATTCACCACTGATAATATGGTCACAATGAATGTTTGGTTCATGGACATTCACCACTGATAGCATGGTCACAATGGATGTTTGGCTCATGGACATTCACCACTGATAGCATGGTCACAATGAATGTTTGGCTCAAGGACATTCACACTGATGGCATGGTCACAATGAATGTTTGGCTCATGGACATTCACCACTGATAATACGGTCACAATGGATGTTTGGCTCATGGACATTCACCACTGATAGCATGGTCACAATGAATGTTTGGCTTATGGACATTCACACTGATGGCATGGTCACAATGAATGTTTGGCTCATGGACATTCACCACTGATAATATGGTCACAATGGATGTTTGGCTCATGGACATTCACCACTGATAGCATGGTCACAATGAATGTTTGGCTCATGGACATTCACCACTGATAATATGGTCACAATGGATGTTTGGCCCATGGACATTCACCACTGATAGCATGGTCACAATGGCTGTTTGGCTCATGGACATTCACCACTGATAGCATGGTCACAATGAATGTTTGGCTCATGGACATTCACCACTGATAGCATGGTCACAATGAATGTTTGGCTCATGGACATTCACCACTGATAATACGGTCACAGTGGATGTTTGGCTCATGGACATTCACCACTGATAGCATGGTCACAATGAATGTTTGGCTTATGGACATTCACACTGATGGCATGGTCACAATGAATGTTTGGCTCATGTACATTCACCACTGATAATATGGTCACAATGGATGTTTGGCTCATGGACATTCACCACTGATAGCATGGTCACAATGGATGTTTGGCTCATGGACATTCACCACTGATAGTATGGTCACAATGAATGTTTGGCTCATGGACATTCACCACTGATAATATGGTCACAATGGATGTTTGGCTCATGGACATTCACCACTGATAATATGGTCACAATGAATGTTTGGCTCATGGACATTCACCACTGATAATATGGTCACAATGGATGTTTGGCTCATGGACATTCACCACTGATAGCATGGTCACAATGAATGTTTGGCTTATGGACATTCACACTGATAGCATGGTCACAATGAATGTTTGGCTCATGGACATTCACCACTGATAATATGGTCACAATGGATGTTTGGCTCATGGACATTCACCACTGATAGCATGGTCACAATGGATGTTTGGCTCATGGACATTCACCACTGATAGTATGGTCACAATGAATGTTTGGCTCATGGACATTCATCACTGATAATATGGTCACAATGGATGTTTGGCTCATGGACATTCACCACTGATAATATGGTCACAATGAATGTTTGGCTCATGGAC
Source organism: Sinohyriopsis cumingii (assembly GCA_028554795.2). Classification (NCBI taxonomy): domain Eukaryota; kingdom Metazoa; phylum Mollusca; class Bivalvia; order Unionida; family Unionidae; genus Sinohyriopsis; species Sinohyriopsis cumingii. The sequence goes on from CM068824.1 coordinate 100,650,266, forward strand.
ATTCACACTGATGGCATGGTCACAATGAATGTTTGACTCAAGGACATTCACCACTGACAATATGGTCACAATGAATGTTTGGCTCATGGACATTCACCACTGATAATATGGTCACAATGGATGTTTGGCTCATGGACATTCACCACTGATAGCATGGTCACAATGAATGTTTGGCTCATGGACATTCACCACTGATAGCATGGTCACAATGAATGTTTGACTCATGGACATTCACCACTGACAATATGGTCACAATGAATGTTTGGCTCATGGACATTCACCACTGATAATATGGTCACAATGGATGTTTGGCTCATGGACATTCACCACTGATAGCATGGTCACAATGGATGTTTGGCTCATGGACATTCACCACTGATAGCATGGTCACAATGGATGTTTGGCTCATGGACATTCACCACTGATAATATGGTCACAATGAATGTTTGGCTCATGGACATTCACCACTGATAATATGGTCACAATGAATGTTTGACTCATGGACATTCACCACTGACAATATGGTCACAATGAATGTTTGGCTCATGGACATTCACCACTGATAGCATGGTCACAATGAATGTTTGGCTCATGGACATTCACCACTGATAATATGGTCACAATGGATGTTTGGCCCATGGACATTCACCACTGATAGCATGGTCACAATGGATGTTTGGCTCATGGACATTCACACTGATGGCATGGTCACAATGAATGTTTGGCTCATGGACATTCACCACTGATAATATGGTCACAATGAATGTTTGGCTCATGGACATTCACCACTGATAGCATGGTCACAATGGATGTTTGGCTCATGGACATTCACACTGATGGCATGGTCACAATGAATGTTTGACTCATGGACATTCACCACTGATAATATGGTCACAATGGATGTTTGGTTCATTGACATTCACCACTGATAGCATGGTCACAATGGATGTTTGGCTCATTGACATTCACCACTGATAGCATGGTCACAATGAATGTTTGGCTCATGGACATTCACCACTGATAGCATGGTCACAATGGATGTTTGGCTCATTGACATTCACCACTGATAGCATGGTCACAATGGATGTTTGGCTCATGGACATTCACCGCTGGTAGCATGGTCACAATGGATGTTTGGCTTATTGACATTCACCACTGATAGCATGGTCACAATGAATGTTTGGCTCATTGACATTCACCACTGATAGCATGGTCACAATGGATGTTTGGCTCACGTACATTCACCACTGATAATATGATCACAATGAATGTTTGGCTCATGTACATTCACCACTGATAGCATGGTCACAATGGATGTTTGGCTCATGGACATTCACCACTGACAATATGGCCACAATGAATGTATGACATAACTCGGATTACAGCATGGAACAGAGTAGATAACATGTATGACATAACTTTGATTACAGAATGGAACAGAGTAGATTACATGTATGACATAACCTGGATTGCAGAATGGAACAGAGTAGGGGACAAGTATGACATAACCTAGAGTACAGCATGGAACTAAGTAGATGACAGGTATGGCATAATCTAGATTACAGCATGAAAAAGTGTAATTGAAAAGCTGATTACTGTATATAACTTTGATTTGAGCATGGCACAGGCTGTAAGTATGACATAACCTATATTCCAGTTTATGTGTATTTAATTTGCATAATTTGTTCGTTTTTTAACATTCTAAATGTACTTCAAATAAAACTAGAATTTGAAGAATTTCTTTCATTCTAGAGCAGATCCGTTGACCAAACTTTATGGATTCTAGAGAACATCCCTTGACCAAACTTAGTGTATTCTGTAGCACATTACTTGACCAGACTTTGTGGATTCTAGATCACATCCCTTGACCAGACCTTGTGGACTCTAGAGCACATCCCTTGACCAGACTTTGTGTATTCTAGAGCATATCCATTGACAAGGCTTTGTGTATTCTAGAGAACATCCCTTGATCAAACTTTGTGGATTCTAGAGCACATCCCTTGAACAGACTTTGTGTATTCTAGAGCACATCCCTTGACCAGACTTTGTGGATTCTAGAGCACTTCCCTTGAACAGACTTTGTGGATTCTAAAGCACACCCCTTGACCAGACTTTGAGGATGACTTGTTCTTATGGTGCTAAAGCATCCTGTATATTCTGTGGCCTAGACGTCAAAGGTCATCCTTATGATAGGACTAATAAGACCAAAATAGTTTCTGCGCAGAAAGGTTATGTCGAGACTACATACCGTGACAAATGGTCTAGGTCATTGGTCATTAATCTCCCAAGTTAGCCATTCCCTATCACTTTCCATGCTGAGGTCAATTAAACATGGGACAGACATATATTAACCTCCCAAGGTAGCCATGCGCCATCATTTTCCATGATGATGTCAGTTATCGTATATACTCGCGTATAACCCGAATAATATAGGAACAAATAAAGGCCTGGAAGAAGGGCGGTCGGCTTATCAATGCCTAAACTTGACAGTTTTTAGGTCTTTATGTTGACTACTGTAATGTCTGTAAATCTTGGGACACGAAACAATATTTTTTCCTTGTCGGAAGAAATAGGCATGTAGCATAAGAGTGACTTTCGGTGACCCGACAATTATTAAACTGCTACATAGTACTGTGCTTGTTTTTGTTATTATTTTGCATGTGCATATTTTCTGATTTCTCCAACATGAAGCTAAATAAAGCTAAATAAAGGTAAAAACAGACTTCATAATTCGCGGGCCGGTTGAGTTTACCATGGGGACCATGCTGAACTATAATGTACAGTTCTTGCACAGTGCAAAGCGTTAATGGCGTCACATAAATCCTTACTTATTCCCAAACATATTAGATGCAGAGTTTGCTTTATTCATTGTTTCGACCAAATTGCATTCTTCCAGAGAGCATTTCAGCTTGTCCTTAATAGCTGTTTCGTTCACTTTGAATCACGCGCTCACGAGTTACTCATTTTCAAACAACGTTCTACACTCAGGGTTCCCACGCTACCGAGAAATTTGGGAAAACGTCGGGAGAAATGATTTTTTTTCTTCCCGACCGTGAAAAGTCCTGGAATTTCGCAAATATTAATGAAAGTCGGGAAAACCCGGGAATTTTCCGTCACCACTTGAAGCCCGAAACAATCACGTAATTGAGTCGTAACTAAACTGATCGTGAGTTAAATATATCGAGTTCTAACCAGAATATTCGGAGGGTGCAGTATGGATTAATTGGTTGCTTGCAATAAACATATATGCTGAGTAAATCCAAACGCCCAGTGGATTAGATTCGTCTGGTACACTTTTATTTTCAAAGTCAGCTCAATATCCGTATATTTCCTTACATGGAAGGTATGAAAACCAATCTAGCATCACAAAAGACCAACATGGTGGTGGCAAAGCGTAGCCGCTTACCGGATGGCCTAGCAAACGTTAAACGTTTCTACATCGAATGATATATGCATGTAATCGATATGAAAATGATTTTCTCAAAAATTGTGAGTAGTAAAATCGTTATGTCATTAATCTGCTGAAAGACAAGATAAAACCACGTCGTTGATGAAATGCGACCTGGTGCTCGCAATTTGCATTGCTAGTCGCATGAGTAGTGTACACAAATCTAACAACACACCTTTTCAAATGTTGTAGAGAAAACAATTATATAAAAAATGGTATGAAAGTCGTATTTTGGTTGTAATAAGAATACAAAAACGAAAGAACACGAAATTCTTCATATATATATATATATATATATATATATATATATATATATATATATATATATATTCCGAAAACAACTTTTGGAGTATTGTTGTATCACGTGACTGCCACGTTGGCATATGATCTCTGCTTAATAAATCAGACTGGCCAGATTGCTGGTTTCACAAAAGTATCTGACCTTCATTTAATATAATTGAAATTCTGTACAACAACATTAAGTAATGCAAATGGCGAGTACTGGGTCAGGTTTCATCTACGCCGTAGTTTCGTCTTGTTTGACTGCGGATTAACGACATAACGATTATAATACTTGCCATTTCTGAGAAAAGAAATAATTTTCCTATTGATTTCATGCAGGCATGAGTCGATATTACAAAAGTTTAAATTTTCTAGGCCCTCAGGTAAGCGACTACCATATGTCGCTAACGCAAGGTGGCGGCAAATTCCAAATTTTCTATATGCAGTTGCAATGACATCACACCCCAACCTAAATGTCCAAATATGAAAAATGGGGTGGGAATATTAGGAGGAAACTCGGATTAAAAAACGGACTTCTAATCGTTTTAAGCCAACTTTGTAGTCCAAATTGTTGAATCTCAGAGCTGAAATGAGAAATTGTCCTTTGTATTACCACCATGTCGGCCAATTCTGTGCGTCGGGTAATTATGCGCAACGATACGTCATTTCTGTAAACATTGGAGCACGTGTTATTTGTTGCCAAAAATTAATTTTGTATCAAGAAAGAAAGATAGTACTTTAATTAAGAAACGTGATACTCATAAAGTGTACAAAAATGTCCCACATTTCGACTCGAAATGCATATAAAAATGTGATTTCTAAATGTCAATATGAAGACCCACTCCATGACCTTCTCGAATCTGTAACCCAGAAAATCCTATTTACTATGTATCTGTTAGAATCATACAAATAAATACATTTTATAAAAGATGGAAATGTATACCTTTAAACATTATGCATCTTAATCAAAGTTTCAAATTTTGCAAGAAGTTGTCCCACAAGTATATAATTGTCTGCTACCCAACATGTCAGCTTGCCTCTAGAACGGGATTCTCACAAAATTTCCCGGCTTATAGTCTGTTTCTAAATTCGTTAGTAATTTTTTCCCATAAACAAGACGTTGTAAATACATTACACCTTATGCATTGTTGTTTCTCTTCCACATAATAGCTTACTTTAAAAAAAAATATTGAATTTTACTAATTTTTTTACAAGATCGGTTTACTTGGCTTAATATCGCTTGTCATATATTGGCATTGTTACGTTGAATTTTGTAAAACTAGCTATAAATCTGATCAAATTATTCGACTGAGCTGCTGACAGAAGCAGTCCAAAGTAATGTATTTCATTTATGTAGCCCGATGGATAAACATTACATCTTTTCAAAGCTGTGCGCAGAATTGGCCGACATATCGCGTTTCATGAAAACACGGTGCTGGTATCATGTGTGTCCAAAACTAATATTATTTTGAACAGAATATTGTGGTGACAATTGCCTCTTTTCAAATGGTAAGCATTGCAGTATTTTATTTTCGTCAATGGTTCGAATTTGGTATGCGTTTTGCTTCAGTATTGGAGACTGATAACTTAGGTGCGCAGAAATGCCCGGCAGCATTGTATATATTAAAAAACGATACGAGCTCCTGTATCAATACATGTTTGGGGATTGGTTTAAGGAATTACAAGAAGACAAGTTGATTTTACGGAAAATTCAGTCCTTGTTTACACAACAGTATATAATTCTGAAGGTCTTTTGTCAAGATTTAAATCAACCCTTTTGAAAATGGTTTTTGAAATGATGGATTTTTAACCTGATCGTTTTAAGGAGATTAGGTTGTTTGAAAAATCTCATTTGGGATTTTATTGTCACATACAAATTCAGGGTTAAACTCTTTTCGTTACAAGGCAGTGTTTTAATTATTTGCTTTTATTTTTCTTTTTCATACCGTAACAGAAAATGCTACTTTCTATGAGATGCATATATATTGCTATATAATTCTTTAAAATAAAATGTTTGAAAGGAAACAAAAGATAATGTATGTTTATTATATCACTTAGCAACATAATACAGCAAAATAAAGTTAGAATGTTTATTCTGTACATTGAAATGACTTCACATGACAATTTATAGGAATATAATCAAACTTGTTTCGTGTGATACATTTTGTGATTTTGTACATGATCATGTTTTCTGTCTTCGATGTTTGTGGAGAGTCTTGAAAGAGAAACGTATTTAGATTTAGAAAATGCATGTTTTATAATCAAAAATATTCTTTAATTCCATTCAGTAATGGTCGTTTGTGAACCTTGAAAAAAGTAATTTCATCCTGGAAAAAACCTGGTATTGAACTGGAAATTTATCGTTAGAAAAGTGTGTGAACCATGTACACTACTGTGTGTTACGCAAGCACCATCAATTGATTGGCAAATAAAGGATTCCCAGTTTTGTTGAATAAAGGTACCAAAATAGCCAACCTCATGGTACCTTTCATGTGGCAACTATTTTCCCCTCATTTTGTATATCCGACCTTATTCCCTCATTGTGAAGTCGTAAAACATTTAGTATTGTTTATTATAAAACATATATTTTGTATCAGTGTTTTAAGGACAGATTTGCTGCGTGGTATGTATTTTCATTCCTTCTTTTAATTTAACGATGGTAGTTATCATTGGTATGTACGGTATAAAAGTGCCAGGTGTTCACTCGTGTAAATTTCTCTCTAGGGAATGGCGCTATAGCGGATGGAGTTACAGAATTCGAAGTGATCATTCTTAGGATTGAAATTAATTGTGGACGATTTTATTGTTGTGGTTTACTTTTTTGTTCTGGTTTATGTTTTATTTTTTATATTATTGTAGAGGTAAAAAAATCATTAATTTACGTGAATAATGTTTGCACTTAACATTCTATTTAGTGAAGAAGCGAATTCTTTATAGTAAAGTAATTTTGTCGTCACAACAATAATTCCCAGGTGATATAACAGAACATGTAGGACTTTTCTTGTTTAGAAGAAATGAAAATCGAAGACATAAAGTAATAATCGGGAGTTCTCTGCAAAATTCTGAAGATATTATGTAATCATGAAGTAGGCGTGGAGCGACCCAAAAAATCGGGAGTTTTTTTTCCCTCTCGGCGTGAAAGTTGACAGGTATGGTGCAAGGTCGCTTTCATCAAAGCAAACTACAATCAACTTTTATGGTATTAGCATCGAACCGTATTGTTTTTGTTCGTTGCGTTGTCATACTGGGATTACATTTTAAATAGTTAAGCATTTACAATTTCAAAGCAAAGTGAAAACGTAATTGCCTGTGCACTGATATAAAATGTCCAATGCAATAATGCATAAAACAAATAATAATCTAGTCAGTAGGGAGATGTGGTGTTACAGCAACTCGCAAATGCTAAATTAATGTCATCGTTCATCAAATTATACACAAATCTAAATTAGGCAGAAGCAATAAGAAAACAGAAAATTAAATAAATTACTTTTCAAACAAGTTATACCATTACTTTTTAATAATCATTCATGCAATCTCGAAATAAGTATACATGTATTTTTAAAAAAATATGACTGTGCCAAAATAAATGCATTTAGAACTTACCTCGTGCATCTTGAGGTGTCTTGGAGTTGTAGGTCGGCTTATACGCGGGTTATGCACTTTTTAGTGTTTCTACCTTTTCAGTTTGGGGGTCGGCTTATACCTGAAAGGGCTTATACGCGAGTATATACGGTAAACATGGGACAGACATAATAATCTACCCAAGTTAGCCATTCCCTATCAGTTTCCATGCTGAGGTCAATTATACTTGGGACAAACAAAGTAATCTCTTAAGTTAGCCATGCCCTATCAGTTTCCACACTGAGGTCAGTTATACATGGGACAGACATAGTAATCTCCCAAGTTAGCCATGCCCTATCAGTTTCCACACTGAGGTCAGTTATACATGGGACAGACATAGTCATCTCCCAAGTTAGCCATGCCCTATCAGTTTCCACATTGAGGTCAGTTATACATGTGACAGACATAGTCATCTCCCAAGTTAACCATGCCTATCAGTTTCCATGCTGAGGTCAGTTATACATGGGACAGACATAGTAATCTCCCAAGTTAGCCATGCCCTATCAGTTTCCACACTGAGGTCAGTTATACATGGGACAGACATAGTAATCTCCCAAGTTAACCATGCCTATCAGTTTCCATGCTGAGGTCAATTATACATGGGACAAACAAAGTAATCTCTTAAGTTAGCCATGCCCTATCAGTTTCCACACTGAGGTCAGTTATACATGGGACAGACATAGTCATCTCCCAAGTTAACCATGCCTATCAGTTTCCATGCTGAGGTCAGTTATACATGGGACAGACATAGTCATCTCCCAAGTTAGCCATGCCCTATCAGTTTCCATGCTGAGGTCAGTTATACATGGGACAGACATAGTAATCTCCCAAGTTAGCCATGCCCTATCAGTTTCCACACTGAGGTCAGTTATACATGGGACAGACATAGTAATCTCCCAAGTTAACCATGCCCTATCAGTTTCCATGCTGAGGTCAATTATACATAAATTACTAGACCTCTGATACTGACGTGCAAATAAGTACAGCAGTGTGGTTTGCTAGGAGTATGCAGGTAGATAAACACCTTTAGGTTTCGGTTTCTCGTCAGACTAGCGCCAGAGAGAATTTTAATTCATAAATGGCATGAATGACGCATTAATTACATCAAGGCGCAGCAAGACGAGTTTTCAATAAGTATGACAATATGGACTCTTGTCTATACAATTATAAATAATGTAAATTGGTTTTAGATTGTAATTGACTCTTGTCCGAACAATTAGGAATAATTTAAATTGTTTTTTTTTTTTCTAATGGACTATTGTCTGAACATTTAGGAATAATGTACAACATAGACAACAACAATGCAGGAAAAAGGGACACACACGTAGACAAAGACAAAAAAATAAAGAAGATCAGGAAATAAGAAGGAAGAGACAAGACACCACGAGGACAGAGAATAAGGAAGACGCTAGAAAAGGAAGGAGAAAAAACCAACAGGAAAGAAGAAGGGGGAAGACAACAATTAAAGAATACGAATTTATCGGGAAAGACGACGTCAAAGAAGGGCCCATTATCCTGCCTGCTACTAAAACAGAAAGAAATTGCCACCCCAAATAAAATAAAATCAATGTCCAAACCACAAGACAAGGAAAATACACCCCTCCCCCCACACACATTGGAGCGTAAGATACAATCTGTAGCAGATAATTATAGAACTCCTGACATATAACCCAGAAAAAGGACATACACATATACAGCACACATTCTAGCACTCGTAGTAAAAGGCCCGAAAAAAGGACATACACAGCTATAGCACACACTTTTTGGCACTCGTAGTAGAAGGCCCGAAAAAGGACACGTACATCTGTAGCACACACAGTATAACATAAATAGCATCGTATCCAGTACAAAGGAAATGTACATCTATAGCACACACATTATAGCACTCATGGTAAAAGGCCCGAAAAAAGGACATACACAGCTATAGCACACACATTATAGCATTCGCAGTAGAAGGCCCGAAAAAAGGACACGTACATCTATCTATAGCATACATACAGTATAGCACAAATAGCATCATATCCAGCACAAAGGACATGTATATCAGTTGAACACATAGTAGAGAGCCTGAATAAATGACATGCACACTTATAGTATACACACACACACACACACACACAGTATAGCATGCACAGCATAATATACAGCACAAAGGACATGTACCTGTATAGCACACACAGTATAGCACTCGTAGTAGAAGGCCCGAGAAAAGGACACGTACATCTATATATAGCACACACACAGTATAGTATAAATAGCATCATATCCAGCACAAAGGACATGTACATCTATAGCACATAGTACAGCACTCATAGAGAGCCCGAAAAAATGACATGCACATTTATAGTACACACACACATACACACACAGCATAGCATAAATAGCATAATATTCAGCACAAAGGACATGTACCGGTATAGCACTCATAATAGAAGGCCCGAAAAAGGACATGTACATCTATAGCACACACAGTATAGCACTCATAGTAGAGAGCCCGAGAAAGGGCTTGCACATCTATAGCACACACAATATAGCATAAATAGCATATTATCCAGCACAAAGGACATGTACATCTATAGAACATAGTATAACACTCATAGTAGAATGCCCGAAAAAAAAAGACATTCATATATACAGCACACGCCCAGTATAGCACACATAGCATAAAACCCGGAAAAAGGGCATGCACATCTATAGCACACAAACACACACACACACACACTATATTATTCATAGTAAAAGACCCACAGAGAGGACAAGTACATCTATAGCACACATAAATAGTTTAGCACACGCAGCATAAAGCCCAGAAACAGGATATACATCTATAGCATACACACAGTAAAGCACAAATAGTATAAGACCCAGAAAAAGGACATGTACATTTTTCCCACACACAGTATCAGACTCGTAGGACACATAAGACCCAGAAAAAGGACATGCACATCTATAGCACACACACACACACACACACACACACACACAGCATAGCACACATAGCATAAAACAGACAAAGGACATGCACATCTAAAGAACACACAGTATAACACGCATAGTATAAAACGCAGAAAAAGGACATCACGTCAGTATCACACACACGCACAGCATAAGACTCGTACCACACAAAAGACCCAGAAAAAGGCATGCACATATATAGCACACACACACACACACAGCATAGCAAGCTCATGCAAAACATTGCACTTCACCTCCCCCTCCAAAAAACTCAGAAAAATATAGAAAACACAAAAAGATTGTCAAATACAGATGTCATTCTGACTTAAGAAGGCCCTCTTTAAGGCGAAAACTTTGTGGCCCTGTAAAACAAATCGGACTGGCATGCTGCTGGTGACATCACCTAACGGAGACGAGAAAACCAAATCAAGATCACAACAATTATACGACCGCCATGAGCCAACCTCATTTGTATCTTTCCGGAAAACAATAAGTATGCTCAGTACAAGAGACGAAACAAAGTACTTTTAGGAAAATTCGCAACTCCAGTATTTTATCCGGGAATGTAACCATTGCATTTTTCGGCGTTAGGGTAGTGAGCGAACAAATAAATAGGTAACTAGGCATAGAGTCAATATAACACGTGTAGCAGTTGAAATGCAAAATAGAGGGTGAATGGACGGAGAAAGGATAAGAACTTGGACCCGGCGAGCGGAGGATGCGAAATCCCAAAGACTCATTTCTCTACCGGAGGCAGGACGAGTGTCGGTTATGTTGGCGTCCATTATTCACTGGCTTGCTTAGGCGGCAATTATAATAAACGGATAATCAGAAAAATTAATCAGTGCGCAAACTTCACAAATTAAGGGGTCGCGCAGGTCAATAAACGACTTAAATTCAAAGCAGCAGCATCGTGTGTGTGTGTGTGTGTGTGTGTGTGTTTACTGAATGACACAGTTGTTAAGAAAAATCTAACACGCAGGTTATATATACATATGGGACCCTGAATTCGGTAATCTCCAACACGACTATAACATTGACTTAGGTATAAACTATTATATGCAGGTGTTCAGATGTGAACAATATTATCGCCAAATATATTTTATGAATGGGGAAGCCAGTCTAACTTAATCGATAAGTCTTCAATATACGTAGTTTGATATATCAGGCAGCAGAGGGGGCGATTCCGACAACTTTATTGAAGGTTCCAAATGCCGAAATAAACCTTCCTAAAAAGAGTTTAACGACCTTCAAATCAAAATGAACTAACTTTTTGAGGTTTCCCGAGAGTCCCTCGAAGAGTCCCTCGAAAGTTAGTTCATTTTGATTTTTTGCCTGAAAACTCATCAATAGCGTTGGATTACAAAAAACGAACCAACTTCTTGTCGTGCCCTCTCTGCTGCTATAAATTAAATCATTATTATATCAAATAATGGCAAACATCGGAGAAACATATACCACTAAATTAACACGACAGCGACTAGAAACAATCAAATATTTCTTCCTGTTCGTGATTCTGTAAGACAAAACTTCAAGAACGTCAAGAAGCACAAGTTGAATTTGTTACAGGTACAGAACAGTTATTTAAACCCATTACAGCGGTTACTAAAAAAGCTATATGGGGAGGTATTAAGGATGAGGAGGAGAGGAAGAAGGGTATTCTTCCAGTATTAAAACAAACCGCTGAGCAAACTGAAAAAATAGCAGCGAAAACTAAACAAACAAAGAAGATTTTACGAGCACTTCCAACTGAGATGGCTGCCGCACGACCTCAACCTAAAGAAGAAGAAGAAGCACCTGAAGGTGCTGTTGGTGAAGAACCAAAAAAGGGAAAAAAGGAACTGGTTTTATGGAGAAATTTACTGAAAAGGTATACAAGGAATAAAAGAAATTCTATCAATGAAACCTAATGAAATAGTCGAGTCTGGTGCGTTTGCTGCTCAAAGTTATTATTCAAGATCAAAATTTTTAAAACCCGGATATGCTAAAGATGTAAGTCGTGGTAATGGATTGATTGGGTGTTTAAAATAAATCAAAATATTGATCAGATAAACAAACGAGAAGTATTTTATACCACATATTTGTCAGGAGTAAACAAATATGATAAAATCATGCAAAAACAGAAACAAGAACAAGAACAAGAGCGATAACAGAAACGAAAAGAAAGGGAACAAAAGCGGGAACAGAAAGAAAAAAAAAAAAAACAAGAGCAAGAAAAAAAAAAGAAGAAAAAAAAAACAGAAACAAAAGCGAGAACGGAAACAAAGACACCAACAAGGTCCTTCCTATCAACTTCCTCCTCCATTGCAACAAACGGAAACAAATGAAGTACCAGAAGAAGAATTGGTGTTACTGGTAGTGGTTTGGGAGGTGGTCTTGTTTGTTCTAACAATATCCTCGATGACGTGCAACGGTCAGAAGTTCTCATAGGAAGAAAACGAGCTGCAAATAACTCACCAGAAATAATTAATGAAGCAGCTGATATTTGTCGACGATTATTTCATGGTGGTATCATGGACCACAATATTTACCTGGAACTCATCGATGAAATCGCGGACAGTGACTAGTTGTCACAGTGATTAGATGAATAAATAATTAAATAAAGATGATCATACACAATTCTCATCGTAGACCAATCATGGTCAGGGCGGTAAATTCACAATTACCAGTTTATAGGATGACTTACAGAAATGGACTTGGTGATGTTGTTCAGGGGTTATTCACAAGGATAGCCCACAAAGCAATGCCAATTGCAAAACAATTATCGATGAAAGTTATTGATGTTATTCGTGATAAAGCTCATGGTGCTGTTGGTGATCTTGCTGTTAAAGCATTCTTGGCAATCAAAGATAGATTAGCAAGATTAATACGACGAAAACCACCACCAGTCAAATTACCCAGTACTGAAGTTATGCCCGCAAATGTCAGTAAAGCAATAAATCAAGTCGCAAATCAAAAACTAGCAACCTTGATGAATCAAGGGACTGATATCAGGAAGTGGTCTTCGTTTTAGACGATAACAAATTATAATAAAATGTTTAAACGTAAATCCGACACAGCGTTTGACATTGCCGAACTGGTTCTTAAATTTGTATCAGTGCGTGATTTTCAGTATTATTCTTACGACGCAATATCGCCAGATCAGCGTGGACGAATTGAATTACAAGTTCAAGATACAAGTAGATATTTCTTACCCGCTGAAGCATTTATTGAAGTAGAAGGTGAAATTATAAGAACAGATGATACAGAATACTGAAATAATGTTAAAATCGGTTTTGTTAATAATGGAATGATGGCCTTGTTTGAAAGTGCTACGTATATGATTGACTGAAAAAAATTGAATCAATTGAAAATAATGTTGATGTAGCTACAACAATAATATTTTTGGCAAGATATTCTGATGATTATACAAGATCAGCTGGTCCGTCAATGATGTTTTCTAAAGACACTTCTAATTTTCCTAATAACGATCAATACATTATAAGACGACCAAGAAACAATGCCAACAACGCTGACTTTGACGTATGGCCGGTGGTTCATGGTGCTAATACAGAATTTAATTTATGATTTACAACACGTAAATTAATGTTGAGTGGTGATCGTAGAAGATTTTCATGTGCAATTCCGCTGTCACATATGTTTGGATTTTGTAGAGATGTTAGAAAAGTAATTTTTGGAGCAAAACATACAGTTGTGCTTTTTAGGAAAGGTACTGACGATGATGCTATCTGGCGACCTATGGGTGATGCTGGTAAAGTAATACTGACAAAACTTTCGTTGTGGATGCCGGTAATGACTCCGGTAATTACTGAAGAACAGCGATTACTTTTATTTACATGGCATATAGCATCACAACTTGATGTTTCTGCACCACGACATATTTTCATTGCTTTTCAAGACAGAACACGATTGAACTCACAAACACGGAGTCATATGATATTTGATAAACTTGGTGTTTCTGAAGTTTCCTTAAGAATAAACGGACATCAAGAACCATCTGAGAACATACTGTTAGATTTTAATACTAATCATGTTGCACGCGTATATCATCGTTTGACGAAATATCTAGGACGTGATCTAAATATAGATACTGGCTTACAAATATCACAGTTAGATTTTACAACATATTATCCAATCTATTACTTTTCACTGGAACATCTTGATTTAGTTAAACAATCTTTCGTTGATATACACTTTCGAGCTACTGTAAACCCTGGTGGTGGTGTTAATTACAGAGCAATCGCAGTTATCCTCAGCGATAAAGCAATGTTACTTGAAGGTGTTGGTGGGCGAATGAGAGTTATTGATGCACCAGTAGAAAACATGTAGACAATTAGACCAACCATGCTATTATAAAAATGTCATATAGTCACGTTAATGTCACTCTGACTCCCGGTCAGGTGAAAAAATTACAATCACAAAACGCGAGCGCATGCGGGACAAAAATAACATTAAAACGAGATCAAATTGCTAGTGGTGGTCCAAACAAGTTATCGTTGACAAAAACATTTCAATAAAGCGCAGCAAGCAAAAACCGGAGTTTAACTTGATTTCGCTCCAAGTTCCATCAAAGATGGTATGGTCACAATGAATGTTTGACCCATACACATTCACCACTGATGGTATAGTCACAATGAATGTGTGGCCCATGCAGATTCACCACTGATAATATGGTCACAATAAATGTTTGGCTCATGAATATTCACCACTGATAATATGGTCACAATGAATGTTTGAAGTAGACTAACTCTAAAGTATCCATGCTATTTTGCAAAGCTTGTTTCCTGTTAACACAGAAGGCACTAATTTAATGCTTATAGTATTATCATATCTGATCAGAATAACCTAGATTCCAGCATGGGACAGAGTAGGTGAAAGACTGTACATAACCTAGGTTCTAGCATGGGACAGAGTAGATGATAGGTATGACATAATGTAGATTCTATTGTTGAAAAGAATAGGTGAAAAGGTGATTACTGTTCATAATCTTGTTTGATCATGGAACAGAGCAGATGACAGGTATAATATAACCTAGATTCCAGCATGGAACAGAGTAGGTGGAAAGGTGATTACTGTACATAATCTAGATTGACCATGGAACAGTGTGAATTACAGGTATGGCATAACCTAGATTACAGTATGGAACTGAGTGGATGACAGCTATGGCATAACGTTGATTCGAGCATGGAACAGAGTAGTTGGCAAGTGAGACATAACCTAGATTGCAGTATTTTTTGTATTTAATTTGCATTGTTTGTTAGGTTTTTTTATTTATTCATTTATGCTTCGTATAGTTGTATTTTGAACTTGACCCTGCCCAAAATAAGTGTATTTTCTACCTTTTCTGAATCATTGATTTTTTGTTTCTTTAAACAACACGTATATCTCAATCTAAGTTCAGAACATTGGAAATTTCCCATGAAATGCTGGGTCTACCAGTTGTTAATAAAATTTTATATTATAATTTTAGTAATGGATCTTCTAATTATAACTAAAATTTTATGTTGTAAACACTTGGAATCTTTCAGAATGAAATTTTCCATTAGATAGTAGGGTTTTTTCAGAAAAGGTTCATTGTGACCCGAGGTCGTGTAATGTAAAGGACTATATAATCTTGTTTATCTACATAAAATGTTAATTGTGACTCGAGGTCATGTAGAGGACTGTATAATCTTTTATATGTATAGCAAATGTTATTTGTGACCTGATGTCATTTAGAAGACTTATGATCTTGTTTATCTACAGAAAATGTTAAGTGGAACCTGCGGTCATGTAGAAAATTTACAATAATCTTGTTTATTTTCAGAAAATATTAATTGTGACCTGAGGTCATGCAGAGGACTGTATAATCTTGTTTACCTACAGAAAATGTTAATTGTAACCTGAAGTCATGTAGAAGAATTATACTCTTTTTTATCTACAGAAAATGTTAATTGTGACCTGAGGTCATATAGAGGACTGTATACTCTTGTTCATCTAGAGAGTATTTGTTCGGAGCAGACTCAGTTGTGTCATTGTTTTGTCCAGGATTTTATTTTTTATGTTGGATTCATTTTGGGATACCAATGAAGTTATTGTAAGATCGGAGCAGACTCAGTTGTGTCATTGTTTTGTCCAGGATTTTATTTTTTATGTTGGATTCATTTTGGGATACCAATGAAGTTATTGTAAGATCGGAGCAGACTCAGCTGTGTCATTGTTTTGTCCAGGATTTTTTTTTTTTTATGTTGGATTCATTTTGGGATACCAGTGAAGTTATTGTAAGATCGGAGCAGACTCAGTTGTGTCATTGTTTTGTCCAGGATTTTAATTTTTTATGTTTGATTCATTTTGGGATACCAATAAAGTTATTTCAGAGCCTTAATTATTAGGACTCGTGTTAGAAATTATAGGGTTATTTGGGATATTTCACAATCCCCTAAGTTCTTTTTACAGTTTTCACTTTGTATTCTTTGGAAATAAATTATTTGTTGAATTTTACAACATTTATTGGTTTTCGCTCTTTTCTATTCCTTATTATAAGACCATAGAGTCACAACACCATCATGGAACAGAGTAGATGACAGGTACGATATAACCTAGAATCCAGCATGGAACAGAGTAGTTGACAGGTATGGCATAACCTAGATTCCAGCATTGAACAGAGTAGTTGATAAGTATGACATAACCTAGATTCCAGTATTTAACAGTTGATGTACTATCTTAGTGCTAAATGTATGTCTTATATTGGATCAAGGTCCTATCTAAGTGCTAATTGCATCTCTTATCTTGAATCAGGGTACTACTGAAATGCTAAATGTATGTTTTATGTTGGATCACGGTACTAAGTGCTAAGTGTATGTCTTAGTTTGGATTACGGTACTATCTAAGAGCTAATTGTATGTTTTATCTTGGATCAGGGTACTATCTAAGAGCTAATTTTATCTCTTATCTTGGATCAAGGTATTATTCAAGTGCTAATTGTATATCTTATCTAGGATCAGGGTACTATTCAAGTGTTAATTGAATGTCTTATCTTGGATCAGGGTACTATCCAATGGATAATCAAATGTGTAAAGGGTACGATAATGTTATAAGCTTGGGTGATATATTTAACTGATTTGAAATAATAAAAAACCCACCATTTTATTTATTAAGTTTTATTTCCATGTGATAAGCAGTTGATCCGTCCAGGATATGTGGTAACAGGAAATAAGTATCTCAACATAATTTGTCTTTCTAAACTTATGAGCCTTGGACGAAACAAATCCGTATAGCTTAAGAGATAGTACAGTACAGCAATGTTCGATTACTATTCGATACAATGACACAGCCAAACAAAGTAAACAAAATAAATACATACATTAAAAAATCATACATTCAAAGTACAAACTATAATGCCAGAACTATAACGTTATATGTATCTCCATCCATACGTTAACTTAGTAATCAATATGTACGTGATCAATAAATTTAGAAGGTTAATATGTAAACTGATTGCATCATCTGAGTGTGCTAAGTAACGTATGGTCAGAAACTCGACAAAATATATCAAAATAGTGCTTAATCTAGCGATATACCCAAGATCTTGTTAAATTGAAATTCGCTGTAAATTTGGTTGGAATTATTCAAATGTAATCGTTTAAATGTTCACAATTCATTGATGTATTTTAGGTTGATGAAGGCCGTATCTTTGTACAAAAAGATACAAAATTGTCGGATAATCGGACTGATCGGACATCATATAAATAAATCTTCATAGTAGCGTATTATTATAATAAAAAACCGTGCTGTCTGATTATTTTATGTATAAGCCCGTTATACGTAGATCATGACCCATTACTGAAAACAGCATACTAAACTGGAAGTGATTTTCAACCGTTTTAAGAAGGAGCTTGACAGATAATTTGACTAAATTTAAAACAACAAATGGTTAGAGCCTATATCGTTTTAAAGTCGTTAGGTTGTAAGAAAATCGAGGATCATCTATCTCAGTCTCTCTCTCTCTCTCTCTCTCTAAAAATCAAACTATGCCAAATTGCTGAATCTACGATCTTGTAATGATGAATCTTGAACACGCATTTCCACTAACCCCTGGACGACGAAATGCAAATGAGTCACGTACACGTAATGTACAAAAGACATTTCATTAGAAATCAACCTTGAGGTATATTTAGTTTACGGGACAACAAATGCATTCCAAAAATTCAGTTCTATAGAAAAATATATATTTTCGAGAATACAATGTTTGGGAACATGAATATTTAAAACATTGCAAACTTGAGTTCATTATAAATAATTTTATCTAATTTAAAGGCGGGCATAATGAAAAGTTAATACCAATTTATGCATCAGGATCAGATGTGATTATATTCAAAATAATCAAGTCTATTTACAATGGTTGACGCTGAAAGCACTTTATTTGTTAATCGTATAACTTTACTTAATCTGGCCGACCATTTAGCGCATTGTCTGCACGTTTGAGGATCGCGCATGTTATGTGACCTTGATAAATGCTGCTCTAAAGAGTGTTTTAAGTTGTTATAGACTTCCTTTTGGGATTCTGTACCATGCATCTGCCTGAATATATACATGCAACGTAAGTGAAACCGGACAAAGAAGACAACCGGATAAATCTATAATATATACATACAACGTGAGTGAAACCGGACAAATAATGAATACAACGGGATAACTTTATAATATATATATATATATATATATATATATATATATATATATATATATATATATATATATATATATATATATATATATATGCAACGTGAGTGAAACCGGACAAATAACGAATACATCAGGATAATTCTGTAATATATATGCTTCAAATCAATCATTTTTCTTGTCAAATTGTAGTATCTAGCATTTAAAATATTTTTCAAATAGTCTTCATCTTGAAAAGATCTTTATTTGTATTACGTAACCTCTCACATGCAGCATCTTGTATGAATTACCAATCATTTAATTAATGAAGTTTATATTTTATATATTTTTCTCTTTTATATATCAGCCAATAATGACTGCTGCCCTTAACAATTAGAGACTGACGAAATGCACTGAAAAACTATTGGTAATTTACGGTGTACACAAATTATCTGAAATTTGCGTTTTCCTGCCAAAAATTGGTTAGAATGAAGCAAACGGTGTACACATTGTATGTTTAAACCAATTGTAAGCATTAGGGTACACTTGATATATTGTAGAACTAATACAAGTATCGCATATGCAGCCATGACCATATTCATAAATGTGCATTTTATAGGGCGTAAAGAGTACTATGTACCTTTACCTGACTCTATTGCCATGGTAACATGCATTTAGAAGATGAAGATCATATACATGTGGAGCACATACCCTTTGCCCCTTGCTTGGGCGATATACTTCAACAGGCCTTGTCTTGGTTGGGTGACCCATATTTTTTCAAATACGAGAAATACCAGATGGTCGGTAGAGATAACAGAGAAACCACTATGTTAATAGCAACGTCACTCTTCTTTAATAAACGAGAAGTAACAGATATAACAGCTTGCATTACTCCACAAAATACTGAAATACACATCGGTATGAAGATGATGCAATCTTTGATCTACATTCACTGAACTCTACCGGATAGTGGAACTGCAAAATATATATATTTCTTTATAACCAAATTAGACGAAGATGTAAACCCATTTTCACCGAAACTAACGCGAAGTTAGGCGTTCGACGTAATATACATTTTAAAAAAAAACCCTATGCAGATACATCCACCTCAACTACGAAAGCAACATTTTAGAACATTTGGTGCTTACTTAGTGCACAGCGGTTCGTTACAAAGAAAATCTGGAGCATCCGTCCATGAAACAAGGGATGGGGGTTCTAATCTTTAATAATATAACACAAGGGAAGACACAAGTCCGCACCCCTCGGTAGTTCCAACACTGCTAGTTTATCCTAACTGAATCCGCTAATTTCCAATTGAAGCGAGTCGTACTCAAGAATAGTTTAATTTTCAAAACAGCTCAACACACTTAGTTCAATTTGTGACATAATGGAGAAAATGCAATAATTGTTCGCCGATTTTGACGTTTGGACAAATGCCGTCTAGAAGAGCTGCTTTGCATTCGGATAGTCTTGGATTTCACCACTGACCGAAATGCAAGATCCGAACAACCTCGAGTCCGCAGTTGATATCGTTAATGTAGATTGTGATGCGTTTTAATTTTGGTGGCAAAAACAATTATTGATTTTCGTAAATTTGGTGCTGATTGCTGGTTAAATTGTTGCACAGTGCATTGTTAACTCCTGAAACATACTTATTGGTGAACTACAGACAAAAAAGAGCTTTTGGGAATGAAGTTAATCAGAAAATTATTCCTTTGGCCAACACATTTATTGGTCAGACTTTTGATTAGGTCCATTTTGCTCCTGACATTGATCAATGAGAAGATGATGATCAATGCGATCCCCCTTTAGAACTTATTGTCTCATTTCTAATCAGAGTTACACGCGAAAATCGCTTGGCGTCAAATAGAAAAAAGTTCATGAAATCTCTTGGGTAATAACTGAGGTACCAACTTGCTATTTTCTGAAAAATGGGATCCTCATGAGAAAATGGACACCATCAGAAGTATCCATTGATGACGAGTTGTCAGTGAGCTATTGTTCCTAAGTCATATAGACAGGAAATTCATAGTTTGGCGTATGAAACTCTATTGGCAGGTCCTTTGGGAGCCAATAAGGCTTACCACAAGATAATATATCACTTTTAATGGCCGAAAATTAAAACTGATGTTTCCAAATAATGTACAACTTGTTATTCTTGTCAAATCGCAGGTTGTACTATTTTTAAATCAGTTGTTTTATACACATTGTTCATGGACGTTTGGAGTTTTAAAAAGATAAACTTTATTAACAGAGGATTCCGAGGATAATCTTTTATAGTATGTTTCTGATTGTGAAGTAAAAAGAAATAATATTCAGTCTACTCTCTCTGGAATGGAATTAAAGCAACTGGAACTGACCAAATCTATCATGATATTGAAACTGTGCATTCCACACCTGTAAAACAATATCGTTACAGGATGAATCCTCTCAGACAGGAGTGTGTTAATAAGAAAATGGAATATTTCTTGGAGAAAAAGAGCTATCTTCTGTGACATTATATTGGATTTTGTCTTTATAACGCGTAAATAAAGACAGAAGTCATGTCCATCTCAGTACTAGGGAAAATTATACACCTAATTTATGAAACATGTCTAGAAGGAAAGCTGTACACCTAATTTGGGAAACATGTCTTGAAGGAAAAAATATACACCTAATTTGGGAAATATGTCTTGAAGGAAAAAATATACACCTAATTTGGGAAACATGTCTAGAAGGGAACATTACACACCTAATCTGGGAGACATATCGACAAGGGAAAATCCTTCAGCACCATATCTGTATGTGTTCAGATCATGCTTTCTTTTTCTTGCGGGGGGTGTTTATGTTTTGTCGTTGCTGTTTATTGCTTTATTTTTTCTATTTTCTTTGTTTCTTTTTTATTTTGTTGCTTAACTAAACACACATATTAGTTGGTTATAAATTTGTTAGCAAACAATAAAATTATATATCAAAAATAAATATTCATAATTCTAAAGACATAAATCAAGAAAGATAAGAGAAAACGAGTTGCATATTCATTGTTATTATGGGAATGACCATCTCTTTACACTGTATACATCATGCAGCGGTAGTAATACCCAACAGCCATTGTATTTTCTGTTTCCAATACTTTTTTCACGTTTATTTTTAAATCTATTTTTCTATATCTAACAATATTTTCTATTGATTTTCTGTCTTGACATATATATCATTATTTTTGCACTCTTACACCAGGCTTATTTTGTTAAGATAGTTATCACCCTCAAAATATATATATATATATATATATATATATATATATATATATATATATATATATATATATATATATATATATATATATATATATATATGTGTGTGTGTGTGTGTGTGTAGATAGATAGATAGATAGAGAGAGAGACAGACAGACAGACAGACAGACAGAGGGAGAGAGGGAGAGAGAGAAAGAAAGAGAGAGAGTCTCACATAGTTGGTCAAAGTTTGCGTGTAAGAAAGTAATATTAATTCGAATCGTGTACTGGGTCGAACTAATAGCTGCGACTTAATGTTCTCCATCGATTTATCGTCTTTTTACTTTTTCAGTGTAAAATAATTTGGTCACAAACAATCACACTGGTCTGTAAATCTATAATAAACTCTCTTTTACAATAGGAAGCCTAACTGGTCTGAAATGATGCTTTAAAGTTGATGGGCTATATGTGGCAATAGTGAAAAGGTACGTTGTGTTGAAGGCCCAATTTTGTGATTCAGTTTTGGTGAAAATAGGTTTATATCTTTGCCCATCCTTGTTCATACAGAAATGCATTGATATCTTTGTCCATCCTTGCTCGTACAGAAATGCATTGATATCTTTGTCCATCCTTGCTCGTAAAGAAATGCATTGATATCTTTGTCCATCCTTGCTCGTACAGAAATGCATTGATATCTTTTTCCCTTCTTGCTGGTACTGAAATATATTGATATTTGTTCTTAAATTAGCGTGTCCCCCACATAAATATGCAGAAATGTAAATATTGTTAAGATATACATTTCTCAAGAGCACACGTATCTTTTTCGCTCCCTCTTGCTGTAACGTGCAGTGTAGGTAGAGCGAAAATGGCGTCGTCTCGACTCCTCTTCGCAACGTGTATTTCATTTCTTGTGAATTATGTCAAGTTATTAGATCTGTTAATTCTCCTTTACTGAAAAAGATTAACATTTTAATTTACAGAGTGGTGCAATAATGTATTCTTAAGTGTATCTGTAGTGTATCTAGCGACCATTTTCGATATGTCGTGTTTGTAAAAATGTGAGTCATCGAACCAAGACAACATTAGTTGAAGTCCCCTGCCGGGCAGGGGGAAGGAGGTTGAGGCAAAGGATGTGTACTCAGATGGGTGTAGTCTTCATCTTTATAAATGATATTACCATTATAACAGTGGCAGACGCATGCACATATTGCTATTTGCATTCGATTTGCCCAGTTATAGTTTACATGTATGATTTAGGTCAAGGCTTCGTATCTGGTACATATGTAGGAGGCGCACTCTGGTATTTATTAGTGGTAAAAACATGCAATATGCACACCGTTTTCTTCATCCTAAATATAATCTGTGCGTAAAGAAGCAGACATCACATAGTTTGTCCACACCTTAAATTACAAGTAGGTTTCCAGGACCTTTAATTGTTTACAGCGGCGGTAAGTATTCGCCGACGTATGAAAGGAAAACAGATAGAAAGGATAAACTTCAGTAATATTTATGATTGGCAATTCATACAAGATACAGGAATTGTGATTTTACGGATTATAAATTAAGACTATTTTGCACAAAGGATTTTTGAAATCCATTTTAGATAGAATATGCAACAATTTTGACAAGAAAAATGATCTAGTTGAAAATTATCTATTATAGGATTATGCTGTTTTATCCACCATTGCGTTTGCGCTATATATAAAAAAACAACAGGCACATATACAAGCAACTACATTGCACAAAATCCAAAGGGAAGTTGTAACAAATTAAACAGTCTTGAAAACAGTATTTCATAAGGTCAAGTGATATGCGCGAACTTCATGCGTGCAGACAATGCGTTAAATTTTCGGCTAGATCGAGTAAAGTGATACAATTAAGAAGCAAACTGTACTCATATTCAACCATTGCAAACAGACTTTACACGTCTGAACATATTACATCTGATGCATATATCAATATTAAGCTTTCAATATCCCCGCATTTTAATTAAATAAAACCTTCATCCTAAATTGAGGCTTGGTATTGGTCTAAATATTCGTAATTTTAAATCCTGTTATAGTTTTATTGATCAATTTGTAGAAACAGTCATACCTTCAAAAAGACAATCTTTCCAGTGGACACATGTAAATACTTATACACATTTAACAATGAGCTCGGTAAGTCATTTACGTATGCATGGAATATACACTAAGAGAATAAAGTTAAATAGAAACATACAGACAGATAAATACAAGCAGACAGATCTATACATAGAGTCCAGGAGATCATAGTTTTGTCGCAACCCTATTTTCCTCAATAGTTGAATTTTTCGACTGCAAGATGTTTCATATAAGCTAAATATTATTCAAGCTTGAATAATCTAAATTCTTCTTCATTTCTAATGAAATGCGTTCTATACATTATGCGTACCTGCCCTCGATTGCATTTCGTCGTCCACAGTGGAGTAAGCATGAGCATTGTGTAGGTTGTTTTGTTTGGTTTATTTTTCAATTTTTCCACCGTTCATACTTAACCAATTTACAAACCTGACTCCCCTACAACGTCCGAATTTTTTTTAATTATTTATTAAAACTCTATGATGCTACATCCCAAGGAAAGAAATTGAGAGCGAAATGGCATATTATTTCTTACAGTTATGCTACGTCAAAATGGCTTATTATTTCTTACAGTTATGATACATGGCCTATTATTTCTTACAGTTATGCTACGTCAAAATGGCTTATTATTTATTACAGTTATGATACATGGCCTATTATTTCTTACAGTTATGATACGTCAAAATGGCTTATTATTTCTTACAGTTATGATACGTCAAAATGGCCTATTATTTCTTACAGTTATGATACGTCAAAATGGACTATTATTTCTTACAGTTATGATACATGGCCCATTATTTCTTACAGTTATGATACGTCAAAATGGCTTATTATTTCTTACAGTTATGATACGTCAAAATGGCTTATTATTTCTTACAGTTATGATACGTCAAAATGGCCTATTATTTCTTACAGTTATGATACGTCAAAATGGACTATTATTTCTTACAGTTATGATACATGGCCCATTATTTCTTACCAGTTATGATACATGACCTATTATTTCTTACAGTTATGATACATGGCCCATTATTTCTTACAGTTATGATACATGACCTATTATTTCTTACAGTTATGATACATGGCCTATTATTTCTTACAGTTATGCTACGTCAAAATGGCTTGTTATTTCTTACAGCTATGATACATGGTCCATTATTTCTTACAGTTATGATACGTCCTGAGCATCAGATAGATAAGCAAATACCTTGTCAATACCTCAACATTGGTAGCACGTTTTATTGTTTTATTCCACTTAGATCGATGGAAAACTTTAGTCAATCATCGTTTAAGATGAATTAGATAATCAATAAATTATGACGACTTTTTGCGAGTTATGTTCAACATTTGTCTAAAAATAGATATTCGAACGGCATGATGGCAATCAAGCATGCTGATATTACTTCTCCCAATTAATGCGTTCAAGTTTCAGCGTTACAAGATCGTAGATTTAGTCATTGACTTATTTTGATCTTTATCGAAAGTTTTAATCGTCGAATTTCCTACAATCTCACAACTTTCAAACACTGAGGCTTTCAACTTATTTTTTGCTTTAAATTTAACAAATTTATGTGCCAAGCTCTTTCTTAAAAAGGTTGAAAATAACTTGGAGTTTAGTCTGCTATTTTAAGTAAACATATAACGGATTTAGACATACAATACTCCTGTTTTACGGACTTACACATACAATACTCCTGTTTTACGGACTTACACATACAATACTCCTGTTTTACGGACTTACACATAAAATACTCCTGTTTTACGGACTTACACATACAATACTCCTGTTTTACGGACTTACACATACAATACTCCTGTTTTACGGACTTACACATACAATACTCCTGTTTTACGGACTTACACATACAATACTCCTGTTTTACGGACATACACATAAAATACTCCTGGGGATTACTTGGAGATAAGTCTGCTGTTTTAAGTAAACATATAACGGACTCACACATACAATACTCCTGTTTTACGGACTTACACATAAAATACCCCTGTTTTACGGACTTACACATAAAATACTCCTGGGGATTACTTGGAGATAAGTCTGCTGTTTTAAGTAAACATATAACGGACTTTTGCCTTGTGCTATCAAAAAGATAAATTTTATGGATACAGGAGTCAACTGGGAACACATGCATGTATGGATCAACAGCTTATCACATCGAACCATGTACTAAAGATTTCAGTTTCGGTTCCTGTTTTTGAGTCGCAATAGTGTATCAAAGTACGAAAACTCGCGTGTACGTCGACATGTAAAACGGATGCTGGCTATTGAGATAACGACACAGGATGTCGCCTCGAGGAGCATGAATATTGTAAACACATTCCTATTCTAAATTTATGTTCATGTCAAGATGCCTATACAGTAACGAAAATGATCTTATGTCCTCATGTATTAACTTTACTACAAGAAATGGCAAACACATATAAAAACAATTCCTCAGAATACTCTTGAACCATGTAGTGTTCAGTCAACCGTCAGTCCAGGTCATAATGAAAATCGCAGGTATCTACTTTGCTCTCATAAACACCATTATATTCATTATATTAATTGAACAGAAATAGGGTAAAGGAAAAAATAAATAACCCGGCTCGAAAGAGAAGTTCAGCCCCCCCCCCGCCCCCCAGCGTAAAGTAATTTATTCATCCCTTATACTTTTTGGAGTGTAATGTCGCAAGAATGGTCTGCTCCACCTTCCTAAATCCGTGTAGTTGTGAATAAGTCGGACATTACTTTGTCAAAACGCAATATTCGCGAAATATAAATTATGAAAAGTGGTATACATATGCGAGTGTTTTTTAATAGTGCTAAAAACACTGCCATCTCACCTCTGTCTGCGTAGGTTCGAGTCTCGGATTTGCCAATGTGGGTATGTGAGAAAGCTTGCCAGTAGCTTCTCGAGGGTCGGTGGTTCATTCCGGGGATTTCCTGAGTTCTTCCTCCACCATTAATACTGGCCGTCATGTATAGCCTATCTTGTGCTGAAAAATGGCGTTAAACCGTACAACAACAAAAACAACCAAACATTATCAACTTTTTGGCGTTTTGAATCAAGTGGGAGTTTTTTGTTAAGATGGTTGCCATATCTGCATGAGTGGGCCTAAGTTTTTAAGCAAAGTATGTAATGTAGTTTGCCGTCTTTGGTAATCTCAATTATTCCGTGTTTTTAGGAGTTGCATCTCTTTGAACACACATATTTGTTCAATTATTTAATAAATCTTAAAGCT
Source organism: Sinohyriopsis cumingii (assembly GCA_028554795.2). Lineage (NCBI taxonomy): Eukaryota > Metazoa > Mollusca > Bivalvia > Unionida > Unionidae > Sinohyriopsis > Sinohyriopsis cumingii. The sequence goes on from CM068824.1 coordinate 100,677,763, forward strand.
AGGAATTGCAAATATTGAACGCCGACGACACGCTGTTGCTGACATGGAATATTCTAGAAACCAGAAAAGGACATTGAGCAGTCTGCCTTCTTGTTTACATTAAGAGATTCCGTTTAGCTTGCAACGCAGATAAGTTGACAACGTTAATGTTCGTCCATCAAGTCGACGAGGACCACTTTAATCATCCAGTTATAGCGGGAAATAATGGTCTGTAGGTACCTAATATGGCTGATGAGGCCGTTGCGAGCCTTGAATGTTCAATGGCTTTGTGGACTGGAGATGGTAGCAACGCTGGTTGTGGGGTTACTGGCACGGGATTTCCTGGCCTGCCTCAGTCCTGCTGCAGCTGTCCTGTTGACCTTGCAAGCTGCAGATCGTTTACCAAGGTTCATTAATGACGTTTTCAGGGTGTCCTTATATCGTTTTATCTGGCCTCATTTGTTGCTTTTTCCTTGTTCAAGCTCGCCATAAAATAGTTTTAAGTCATTGAAAGTGTTACAGTCTCCTGGCGACAGTCAGGTGGGAATTATAAATGTATGACTGAAATGACTACGTTGTGTGCATGTTTTTATATCTTTGATGCTTTTCGTTTGTAAAATCTGTAGGAGGGCTCAACCAAAGGAGAGAGTGTGCGAATATTAAATATATAATTTATCCAAAGTAAGCCAACGCATGATAAGGTTCAACAACAGTTCAGTTTTTCTGATCCAGATGGTCCAATGATAATCGTATTGACACAAATTGGAAATGCCACGTGATGTTTAGTTACAAGCACGGAAAAGCCTATGAACGCAAGTGGCGAACCACTACTTAGCGGAGGACCATGTTGTTCTCTGCGACTGGAATTAATTCATGACCAAATTTGTCCAAAAACAAACCCAGCATGGTTCCATATTGTACGCGATGTGAAATATAACACTTGTCAACGACAGAACACCATTGGCAAATGGAAGATTTCCCAACAACAACAAAAATATCTACTAGATGCTATCTATCAAAAATACTGATTTTATGGCGTCAACTCTGACTGTAGTTTACCATCAGGACACTCGGAAAACTTCATGGCTTACCGGGTGCTCAATACCCAGGAGAAACGTATTCCTGGACATAATTACTGTAGAACTGGAATACGGTTAGATATATGAAGAGCTGGTAACGATATACCACGCACCGGAGGAAGAAAAACCGTAAACAAAATTGATGTCGCTTGTCACCGACACGACGTTGATTATAAAAAATCATCAGATATGCGCTTAGGCAACTTGCTGACGTCAATTTAGGACATTATTTAAACCCTATAACTGATCCAGCGTTGCGATAACGTATTGCACGTTGAATACATGTGGCATGAAATTAGAAATTGTTCTTGGTGGGTAGGTTTATGGGTACATTCAATCTACGCGAGCCCGTGTGTATATGGACGTTAAACTTACCGTTATTTATTACAGTCCACGTGGTTATGAACAATGTATATCCGCTGCTGAAAGCTTAGAACGTGATGTACACGTAGGTTTCAAAGATGCAGTGGCTGGTTGCTTGGACAAGCGTTACGGCCAATTTACTTACCGGCACCGAACAAAAGTTCACTGGGACAAGTTAACGTTTTTTAATGTCTATTTTTGCTGTTAAAAACGAATTAAAAACGAACTACATACACATTTCTCTTACAACGATTTGTTACTGAAACAAAGTCTTGTATATTTTTTTGCGTCATGTTCACTTGGTCTTCACGCTATTTGGTCGATTAGCCCGCCTCCCCCTTGCTATATCATGATTTGATAATACTGTGACTATGTTGTTGTTGTTGTGGGGTTTAACGCCATTTTTCAGCACGATAGGCTATACATGGCGGCCAGTATTAATGGTGGAGGAAGAACACGGAAAACCCCGGAAAGAACCACCGACCCACGAGAAGCTACTGGCAAGCTTTCTCACATGCCCACATTGGCTGAATCTTAGACTCGAACCGCCGCAGACAGAGGTGGAGATGGCAGTGATCCGTAACGAAGAGCGCTTTAGACCACTCGGCCACTCGGGGCCCCATACTGTGACTAAGAAATCAGAGAGATATATTCACATAAAAAACATGATGATGTATCACATATAGTTTACATATATATATACATATATTTTATGTATATTTTGTATAATTCATATAGTTTATGTTACTGTTCGTTGGTCATTTCAACGGTTCCATGTCCTTTTCTGCGTCCTTTTTTTTAACACCCTCTGTCCGCCATTTTCTCTGCTTGCCCATTCTTGCTGCTGCTTGATTAACTGATTTTATTCATGAAGCAGAAGCGTTGGGGTGTGGCTTCGTAGAGGTAGAATCCCCACCTTAGACATCTATTAGATTATGTGTATTTCATAGCAATCGTGTCATACGTGGTGCTAGTGTTTAGACATCTATTGGATTATGTGTAATTCATAACAATCGTGTCATACGTGGTGCTAAGGTTTAGACATCTATTAGATTATGTGTATTTCATAGCAATCGTGTCATACGTGGTGCTAGTGTTTAGACATCTATTGGATTATGTGTAATTCATAACAATCTTGTCATACGTGGTGCTAAGGTTTAGACATGTATTAGATTATGTGTATTTCATAGGAATCGTGTTATACGTGGTGCGCATGTTTAGACATTTATTAGACTATGTATCTTTCATAGGAATCGTATAATACGTGGTGCTAATGTTTAGACATCTATTGCATTATGTGTATTTCGTAGGAATCGTGTTATACGTGGTGATAATGTTTAGACATCTATCAGATTATGTATATTTCATGGGAATCGTGTTATACGTGGTGCTAAGGTTTAGACATCTATTAGATTATGTATATGTGATAGGAATCGAGTCATACGTGGTCCTGCGGTTTAGACATCTATTGGATTATGTGTATTTCACATGGATTGTGTTATACGTGGTGTTAAGGTTTAGACATCTATTAGATTATGTGTATTTCATCGGAATCGTCTTATACGTAGTGCTAATGTTTAGACATCTATTAGATTATGTGTATTTTATAGGAATCGTATTATACGTGTTGCTAATGTTTAGACATCTATTATATTATGGGTATTTTATAGGAATCATATTATACGTGTTGCTAATGTTTAGACATCTATTAGATTATGTGCATTTCATAGGAATCGTGTTATACGTGGTGCTAATTTTGAAACATCTATTAGATTATGTGTATTTCATAGGAATCGTGTTATACATGGTGCTAAGGTTTAGACATCTATTAGATTATGTGTAATTCATAGGAATCGTGTTATACGTGGTGCTAATGGTTAGACATCTTTCAGATTATGTATATTTCATGGGAATCTTGTAATACGTGGTGCTAGTATTTAGACATCCATTAGATTAAGTATTTTCATAGGAATCGTATTAAATTTGGTGCTAATGTTTAGACGTCTATTAGATTATGTGTATTTCATAGGAATTGTGTTATATGTGGTGCTAATGTTTCGCTAAATGCCTTTCGCATACTGCAATCAAAATTCAGCTGTGAAGTTAATATAGAAGTTATGACAACATAGAAGTTATGACAATTTATACTCCATTTGTACCTTTCTACTCTGTACTACATTTCAAGTTTTCTCATTTTTTGTAGAACATTTCGACTTTATTTTCATGATTCATGTCAACTGCGTGCTATTCGGAACGCTTACAGCTAGTTTTCTCATTATTGATGCATTTAATCGTATCCGGATACTCTCTTTCAGTGATACAGATATCACGTTCTGACTTTAATAACGAATACATTTTCCCAAAGGGTGACATTGTAGAAAGAAAACAAAGGTTTTCCTGTGTATGGAGTTTCAATAAAACACTTACATCAATGGAATGAGTCGAATATAATTGTATCCTTATGTATCGTATCCGTTTCACTAGCTCATGTGATTTGTCCCGAAAACAGGTCAATGATTGCGCACATGCCGTCTAGGGCCCGGCCAATGAAGGCATGTGAGAAAGCTTACCGATAGCTTCCTGTGGGTCGGTTTCCCGGGTTCATCCTCAACCACGTATAGCCTATCATGTGCTGAAACAGCAACAACAACCATTCTTTGTTTGCTGCAGTGTATATTATCACCAATACACCAATGAACTGTTACGTATGGCACGTTCTGGTGTCGAGTTCTTTTTATTCTTACAGGTAAGTAAGAATAAATAATGAAACACAGTAAAATAAAAACAGGTTTGTGCACGATCACACCACCGATATATATTCCAAACCCCAGGTTGATCTAGGATATTGACCAAAAATAAAAACCCAACGTGGTTATTATAATAATAATTTCGTGCAACCGTTTCTATTAAAAAATAAAATGACTAAGAAGTCAGTTCATACGCACAAAGGTTGCTTTATGTATTCCACTTATTCGCAATTAATGCGTCTCATTATAATTATTATTATTTACTGTTGTTGATGATGTTGTTTACGTAACATTTCCTTGTTCTCAACTTTAGAAATATTGAAAAAACTTACTTTATTATTGTTCATGGTTAAAACTCTTCAAAACAAATATTTAGTTTTTCCATTTATAGAAATACTCAAATGCATAAACATAAACATGACATCAAGATTCAATACCGATTTTGAAGAAATAATAGTTTCATAGACAGATAAATTATTTTGTGATTTCTGTATTTCGGCTAAGAATATTAGAATTTGTTAGGGGTAGAGGCTATAGACACATATAAGTTTATGTACATGGTACGTATTATAATTGATATTTTTCCATATATATATATATATATATATATATATATATATATATATATATATAGAGAGAGAGAGAGAGAGAGAGAGAGAGAGAGAGAGAGAGAGAGAGACTTTAGCATTTTATCATGCTTTGGGAATGCCAGTATGTACAGGAAATGAATTGTATGCTTTGGTAATGCCAGTATATACAGTAAATGACTTGTATACTTCGGTAATGTTAGTATGTACAGTAAATGAATAGTATGCTTTGGTAATTCCAGTATGTACAGTAAATGAATTGTATGTTTTGGTAGTGTCAGTATGTACAGTAAATGAATTGTATGCTTCGGTAATCTCAGTATGTACAGTAAATGAATAGTATATTTTGGTAATTCCAGTATGTACGGTACATGAATTGTATGCTTTGGTAGTGTCAGTATGTACGGCAAATGAATTGTATGCTTTGGTAATTCCAGTATGTACGGTAAATCAATTGCATACTTTGGTAATGGCAGTATGTACGGTAAATGAATTGTATGATTTGGTAGTGTCAGTATGTACGGTAAATGAATTGTATGCTTTGGTAATGTCAGTACGTACAGTAAATGAATTGTATGCTTTGGTATTGCCAGTATATACAGTAAATAAGCTTTGAAATGCTTAAATTCGTATAGTATACATTAGTAGCTATTGGGAAGTATTATGGACTACGACATAATGTCAATGGAGTTGTTCCCCTTTAAAACAAAATGCACAATCAAACAAGGAAATACATTTTTCGACCATACTTCATTGTTTTTTAGTTTTAGTTTAATCTTTGATTAGGCTGTAAGCAGTCAAAACCTGAAGTAGTATAAGGACGAGGGATGGAACGTGATTATATTTTTCAGACCTAGATGCACAAGTCTTTTGTTCACATTATTCAAATAATGATGTTTTAAAGTTTAAGCAAGATATCATTGATCAGGAGGTAGATGATGGTGCTGATGATGACTGAAATAATTTGCTGACAGTGGCTGCTTGTGAATGTCGGGCTTGTGTACATTCGTCTTTTTAATATATTTGACACCCTATTGGAATGTATGATTTTCGGACATGTTTCTTAATATATTTATCAGAGTATTAGACTATATGCTAATGGATTTTGTTCTTTTCTGTAGATATGTAGGACTTTATTCCGCTATTAATGTCGATCTGTTAGAAAATATCCACCCAAAAGCAGGACAAAACTAATATAAATAATGCAGATCAACCGACACTGTACACGAATATGAACAACTAGTAGAAGGCAATTTCTGACAGGGTTTTATTTTATAAAATGAATAAATTGTTACACGTTTCCTGATTGGCTCCAGTGCAAAACTACTCCATGGATTGGTGACGATAAGTACAGGAAGAAGTTAACCCGGATCGGGCTTTACCCTACTGCTTGGAGTGGGTTGAGCAAATATATTTTTCGGAAATTTTGTAAGAATTTGCTTTAGTACTTTAGGCTATTAGATCTACATAGTTGATACAGATATTAGTTAGGCACAACAGTTGTGATGACGAAGATGACGACAATGACGACGATAGTTATTATAATCATAACTACAAATGTGCAAACAAAGTGTCAGAGCTTTTGACTTTCTGTGGCTTGACTTCAATGGTGTTGTCGTGACTGTAATCGCCCATTATTAAACATGGAGTATAAAAATAGGAAAGCAAAATAAATCTGTTGAATTCGCTGGCTGCAAAGATTCCAAATGGGCAGTCCCCGTCAAATACAAAAGCTTTGTACAATGAATCATGAAACAGTTGATCCTGTAAGCCTTGAGCTGTGTTTCATTCCAGTATTGCACTATTGTTTGTCAGTTATAAATAACTGACAAACAATAGTGCAATACTATTATATATATATATATATATATATATATATATATATATATATATATATATATAAAGAGAGAGAGAGAGAGAGAAGAAGAAGAAGAAGAAGAAGAAGCACGGTTGGTTTAGCTATTATGCCAAACAATCCATATTTCAAGACTGCCGATCTAAATAGATAATAATTACACACACACACACACACACACAGGTAAACACATTATTTCTTGTCTATGCATTTATAATTTGTCTATGCATTATTATTTCTTGTCTATGCATTATTATTTGTTGTATATGCATTATAATTTCATGTCTATGCATTATTTCTTGTCTATGCATTATTATGTATTGTCTATGCATTATTATGTATTGTCTATGCATTATTATATTTTGGCTGACGCAAAAGCTCTCATTGCAATATGTATTTATTTACTTATGATTATTGTTGCTGTTTATGATGATGTTCATGATGGTGATGACTATACATGCAAAGAAGTATATAATGTGCGGTGAGTTAATGGCAAGTCAGGACAGTACTGGCTGTATATTGTGCTGGTTAATGGCAAGTCAACGTAGTAATTGCTATATATAATGCCGGTTAATTGCAAAGTTATATAAATATAAAGATAACGAATTACAAAAATTAACCTAAAATATAGTATTACATGATTAAAGTTAAGAATATTCCATGTAAAGTATATAACTTAAGAGATAGTGGTGAGAAAAACAAACAACAATATAAAACCCTAAAGAACTGCATAAACCACAGTCCCTTAAAAAGTACAATATTTTATCTGGTGGCACGTCATCCTAAAGGTTCTAAATCGAGTTCAGATCAAAATATGTCTATGATACAGGGTGGAAATCGATTCACTAGACAAGGATATTGTCCACTGTAAGTGACCACTGGCAGAGTATGGACTCAGTACGCCTGAGCCAGGGACTTGATCCTAAATGAGGTCTACACGGTGACGATTATGATTACGACGTTAATTTAGTAATAGTAATAGTAGTAGTTGCTGCTGTTGTTGTTTTATATGTTGCTGACTCTAGCTTGGTAGGTGTATAACACTGGTCAACAGTGAAATCATTACTGACTTGAAAAGGCCCTAATCTGTAGTATTATGTAGTATGTGCCGAACACGAATATAACCGTGAAAAATTTGTATTGGCTCTCGTTTTGAAGATATTCATATACCTCATTTTCTATGTTTCACTGTGTAAATTTCTCCAGTAGGACTGCAGCAACATCCGGAATAATGATGTAACATTGCATAATACCATCATGCTCACATCATCCACAGTTGATTGCATCATTTTCTGATGCAACGCAATACTAATGCCATGCGGCTGCTGAAGTAAGTTGACGTCAGCAGTGTACTATACATGTGTAGGCCTATTATACTAATGCCAGGCGGCTGCTGAAGCTGACGTAAGCAGTGTACTATATAAAGCCCAATCAGATAGGTTCAGCATTTAAAATATTTTAGACGTTGTGCGAGACAGTTCAAGCTACTGTTACATAAAACTTATTATTTTATCCATTTACGTACAATAAAGAACAGTAATGCCTCGAAAGTGTGTTAATACCGCGGACAATTTTTGCTATATTTGTGGGGAAGTGACATTTGCCAACCAGAAGAAAAGTATCAATTCTCAAGTGAAGAAGGCATGTCATCTTTACTTCGGATGCAAGGTTGGTGACCAAGACAAGCCTTGGGCTCCGCATATATGCTGTGCTACATGTACAACACAGCTTTCACAGTGGTTGAATTGCAAAAGGTCATCAATGCCGTTTGCAGTCCCAATGGTGTGGAGAGAGCCAAGCAACCACCTAAATGACTGTTACTTCTGCTTGGTTCCTCCTCTTTCCGGCGGAATAACGAAGCGAAAGAAGTCGAGAATAGTCTACCCAAACATTCCGTCTGCATTGAGACCAGTTCCACATGGTGAGGGACTTCCTATTCCAGAACCTCCAGCAGAATATTCTCTTGATTCATCTGACGAAGACAAAGGTGAGTCGACCTGTTCTTCTCCTGGTCCATCAGCATGCAGTGATCCAGATTTTCACTGTGGTGCATCATCAACCCCACACAGAATAACACAGGAAGAACTAAATGACCTGATTCGTGATTTGGACTTATCAAAGAACAAGGCAGAATTGCTAGGATCAAGACTCCAACAATGGAATCTTCTAGAAGAAGATGTCACAATTACTGCATATCGAAAGCGCCACCAGCAATTGGAGCCTTTCTTCAGAAAGGAAAGTAATCTGATATTCTGTTCCGATATTGAGGGCCTCATGAATGCTTTAAAAATCACTCATGACCCACAAGAATGGAGACTATTTGTGGACTCTTCGAAACTGAGTCTCAAGGCTGTGCTTTTGCACAATGGAAACATTCTTCCATCTATTCCAGTAGCGTATGCTGTCCACATGAAAGAGACATACGATAATTTAAGGCAGCTACTGAATTCCATTGAGTATAACAAGTACAGCTGGCACCTCTGTGGTGATTTGAAGGTAGTTGCCCTTTTAATGGGACTGCAGCAAGGATATACAAAATACATGTGTTTCTTATGCGAGTGGGATAGCCGAGCAAGGGAAATGCACTACATGAGGAAGGAATGGACTCACAGGCAGAATGTAGCCATTGGAGAGAAGAATATCCAACACCCAGCTCTGGTTGAGGCTCAGAAAATCTTGCTACCACCTCTTCACATCAAACTAGGTTTGATGAAGAACTTCGTGAAAGCCATTGACCGGACTTTGCCAGCATTCCGATACCTGCATGAAAAATTCCCTCGACTCAGCGAAGCAAAGATTAAAGAGGGAGTTTTTGTGGGTCCTCAGATTCGAGAGCTTTTCAAAGATGACCGGTTCAACAACTTGCTGGAAGGTGACGCGAAACAAGCATGGAATGCTTTTCGCCTAGTTTCTACAAACTTCCTAGGAAATGTTAGGGCAGAAAACTATAAGGAACTAGTAGAAGACATGTTGATGAAGTATAAGAAACTTGGCTGCAATATGTCTCTAAAGATTCACTTCCTTCATTCCCATTTGGATTTCTTTCCTAGCAACTGTGGTATTGTTAGTGATGAACACGGCGAACGTTTTCATCAAGATATCGCAACAATGGAACAAAGATACCAGGGAAAATGGTCCACTACAATGCTGGCTGACTACTGCTGGACACTCCTCAGAGATGCTCCCGAACAGCTATACAAGAGACAGGCGAAGAAATCTAAGATGTAGTCAATGACTTGATTTTTTATAGGTAGGCTATTACAGTTGACCTTTTACTATTGGAATGCATTTCGTTATGTAAACATTAATTTCTTGCAGATTACAAAAAAACTAGAGCCAATTTTGCAATTTGACTGTCATATTCGTGTTCAGCACATAAAAATTGATAAGAATTGACTAATTTTATTTCAGTAACATGACTTTTGTAAAAATTTGTTGTCCAGTGTAATTAGATTGCTATTGGTCGACATTGTTCGTTGTATGCAAATTATGGAGGGTGGAATATATTGAAACGAATTGTGTTATGCAAAATTTATGTTAGGCATTCACCAGTTATTCAACAACCTAAATTAGTTACATCAGTCATTCATCTATTATTCAAAGACATCAAATAGTTACGTCAGGCATTCATTAATTATTCAAAGCTCTTAAATATTTATGTAAGGCTTTCATCAATTATTCATGAACCTTAAATAGTTACTTCAGGCCTTCATCAATTATTCGGACCGCTCCGGTGGCCTAGTGGTTTGAGCGTCAGTCTCGGATGCAGGAAGTCAGGGGTTCGACTCCTGGCTGAATTAAACCAAAGACTTATACAAATGACACTAACAGCGCTTAGCATTAAGAGATTAGTGTTACGACTGGTTGGCCAGGTATCAGGATAATGTGACTGGGTGGGACATCATGTTATGTTACATGTATCCTGCATGATGCCCCAGTGCTAGACATCACTATAAACTGCCACACTGCAGACATCGTAGCGATATAACTGAAATTTGTTTAAAGCTGCGTTGAAAATCCAAATGTCTCTCTCTCTCTCTCTCTCTCTCTCTCTCTCTCTCACACACACACACACACACACACACACACACACATCAATTTCTCAAGGATCTTATATTGTGTTTCACGTAACTTTCTTACGGAGTATAAAGAGTGCGCAAAATATCAACCAAGGTCTTCATAGTTTTTTCGACTAATCTTTTTGAATCAATTATATTAGTAACAGGTTCTTATTATATCTGTTACTCCTTTGAAGTCAATAAAACAAAAGGTGACAACGTAATATCTGGTTCGTTCGAGTTAATATGTGCTACTAAACCACTTAGGTGCTCAGAGAGAGAGAGAGAGAGAGAGAGAGAGAGAGAGGGAGGGGGGCAGAGGGGGTTTGAATTTTGTGCATATAATTCCTGCTTGAGCTATCTAGGCAGGTAGTATTTGCTTGCCTTCCAGTTGTCTATTCCGCAGATATTATTTTTGGTGAAGTCTTTTTTTGTTGTTTTGTTGTGTGTGTGTGTGTTTATATATATTGGCGATCACAGTAGGTGTTTGTGTACAGGCTTCTCGCAACATGTAGTCTAAACTTGACGAATAAGATTCGGGATTTTTTCCTGTACGGGCGATTTTGTCAATCGCAGTGAAAAATATGACTGCACTATTGTTCTGTACTTGTGTGACATGAGTGTTGCTAAGTTCATTTTTCCCTTACATAAGTATATGGATAAAGTGGGAAGGGGTTTATCAAACAGGGTTCTATTAATAAATATATTTTACACTCTTGGGAGGAATATTCTTTTATACTTGAAATTGTTTGTTATTGATAACTTTAGTTATTTGTGCTCATAGGCGTCCGCGGAGTGGAATGGGCGGGAGCAAGAATAGGGAATCGCTTGGGGTGCCGGTGGTAGTGGTGGTCATTTAGCAGAGTTTGCGGTATTTGTTTCAAGCTTGGGCTAAACTAAGTGTATTATACTGACCGTGAGTTTTACAGGTAGGATTATGGCTTGGTTGCATGCCACAATCCTACCTAGTGTGTGTATGATTTGGATTTTTAACGTAGCTTTTAACATTTTTCAGTCATATCGCTACGATGTCTGCAGACATGTGGTATGATGTCCCACCCAGTCACATTATCCTGACACCAGGCCGATCAGTCCTAACACTAACCTCTTAATGTTGAGCGCCAAGCGAGGCAGCTGTTAGTACCATTTTTGTAAGTCTTTGGTATGACTCGACCGGGGATCGAACCCACGACCTCCCGCATCCGAGGCGGACGCTCTAACCACTAGGCTACCGGAGCGGTCAATCCTACCTAGTAAAACCCTCAATGATGATAACTAGTCTTATTCCATTCACCATACTTGTATTAATTGTTTAAGTTATTGTAATAATTTTTCTCCAGTATTATATAAATAAAAATATCCTAATTAACAGCATATTACACAATAAGATAGGATGATAAATTACAATAAATCGCAGGTTATTTGTAATTACATTGATACATTTCCAATCTAAATCAATAAATGTCATAATTCTTAAAAATGAACTGATTTTTATATAAAAAAAGATATGTGGTCATACATTTTGGATACTGATAGAAACAGCTGCGTAATCAATTTTTTATTAAAATGTCAAATGAAAAAGTTTAAATTTTATACGGAGTCTCGATAACTACAGGTAACGGATGTTTCTCCTCCATTATCTGTCTAATTGGGGTGGCTTTTACCTGGAACATGTTGCTATAATAACACGGCACAATATCCGTGAGTATATGTCATATAGTTTACGGTTATTATGTCAAAATCCGTCCTATCTAAGCCAACAATGTTTTTTGTCCATCTGTAATTTAATAACCAGGGTGAATACATTGTAATAATTGAGATCTCTGTAGTTACAAATTCACATAGTAATTGTTTTGATTGCGACGACGTTAGCCAGAAGCTCTAACATAAATGTTGATGTTTATGTTAACGTTGCTGTTTCCGAAACTGACGAATGGAGGCGTCTGGTCGCTTGCAGTTTCATGTGGCCCTTAAAAGGGCTGTTCGTTCAATAGCGGTTGAAACCTATTTTATGCATTTAAAACGTGCTTTTACAAAATAAAAAGGGATAATGCCATACAACCACCCATTCCCTTTCTCTTTTAAATGAGTTTTATCTCGTGCTCAATATTTTGGCTTAAAATATCGGTATGTGAAAAAAAAAAAAAAACGATCCGGTCGTGATCCTTTAATCTTGTAGCCAATATTTTGTAATATTTTTTTCTTATTGCAAAATTCGGAAACGGTCGTACCCTTCGGATACCCTAGATTGAAACACAAAATTATGTTTCTACACCCGCTGTATTTGTTGGACTTTTCTCATCCTTCTTATTACAAAATGAAAAAAGGTGCGCAATTATACCATGTCCCAAGTTTGAAAACTGCCATTTCAGACAAAATTTGTAAAATAATAGGTATTCCTCAGAATAGTCAAGTGTCAAGTGTAAAGAATAACTGTGTTCATTGGCTTTTATATCCATCTATCAAGTGCTTAACACCTTACATTAAAATCAGGTATGATCATATGTTTCCTGTGCAGCCGGATTGTAAAACAAACATGCATGGTTTCCTACCCGAGTTTAATATATGACTCTGGGTGTTAACCTTCATAATATTTAAATTAGTTACTGGGAAATTTAACATACATGCATGCATACATACATACATACATACATACATACATACATACATACATACATACATATAATACAAAATACTTCCATTGCAGTAATATCTATGATCCAGAATCACAAATCCGTTACTACTTTCTCCAAAACCACCAACTGGTTACTACTTTATTGCTATTGAAATTGTGGTGTGAACACGGACTAACACATACATATATACATACGTACGTACATACATTCATATAATATACCATACAATAAAACATACATACATACATACATGCCTAACTATGATTTTTACCAGGAAGATAAAAGTGAAAATGGCCTACGTATTGGTATAGTACACAATAAGATAGGATGTTAGTATACTATGAAATTTTGATCTAAAATATTGACCTGTAATATCATCATGATATATAAGCTGATTGTTCATATCTATTACAAAAACCTCTGTGTGTAATTGTTCGCTGTCTTCAGTAGGTAATAGAGGCCATTTTAGCTACAATTTGACCTATATAATATAATATTTGTAGCACTAACTTTGTAAATTTTCACGGCTATACTAAGTGTATTATACTAACCGTGAGTTTTAAAGGTAGAATTTGGGCCTGTAATCATGTCATAATCCAACCTACTAAAACTCTTACTGGTGATAGCTAATAACTAGTCTTATTCCAACAAGGGCTGAGATTATATCCCGTCGAAGCGGGTGAGACATAACTGCAACATTTTTTTTTTGCTGGTTCATTCTGACCACTGTCTTGAGATTACCATCCAATTATACGCTTGTAATAAGATAATACTCTTGTATTTGTATTGATTTCATTAACGAAAATAACACTAACAACTTTTTTACGCAGTACTGTACTAGCATCCTATTTTTTGAAATAGCGCATGTATAAACGAAATTAGCGTGATACTGATTAAAACACAGCAACGAACTGGCATAATCTTTGACATAACTTGAACAAAGTAGATCAATTGTCCTAACTATTTTCAAGCCGTGTAATAATTGATTGTTAATAATGCTGCTTGTTTTAATGAATGTATTAACATGGCATTATAGGTAATGTTAAGACATGGTACATTAGGTAATGTGTAGACATGGCACATTAGGTAATGTGTAGACATGGTATATTAGGTAATGTGTATATATGGCATATTAGGTAATGTGTAGACATGGTATATTAGGTAATGTGTAGACATGGCACATTAGGTAATTTGTAGACATGGCATTATAGGTAATGTTTTGACATGGTACATTAGGTAATGTGTAGACATGGTAAATTAGGTAATGTGCAGACATGGTATATTAGGTAATGTGTAGACATGGCACATTAGGTAATGTGTAGACATGGCATATTAGGTAATGTGTAGACATGGTATATTAGGTAATGTGCAGATATGGTATATTAGGTAATGTGTAGACAGGGTATATTAGGTAATGTGTAGACATGGCACATTAGGTAATGTGTAGACATGGTATATTAGGTAATGTGTAGATATGGCATATTAGGTAATGTGTAGACATGGTATATTAGGTAATGTGTAGACATGGCACATTAGGTAATTTGTAGACATGGCATTATAGGTAATGTTTTGACATGGTACATTAGGTAATGTGTAGACATGGTAAATTAGGTAATGTGTAGACATGGTATATTAGGTAATGTGTAGACATGGCACATTAGGTAATGTGTAGACATGGCACATTATGTAATGTGTACACATGGTATATTAGGTAATGTGTAGATATGGCATATTAGGCAATGTGTAGACATGGTATATTAGGTAATGTGTAGACATGGCACATTAGGTAATTTGTAGACATGGCATTATAGGTAATGTTTTGACATGGTACATTAGGTAATGTGTAGACATGGTAAATTAGGTAATGTGTAGACATGGCATATTAGGTAATGTGTAGACATGTCACATTAGGTAATGTGTAGACATGGTATATTAGGTAATGTGTAGATATGGCATATTAGGTAATATGTAGACATGGCACATTAGGTAATGTGTAGACATGGTATATTAGGTAATGTGTAGATATGGCATATTAGGTAATGTGTAGACATGGTAAATTAGGTAATGTGTAGACATGGCACATTAGGTAATTTGTAGACATGGCATTATAGGTAATGTATTGACATGGTACATTAGGTAATGTGTAGACATGGTAAATTAGGTAATGTGTAGACATGGTATATTAGGCAATGTGTAGACATGGCATATTAGGTAATGTGTAGACATGGTATATTAGGCAATGTGTAGACATGGCACATTAGGTAATTTGTAGACATGGCATTATAGGTAATGTTTAGACATGGTACATTAGGTAATGTTAGACATGGTACATTAGGTAATGTGTAGACATGGCACATTAGGTAATGCGTAGACATGATACATTAGGTAATGTGTAGACATGGCACATTAGGTAATTTGTAGACATGGCATGATAGGTAATGTTTTGACATGGTACATTAGGTAATGTGTAGACATGGTAAATTAGGTAATGTGTAGACATGGTATATTAGGTAATGTGTAGACATGGCATATTAGGTAATGTGTAGACATGGCATATTAGGTAATGTGTAGACATGGCACATTAGGTAATTTGTAGACATGGCATTATAGGTAATGTTTAGACATGGTACATTAGGTAATGTTAGACATGGTACATTAGGTAATGTGTAGACATGGCACATTAGGTAATGCGTAGACATGACACATTAGGTAATGCGTAGACATGGCATGATAGGTAATGTTTAGACATGGCACATTAGGTAATGTGTAGACATGGTAAATTAGGTAATGTGTAGACATGGTGTATTAGGTAATGTGTAGACATGGCTTATTAGCGAGTTAAACAGGAACGTTTTTCAATAACATTTTACATGTGAAAATATTACTTTTAGTTGCATACCTATTATAGTACCGGATGTATTTAGAAGAATACTATTCATAATATACAGAGTACTGGGGTGCATACTTCTATCGGGAATGTTACAAACATTTGAAAGTATATTTCATTTTCCTTTCGGATCATGATGCACAAATAATAAACCCATCTGATAAAGTTGTTTGTTAACACCTAAAATGTCCATATGGAACGGTTTGATATTCGTCTCTTATAAGAAATATTTATAAAGGTGTTGAATTCTGATGTGCGCATGAATTGGGTGTTGGGTGGTGGTGGGCGATCTGTGTCAGTAGGTGACGAAATGAAATGTGCGCATGAATTGGGTGTTGGGTGGTGTTGGGTGGTGGTGGGCTATCTGTATCAGGAGATCAGGAGTGAATAAATGAAATGTGCGCATGAATTGGGTGTTGGGTGGTGGTGGGCGATCTGTGTCAGGAGATCAGGAGGTGAATAAATGAAATGTGTGGATGAATTGGGTGTTGGGTGGTGGTGGGCGATATGTGCCAGGAGGTGACTAAATGAAATGTGTGGATATTGGTTATGGCTTAAAACTCTAATTAAAATGCTCTGAGATAATATTGGTAATTTATCCACACTATCTGAGAAATTGGTTTCTTTGCAAGAAGTGGTAATGAAAATAAACGTCCATAGGGAAAATGGAGGAGTTTTAGCAGCAATGGACAGACTGGGGATATACTGTAAAAAATGTATATCAATACACAGCCATATGTTACACAACTACAACATTACAGATTTTAAAAAAATCTAAACAAAAGGTTTTTAGCCTACTTTTTTCCGATCTATGAAGCAAGTAGGAGACCGGTAAATAAATGTGAAAGATACGACAAAACAAGATTATACGATAGAAATCTATGCGTCATAGTAAAAGAGAATTGTCACGTATATTAATGAATGTTACTAGTGTGTTTATTTTGTTGATTAAATTAATTTTGAACTGCTATGGTAAGTGTCTAAGTGACCCAAAGGGAGATTGTAGAGCGAGATCCACTCAGTGACTAACATTTTATTTGCATACGAGTTATTTTAACATTACTTAAATATTGATCATGTGTTATTACACAATGGCATACAACTTAACAAAGACTGATTTGTTCTTTCATATTCTTCTTGGCAAGCTTACAAACAGAAATCGCGTATCGCAAAGTACTCGTATTATATAATCCATTTAGATGCACTTGCCACGAATTCGTTTTTATATACTCTTTAGTATAATATATGTGTGTTAAACAGTTATAAACGTGCAATATCGCGTTGGCGAGATCCTATATATTTATATAATTAAGCATTAGAAGTTTTTCATAGTTTTATCATGAATTTGATTATGGTAGGATTTTCTTCTCAAAAGACAGGTGTATCAAAGTTTGGCAAATAAAAATCATTTATTAAAAATTGTTTTAGGTATAAGCTGAAACAAAATCTTAGACAATTTTGTTAAATTTAACATTCATAAAGGAAGAAATATCAACAGTTTTATTTAGCTTTGCATATGTATAATTTATTAAATACTATGAATTTAGTATATACTTTATAAAATATCCCATTAGTGTAATATTGTTGCTACTTGTCAATACGCGGTGGTATTGATCGGAACTAAGTATAAATATTCACCGCTTCCTTATATGGTAATTACGTGCCCACATTCGAAGAACTACTTTTTTCTACTTCGAAACAAATATGGCAATGAACGCTGACAATATCCAGAAGTTTGACGTTTCCAGTGTTCGTTTGAAAAAAAAAATAAAGGTGGATGCAAACTATCTAAACATAAATCCAGATGACGTAGATAATTGTCATTGTAACCGTAAAAAGCAAAATACCAAAACGGCGACGCGTCCAGACGTACAAAATGTTCAGCGACGGTTATGGGATGTGAAGACAGAAACTAGGATAATAGAACAGCTACACCTACTGAATGACTGTCTTGGTGAACATTTTGTTTCTATATGCAGGTTTGACGGTTATATATAGCCCTCAACTTTAAAATTTAAAAACATACCTACTATAGTCACCACCAGAAGTCAAGGACTTAAGCTTGCAAGAAGAAAATGGAAACTTTGAGAGAAAGAGACGAACAGAGAGACTGACAGAGAGCACGTCACGTTGACCTTTGATACAATGTATGAATCACAGGTTCCCAAGCATGTTCTGCTTCACGTAAACGTGCATTTTGGGTCACAGAATAGTATGGTTTATCCCTTATTTGGAATCTCCTGTGACCGTTGATGGAGCTAAAGCTCTCGGAAAATTACAAGGAACTTGAACTAAGTATCCTGGTGAGAAACATCTTCCAGGATATAACTATTGTGGTCATTAGCCTCGACGAAAACAAATTAACGAAAATCAGAAGAATTTCCAGTAAATGTGATTGATAAAGTGTGCCATGTTGTATAAAAATCAAGATCTACAACAACGATGTACTGGAGACGTGAAGCTGCTCTAGAAATTGAAGTGTGTACAAAAATAAAACTGTAAGATAATCTCTTGCCAAATAGCCGATAAAATCGGTGATACGTAATAAGTCATACGGCAAGTAATCATCTGATAATTATAATAATGGAGTTAATTGGCGGGGTATAACAGCGATCAGCAAATTCGCTGTTGCAGCAGGTGTCTTGCGTGGTGTTGCTTCAGATCGGTTTTCCCGACAGGCAATGTGGCAAGTTCATCAGGTAGATATTGTGTTTTTGCCACATGACACTATCACTTGTAAACGTTAATGTCAAAATGCATATACAAATACTCGTTGACGATCGTCGACGTTGCTACTTGATACAGAGAAGCACTGCTGCAATCAAATACTACTACTACTACTACTAATAATAATAATAATAATAATAATAATGAGGTCTTTGTATAGCGCCTAATCTTTAGAAGCTCTAAGAGCTTTACAACATTAGACAACACCTATAAATTAAAAAACATTATGATATGATTACAAAAACAAACACCATGAAAAACATAAAAAACATGCTGAGAATATTTAAGGTAGGAAACATTATTAGGTCTTTAAATTTGTTCCTGCAGTCGAAATAAGTGAGTTTTGAGAGCACTCTTGAATGTGATCACTGTGTCTATATCATATCATGAATTTGATTATGGTAGGATTTTCTTCTCAAAAGACAGGAGTACCAAAGTTGGGCAAGAATAAAGAATAAGAATAAACCAGCAAGACAAGTTGTAGCCGCATTTGAACGCACTTGTCAACGTGGACCCTTACGATGGCCACAGTTTCTACAGGTTGATCGTGGGAAAGAATTGTATTTTGCAGCAACAACGCTGATGCAACAACACAAGGTTAAAATCAGACAAGGACACACCGCAGTTCATTGTCATAAGGCAATCGTTGAGCGATTTAATCAGACACTTGCTGAGCGATTGTCTGGATATCAGTATGCTCAGGAAATTTCCACAGTCACGAGATGTCGTGAATGGGTTTCAAGACTTCCAAGTGCCATTGCTGCTGTAAACAACGAAGTTACTCATGGACTTTATATGAAACCTATTAAAGCAATCTCGAAGAAACACATATTATTTAAGCGACTTGACTCTTCCTCAAAACAACCATTATTCGGTGACGTGAAGGTCAGGTATTTTAACGAACCTAGCGGACTTGAAGGTTGTTAAAAGCGCAACTGATCATATTTAGGCTGTAATTACACATACAATTTCCATTGTGGTAAGATCTACAGACAAGCCTGCAATTTATAGACTATATTCAACAGCTCCTCAGCATGGATTTGTCCGTGAAGAATTACAAGTAATTCATAAATAATTACACACTTACCATCAGCAAGGATTCGCTAGCAAATCAAAGAACTACCAAACCCCCACTTCAGTTACAGTCAAGACAAGTCAGCATCACATTCACGCGTGTATGGCCGAGATTAATATCGATTCTGTCTAGAGTAAATTGTCGTGGGTCATTAATGTGTTACAGCAAGCAAATTCAACGTGAAGATCAAACAAGCGTATTTATTGTGTCATTTACCTGATAATCAGCTAATTGTTTCCTTAAAATATCAATTGTCTTTTGGTTTGTTAAGGTTTCTTATATTTTTCGCAATATAAACCAGGGTGTCTGGTTGAGATATTTTTCTAACTCACGATACCGCCAAATACTCTATATTTCACCATTCGATACGATCATCGACAGTCCATATATTGGTATGTGATATTGTTAGTCCCTGAATGGTTATAGCATATCATATGATCTATGGGATTTGCAATCCCCCAATGTATCCAATAAAGCTTTGTCAACAACATCCACAGAGACAACAACATCATTAAGAACAAGTTTTCCCCCGTGACTGGAATCTCAACGTCGATATTTTGTCTATGTGTATCTGCAGGGCGACATCATAATGTTATTGGCAGATCTGGAAGTTTGTTCTTGTGATGCGAGAATAATTCACTTTGAAGTAAGTCACAAACTGTGTTTCAGGATACAACTATTATATCGTTAGGATGCCATTAGTTCCAAACATCATCAAACGTAGTCTCTGGAATCTCACTGAACATCATGCAACAGTGAGTCTGGTTGAATTTAAGTCTCGTCTTCGCTGTTAGTTTCTTCTGCTATTCATCGGTTGCCCCGTCGTCCTCTAACATTACTTTGTAATAATATAGAAATTCTATTAACTAACAATATGGCAATTCTCTGACAAAAGGTGGTAGTTAATAATGATCACCACACATAATAATCGCCTTTGATTTCGTCGACAGCCAATTAAGACACAGTCTTAAAATATCTTTAGATAACGTATACGTATCATTACAGATTATGATCTTAAGAATATATTTCTCACCCATTCTGTCTGTTGTCCACGCATCACCATGACATCGAAAGACACTGATAAGTATGAGATTTAACAGCTTTTTCTTTCACCTCCCTGGCATGTCGGTGACTTGGGGTTAGCACTACCATGTCTTAATTGCTAAACAATCTTAACGCGCGTGTCTAGTTTTACCAGAACGAACAGGCGCATTAAGATATAATGTCTTAAGTCGCATTATGGCATTACTGACGGTTGTGACATCCATTTTTGTAATACCCAGTAATGAGGTTGATAATCTGCAGATTCTGAATAATTAAATATCATCTCATGTTTTATTCGCCATTGTCCCCATGGAGCCTCGTCTACACTTATCGGAAGTTCAACTAGCTGCCCAATGTTTGACTCCCTGATATAAAACGAATCTGTTGCGACTTTGACACCTTCCATAGGAAATAGGTTGACCATTGATTAAAGGTTTATTGAGACATAAACGTGCATTGGAGATCTCGAATGAGTTAACTGCGGAGAATCACTACCTTCGTAGCTGATATCACCTAAATTAGTTCCATCTCAAAGATTTACAAGTTCCCTTTCCATAAATACTCCTTGTTTGTCGTATCAGCAATTACAAAGGCGAGTTATGCGTCATCTATGATTAATCTTGTACAACGGTGCTTATTACCAGTTGAGGCTCCATGTGTACATTTACCAATGATTGTTCGACCTATATCCTTTGGAACTGAATTATCATCCTTGTTGCATTCGGGTTTTGGCAACCAAACTGAGGTTTGTGGTCTATATGAAATTATTGCCTCACTCTCTGCGATGTATGTATACTTTTATCGAGCATATATCACAATAGCACTATTGGAGCCCAACTACGTTTATTCTTTGTGAAGGTTTTTATTTCCGAATTAGGTTAGTTAAAATAACGACCAAATCAAGCAGGAATCTAGGAATGAATATCCTCTGCAAATTCGAATGATTCAACCTCGTCAAATCCATTTAAGTCAAAATTTGGCAGAGGCCCATTTATCGTAACTCGAATAATTGCATTTGTCGGATTCCCAAATCTCTCAAAATGAAGCCTGCATTCAATTAGCCCAAGAAAGCATCTTGGATAACATGTAACCATACCAATCGAGATTACGTCCTTGTAATCATATTGAGTATTCTACAGATCTCCGTGTCCATATTCAACAATGAGCGTTGAATATCTTCAAGAACTTCCATTCGTGTTGGTCGCCATTAATTTTTCTGCTGGGCAAAATGAGCAACGAAAGATAAGATTGTAAAATAAATTTTTTGTTCATTTATGGTGGACACTCAAATACAATAAAGGGTGGCATTAATCCCTGGAATTCTTAGGATGTTACGGTCTTGCTTCAAAGACGTTAGTTCTGGCTATATAAACTTATCGCTGATGATAATATACGTACGTCAATCCGTAACAACAGCGGATAGTGTCATCATAAATAAACAGGATTAACAAGTACCGATACAATTAAAAAAACCAAGGGGGATCCTCAGGGAAGCAAGTACCCCAATTATACATTCATCGACCACAATATCAGGATCCAATTTTTACCAATCAATATCAATAATACTGACAATAGAATTCCCATACATGATGACACTAAACACTAACAATACAATACCCATACATAATGACACTAACACCGGTAAAACAATTCCCCTACATGATGACACTGAACACTGACAATACAATTGCACTAAATGATGACACTGAACACTGACAACACAATTCCACTAAATGTAAACACTAACACTGAAAACACAATTCCACTAAATCATGACACTAACACTGCAAACAAAACTCCCTAAATGACTACATTGAACACTGAAAGCATAAGTCCCGAAATGATGACACTAAACAAAGACAACAAAACTCACTTAAATGAGGACACTGACAATCAAACTCCCGTAATAATGAAACTGTACTATTGACATTAAAACTCCCTTAATAATGAGACTGAACACTGACAATCAAACTCCCTTAGTAATGAGACCGTACTATTGACAATCAAACTGCACTAAAATAAAAATGAATGGTTCTGCGAATCAGGGACAAAACTTGGAGAAATCAATGATAGAGTAATGGAAAACTGGGGCTTTAACTAATGTGATGAATGACATAGTGATTGCAATCAATGCAATGAAACTTAGTCAATGATAGAGTGATGAAGACAATCAAATCCAGCTAGGATCTTTCTTCAGTATTAAGGCACATACACCACTCCCTCCACTAACCTCACCAGGTTTACTCGCAAACCCGTTGATAATGTTGTTTAGGTTATGTACGTTTTGTTTACATTAAAATGCTTCCAAACTGGCCCATATTTGTTTGAACTTTAAACACATTTTGTGATATAAATTGGCAAAGAAAACCCCTGAAATTGACGTTTCACTATTACTTGCAAAGAAATCATGGCATCATAGTTTTACTAAAAGAACAATACGCAACACATTTGACACTGACATTCGCTTGATGAAATAGATGTCCCTCTCTTTGAATAAAAATCTTGTTTTCTTGTTATCATCAACAGTAAAAAGCAGAGACATAATACAATTTTCTTTTGCATACACATGATGGTTATTGAAACCTTGTTGAATACTGTATTTTACGATCTTTCAATGGTTTTGTATCTCAAAAAGAAAAGCAATTCATGCAAAATAACAAATACAACCCTTTTATAAAAAAATAAATTATTGACAATTATTCCTATCGCCAACGTAAAATGAATATTCAGCGAATAAACAGTCATGCAATTCAACCGTGTTTTCCAGATGGCCGGTGGGGATGTCATCTCCATTTGTAATTTGTTTGAGGTTCCCCAGTAACTCATATCTTCGGTTATAGTGTGGCCTGTGTTTTTGGACTGTGCTGAGTTTGAATGTATTGTGTGGAATTAAAGTGCAGTAGAGGGACTGACAGAAGGAAAAAAGGGAAAAAGGAGGGGCAGGTCCAATTTATTATACTTAACTTCTGCCACGAAGTATGTGTGTGTGAGAGAGACAGTATGTACAAAATTGTATGCCTTGCAGTGAATGATCAACATGATTGATGGAGGTTAATGAAATACTATATTCTTTGGCAAACATAAAAGTGGCCTTTTGCATTTTGAGCTAAATAAATGTATACATGTGTGACCTTGTATGAGCTTATAACTCAAATTATCCACATCTGCATACCTGTACACTGCAATTATAACTGAACAAATAGTTATATGTGTTTATAATTGTATTTATAACAGATGCATACTAATTTACATACATATACGTCGCAATTATAGCAAGTCAAAGACTGAGATACATTTGTCACAATTATAACAGATCAAATATTGACATGCATGTACACGGCAATTATAACAGATCAAATATTTACATATATGTACACTGAAATTATATCAGATCAGATATATACATACATGTATTCAACAAGTGTTACAGATGAAATATTGATTTGCATGTTCACGGAAATTATAACAAATCAAATATTTACATACATGTACAATGGGGACACCTAGTGGTTGAGTGGTCTAAAGAGCTCACCATTAAGGATCATTGCCATCTCACCTCTGTCTACGTGGATTCCAATGTCGGGTTCGGCCAATGTGGGTATGTGAGAAAGCTTGCCAGTAGCTTCTCATCAGTTTGTCATTATTTCCAGGTTTATTCTGGGTTCTTCCTCACCATTTATACTGGAACCATGTATAGACTAAATTGTGCTGAAAAATGGTGTTATACCTTGCATCAACATCAACATGTACTCTGCTAGTATAACCTATATGTGCGCTATATTTATAACAGTTTGAATATTGACATTCATGTACACTTCAGTTATAACACATCAAATATTTACACACATGTACACTGCAGTTATATAAGATCGAAGATATACAGTGAAATTATTAGAGCTCACATATGGTCACGCATATACACGGTAATTATAACATTTCAAATATTTTGCATACATGACCACTGCAATTTATACTGTTCAAATCATTACATTCATGTTAGCTGCAATTACAATAGTTCAAAAATGTTCAATATTAGGGGCAGTGTTTTGTTTTCATATTGCAAAATGTCAGTTTATTTCAAATTCTGCAATGATTAAACATAATATATGCATTTCCCAATTTCTCCTGAGAAATGATCATTTTATACACAGTTTGAGAATGCTGGGATCAATATCAACACGTCTGAATGCCTGCTTCAGAATACTGAAAATAGCCTTTACAGCTTTGTTTTGTCTCCATTGTCTCATTATTTCCAAAATGGACATTGCAAGTTACGTGTATTTGACACGAATTTGATTGACTCTGGACACAGCAACTCCTAGTTCAACACCAAGATGGACATATCTTTTCCCAACCCTTCTACTGATCTGATCCAGATGTACAACTTCAGGTTGCATGTCTAATACATTCTGTGGGAGGCAAGTCCCCTGTAAAAGGTAATTAAATTGACTCGAAAAAGTCCAACTTTAAAACATATACCTGCTTAATATGTAAAACTTACTCTTCAAACATTTTATATATATATATATATATATATATATATATATATATATATATATATATATATATATATATATATATATATATATATATATATATATGTGTGTGTGTGTGTGTGTGTGTGTGTGTGTGTAAACGATGACTGATACCAATTTTATTTTGTTTCTTGCAATGAACCCCTATAGGGTACGTTGGCCATATTGCGACAGACATGACCTTTTTATCAAAGCTCTTTGTAAGAATGCTTACAACTTGGTCGTTAAAAATGTTGATAGTAAGGTTCAAAAAAAGGTTAAATAGGTTCTTGTGAAGAAATTCCTCATGGTCACAGCCAATGCGTAAAAAGATAAAACTGCACACGAGTTCGATGGGTTTGCTGGATAAATCAGAATGACCTGCAGTGATATGTTAACATGCTGTCATATCAAAATTATTTAATGACACACACTAGATGTTTTTGTATTTGTTCTTTTGAATTTAATGCCATTTCTCAATGCAAGATAGATTGTTCTTGGCGGCCAGTATAACTGGTGGAGGAAGAACCCCGGATAAGCCCAGGAAGAACCACTGACTCATGGAAAGCTACTAGCAGCTCTCTCACATACCCAGATTAGCCAAGCTCAAGACTCAAACCTATGCAGACAGAGGTGAGTTTGCGGTGATCATAAAAGTCAAGCGCTTTAGACCACTTGGAAACCCACGGCTCCCATACTATTTGTAAAATATACCAAACTTTGCGATAACATGCATACTATAATATTCATTGATGTATAAGGTCCATGTATCTCTGTATGAATTGTATTTGGTTAGTCATCGCAAGAATGTATATTATTTATGAAGGGATTTAGAAAATACAAGCAAATGGAACAATAACGTACAACTTATTCAAACTTTTCAATGAAATGACCATGATCTTCACCTGAACGTTGAAGTTCAAGTGAGTGTAAAACAAGAAGAAACTGATATGTGTCATACTGAACCATCCCAAGAATAAAAACAAAACCATTTGGTGGTACAGAAGATGTAAGCAATATTAAATCTAGTACGAAAGCATTAAACAATCTGACAATACTATAACCCGCTACTGTGTCATGCTTTGCCACCGACTGGGGATTACTAAAACTTGTCATGCCAATGATATTTGCATAAATGCAAATACGGAATTGCAAACAATGGATTAACAAATTTTAATCTGCAAATTGGCTTCGGAACAAATATTTGTTATTGGAATGAACTGTGCATTTTTCATGGAGATTGAAAACAAAATATGCACTTGTTTTCATGGTATGTATTCTCTTCTAGTACATTTAAACCTGGAAGCTTTGAACATAACTCATATTCAAATTCTGATGGCAATGCTACAGAAAAGTAATACAAGTAAATATATTGTCAACCATGAAACAAAAGAGTTTTCTATCATATAGTTCATTCCAAATATTTTTTTAAATCATTCAAACATCATTTTAAATTTCCATCAGAAGACGACTACTGAAGACTGTTAAGCATCAAATTTAAGCCGCTCTCAGTGGTTCTGTAGTCCAGAAGCCACCCACTTCATATTACTTTGTATTTTGTCCTATCTATATCAGCATTAGAATGATGTAATTCTGTAACCACTGGACAACAATGATCAGCCTCTGAAGAATCTGAAGCTGCAGTTTTCATGTTGCTGGGTTTGTAAGCTTGCTGGCTATTATCCAAAAGTTATTTTACCCGCCCCCCCCCCCCCCAAGGAAGTTCCTGCCTTGGACCTACGATGCATTCCTGAGTCTCATCATCGATGGCTTCTTTCTCTTCATGGCTCCAAACCGTAGTTAGCAGGTTTCAACACTGTCAAGATAAAAGTCAAAAATCAATTTAGATTTTAAATAAACAATGAAAACGAATTCCAGGCGATGAATAATGAATCCCATCTTTAAAATGAAATATCTTGTAATATATTGTTAACTAATATATTTTATTTCAATACTAAACTAACTTAATTGATGTGCATGGAAACTTCTAATACTAGTTATTTATGAAATGCAAAAACTGCATGACTTCGAAACACACACTGCAATCCCAGGACCTTTGATTCTCATCTGCACATGCTATATTTATTATATCAAAGCATTGCCGAACTTGTAAATATTTCTTAGTGGAACCATAGCAGAGGAAGAAGACACATATTTTGGCAATTTGCTTTGCTTTGAACAAATTATGTAAGAGCTGTCTTTAAGCATTCCACTTAATACATCTTGCACAACAGAATAACAATTGAACATTAGAAAAATAAAAATAATTACCCTCGTGTGTCTGCCAAAATCAAAATGGTTGGTCTCTCCATCTTGTCTCCCTTCTGCCAAATATCACTTGATTGTCATCAAGGGCCAATAAGACATTGTGACCAACTTTCATTTTTGTCCTACTTATAACAGCTCCAAAGTTTCCAGCATTTGGCCTCAAACTCTCAGAACTCTAACAACAATGTAATCGATTAACAGATTGTTGTGTACAGTGTCAGATGTTCGTGAGCAATTCTAATCCTTTGCGAAACACCAATGATTCACACCAATCACTCTACTGACAAGTCTAAACCTCTGCCAGACATGAATGATTCAAGCTAGTAAAAGTACCGGTGAAACAAGTCTGGCTGGTTTCTCTAATGTGTTGTTAAAACACATAAAAACACAGTGTTTGGATTTGTATCAATTATTTTGTGCTTTTTCTTTCTTCAAAAGCTGTAGATTTCAGCTAAAAAGTGATATATCTAGTTGAGAGCTTTTACAACGACCACAAAAGCAATTAAGTGTCTTCCTTACCCTAGATACAAGCCCCAAATACAAGCCATCCGCAATGTTTAGTCCCAGCCTGTGATGTATAAGTACTCAACATTCCACTTTTTATCTATTAGTTATGTCCGTGGTTTCACTGTATGAAATGACGTATTGCAAAAACCAACTATCTGAAGTCAAATCTTGATCTTTTACTTTTCCTTTTGTCTTGAAAATGAAAATATGATGCATCATACTTTCTTAGACTACAATAAACATGCTGATGATGGCAGTAGTAATGATGGTGAAAAAAATAATGAATGAATAGATTCACATTAACATAGTAAGAGTAGGTAATCTGCAAGAGTTATTTCCCCTTGTCTATACAAGAATAGATATACTTTATCAAGTCTTTTGAAGGGCTGGATTAAGGAAGTAGTAGCAGAACTAAATCCTAACGCCAAATTGATTGGGTTTTTGACAGTGTAATTCCTAACATTACTGTGATTTGGCATTTGACAGAGTAATTCTTAATGATAATATGACCGTGTATTTGACAGTGAATTTCCTAACATAACATTATTATGGTTAGGTGTTTGAAATAGTAATCCTAACATTAAAGTGATATGGTATTTGACACAATTATTCATAAGGTTAATGTGATAATGTATTTGCCAGAAATTACTGAATCCCTATATTATTCAATCTTGTCGACTAGCATTTTGATGATTTTATTGTTTTTATTTGAAATATTTTTTATTGTGAAACTTTTTATATCGATTAGACCTGATATAAAACTAAGAATTTCACTAAGGTGTTCGCTGGAGTTTACAACACTCGTGTTTATGGCTGATATTCGTATTTATTTACGATCAGAGCTATAGTACATTCAACTGGGTACTCCAGTTTTAAAAGGTGATATGTTATGGACACGTTACTTTTGGTGGAGTGTACATTAGATTTTACAGGATTATTTGCTCATACTCACCTCTTCCTTAAACTAGAATTGAAAAAGTTTTTGTGACTCAAGTACATGACACTTGTTGTGGGAATGTCATTGTACATTTACATTCTTCTGAAACAGTGGAACAATAATCAGGCCCTCCAAATCATCTGGGTCAGAATCAGGGCATTGTATATGTAGCTCAATCTGTAGGCCCTCACACATGCTTCCGATTATATTTGACTGGTTCTCACTAATGAACCTCCTTGTTTCATTGCCATTCTTTGAAGACCAACTCATATCTGTGACGCCCATTCTTGTCACACGAGCACAGATGGAATAATGGCTCAAGTAAAGGGTCAACCTGTGATGAAGGTCAAGGTTATAGACACAGCAACCACAGTATATCAGATTATCTGATTTTCGTTTGGATATGGGCCAGCGTGTCAAACGTGCACCAATAAGTCTATGAAAATCAGGTGGTGGTATAAATTTCCCTGTGCACACAAAACATAATACTGATGTTCTGTCTATAGGAAAATGTGATTCCGGGGAGATAATTTGTTTTGGTGTTGTTTGACGGAGCATGCATGGTAGTAATCTTTCTGAAATACAAGGAAAGCAGCGGCGGTTCAATACTATGATATTCAGTTAAATTAACTGACTTTGTATACCCTGCATGCAACACCTTCAATTGATAATTTGTAAGTATGTTACATTGTATCTTTTGATCTCAAACAGCCTTTAAGTTACAAAGCGGTAAGGAAAGGTGATGGAAAACTTACAATATTTACCTCAACACACTTTTTAGTGATGATATAAAAATATATACCACTCTCTCATTTGAAAAATATCCAGATAACTGATGAACTAGCCATAATAAAACAGCAGGTGCTTAATGAATTATTTCATATAGAAACATCGACTGGAATACAATAACAATAGCAATTGGCAAATGAAAGCACAAAATATTGCTCATTTTACTGTCTATAATGGCTGTTCGTAGCAAATGTTGGAAAATACATCACACAATTCACAACTTAAAATATCAAGTTTTGTTAGGTTTTCCTTTTAAGTTAAAACTATGTTCTCAGTAAGCTATAAATAAGAATATATTATATTCCAGACCAGACCCACCCCCACCCCCAACAAGAATTTCTCATTAATTAGGTTGACATTTTCAACTAAAATGCTTGTAAAGTACACTTGTACCAGAATAACCTTCAGAAACTGAAGTAGATTCTTAACTTTACATAATCTCTGGTATTATATAAAAAATGACATAGGAACTGCAATTAGATCTTCTGCCACCAGACTTTCTAGCTGAAATTAACCCATGTTTAGGAGAATATCTCAAACCTCTAAGTATATCTATAGGACTTCATACAGTGTTGGTGAAGTTTTGACATTTAGTAAAAGTGCTTGATGTAGTGGCATTCGATCGGAGCTATTTACACACAGTTGTGATTACAATAATGTAATAAAAGTACTCATGCATGTTCCAGTTAGTTACAGTGTATAGTTTCTGATCTGCTTTTGCAAAAAAATAATGGCTTAATCACCAAAGGTGGCACATACAGCTTACAAACCATCTTTCTAGTTTCTGAAATTTCACAAAAACTGACAAAGACCAAAAGATTACATAGCTGTGTGTGAAACAGTCATTACGAGACGGCAATTGTTAGATGAAAGCACATGCACACATACGTTCACAACATGGCGTTAATATATTCAAACCACACTTCACTCGTGTTAATTTCCATGTGAATTTTATGCTTAATTTATATATTTCAATTTCGTTTCATTGTAAACGTACTATTTATTATCTGCCCTCTACTATTTAGTTGTTCAAAGGAGTCAATCAAATAGCGTTGTGATGCCTGCAGGTGCTTTCATGAGAACCTCATTAAGTGCCCTTTACTTTATAAATGGTAAATTAAATCATTATGTTCTGTGTCAAAGCTACGCGTTCTTGGTCACAATAACGGTTATATGTTGCAGCCAAAATTCTAGATAGGTTGTTGGCACTTTATGTGTCTACTGTGAATCATATGTAATGGAACATCTCTCGGTATAACAATCCCTCTGGGGCCCCGAGTGGCCGAGTGGTCTAACGCGCTCTCCGTTACGGATCACTGCCATCTCACCTCTGTCTGCTTGGGTTGGAGTCTCGGATTAGGCTAATGTGGGTATGTGAGAAATCTTGCCAAGAGCATCTCGTGGGTCGTGGTTCTTTCCGGGTTCTTTCGCCACCATTAATACTGTCCGCCATGTATAGCCTATAGTGTGCTGAAAAATGGCGTTAAACCCTACAATAACAACAACAATTTAACAATCACTCACTTATAACGGAGGTTACACTTTTGGGTCCCACTGACCTTGTCAACGGCCATTAGCAGCCTTATTTTAAGCTGCATCAACAGTCATTAGCATAGCTATTAAAAGCATCAAAATGCCTGAATTACAGCTTTATACTGAAAATTCAACTTGACATTACTCACTCATTACTCAATTTGCTTTCACTTTCTAAAGTACTCCTTTACGGTTAATATGCCCAAATCCGTCCTATCTAAGCCAGCAAGGCTTTTTGTCCATCTGTAATTTAATAACCAGTGTGGATAAATTGTAATTAATTGAGATCTCTGTAGCTACAATTTTACATAGTAATGTTTTGATTGCAACGACGTTAGCCAGCAACACTAACATAAATGTTGATGGTTATGTTAACATTGCTGTTTCCAAAACTCACGAATGGGATGGGTATCGTCGCTTTCGTATGGCCCTTAAAAAGGCTATTTGTTCAATAGCGGTTGAAACAGATTGTGTGCATTTAAAATGTGCTTTTTCAGAAGAAAATAAAAAGATTAATGCCATAGAACCACCCACTCCCTTTTTCGTTTAAATGAGTTTTGTCTCGTGCCCAATATTTTGACCTAAAATATTGGTATGTGCACAAGACGATCCGGTCGTGATCTTTGAATCTTGTAGCCAATATTTTGTGCAAGATTGTTATCTTATTGCAATATTCGGATATGGTCATACCCTTCGCATCCCCTCGGGGTAGAATATTTCCAAGCTGTACTTTACTGATACCTTTTTGTATCAATTAAGTGCAGATTCTCTCAATCTTATTGGCTACGTCGATACAAGATACAGCATTCCGTAAATCGTTTCCTCCTATCTGCAAGCACACATACTGAATAGTTGGTTTGGTGCGATTGGTGACTTTAAAAATCGCAGAATGGTGTCTGTAGTGCCACCATTGAAACCACAAAATTATGTTTCTACACACGCTATATTTTTTGGACATATCCCATCCTTATTCTTGCAAAATGTAAAAAGGTGCGTAATTATACCATGTCCCAAGATTAACAACAGTGCCATTTCAGACAAAAAATTTAAAGGAATAGGTATTCCTCAGAATAGTCAAGTGTAAAGAATAACATCTTACATTATCTTTTATATCCATCTATCACGTGATTAACACCTTACTTTACAATCAGGTATGGTCATATGTTTCATATGTAGCCGGAGTTTAAAGCAAACATACATGGTTTCCTACCCGAATTTAATAAATGTATCGGTGTGTTAACCTTTATAATATTTGAATTATTTACTGGGAAATTTTATTTAGGTCATACATACAATATAGCATACATACATACATACATACATACATACATAGCAATGTTAAATGTTAGAGACGTTGAATAAGATACATCGTGTAGATACCACAGATTCCTTTAGTGTCACTCTAGATCGAAGAACACATATCAAACAGTTAGCAAGCTGTCGTTATTCGTTGCATGCAATGACTTATCGGTATTTAGATATACAATGATTTAGATAGGAAGTGTATATGAACCCTGCGGGAGTAAATGTATTAACGCCAATTTAAAGAAGGAACAAAATAACCGGATTGAAAGGTTATTATGTAAAGATTTCGAAAAATGAACGGATAATGTAAATACAGTTTGAGTCCATGTTGCAATCGTGTTTAAAAACAAACAGCTACAGGCAAACTTTCTCTGGTGAATTTATGGCACGTCTCATGAAATCAATGCCCTTCATAAGGATGAACTATATATGTATTTTTGCGATGAAGTGTATCACACTGACAGTGGGAGGATATATGCACATCAAATGTACAGTGCATTCTTTGGCATGGAATAAGAAGGACAAACAAAATATATGGGTAAACTATTACAGCTATTAAAATTCTGGTTTGCATTTTTAAATACATGGATATAGAGACAGGTGACTTATATGTCAGTTTCAAATATTAAAATGTCCCATATCTTGAGGCAGATGGGATATAATGTATTTGTTCATGATGAAAACAGTCCTTTGAACGGACTCACATTACCTGTTACAAACACCAACAAGACTTCCAGAGGAAACTCCTATTTATATGACATAGCCTTTTGAAAGAATAATACTAACAATATTTAGATTAAAAAATGCTGTCAAATTAACGCCATATCAATTTAGTATCAACTAGACATCATAAAAAGTATTTTGTTGAATGTATAATGTAGATATGACAAGACAGTTATGTTGTCATGCAGATCACAGTGTACTTTGGAATTGTCTTTGAGAAGGGATACATGGATCAGGCCGTTGATACTTTCACCGTTGTATCCAGGCCATTGTATGAAGTGCACAAACGTTAGGCTTTGACCAAGGTTTCCAATGATCTTACGAAGAAGATTTGTGATGATACATCGATAATCAACGCACAAGTCTTTCCCTAATCCCCATTCTTGTGACCCTCACAAAGATAATGTACTCATTAAAGTACATGATCAGTTTGTGATACTGGTCCAGTTCAAAAACGCAGCAACCACAAAAGATCATATTCTCTTGAGATTCCTTTCTCGTCTTTGTGGTGATTGGCCAATGAGCAACAGCTTCCTGTTATGTTCTTGAATTTTCTGTGGAAGATTGGGGATGGCATAAATTTCCGAATGAATACATAGCATAGGATTGAAGAACTCTCCGTCTGGTCATTTGGTTTAATGCCGCCATGTATAGCCTATCGTGTGTTGAAAAATGGCGTTAAACCCCACAACAACAACAACAACAGTAACAACAATAGCAAACTCTCAAAGTTCTGGCAGCTACTAGTGGCATTGATTAAACTAAGACTAAACTTGCAACAGAGCGTAATAGCTGAATTGTCTTGTGTGTCTAGTCTACAGTGTCAAAGACCATCTAGTCATCTATATGCGTTTAAATCCATTTGTTCAATAACCAGAACGGGAATGCTTGTAAAAGACTATGCCCACTGAACTGGTCAAGACATTTGAAAAACTTGTAGAAAACCATTATTGACTGCTATGAGATGTAAACCGAAAGACCTTCAAACTTGAATACAAAGGCTGAGACATATTCCTATTATAAACATGGGCACATAATTTTGGGCTATAGTTTTCTGTCAAAATGGTCTGGTGGACGTGTCAGTTAGAAATTCATTAAAGAAAACTGGTTTAATTTCTAACTTGCTACCTGGTGACCATGTGGAGGCAGAAAGTGGTTTTGACATCCAAGAGATAATTGGTCTCCTGTATGCTGAGGTAAAGATCCTTGCATTCACTAATGATAAGCCTCAACTTCCAGCTATTGAAATTGCAAAGCACGCAAACACGAACATGTAAGAATTCAAGTCTGTGTGTCGTATGAATACTCCGCCAAATGCTCTTAATGAACATGTGCGTATTTGACTGCTGTACCAAAGGCTGTTCCATTCAGTGATGGCAAGAGGAAATATTAAACTAATCATAACATGTTATACGAATTTTGTTCATTTCTCTGTTCGTTGTTTTACATTCATTGCATCATTCATATCATATAAGTAATGATTATTTGCTATTATGCCGTTATGGTAAAGGTTCTCATAAAGTGGCTTTTAGGTAAATCCCTTGATACTGCACTACAGTGCATTTTACATTATACAAGTGAAGGTGTTTTCTTGAATTAAGATCAATGGATTCATGAAATAGTATCTGATTATAAATCATGCATGACGTCTCAGTCTTTTTATGGGTGCTTTGCTTTTGGCTTTTTATGCTTTTGAAGCGATGCTCCTGTTATCCGATTTTAATTGTGGGTTCCCGTGTTCAAAACTGTTAAACAAAGTGTGTCTTGTCACGTGAGCGGACAAGTTTTCCAAATGTATGAATATACAAGACTTCTTATATATATATATATATATATATATATATATATATATATATATATATATATATATATATATATCGATGATAATCAAGAGTGAAATATTATTTTATTATTTCATAACTGCATTCATATGTTCAATTATTCATGTGCACTGTATTGACTTGTTCTTGCTTGCATCGAAATATACAATTCATATACACTCTGTTGATTACATCTTACTTGCTCTGAAACAATATAATAATATATCAATGATCATGTCTTCATCACCAAAGTATACAAAATAGGAAATAATAAATATTGTAAACATTTAAGTTAGGTATGATAGAATTTCAAATGTTGCTAAGCATAAAAAATACGGATTTTGTTTATATTTGAAATGTACCTTTATACAGATTTCAGAAGGATTTACTAATATAATGTGCTTATAGAGACAACATGTAGTAGTTGTAAGCCTGTATCTTATGTCTACCGTCTTTATGTCCATCCAGTAACAATATTATAAATAACCAAAAGGTAATCAATTTCTGCAGTTGCTGATGCTGCAACTTCCAGTTATGTTCTTGAATTTTCCTGACTTAGACCGAGGCATGTGGGCTTAACAGCATCAAGAAGGAGGATATTTTTACTGTAATTACTCTTCATTGTATACACTAAAATTGCCCCACCTGTACCATTGATAATGCTTACTTACACTCTCTAGATTAATATTTGGGGTCAAGGAAATTTTGAAATATGATTTCAATGCCAGAGTAATTTTTATCTTGAAGCAATCAGTCATTAATTCATTAATTTGTCTTTATCATGTCTGTGATCTTATAGTTTTTCTTATGCAGCTTATTTTAAACATACATTTTGTTGAGTGAACTCAGTTTGAGATCACATCCATTTCTAAATCTCTACGAGCAGTGAAAGTATTTTATTAAAATAATAATTACGGGGGAGGGGAGATTTGTTTATGTTCATGATTCGGGAGATATAAATTCCTCCAGTGCATACATGGTATCATCATCTATTGTATATCATTATCCAAACGTAGTCATGCAGTAAATAGCCTCTAGTTTTGTACGTTGATTTGGGTTTCGCTTAACTAAGTGGAATTACTTATTGGTTATACTGCTCTCCCTCCCCACTCCACATTGTGCGCATCAGCTGAACACATTATATCTATCAATGACGCCTTTCAGATCGGCCAAACTGGCTAAGCCACACGTATGTCAATGCTATAAAATCTATCTCTAATTTTGCGGACTAATCTAAATATGTGGATTTATATTTTGCACTGCTTTGAACAGCTATCCCTGGTAGAACTTAACAACTCCTAAATGGATGGGTATAATGTCTTGCTTTTTAGGTTTCAAATCCCAATTCTTTCTTGTTCATATTGAACCCTTCATATTAAGTCTAAAGTAGCCATGTTCACATTGTTCATTGTGGTAATATTAATCCTTGCAATCTATTAAATATATGAACATTTAGGTTGATATATGTTAATAATGGTGGATTTGACAATAGGTCATAAGAAAATACGAATGCACACTGATAGCAGGTTAACAGCTCAATTAGTTTGATACATTCTTGTTAAATACAAAAGGAAAGCTAAGCAGCAATTTATATATTTACTTATTTGAAACAAGGATCAGAATAAAAAATTTGATATGACGATAAATGTAGAACGTTTCAAAACTGCAAATTCTTTAATTATCAATGCCTTCTTGCGTGTTAGCTTTCGGAAACATGTTACATCTGAGTTGCTGGGATATGAATATATTGTATGCTCTGTGATAACTGATTATGGAGATAATACGCATATTATATATATATATATATATATATATATATATATATATATATATATATATATATATATATATATATATATATATATATATATATATATATATATATATATATATATAGTTTGATATATCATTGCAAATATCACAACGAAACCAACTTGCATTTCTCGGTCCACATTGCTAGTCAAAAAATATTTTTCCACAAGCAACAAAAAAACCCAGTTTCATTCAGAAAATAATGTTTCTTTTGAAACACTGGTGCTAACAACAAGCAGCAGAGAGGGTGAACAGACCATAGAATTCCGACAAAAACAAATAAAACAAACAAATAAATCATCTCGTAGAAAGGTCCAGATTTTACAAATCAACTTTCCTTGAGATGTTTATTTTTGCAATGACCGATTGTGCTAATAAAACCTCAGTTTGAAATAGTAGCTGAAAAAATAAAGTACTCTACGTGTTTATTTATTTCTTGTTTATTTTTTTTGACGACCAACGTTGGTAGGTACCCTCTCTGCTGCTATTAATTTACCACCATACCAAGTTTGATGAATATTTTTCAACGCGTTCTCGCTGTCCTTTCTCCTCATCTGTTTCATCTTCATCTGAATCATGGGAATTTGTTCTATGTTTCAAGTAATATTCAAGTTCTGATGGTGGTTTTTCTATTTTTGGATTTATGTTCTTTCTTTTTCTGTAATAGTTCATCAAACTTCGATATCGATCTCCACCGCAATTTTTACAAATCTGATATAATCCTCTAACGCCGTTGTTACATCCAACACATCTTCGTGGACCAGCATGAGGGTTTTTCTTTATAAGATAATTATGTTTCTTGCAATATTCTCCACGGCACCTTTTGTTGCATTTATCTGTTGTTCCTTGACGCAGCCACGCACAGTTGTTCATTATATTAATGATATCTGTTTAATTCAATTTAATTTTATCATCACCCCTGTTACCCAAATATTTTATCAATACCCACACGATATCTTGTTCTTGGATCATGTAAATTTATTGTTATAAATCCATGCGGGGTAGCTTGCGCTCGTGAGAAGAAATTTTTGAATTTAATTATATCCATGTCACCACCACACCAAGTTTGGTGAATATTTCGCAACGTGTGTGTGTCTACGCCATTAAACACAACTAAAATGTTGCAGTTGTCTCTGATCACCTTCGGAATTTGTGTATATCGTTGAGTAACATAGATCACGTCTGTATTTTTGTGTCTCCCTCGGGAAAATATTCTGGCTGGATTTGATTGTTTATCTAGCATCACATCGTCGTATACAACTAAATTATTAATAAATCCGTCTATGGAATCTACGGATGGTGCTTCATCAATATCGGTTATAAACTCTATAACATCATTATCTTCATCCAGTAATCGCGCGTTTTCATTGAAATCTTTAAGTACATCATAACATCGTTGATCATCAACGGATGGTGCTACTAAATACAACTTATCCCATTTCAACCATCTCATTATCAGATTAAGTAATAATTGCGTCTTACCCGATCCAGATGGTCCTATGATAATCATTCTGATGGAGTTCGGTAGCGCAGGATGATGCTTAACTGGCTTTCGCTGCCGAGTTGCTGAGAAATCAATTATATCCATATATTATTATAACATGAATTTATATTGTTTACGCTGTAAAGTTAAAACTCCAACTATTGATTTAGCTACAGTTATAACAAAAAACAAAAAAATAGCGTACGGTGGAAAATGTTCTATATGCGGTAGAAAGAAATTTTCATTTTTACCTAATAAGCGGGGTGGTGATATTGCTAATTTGATGTCAAAGTTTCCAGGTGCTCCATGGGCTAAATACAGCGGAGAAAAACATCTACCAGGATATAATTATTGCGGTCCTGGTACTCGACTCGATATCAGGCTCGATGATCAAGATCAACCAAAACCAGGCGAGGAACCAATAAATGCTATTGATCGAGCTTGTCATGCTCATGATGTAGCTTATAAAAGTAAAAATCTACAAGATAGGCATATTGCAGATGTAAAATTAATTCATTCATTAAATTCTATAAAAAATAAAAATATTAGAGAATCATTAGCTAATTGGTTAGTAAGATCCTCGATGAAAGGTAAATTAGCGATTGGGGCTGGTAATTAATAATGGAATCAATTTATTATTCGCCGGGAGGATACTGGAGAGGCAAAGCAGCAATTGGTAAACTCGCTGATGCGGCATCGGTTAAACATTCTACTGCTAAAACGTGGTTATCTAAACAAGCAATATGGCAAATTTATCTACCACGTCCTAAACAAATTCAGTACTCGTATTTCGATGTCAGTGTTCCTAATGAAGTTCATCAAGCTGATATTCTGTTTTTACCGCATGATACTGTACGTGGAAAAACGTACAAATACGCGCTAACCGTAGTTGATGTTGCAAGTAGATATAAAGAAGCAGAGCCGCTATCAGCGAAAACATCATCTGAAGTAGCCGATGCGTTTGAACGAATTTATCAACGAGGACTCGGACCACAAGGTGGTCTACGATGGCCACAGCTGCTACAGGTTGATCCTGGTAAGGAATTTCTTGGTCCAGTATCATCGCTGATGAAACGACATAATACCAAAATACGACGAGGTCATACTGCAATTCACCGTGATCAAGCAATTGTTGAGCGATTTAATCGAACACTTGCTGAACGGTTATTTGGATATCAATACGCGAGGGAATTTATTCAGGATAAAAGATCTCGTGAATGGGTTGCAAGATTACCAAACGTGATAGCTGCATTAAATAATGAGATTACACGAACAACCAACATGAAACCCATTAGCGCGGTCACAAAAAAAAATATACCAACACAACGGAAAGATGCTGGAAAACAAAAAATATTAGGTGATGTCACAGTCAGATATTTATATGAGCCTGGTGAACTTGAAGGTGGTAGCGCGAGAGCAACTGATCCTATTTGGAGTGTTACCACACACAAAATATCTACCGTGACAAGATCCACTGGAAGAAATGTAGGCGTTTCCAGACCCGCAATCTACAGATTAGATTCAGCTGCTCCTCAACGTGGATTTACACGTGAACAACTACAAATAATTCCCGCGGATACACAACTACCGCCGCGATCACTCCGGTGATTTCGATCACTTAACTAGCACCCAAGGTGCCAGCACCCCGACGTCGATTACACTCAAGACAGGTTAACATGGTATTTTCTCGTGTATGACCGCGACTATTATCTTTTCTATCTACGGTAAATTGTCTTGAATCATTACTCGAATATCGCCATAACATTATACAATTACAACTGATGCAATGATTGTTCTGCTGCTGTTTTAACTCAATAATAAATTCAACATCAAGATCAAAGTCACGTTTATTTTTTTTATCAGATTGTTTGTATCCGATTAATTTTTTTCTTATTATATTATCATCGATGATGTTAAATTTATCAACGATTTCAGGAATTATAATTCTACGTAATTGAGATATATTTCTGACTCTCGATACCGCCAAATAAACTAAATTTGACCACTCGATGCGATCGTCTACAATCCAGACTCGTGTATCAGAAATAGTTAATCCCTGAGACGAGTGGATTGTCATGGCGTATCCCAACACCCATGGAGATTTGTCAGCGCGTAATGCATCTTCGACCACACTGATATCAACGGCGACAATATCATTTAATACGAGAATCTGTTTCCTTGACTCTGTCAAGGGTCCTGGAATATCAACATTAATATTCTGTTTTCGTGTATCTGATGGTCTATAACACAACGGTACGGGTAATTCTGAATATTGTTCTTTATGCAGTTGAAATAACTGCTGCTGTAAAGCGTCTCTGATTATTTTTCTACTTGCTACGATTAAATCGTTGGGTCTCCATGAGTTCAAAAAATCACTCATTGATGTCTCTGAGATCACTCCACGTATTATTTCACACTGAATTTTGTTTGATTGTAATCTGATTAATTTTTTAAATTCCTTCAGATTTGCATCAAGAGCTCTATGATCATCATCTATTTCTTCGTAATAATCAACGAAATTTTTTAACCAATCATGTGGAGATGGTCCAACAAAGGGCGGCGGTTGACCATGATCGCCACACATTATTATGGCGGTATTTTTTGTCAACAACCAATCAAGAAACGTTTTTAATGTATCTAATGACACCGTGCATATCTCATCCCAAATAATTATTTTAGGTATATATTTTTCTCCCATTCGCTCAGGAGTCCATGTATCCCCGCGCCATCGGAAGAAACTATGATACGTACACGATTGTACTTGCCGCTGTTTCATCTCACGTGCAAGTCTATGTGTGGGTGTCAGCACGATTATATCTGAATTTCTAAAAACATTAATCGTTCGAGTTGTTTTGCCGCATCCACCAGGTCCATTGAGATATACTGTCTTATATCTGGTTATTGGATCACTCAACGATGGTGCTTTCGATATTTCTGATATTTTATTACCCTCACGATAAAAATCTCTCATTGGAACATCTGCTGATTCTGTGTAATTGTGTAATAGTTCCTTTTTTATTCTCCACGAACCCCATCGTTCATCATTACTTGTAAATTTCATAACAGGTTCTAAATATTTACTTGAAATATAAAACGAGTCCGTTGCGACTCTGACTGCGGTCTCAGGAAATCTATTAATCATCGATAATAAATTTATAGAAACATAAGCCAACATGGAAGATCTTAGATGAGTATATTGCGGGGATACGTCATTTATGTAACTAACGATCGTACCTAATTTTGTTCCGTCGGATAAATAAACACTTTCTCGATTTACAAATGTATTTTTCGCCGTTGTATCAGCGATTATAAAATCGTACTCGGCATCATCTAGAATTAATCGTGCGTGATGTCTTTTATAATCATATGCACCACCTTGAGTAAATTTACCTATAATTTTTCTACCGAGATCTTTTGCGGTTTTGAGTCTATTAGGAATATCATCTTCGGAAATATCCTTAAACTCGCTGATAACTTCAGAATCTGACATGGGCAACCAAACTTTGGTCTGTGCATGATATGATATAATTGCCTCACTGACCACCAACGATGTCAGTATCATACAATCTAGCATATATCGCAACAAAACTACAGGTGCCCAACGTTTTTCACAAAAATGTCTACCAAACCAAACATAACAAATCTTGTGAAGATTTTCGTTAAGCTCGAATGATTCAATACAGGCGAATCCAGTCAGATCAAAATCAGGTAATGGTCCATTAATTGCCACCCGCGTCATCTCGTTTGTAGGGTGACCAAATCTTTCAAAGTACGTAGAACAATCTCCGTATCCCAGAAAACTTCCTGGAGAACATGCAACCATATCAACCGAAATAACATCATTGTAATTGTATTTGGTATTCCATAATCCGCCATGTCCATATTCGACGCAACTTGCGCGTACGTCCTCGAGTAAATCAAATCGTGTTGGTTTCCATGAATTTCGTTCTCTGGCGAAATGAGCCGCAACAGATGGAACGGTAAAACAATTAGTAATTTGTCAGTATTTTCCGCGTGCTTGCACTGTAAAAACGTCGCAAGATTTTTCATCTCGTCATGGAGGGATTCTGTGCGATATATTTCACCGTTCGGTTTGACAAACTGATCAAATTCACCCTCCTCATTACTTTTGAATAACCATACCGATACAGGATCGGTTTTACTTATTTCGTTGATAAAATCAAACATATCTGTGGGGTAAAATCTAACAGTTCGATCACGTGGAAATATTGTTACTGCGTTAGTCCATGCGTGCGCGTTATGATCGATAATATTTATTGGAGCTCCTTTCGATTTATATTTCGACTGGTACAGTACTTCTCCCGTTATTGTCGCCACGGTTATTGGAAATTTTAATATTTTTCCTAACTCAGCAACATCTTTTATTGTAGCACCGCTATCCTTAACTGAATCAGCCCACGAGTTTATTTTTTCACGCCTTAAATCAGTTAATCCATTTCCACGCATCGCGTTTGTAAAGTGTTCTATTACTCGTTCAGCTACACAATTTAACCTTGAAAATTTCATCGGCGCTAGTTTATCAACGTTGGGTTTTTTATTTATCTCATAAATTCCATAAATAACCGCCGTTACAGGATATGCTCGTTCATAATACGGTTTATCAATACCAGTCAATAGACCCGGTCTGGAATTTTTACTTAATATGATAGTTTTATTATTACCAAGGACAGGATCATATTTGTCACGGATAATCCAACTATCTGTTTCTGTTAATACAATAAATTTTACTCTGAAGAAATATTTTTGATTGCCCTCGTATTCAGCGATGTAGTTAATGATAGTTGCCGCTCGCTTGTCGTTCATTGTAGCGTCCGTGACAGCGTCCTTGACTCCGTCAGTGCGTATAATCTTGAACGTTGACCATGTATGAGATGCACCATCCGTGTAAAATTCTTTCTTGGCGTCGTGAATTTTCGAGATCAAACTTTTATTTTTCGGATCAACCAGATCTCGTACTGGCAAGTCAGAAGATAATCTGTCAAGGTTGAATTTATACTTAACAGGCCTAGTTTGGGATAATCTCTCAAACTCGTTCATATAATTAAAACAAATATTTAAATAAAGAAAATTATATATATATATACAATGTCCCAATGCAGATGGTTGATGATCGGCTC
This sequence comes from Sinohyriopsis cumingii, assembly GCA_028554795.2. NCBI lineage: Eukaryota > Metazoa > Mollusca > Bivalvia > Unionida > Unionidae > Sinohyriopsis > Sinohyriopsis cumingii. Next base: position 100,721,629 of record CM068824.1, read on the forward strand.
AGTAAATCGATGCAACAAATCCTGTAGAAAGGAATTTTGTTGGATGCACTCACAAAACATACGACGAGGAAGTCTAGGACCAATACCATGTCTACGGTGTGGTATTGGAGTGCGAGGAAAGACAGAATTATGTGGAAAGTGTGGCGGGAAACGGTTCAGAGAACTTAAAAGATATTATGACAAAAAAAATAATAGCGGTGAAAACGCTATAAAATCCGTGAGGGATTATATATCAAGATTTCAGACAAACAATGATTTAAACATATAATACTATTATAATGGAGCAAAATATATTTGTCCCACATCCTGTCATAACAAACTATGAATCAAATATTAATGGTATCATCAGACACTACAAGTTGAAGAAACAAGTTGGTTATATTACTAATGCTGGTTATCTAATGTTCACATGCGGGGGGGAAAAGAAACATTATCTATGTCATAGATTTACGTACGAGTGTCACAAGGGTTTGATCAATGATGGTCTTGTTATTGATCATATTGACGGGGATACTCAAAACAATAATTTATCCAATTTACAAGCTATCTCTCACAGCGAGAATAATACACGTGGAAATACAGGAAGATGTAAGACAATCGGAAAGAGGGCGGTAATTTCCTCAAACATAGAAACTGGCAAAGAAATTATGTTTCGTTCAATATCTTCTGCTGCGAAATATTTTGATATTCACCCGCAATCAGTACAAAGAGTGGCAGAAAATATATATAAAACAGCTTTATCGAAAAAATATAAACAGAAAATTATCTTTAAGTATCAATAACTATCATCACCACATTATTAACTATCATCACCACATTATTAACTATCATCACCACATTATTAACTATCATCACAACATTGAATTAATTTTTTTAATTTATGTCACAGTAGGTCCTCCATACACTACTGAATTTTTGATTATATAAGGGAGATTACTTTGTAATATATAGTTTTCTTCGTAGATGGTTGGTTTTTTATGATCGTAATTAGTCAGTTTACTAATTACATCGTAACTAATTACATCGTAACTAATTACTCGTAGAAGTATTATTTATGTTTTTTAAATATTTCCCCATCACACAACACATGATAATGTTATTGATCCGTAGGAAGCTGTGTGTAAACAGAAACCGTTACTCATTGTAATCGACCTGCAGTTGTGTGTTCACTGAACTTACAATTCTGGAAAGTTCTTTGACTGGTGCATTAATGCCACTGTTATTATTGATTTTCGGTCTGCTCTTAGGAAACCAGCTACAAATACAGAAACTGTTATAAATACAGAAACTATTATTCAGAAACTGTTATAAATACAGAAACTATTATTCAGAAACTGTTATAAATACAGAAACTATTATTATCCAGAAACCGCTACAAATACAGAAACTGTTAAATACAGAAACTGTTATTATTCAGAAACCGCTGTTTACTGTAAATATTGGTTCCTTAGCTATATAGCTAGCTATATATTAACTTCCGAAACATATGTTCGTAACAATGTTTGATAGCTCGATCAGTATGGTATTGGACTGTGGCGCTCGCGGTCCAGGATCGAATCCCATGGCTGACAATTTGTCGGTGGTGCGCATAATTGCGATTTTTATAATAGTGGGGGGAACCGCAAGAACCCCTCCGCTCAGCAAATTCACAACCACAATATTGACTGGTTGTTGATACATATTTTCGTATCACCCACTGGATTAATTATTGTGGGTGTGATTTTGCTGAGCGTATATGTTTGTACTGTCCTTAGTTAGTACCGTTTCATTCATAATCTGAGCTCGCTAATACACTCGATAGGGGCTCTTCATTCATTGTATATAACCATTTCATTGTATATCATTCATTTCATTGTATATATGTTATATGTATATCCTCTAAACTTGGTAGATTGCGGTGGCAAGCTACGAGTTTAATGAGGACTGTGCTGTCCTTGTGCTGTCCTTAGTTAGTGCCGTTTCATTCATAATCTGAGCTCGCTAATACACTCGATAGGGGCTCTTCATTCATTGTATATAACCATCTCATTGTATATATGTTATATGTATATCCTCTAAGCTTGGTAGATTGCGGTGGCAAGCTACGAGTTTAATGAGGACTGTGCTGTCCTTAGTTAGTTATATGTTATATGTATATCCTCTAAACTTGGTAGATTGCGGTGGCAAGCTACGAGTTTATGAGGGTTGTGCCGTCCTCCCTCTTGGGCCTCTAGACCGTTGTTTGGCGGGTTAGGGGCTCTCGTAGAGGGAATATTTGCCTAATGAACTTGGTAGATTGCGGTGGCAAGCTATGAGTTCTTGGCTGTGCTGTCCCTGAAACATCCCGACGAACTCGCTAATACACTCGATAGGTGTTCTAGGGATATTTTTTTATTTTAAAGATTTATATATTATATAATGAACCATGAAAATATCAATGATGTAATTGTCGCTATTAAAAAATTAAAAAAAGATGGAATTAATATATCTGATGAACTTAATCCTGAAAAAATAGTTTCTGACTTTGAGATTTTACAAGAACGTAAAACCATGGGGACACACACACTATCATCTGAATACAGGCTCATGAAACGGATTCAATCGGCAATGTTTCAGTCGCTAGCTACCGTAGAAGATGATCATGTGAAGGAGTTCGTTCCTCTTTCTACAGCCGTAGAAAGAATTAAGTCGTTATTATCCCACGAGTATGAGGCAAAGAAAACGATTAGTACTCGCATAAGACTATTGAGAAAAATAATGTCAGATCGTGAAACGATCCAAGGTAACTTCGTTACTGATGAAACGATCCAAGGTAACCTCGTTACTGATGATAATGAAAATGAAAGTTTTGGTAACTGGGGTCCAAGTCAACGCTGACCACGTGTATTGGTAGTCAAAATCAAGAAAGTTCTAACCTTGTCAAATTTGTTCCTAATAAATTTTATTTATTATAAATTTTATTTTTACTGAGGATTTATTTTTTTTTACTAAAATCAAGAAAAATGCACAAATTACTTGATTCTGACGGGGTAGTTGGTAGTCAAAATCAAAGAAAAATGCACGAACTACTTGATTTCTGACGGGGTAGTTGGTAGTCAAAATCAGGAAAATTGAGCAATTTCGTTGTATTTTAGTAAAAAAAAATTAAAAATCTCAGTAAAAATAATATTATTAATAAATAAAATTAATTTATAATAAATAAAATTTGTTAGGAACAATTTGACAAGGTTAGAACTACTTGATTTTGACGGGGTAGTTGGTAGTCAAAATCAAGTAGTTCGTGCATTTTTATGTTTCTGAGGGGGTAGTTGGTAGTCAAAATCAAGTAGTTCGTGCATTTTTATGTTTCTGAGGGGGTAGTTGGTAGTCAAAATCAAGTAATTTGTACAATTTCAGTAAAAATCAGGAAAATTAATAAATATTATTTTTTTTTGTGATAGAAATTTTAATTTTACTTTCATCGACTAGCTTTTTTAGTTGCCTGGGCCGATTAATTTGTACCAAACACAAATTTGTGCCAGTAATAATAAAATATTTTTTTAAGTTGATCGAATTTGATTCTGATCTCCGTTACAAATGTTCTTCTAACTGTTAAGAAATCCTCGCGTGTAAAACCCTCCATTACATGAAGATCTACGACAAAAGTCTTAGGACAGAAATCCTTAAGACAGAAGTCTTAGGACAGAAATCCTTAAGACGGAAGTCTTTACGACTTTACATACAGATTTATTACAAGCTCTTCTTCACGTATGTCAATCAAGCGATTAAGGTGGTCTGTGAGTTTAAAATTGATTCGTGTTAACATATCATTGTGACACCGCAAATACACGGGATTAGTTGGTTCTTGCACGATTAAATTTCCAGGGGGAACTTGTGGTGTGAACGTGTACAGGATGTATCCTTGTTGAGCTTGATTTGATCTTCCGAGATCTATTTGATAGCTGCCATCGATTACGTCACAAACCAGATTGACCGCGACCGTCGATGTTATATTAACGATCCGCGGGGATACGTGTCTTCCGCCGCCGTGTGGATCATTATCATGTCTAAGAACAGTTGGAGGTGGTGCTAGTTTTTTCCACGCATCGAGTATTTTAGGAAAAAACTCATCAATGACATCATTGATAGATTTTCTCAACTCGGTTACACTATACCCGGGAAATTTATAATTTGGTACATCGGCTTCTGTTAATTTATATTTTTCTAACCATGCTTTTGCATCAGAATTTTCAGGTGATTCTAAAAGACTAACCATCTCCTGAACTATTCGGTTATTAATATATTCCATATCTGATATAAGCTGATTTAATATTTCCACCCTCGTGATGATTTTTTCACGCGATGACGCTGATATGTCAAAAATATGTTCGTTAAAATATTGATTTAGTTGATCTAGTTGTTTTTTACACTCTTGATTGATTTCCTGAAAATATTCAATAATCGTTTCTCGATGAAAACCCCAATGAGGTCCTGTTTCTCCCGGATTTTTAAAAAACCATGCCTCAACTCTACCGAAGAAGACAAAATTGTGAAGCATTGATTTATTTTTTATAATACGTAGTTGTTCCCCGTATGATGGATTAATTTCATGATATGATTGTCTATCCGTGACATAATCAGACTTTTTCGGTTCTGGTGGTATCGGTGTTATCGGTGGTGATATTTCAGGCCATCCTAGCACGGATCTGATTGAAGATTGATAAATATCAACGGCATAATCAGGCGAGTTTATTTCAACCGTCGAAGACAACGTCGGCTCATGAACGTTTATTGATATTTTTGATTCTTTTCCTGTTATTGATTTTATTCTACGCGCAAATTCCTCACTGATTTGTTCGATCTCATAACTGCCAGTTGGTATTCCAACAACAACCCAGTCAGGTGTTCCATCGGGTTTGTTCTTGTTAGCAAATACGAGCGAATTATTTGCTGGTGTACCATTAAATGATTTTGATCTGATATTTGGCCAGCTGTAATATACTCGTAATTGTGCTAGTGCTATTTCTTTTACTGGAATTGCAGTAGGAAAATTAACACTAAATTCAGGATTAGTTGAACTTACCGAGATCATCGTTATCTTTGGCGGAGTTGTGTTGGTCACGATCTGCTGGAGTAATTCTGTCATTATTGATACTTGTATCTTTAATACCTTCATCGTATATTTTGGTTATCACTGAAAATTCGAAATCAGATATAATTCCATCACTGAGACTCGCTGATAACAACGAGGATAATTTCGAGTATGCTACCGTCGCTGTATGTAATTTTATTTTGTAATCGGATAATTTTTCATTCGTACAAGTACATATTTTTTTTGTGATGATACCAAGCACACCTGCAATAGTTGTTGCTGCTGAAATACAAATAGTTACAGCTACTGGTGCCATCGTTGTCAACGCTGATAATATTACACCGGTTCCAGCAACAACAGCGGATACTGAATAAACAATCACATCAACGATAACCAATCGTCGTCGATATTTTTTTACTTTTACTGTATATTGATCAACTTGATCTTTTAGCGCAGCCTGCCATTCACGCGCTTGATTGTATCTGTATTGTGCACCGTCCATATATATTTTTATACAGTAACCAATTGAGGTGTTTCAGCTACAAATTCCAAACACCACCAGAAGGATGTTGCGGTTAATTTCTTATCATCTGCTTCCAGAATAAATATTTCTTCGGTTCCGATATTTAATACAACAGATACAACCCCGGAAAACCTGTCTGTGGAATGACGCCATGGAAACGTTGTAAATATTTCAAATTTTGCAGCACTAAACACAGACAACCTGTACACGCCAGTGACTGTTGCGGTATATTTGATAGTATTATTTTGCTGCGACCATGTTGCAAATCCCGATGATACCGTGCATACGATGTTTGTGATATGCCCGGGAGTTATTGCAGCTGGAATTTTAATCAAATTGGTTTTACTGACAATCTCAGGAATTCCTGCTACGACGTTTTGCTGTGCTTGTTTGATCGTGTCTAGGTTATTTTTGATATCAACGAGTTTCATGTCAATGGCGCGTGGAGTACCGAAGAATTTATCTATGGTATCATCGATTTTTTGAAAATTTCTTCGAAATCTTCCAAAAGCTCCTGCGTGAACGTCATACTCAGCCCGTAACGTGGATAATTTACCGTCTACAGTGCCATAGTTGACATCGACGTATTTTTTTGTTGCTGCGTCTTCGTCAGATGTTGGATCTTTTAAAACTACTATTTTGTTCCCGTTCATGCTAAGTTCACCTGTCATTGTGTCACCGGTGTTTCTCACGCGATTAGCAACACTTTTTGCAATTTCATCTCTGATGGTTGCTAATGATACACTTGAATCTCTGATTTTGCCACTCTCAGTAAACACGGGAATATTATCTGTAACTGCACCAAGTACTCGCCGGACTATATCATTCCATTTGATATTGCTGGTTTTTAGTTTACCATATCGATCTTGAAAAATAATAACTTCATCTGGGTCAACTCCAGCAAGGTTCATAATATCAGCGAGGTCATCTTTAGTCGCATACTTTGACAGATCAACGTCGGATTTTATTTTCTTACTAGTAGAAGATCTTCCGTAGATGTCAACCATTATAATAAGATCCGTTGTTTAAAATGCTTTGCGCGCAACAAATCGGTTGCTTGTATAATCGTGCACGACTTTATGTGGCGGCCTGGATGATTTTGATATAGCGTCGAGTACATTAATTACTTCACGGCCGCATATTGGCGGATCTGTCATTGTTTGTGTGGGTAGCGTTGAATACCAAACTTTGTAACCTCTAGTTGTTGCGTGGAGTGGTGCGACATACTTGATAAATTCAACAGGTGGAGCTAACCCGTACGAATCAAAATAAACAATTCCACGCGGGTCAACCGCGTATGATACCCAATGAGTACCAGGTCCGGAACGTTTGTCAAGATTAATAATACCTGTTTCTAGTTTGTTTGGTTGTTTCGGTAATTGATCTCGCATAAAAACACCTCTAAAGGCGGATATTTTTAATTTTTTAGCAGCATCAAGTAAATCAAAATTTGATGATGGAACGTCTAACGAAATGACCCTGGAAGCTTTAGGCCTCTCCCCCAACGAGATCCTGGCAATCTTAGGCCGCGTCCCTTTTTTTGTATCCCTTTCCTGCTGCTTTCTTTAGTGCCATTCCAGCGGCTGTTCCAACAGCACCTAACGCGGCCGCTTTTGCTACGGCTGGAGCAGCCGCAGCTATTAATGCCGGAATGGCCGCAAGAAGTGGAAATATACCACCCGTTTTAACCATGTCTTTGATGGCGCTCGGGGAGAGATGGAATTGAACTCCAGTTTTTGATTCTAGGGCTTTATTGAAATGTTTAATCTGATTATTTGTCAGCGATAATTTGTTTGGACCACCACTAATATGATCTCGTTTTAGTGATATTTTAGTTCCGCATTTGTTGGCGGTTTTTGATTGAAACTTTTTTACCTGACCCGGGGTCAGAGTAACATTAACATGACTATACGACATTTTTATATAAAATATATTTTTCTAAATAACATGATTAAAGATTTTCCACCGGTGCATCAACGACCCTCATTCGACCACTGCCACCTTCAAGTAACATGGCCTTGTCGCTAAGTATGACCGCGATCGCTCTGTAAAAGGCACCACCAGCTGGTGGGTTAGTAACATGAGCTCGAAAGTGTATATCAACAACAGATTGTTTGGATAAATCAAGATGTTCTAGTGAAAAATAATAAATCGGATATAGACCTGTAAAATCTAGTTGTGATATTTGCAAACCAGTATCTATATTTTGATCACGTCCCATGAATGACATTAAACGATGATATGCGCGCGCTACATGATTTTGTGCATAATTTAACAATATATCCTCGGATGGTTCTTGATGTCCATTTATCCGTAAGGATACTTCACTAACTCCAAGGTTATCAAATATCATATGTGAACGTTCTTGATCATTTATCCGGTTAATATTTTGCAATGCAATAAAAATATGTCGTGGTGCAGAAACACCCTGTTGTGATGCTATATGCCATGTAAATAAACCATTAATATTGCTTTGAGCAGCATCTGTGGTTACTGTTAACCATGATAGCAATGATTTACCGCCTTGATCCATAAAAGATAGTAATTTTTGTTCCTCAGTAATAGATGGAGTCATTACTGGCATCCACAATGAAAGTTTTGATATATTTACTTTACCCTCGGCAACACCAGCACCTCGCCAGATTGCATTATTATCATCACCTTTTCTTACGAGCACAATTGTGTGTTTAGCTCCAAAGATGACTTTTCTAACATTTCTGCAAAATCCAAAGATATGAGATAATGGAATTGCACACGAAAAATTTCTATCATCTCCCGACAGCGCTGATCGGCGTGTTGCAAATCCCAGGTTGTAAGTCGCATTAACGCTTTTTATAATATCATAATCAGCACCTGGTCTGTCTGCGTGCTCAAAATCAGCTGGTTGTGGATCAACTGCAGTATTTCGTGTTACCAGTACTTTGGTATACTGAACATGATCAGCGTTGTTGGTAATATCCTTAGCAAACATCATTGTTGGACCAGCTGATTTTGTAAAGTCGTCAGAATATCTCGCCAGACCAATTATTGTTGTAGCAACATCAACATCCTTCTGAACTGATTCAATATTTTTTCCATCAATCATATATGTGGCGCTATCAAACAACGCCATGATCCCGTTGTTGACAAAACCAACACGCAAATTAGCAGCATATGCCGTATTAGCTACAACATTCGTTACAAGTCTACCTTCTACTTCAATAAACGCTTCAGCGGGCAAGAAATATCTACTTGTATCATGAACCTGTAATTCGATTCTCCCCCGCTGATTTGGTAGTCTTGCGTCATAAGAATAAAATTGATAATCACGTACTGACTCGTACTTAAGGACAGGTGCCTCCATATCAAATGCTGGGTCTGATTCGCGCCTGAACATTTTTATTATAGTTACCATTTTTCCAAATGATGATCATCGTCGACGAAGACCACTTCCTGCTATTAAATTTGATGTTATATTTTTTTCTGCTTCTTCAGATATCGCCGCTAGTCTTTGATTTGCAGCCTGATTTATTATTTTACTAACATCTGCAGGCATCACCTCAGTACTTGCCAGTTTCACCGGTGGTTGTTGTTTTCGTCGCAATAATCGTGCTAGTCTTTCTTTGATCGCCGAGAACGCCTTACCAGCAACATTAACAATTGCACCAGGAGCTTTATCACGAACAACATCAATAGCCTTCATCGATAATTGTTTTGCTACAGGTGCTACTTTTGGAGCTATCCTCGTGAATAATCCCCGGATGACATCACCAAGTCCATTTCCGTAAATAACACTATAGATTGGTAATCGTGAGTTTACCGCTCTAACCTGTGTGGGTTTACGATGATTATCATGCACAATCATCTTATTTTATTTACCATTTATCTAACAACTAGTCATCAACGAGCTCATCAATAAGTTCTCGGTAAACGCCAATATCCATGATACCACCTTGAAATAGTCGCCGACAAATATCAGCTGCTTCATTGGTTATTTCTGGTGAATTATTTCCGGCACGTTTTCCTCCTATGAGGACTTCTAACCGTGATACGTCATTGATGATATTATCAGGACATAAACCACGTCCTGTTTTAGGTTCATCTTGAGGTGTTTTAAATACTGGTGGTTGCATTACCGGAGTAAGTACTTCAGTGGTGGCCGGGGGTGATCCAGGTGGTGAATCTGTCGGTGTAAATGTCATTTTCGGTGCAGAAATTTTACGTAAAGGTGAAGGAATTTTCTTCGAGGGGGGTGATTTAAGTGACTCTTTAGCCTTTTTAATTTCCGACTTCAACCTTTGCTGTGGCGAAGAAGATTGTTGTTGTTCTATTTGTTGCAGAGGTGGAGGAAGCTGATACTGGGAGGACTCTCCTTGTTCTAGTTGTTCCCGTTTCTCTCTATAAAGTCTTTTTATTTCTTCTTTAAGTCCTTCAAATTCTGGACCTCTAGCTTGTTTTTTGTTGTAATATACGCGATATATCCATTTAATGAAATTATCATCATTTATTTGTTCATAACCGGGTTTTAAAATACTAGATTTATTAGATATACTATTTAATATTGCTTCAGGTAATTTCTCTCTTTCAGTTTTTCTAATTTCCTCAACAACTCCTTCTTTAAATTTTGCAATTAATTCTACGTTTTCTCTTGCTGGTTTGGATTTAGATGCAAGTTCTTTTCTCACATCGGCGACTTCAGTACGAAGTTCTTCAATGCCTTCAAGTATTTCCTCATCAACAGATGGAGGTTGAGCTGCAGCTATGCCAGTTGGAAGGTCTCGTAAAATCTTTTTTGTTTGTTTGGTTCTTCTTGCTGTTTTTTCAGCCTGCACCGCAGTTTGTTCTAATACCGGAAAAATACCCTTTTTCCTCTTCTCATCTTCCTCCGCAATATCTCCCCATATAGTTTTTTCAACAGCCGCCGCAGCTTTCTTAGTAGCTGCAGTGACGGGTTTAAATAGTTTTTTAGTGTCCTCTTCGTACTCAACTTTTGATTCTTGCTGCGCTTGTAGATTTTTTCTAAATGAGTCTCTGACAGGAAGAAATTTTTTAATTGTTTCTAATCGTTCTCGTGCTGTTCTTGCAGTATGAGATTCTGGATGTACCATTTTTATTATAACATAATAATTTAATTAATATCAGCAGAAGAGGAGCAGCAGAGAGGGTACCTACCAACGTTGGTCGTCAAAAAAAATAAACAAGAAATAAATAAACACGTAGAGTACTTTATTTTTTCAGCTACTATTTCAAACTGAGGTTTTATTAGCACAATCGGTCATTGCAAAAATAAACATCTCAAGGAAAGTTCATTTGTAAAATCTGGACCTTTCTACGAGATGATTTATTTGTTTGTTTTATTTGTTTTTGTCGGAATTCTATGGTCTGTTCACCCTCTCTGCTGCTCAACAACATTGATTAGCTATTGTTGACAAGTGTTAGTTATTGCCTGACTTTCTCGTAAAAATGTCACACCTCGCCTGGTGTTTCAAGATTCAAAAGTGTCAAAGAGACAAACATTTTTCATACATATCACTTGGTTTTTGTCATGAACAGCGACCAATTGAGAGCAGCCTTGAATAATATGTAGACGAATTCGCCAAATTAAAAATGTATTGCTCTAATCTTCGTAGTTTTAAAGCATTTGATTTTGTGACAACATTATTTTAATTCAACAGTGATTTTTAAAACCCTTATCACTGACCTATAGCTGATTGGAACTTCCATAATTTAGGTAATTTAAGATTATACTTTATTCGCTTAATATTTTTAAGAGTGGAGATGTGGTTTAAGGCTGAGAGGCAACGACAGAAGGAGAGGATGAGATACAGGCTGAACACATGTACCTGTTCTGATTTCTAGAAAAGAAATAACAAAAATTAGACGTGCATGAATACCATACATTTTTTTTCTAAATTTAAGATCAATGCCAGATGAAAGTTTTACATGATACTATGAGTACTTGACATCAAACATGCTTGTTGGCCAAATTTTGGTTTTCGAAAACATCTTTTTAGCTTTAAGGGGTGCTGTATTCAGATATGTTAATCAAACAGTTTAATATCCAAATTGAAACATAACAGCAGGACATTCGACAGTAGTTGGTACATGTAGTTATAGTCCTGACGGACTGTTGTTGCCTTGAGACAACAACCTGCATTAGCAATCGTAGTGGCTGACTTCAGAGTAAGAAAATCACTCCTTAAACAGTGCCTGGTGATGCAAGCACATTCTTTAAAAATCGTCAAGATCTTTTTAAAAAAATCTTGAAATCAATTTGTTCGTGATATGAATGGCTGCTGATAGAACTTAAGAGTCAATAGAGTGTGCCGAATGATATGCATTTAAAAATATTGTCGTACTCAGGGTAAAGGTATGGATAGCTCAAGTATCCATTTTTAATATGCGATGCCAAATTAGGCTTCTAGAATAATGTTTAGAAAGAATTCTAACGTGCATGTCATAAAGTTTTGGTGTTCCGATGATACATATCTGATGAAAAGAGTAAGGCATTTTTTTGGTAATATCCTTTTGAATTTTATATCCATTGCAGCGTTCAATATATTTGTATAAAGTGGGTATATGGTCAAGGTATGAAATAGACATTTGCCAGGGCCGGGCGTACAATTTAATGGTTACAGCCATTGGTTTGTTCAGTGTGCTGACATACGAAGTAAGTACAATAGAGTCACTGAGGAATGACACAACACCCAATACTACTGCAAATAAAATCTGTGATGGACTTCCGCCAAACGGAGTGGATATTAACTATACTGGGTGCAAAATCCACCAAACTCAGTCTTTCAATACACATGATGGGCACTTAATCCACTGTCCTTCTGTCCACCTTTACCGGATTGAATGGATAATCGTAAAACATGATGAGTATACTGTGTATCCAAGACAGACCTGCTTGTGTTAATATTGTACCAGATCAAAACATTGAACAATCAAACGTTCTATGTGGTCAAGAGCTGATGCAAACGTTTAATAAAAATGCCATTAAAATAAAGTTAAAATTTTTAATTGTGTGTGCTAGCTGAGATAAATTTACCACATGTTAAAGGATTCAAGAATACATAGTGTCTGAGAAAGGAACTTCTACTGTACAATTTAAGGAATCTTGATGCGTAAAATAGCATTCACATTTGTGATCGGTGTGAGATCGTTCATCAAAATTGCTAACTAACATGCATGTGATGATCAGGTTGCTTGAGTCCAGCATAAAAGCCATCAGAGAAATGAACATAAATACAAAATATATCCAAAGTCAGTAAAACTTGAATCATGGGTCAGTGACCTACGTTTGCAAACAATGGTGTGGTCCTGTTTGTCAAGACCTATTTTGAGACCTAATGAAAGGCATTGTGAGTGTATAATGTTGTTGTTTTGTATCGTCTGTGTCAACTCAGAGTTTGAGATTTTGCTAGCCCACAACTCTGATAAAGACAATACGGCGTACTGCAGATTCTGCGCTAACAGCTGCACCACCTCATTATGTTTTGTTAATACAAGCTGAATATTTTGTACATAACATACAAAATACCTTTTTGGTCATGAGCTGAAACAAATATAATCAACTGAAAGTCGCAAGACATCAAAAGATGGGTTAAAGTGACCTTTTCTTATAATGGTGTAGAATTAGTGGAGAACACGTACAAGCATAACATGTCACTAATCTATTATGAGCAGTACATGAGAAATGAACTTCAAAGCATCACAATTAACCAAAATTAGAAAATATGTAAATACATGTAAAAATGGATTTAGGTTACAAAACGCTTTTACACAGGGGTCTTGATTCTATGTACAAAACGTATATGTGTAATTTAGCTGTTAACGTAGATTTTAAATGTTTTCAGTCATATCGCTACCATGTCTGTAAACTGTGTCAGTTTGTGGTGGTGTCTAGCACTGGGACATCTTGCCGCATACATTTAGCATCACGTCACACCGAGTTACGTTAAATTAAACTAAATCTGGATGACCATCCGTAACACTAACCTCTTCATGATGAGCACCAAAACGAAGTATTTCCTAGTACAATTTGTATAACTCTTTGTAAAATTTGGGTTGGGTTCGAACGCACAAGCCCCGCATCGAAGGCGGAAGCTCTAACAACTTAGGCTACCAAAGCGGTTACCCATGAAGTTGGTATACGTGTGGCATGATTGGAATGGAGAAATTATGTACACAGGTGCCATTAGATTGAAATGCTATAACATGACAAGATAGAACCATGTATGTAACCACATATATACATGAGCACCATTAGCCCCTTTACCCACGGGTTATGTACAAAGACACCCACTCCTAAAAACACACAGGAACTTCACTACTATATATATATATATATATATATATATATATATATATATATATATATATATATATATATATATATATAAAGATAATATTATATTATATTTCCAATCCCTCCCCTATCGTTCAGATTTACTAGTTTCCAAACAATTCAACAATAACAATTTTCCGAAAAGAAAAGACTGTTCAATAAATTGCCCTTTAACTCTTCACTGCCTTCAGTATATATCCTTGGCTTGGCTCTAATGTTAAAGTTTCCCATCGCAAGTAACACGTGCTCTTTTATCTTGTAGAATTATGTGGTTTTCTCGCTCGTCCATATAGCATTATGAATGTGATATAATTTCTGGCATACATGTTTTATTTTTAATATGGAAACGAAATAATTAGACGTGAACTACCATTCAGAGAAGACAGTAATACAAATGACAATACACTATCTAAATCATTTTCATTTTAGGACCAGTTGTTGTAACAATGACTTTGAAATTAAGAACCTAACTTATGTAGACCAAGCGCAGATATAATATGGTTGTATTTCTACCATTTAATTATAGTGATATTGAGCCTTAGATGCTTACAAACACATTTAATCATATATAGGCGATACGTCATTTTATGCTCATTTAATCTTAAATGGCTGATCTGGCATTTTATATTGGCACATGCCGAATTAATCTTGCATTGTTGATCTGAGATACTAAAACCGTATTACCTATTTAAGTTTACATGGTTGATCTGACATTTGTTAAAAAATTTCAGTTTTTTATTTCTATACGGCACAGACAGATTGGAATAGTATTTTGATTGCATGATTACATTTTTAGAGACACCATATAAAATTTGCATAATCCTTGATTCATTGCTGGTTTTATTCTAAATATAAAGCAAAACAAATTTAGTAAGCATAAATTAGGTACATGTAACCATTATAAAACTGCATGTATTTTTTGCTCGAAGAGAGGCGGAGAGAACCAGTCACATATGGTGTATGACGGCCTAGACTTACCCCTACGCTACATGGTGTACAATAGCTTAAATGCATCCCTGTGTTACAAGTTTTATAAAACCCTAGATTTACCCCTGTCTTAGTAATTATATGGCAACGTAGAATTATTCCCGTGTTACATGGTGTGTGAGAGCATAGACTTGCCCCTGTGTTTCATCAAACCTGTTACTTTGGCCCTTTGGAAACATGTTCATATGTATTTATCTGTAGAAATGGGATTTATCATTAAACAAACTTTAACTGATTTATTGGTGAAGATTTATATCTCGAATTTGTGTTTGTGTTTGCAAATGAAATCTATAAGGTGACAATCATTTCACAAGTTACCGTACGTAGGAGCCAATCACATCGCAAGTCACTGTCATAGATGCCAAGCACATCACATGTCACCAATGCAAGTGTCAAACATATTGCAAGTCACAAACATACGTTCAAATCGTATCACTAATATATGCGATAATCGTATCAAAATAATGAACTTAGGTACTAATCATTTCACAGGTCACCATCTTAGGTGCCAAGTACCAAAGTGTACCAATTTGTCTTCAAAGCAATAAGAACTGAAAGTTGGATACGTTTCTTAACAACATCTAAATTACTCAATTCATCATTACATGTGCGTGTAGATAAAATAAATATAAATTCTACGTGAATTCATTTACGTCATGTGTTTAAATCACGTTTGACATTTGTACTGCAAGACAAATTGTGTACAACAGATGTCTATCAAGAAGTAAATTGTCTGCACAAGTCTTAAGATTATGGAGTTTACCACAGAAGTTGTATAAGTTGTGCTGAACACCAAGCTGAAGGGCTATATCCTAGTTCATTGATTATGTATGATACACACTACGTCACATGGCACTAGATATCATGTATAATATGCACAATGTCAAACATGACAAGTGTTATGATTAGCATGATGTCACACTGTACTAGTTCCATACTTAGGTATGATTTGCAATCAGTCAAACTGCACTAGATCCAGGATTATGTATGATATACACAAAGTTACATGGTACAATATTCACGATCAGGTATGGTATGCATCAAGTCGCACTGTAACAGTCCCATGATTAGGAATGGTACGAATCAAGTCGCACTGCAATAGTCCCATGATTACATATGGATTACATCAAGTTGCAATGCAATAGACCCATTATTAGGTATGGTATGCATCAAGCTGCACTGCAATAGTCCCACGATTAGGTATGGTATGCATCAAGTCGCACTGCAATAGTCCCACGACTAGGTATGGTATGAATCAAGTCGCACTGCAATAGTCCCATGATTAGGTATGGTATGCATCAAGTCGCACTGCAATATTCCCATGATTAGGTATGGTATGCATCAAGTCGCACTGCAATAGTCCCATGATTAGGTATGGCATGCATCAAGTCGCACTGCAATAGTCCCATGACTAGGTATGGTATGCATCAAGTCGCACTGCAATAGTCCCATGACTAGGTATGGTATGAATCAAGTCGCACTGCAATAGTCCCATGATTAGGCTTGGTATGCATCAAGTCGCACTGCAATAGTCCAATGATTAGATATGGATTACATCAAGTTGCAATGCAATAGTCCCATGATTAGGTATGGTATGCATCAAGTTGCACTGCAATAGTCCCACGATTAGGTATGGTATGCATCAAGCTGCACTGCAATAGTCCCACGACTAGGTATGGTATGAATAAAGTCGCACTGCAATAGTCCCATGATCAGGTATGGTATGCATCAAGTCGCACTGCAATATTCCCATGATTAGGTATGGTATGCATCAAGTCGCACTGCAATAGTCCCATGATTAGGTATGGCATGCATCAAGTCGCACTGCAATAGTCCCATGACTAGGTATGGTATGCATCAAGTCGCACTGCAATAGTCCCATGACTAGGTATGGTATGCATCAAGTCGCACTGCAATAGTCCCATGATTAGGTATCGTACGCATCAAGTCGCACTGCAATAGTCCCACGATTAGGTATGGGATGCATTAAGTCGCACTGCAGTAGTCCCATGATTAGGCTTGGTACGCATCAAGTCGCACTGCAATAGTCCCATGATTAGGTATGGTATGCATCAAGTTGCACTGCAATAGTCCCATGATTAGGTATGGTATGCATCAAGTTGCACTGCAATAGTCCCATGATTAGGTATGGTATGCATCAAGTCGCACTGCAATAGTCCCATGATTAGGTATGGTAGGCATCAAGTCGCACTGCAATAGTCCCATGATTAGGTATGATATGCATCAAGTCGCACTGCAATAGTCCCATGATTAGATATGGTATGCATCAAGTTGCACTGCAATAGTCCCATGATTAGGTATGGTATGCATCAAGTCGCACTGCAATGGTCCCATGATTAGGTACGGCATGCATCAAGTCGCACTGCAATAGTCCCATGACTAGGTATGGTATGAATCAAGTCGCACTGCAATAGTCCCATGATTAGGTATTGTACGCATCAAGTCGCACTGCAATAGTCCCACGATTAGGTATGGGATGCATTAAGTCGCACTGCAATAGTCCCATGATTAGGATTGGTATGCATCAAGTCGCACTGGAATAGTCCCATGATTAGGCTTGGTACGCAACAAGTCGCACTGCAATAGTCCCATGATTAGGTATGGTATGCATCAAGTTGCACTGCAATAGTCCCATGATTAGGTATGGTATGCATCAAGTGGCACTGCAACAGTCCCATGATTAGATATGGTATGCGTCAAGTCGCACTGCAATAGTCCCATGATTAGGTATGGTATGCATCAAGTCGCACTGCAATAGTCCCATGATTAGGTATGGTATACATCAAGTCGCACTGCAATAGTCCCATGATTAGATATGGTATCCATCAAGTTGCACTGCAATAGTCCCATGATTAGGTATGGTATGCATCAAGTCGCACTGCAATATTCCCATGATTAGGTATGGTATGCATCAAGTCGCACTGCAACAGTCCCATGATTAGGTATCGTACGCATCAAGTCGCACTGCAATATTCCCATGATTAGGTATGGTATGCATCAAGTTGCACTGCAATAGTCCCACGAATAGGTATGGTATGCATCAAGTAGCACTGCAATAGTCCCATGATCAGGTATGGTATGCATCAAGTTGCACTGCAATAGTCCCACGAATAGGTATGGTATGCATCAAGTAGCACTGCAATAGTCCCATGATTAGGTATGGTATGCATCAAGTCGCACTGCAATAGTCCCATGATTTGATATGGTATGCATGAAGTCACACTGCAATAGTCCCATGATTAGGTATGGTATGCATCAAGTCGCACTGCAATAGTCCCACGATTAGGCATGGTTTGCATCAAGTCGCACTGCAATAATCACACGATTAGGCTTGTTATGCATCAAGTCGCACTGCAATAGTCCCATGATTAGGCTTGGTATGCATCAAGTCGCACTGCAATAGTCCCATGATTAGGTATGGTATGCATGAAATCGCACTGCAATATTCCCATGATTAGGTATGGTATGCATCAAGTTGCACTGCAATGGTCCCATGATTAGGTATGGTATGCATCAAGTCGCACTGCAATAGTCCCATGACTCGGTATGGTATGCATCAAGTCGCAATGCAATAGTCCCATGACTAGGTATGGTATGCATCAAGTCGCACTGCAATAGTCCCATGATTAAGTATGGTATGCATCAAGTCGCACTGCAAAAGTCCCATGATTATCCTTGGTATGCATCAAGTCGCACTGCAATAGTCCCATGTTTGCATATGGTATGGATCAAGTTGCACTGCAATAGTCCCATGATTAGGTATGGTATGCATCAAGTCGCACTGGAATAGTCCCATGATTAGGTATCGTACGCATCAAATCGCACTGCAATAGTCCCATGATTAGGTATGGTATGCATCAAGTCGCACTTCAATAGTCCCACGATTAGGCATGGTATGCATCAAGTCGCACTGCAATTGTCCAACGATTAGGTATGGTATGCATCAAGTCGCACTGCAACAGTCCCATGATTAGGTATGGTATGCATCAAGTCGCACTGCAATAGTCCCATGATTAGGTATGGTATGCATCAAGTCGCACTGCAATAGTCCCATGACTCGGTATGGTATGCATCAAGTCGCACTGCAGTAGTCCCATGATAAGGTATGGTATGCATCAAGTCGCACTGCAATAGTCCCACGATTAGGCTTGGCATGCATCAAGTCGCACTGCAATAGTCCCATGATTATCCTTGGTATGCATCAAGTCGCACTGCAATAGTCCCACGATTAGGCTTGGTATGCATCAAGTTGCACTGCAATAGTCCCATGATTATCCTTGGTATGCATCAGGTCGCACTGCAATAGTCCCATGGTTACATATGGTATGCATCAAGTTGCACTGCAATAGTCCCATGATTAGGTATGGTATGCATCAAGTCGCACTGCAATAGTCCCATGATTAGGTATGGCATGCATCAAGTCGCACTGCAATAGTCCCATGATTAGGTATGGTATGCATCAAGTCGCACTGCCATAGTCCCATGACTAGGTATGGTATGCATCAAGTCGCACTGCAATTGTCGCATGATAAGGTATGATATGCATCAAGTCGCACTATAAGAGTTCCACGATTAGGTATGGTATGCATCAAGTCGCACTGCAATAGTCCCACGATTAGGGGTGGTATGCATGAAGTCGTACTGCAATAGTCCCACGATTAGGTATCGTACGCATCAAGTCGCAGTGCAATAGTCCCACGATTAGGTATGGTATGCATCAAGTCGCACTGCAATTGTCCCACGATTAGGTATGGTATGCATCAAGTCGCACTGCAATAGTCCCACGATTAGGCACGTTATGCATCAAGTCGCACTGCAATAGTCCCACCATTAGGCTTGGTATGGATCAAGTTGCACTGCAATAGTCCTATGATTATCCTTGGTATGCATCAAGTCGCACTGCAATAGTCCCATGATTACATATGGTATGCATCAAGTTGCACTGCAATAGCCCCACGAATAGGTATGGTATGCATCAAGTCGCACTGCAATAGTCACATGATTAGGTATGGTATGCATCAAGTCGCACTGCAATAATCCCATGATTAGGTATGGTATGCATCAAGTCGCACTGCAATAGTCCCATGATTAGGTATGGTATGCATCAAGTCGCACTGCAATAGTCCCATGATTAGGTATGGTATGCATCAAGTCGCACTGCAATAGTCACATGACTAGGTATAGTATGCATCAAGTCGCGCTGCAATAGTCCCACGATTAAGTATGGTATGCATCAAGTCGCACTGCAATAGTCCCACGATTAGGTATGGTATGCATCAAGTCGCACTGCAATAGTCCCACGATTAGGTATCGTACGCATCAAGTCGCACTGCAATAGTCCTGCGATTAGGTATGGTATGCATCAAGTCGCACTGCAATAGTCCCACGATTAGGCATGGTATGCATCAAGTCGCACTGCAATAGTCCCATGATTAGGCTTGGTATGCATCAAGTCGCACTGGAATAGTCCCATGATTAGGTATGGTATGATATGCATCAAGTCTCACTGTAATAGTCCCACGATTAGGTATGGTATGCACTCAGTAAGGTTGTACTAGTTTCATTATTAAGTATGAATGCCTGTGCAAAGGAGTTTTGAATTTTGAAATTTTAACTCAAATGTGCAATCATTCAACATTCAGTTCCAGAGATAATTCCGATATTATATTGATTATTGAAAGTTTATTAGAATAAACATCTAAGTGTTGAATCTTTAAAAGTCGGAATTTAAGCAGTGACTATTATAATGCCATTAGCAGTTCTCCTGTATGTTTGTTTGAAGTCTCGTATGTGACACTATAAATTAACTAGTTTCATAGATTCAGTTGCATTGTTTATGTTTAATTATTCTAATAGTGTAAAATAAATATTGTAATCAATGGCAATGTATGGAAAGGCAGTTGAAGTTTAAGAACATAATTAAGAAACGTATCTTGAAACTAATTAGTTGGTGAGTAATATATAATTATTCACTCAATCGTATAGTCATTTCTCCACAGAAATGAAACTGTGCATACGTAATAAATAAATAACTTTAGGTGATCAAAGTCAAAATGTGCCGGTTTATTTTTAGCATCGGGGCTTCAGATTCTTAGAAAGGTAAGTTATAGTAACAGTTCTCATTTTCATTGGTAGTAGTCATAACCAAGCAAGTATTTAGTAAAAACTTGATCAGTCGTAGTTTTTATACACGTATATGCTTATTACAACTTTCTACTTAGTATCTTGCCATCTCATTTTCACAACACAATTTAAATAAAATGATACCATAGTAGCAGGTAAATTTCATATGTTTCGATTTTGTATATGTGCATGTCAAGTTCGAAAAGTTAGGACAGTACAACGTGCTATTACAACTATATGGTCACAAACTAAATAAAAGTAACAGAAATAACCAAAACCAAAACGTTTTGTACAACGTAACAAATAATTTAATTATCGCAGTTAAAAAAATGAATTAAGAAAGGAACATACTGTATTATGAAGTGAATCCAAAACAATACCGACAAATTTCTAAAATAAGCCGAATAATGAAACGTTTCGCAAAAGATTTAAAAATAAAAATGTACTGGTCCGCCAAGATTTGTGACGTTAAGATGGCATCGTCTAGAACCTTCGAATAATCCACAAGTTCAAGAATATTGTATTCCAAAAATATGAGTACTATCTCTTTCCACTGAAAAGTTTAAACAAATGTTTTTCCTCTCGAATACTATCCGAGTACAACATACGATACTTCTGCAAACTTACACTAGCACAGGAAATGAGGATGATTCCAAAATAGGAATAAATCCGATTGCTCAGTTTCCTTATATACCCTGTCTATTATGAGTAAATTTCACAATATACCCTACGTGACGGACCTTATTACTCATTTTGCCACAAACATGTATATTCATGCGATCTAGCCCAACCAATGGGATGTTGCTAAACTCTTCTAGAACCATCTGAACCCCATCGCCAAATCACAAAAATCAAATAAATTTATGTACCAGTACATTGGTATATATACACAACATTATGTACATAATTTCCATGATATACACATATATGATTAGTACTTTATATTCCAGTTTTATTCACTTGAATAATTTACAAAATGAATACACTAGTGGCATATTTGATTTCACATGTGTTACTTATGTTCGATTTGGATTCAACTTTGTTTTGTTAGGGACCCTCCATTTGACATGTACACACAGAGGGGTACATGGGTTTTAAGCATGTATATGTGTATATGACTGACAAGACAATAGGACCAAGTAGTAGATACACACCTAATGGCACAAACGTTATTATAGCTACAATGAAACCTATTTGCCATACTCAAAGCAGACAACCTGTATTATTTGCACACCTTCCAATTTGTTTGTACCGCTTATTAAGTTTGATAACGAAACGAATCAAGGAAATAAGTTCTAAAAAGGTGCAATGCATCATTTAAGATTGGCCAATGCATGGGCAGTCATTTAATTAAAGCATTTAACTTGCATATTAAGCAAGCATGGTCATGGCCAAATACGTTGCAAGAAAGGAGAAAAGTGTCTTATCATCTGTTTGAAAGATTCTTTTGTAAAAGTTTCAAAATATAGCTGCTCCTTCTGTCATATCCTAGACGACATTTTATTGCTTTTTTCAGACACAAATACAAGTGTCAGTACTGTTATATCCAGTAAATATGTCTTGCATCCCGCGACATGGTAGTGGACCAATTGGTGCCTTTAGTACAAAGAGCAAGCTTACAATGAAATTTCCAGTTAACATGCTGAGAGGAAATGGTATATCAGTCTGACAATCACATATATTTTTTGCTGTCAAATATAGATCACTTCTCCAGTCGTCAAAAATATCACCTGTTTGATACCACACAATACAATATGTATGGTATTCACGTGTGTGTGTGAGTGTGTGATTTGGATTTGTAACGTAACTTTAACATTTTTTTCAGGCATATCGCTAGAATGTCTGCAATGGGGCAGTTTATAGTGATGTCTAGCACTGGGGCGTCATGCTGCAGACATGTAGCACGATGTCCTTCCCAGTCACATTATCCTGACACCATGCCGACCAGTCTAACACTAACCTTTTAATGCTGGGCGCCAAGAAATGCAGCTGTTAGTACCATTTTTTTAAGTCTTTGGTATAACTCAGCCGGGGATCGAACCCAAGACTCCCGCATTCGATGTGGATGCTCTAACCAATAGGCCACCGGAGCGGTGGTATTCACGCAGGGAAATAAACGTTTCTGTTTATTATATACCAAACTTGATTCATGTTACACGATTAAACTCTCTCAGGCACAATATATCCCTCCTTTATGAAACTTCACAATACTTTCATAGGCTTATATAAATATACGTTGCGTAAGTGGTATGATGTGGTTGACCTAATCTGTCACATTAAATTTATATTTTTTCATTTTATTAACTAGTTGACCCTATCTGAAAACAATAAGAGTCCGAATCAAAATGCATTGCTGCCGGTTTAATGTTGGTGTCTATGACATAAGGGGAGATATCTTCTGAGAAATAGTATCAGCGTCTGTTGAATTTCGGTGCTCTGTAACGTACGCCAGTGTCTATTTATTTGTTCTAGCTCACAAGATACTTTGTGTTTGTTGTTCCAGATACAGTTTTTGTGGTCACCCAAAACTGTTTGTCACATGATATGATGGTAATCTTGTATGCTCATAAGTGAAAATATAAGGACATATTTTTCACACGTAAAAGTATATATATATATGAATACAATAAAATGAAGATTATTTCCTCTATAAGTCTCTATACTGTTCACTAAAATGAATATTAAGCACGGGTTTTCATGATTTTCTGGCATAGCATAACAAAACCAAAATGTATCAGCCTTCTACTGTTTAAACATTTGGTACACCTAAATCAAAGAGCACATGACATTTGCATAAAGTAACACTTTTGTTGCGATTATCAAAGAGTAAAGACTCATTGTTACTTTCAGAATGCTTCTCTACTAACAATGTATTTTAAAAGGTTCAAGTTTAATTCCAATGGCGAAATTCAAATGGCATTAATTTATTTGGTTATGAATTTGATTTCTGTGGTTCAATAGGGGACATTAGCTAAATTATATTATTTTTATCACCTGACATGTTGAAACCAGGTAAACGAGGGCAGTAGTTTTAATAACAAAGGTATGATAATAACACCGCATTCATCTTATTAATTTAGAATCACAGGTTATTGATTCAGTGCAATTAAAGCATCAAGAGACATTTTCGTTTCGTTTTGTATTTTTGGATACAATAATTTATAAATATACCTGAATGTTGAATAACTGAGCACTACTTATACTGACACACCTCATTTTTGTTATGAACTTCTTCATGTCATTCAAAAATGTGTGATCAAAACAAATCAAAGCCACCACTACTATCAAGTTTTATCGGACAAATAAATAAAGTAAATAAACGACTAATTTAATTGTTGAGAGGTTAATTATCAGAGACATTTCAATACAACTGTAATATTTACGATTCACCGGAAAGTTCAAGCTGACACTGACTGGTTTATTGTTTTTTAAGATCATATGTATTTATACAAATGAATGTGTACACCTTTATACAAGTTGAAATAAATTGTTCTCAGAGTAATTATACAAGCATATATTGTGTAGCTGAAACTTATGAAAATCAAACAATGACTTTTAATGAATATATATCATTTTTGTGGAAGGTTGCACTCCCCCACACCTTCTCCCAAAACGTATATTGGTAGGTGATTTTAACAAAGAATACATTGTGTCGATATGTCCTGAAAGGCCATAACACATCTTAGGGTTGGTAACCAAATTCAAAACTGCAGGTCCAATGTATATTCTAATTGAACATCCCTTAGCACCTGTACTGATAGATGTACTTTGTCAAATGCAGTTGTAGACAACTTGCTATGAGTTGCAGTGACAGTCACATGTAGACCATAGAACTGCCAGACATAATGACAGACAAACATATTATGACTTGCACTGACCGTCCTGTGTACACCATATATCTGTCAGACTTAGCGTAAATCTACTTGCTATGATTTGAATTAACATGGAGTAATTTTCTTTTCTTTTTCAGTTCAGACCAATTTTTCCTGATGGCAAGGTATTTTGTTAAGAATGAACACCTCAGCATTGACGAAGGAATTCAGGGTACCAATGAACCATTGTGGGTCCAATACAATCTTCTCTTTCAATTGGTCAACACTGAAAATTATGCCGACGTTTATAATGACATATAAACATCATGCTAATATACCTCTACCATGTAATTAACATAAACTGGATAGCAACTTGACTAGTTATTATGACGAGATCTGTAGTCTGATGAAATGGAAAAAATGGTAGGCATTTAATTAATTGTGGAAACGGAAGCAAGCTGACGACATGGAAAATTAAATATTCTGTAGCAATACCGTGACAGAGTTCCATTAATGCTATGCATAGTTTGACCTCAGAAATCACTGTCAATTAAATATTAGGTCAGGTGAAAATATCGTTCATTGTGTTTTTAAAATAGTGTTGTATATTGACTAAAAATATAAGTAAAGAGTACATGTCTATAAAGGCACGTCATATCAGTTGCTGATAATATTGCTAAAAAATGGAGACTATGGTTCCAAAGATAAGGAAAAAAATGAGATATTTTTATATCAGTTGACATTCCATAATATCTGCTGTGAATCACTCAAGATTTCACACAAAGGAAGTTTGTATTTACAAAGGATTTTGGTAAGTGACGGATTAATGGTTTTGATCTGAATACCAAATAAGAATAGTGAATGGTTGAAAATTTAAATATTGGAAATGAAGAATTATGAATCGCATAAGGAACACCTACAATACTTGTGTAATATGTGTATCAATATCAAATGTTTTGAGAATTTTGCTCTGGAAACTAAATGTGAACAATTGATTGATAGATGTACTGAAAAACATAAAAACAGAAAATGAAAAAACAGAAAATAACAAATATTAAAGGCTAATTCACACCACAAGACCAATACACCGAATATATATATATATATATATATATATATATATATATATATATATATATATATATATATATATATATATATATATATATATATATATATATATATATATGTTATTTCAATGTAGTGATTTCGGTTTACCCCACCCCATGCTGCACGAGCAAAGAGCAAAGTGCTTACGATGGGAAAGCATACAGCTTGAGCGCTCAAGCTTTTCATAGCAGCAAGACCCGTGTACATATAGACTGATCGTAGAGTCAAACATCACATTACGGAAAGATTTGTCAGTTAGCGGTCCACTTTACGACACAATATGTTTACTTGTAAAGGTATGTGAATTGGTAAATGTTATTTCTCTATTTGTATTATAGGATATATTTGTTTTATTCTCATACCTATCCTGTATTTTAGGTAGTTCCAATTTGTGTTGTATACTGCAATGTTATTAGATTTATTATAGCCTGTTTTCTAGCTTCTAGTATGCAGTATGTAACTGAACGGAACGACTGCATTCACATTAATGTTGCATGTAATAATGGCAGAGAGAATGTTATTTCAATTTCTGTAAGATTCTCATGAGACACATTTTCACTTATGAACCTGTTTATATTATGAAAACCTTGTAGAATGGTCACAATAACAATTTCTTTACAAAATAATCCACTCCATTTGCATTACATACGTCATTATGTTGTAAATGTCCATGCCACAGATAGTACGCGGATTCAGATGTTATAGTTTCAGCTGTGAACAAGGGTGAAAGACTGAAAGGAGTGACCGAATGATAGAGCTATGCTGTATATTTGTTTTTGCACAGTACTGAAGGTGTCATTTTAGCCTTGGTGTTAATTTGGGTTGGAATATACCCACCCAGGGTACTGTTGGCGGTGGTGATGTTGGCCCGGAAGAAGACAATCATTATCTCCTGGTGAGGGATCAAAGCTTTGGGACCAACATATATGCAGGGAACAAGAGGTTCTACGGATTCGCAGGCAGACCAGGAGGGGCAGACCATCTGTGGTGCTTCCTTGAGAATCCGACAGAGCGATGGGACTGAAAATATATTGTGGTGATGAATTGGATGTCGCTAGATACATGTCCCAATTTTTACATGTATGTACCACTAATTTGAGCGAAAATTTGTCATTTATCACTGAGTGAATATTTGTTACAGGAGTATAAACTTATTTATTACTATTTGAACATTTCCTCATTGTTTATGTATATGATTTTATAATTTGAGTGAAATCACTTTATATGAGGAAATAATGTATTTCTTATTTGCTTTTAATTATGTCTTCAATATAAATTTTTTTACACTAAAGTCTTTTCAATTACCTCTCCAAGTATCAAACTGATTAATGACCATCTCATTTATGTGTACGGATTTTGCTCGTTATCAAACTGATTAAAGACCTCATTCATATTTATGGATGTTGATCATTATCAGACTGATAGAAGATGTTTGAATACATAAAACTATATTCCATGTTTAGAAATCTGGATTCCAGAGTGACGGCAAGGATTTGTTAATGAACTGAGCCATGATGTACTCAGTTGCACACCATTAAATCACTTGCCATGGTCTTTTGGCCATAAAATTAAATCAAATGTAATGATTCTGTGTTTTCTGGGAAGATAGTTACCTCCCTTTAACTCTGCATGATAGTCTTTAATGAACTAAAGTGCCGCTTCCACCCTCCCCAATATGTTCAAAAATCCATCGTAGCTAAAGTGGAAAAAGCGAGTCACTATTAAATTAATTATCACCCTTCCACGATATCATTAGAAATCCCATATAGCTAAAATGAAACAACTATCATTACTGCCCCTCCCAAATACATTGAGAAATCCCATGTAGCAAAAGGGAAAAGCAATTCGAGAGAAATAATAATATATAGAAGACATGTTCAATATCAAATCAGCACGATTTTCATTTTGAAACCAGTCATCACAAGAAGTCTTTTAATGGAAATAAGCGTGTCAATAGGACCATCTCTTCAGGGAGATTAACGGTATCCGTATTTTCATGACGGCCGTATCTTGTGTCGAATCGGAACATTTTGTATTAGGATCATCTGGACATCATAGTGTCAAAGTAAAAGCATGTCCTCAGCAGAAGAAGCGATAACAAAATGTAACATGATCATCACGAATGACATATGTTATGCCAAATCTGTACAGTTGGTACATTTGTAACCAAATGAACATTGTAAAATGTAATTAAGTTAAAATCTAATGCCAATATAACTAACCGTTCAGGAGTAGAAAAAGTAGCAAGTATCTGGAGACATCTGTCATGATGGATAATGGATACCAGTTTCATATATAATCAATGAAATATTGGGATGAGTTTTTGATATGTTACAGCATGTCTTCCAGTACATTTGGAGAATTCACCATTCAAGTGCTAACGAATGATAGACAAATGACACGTGACAAACGTCGTAGCAGCTAACCAAGTGCCAGTGTATGATGGACAAATCATACTGGATACATAACTGATCATAAGGCCACTGCATACACTCTTCTATAAAACTCATAAATTATCATATACTGTGTATATTTATCATGATGAATAATTCTGTCATTTAGCATCCATTCTCTGTAAAATTCATATATGATCATGTATCGAATATATTTTAATAATGGATAAATTCTGTCATTGACGATCCATTATCTTGAAAATTCATGAATGATAATGTATCGTGTATGTTTTAATGATGAATAATTCTATTATTGATGATCCACTCTCTGGAAATAAAGACTTGTAAGACAAATTGCCGTGTGCTTCAACAGCAAACATTTTGATGGTATGAGGTAGCTGCTGATGTAGTAATATTGTAATAGATGCAAGAATGATAGGTATACAAATTATAGGTATATAAATGATAGGCAAATAACTGATAAGGATATAAATTATATATATATATATATATATATATATATATATATATATATATATATATATATATATATATATATATATAATTTATTTTCTCAATTAATCAAAAGTAAAAGCAATCCATACATTAAAGTAACAGGGTAGGATGACAAATAATTCAAGTTATATCATATGGAAGTAAACATATATATGGTTCTTGATACAAATGTCACTCAAGGCCTCTTGAATGTTTCATTGGTTTATAGGACCTATAATAGTCAGTCTTCTGTTGAATGAACATAATACTTAATGTGTTTGGGAAACAAATGATATTACAGCGGCCATACTGTGATGCTACACTGGTAGACAAACATCTACACAAAAAAAGTTTAAAATATCAGTCAATTAAAAGGCTGAGAAATCTGACAACATATAACATCTTTAAATAAACATAAGTAAATATTATACAAGTAAGCTTTCATAGTATATCAACCAGTGCACCACCATTGTTAACTATTTCATAAAAAAAGAAAACCAGAACTACATCCATAGTCAACACCATAGTCCTTTTTTCCCGCCACTAACTTTTCCACATAGTCAACACTAATTATATTATATGTCTGCATAGACGATGATATAATTGTCTTGTATTTCTCCATAGTATACACAGTAATTGTCTTGTGTTTCACAATAATCAAGACAATAATTATCTTGTATTTCTCGATAGTCACTTTAATTTTATTGTATTTCTCCACTGTCAACACTATAATCGTCTTGAATTTCTCCATTGTCAACAATATACTTGTCTTGCATTTCTTTATTGTCAACACTATAATTGTCTTGTACTTCTCCACTGTCAACACTATACTGGCATTGTTTTTTAACTGTCAACACCATAATTGTCTTGCATTTCTCCATTGCCAACACTATACTGGTATTGTTTCTTCATTGTCAATGCTATAATTGTCTTGCATATATTCACTGTCAACAATATACTGGTATTATTTCGCCATAGTCAACATCCGACACATACATATGATGGTGAGTATGAATTATGACAGCTGTAAGTAAATGATAGTCAACGCAATAACTCGTTTGTTTATCCTTAGTAAACACTATACATTTCTTGTTTCTCCATTGTCAAGGCTATACATGTCTAGTTTCTCCATTATCAACACTATACATTTCTAGTGTTTCTCCATTATCAACACTATACATTTCTAGTGTTTCTCCATTATCAACACTATATACATTTTGTGTTTCTCCATAGTCAGGTAATGCATTCTCAATTAATCTTGTAGAGCTCACACACCTCAGAGATGAGTCATTATTATAACCGCATATAAAAATGACATGCGATTATGTACAAAGCTGGACTTTAGTCATGGTCACATACAGTAGTGATGCTTGTCATGGCATTTGTCATTATGCTGTTCCTTAGTTAGTGACTATTGGCATAGAATTGGGCATTCTGTTAGCTTGTATTGGATCCAGTCAACCACTCGTCGTCTGTGAGAAGAGGGACCTCTGATAATTGAAACCTGTACTAAGTAAACAGTTCATGTCATAGTTTCCACTTATAAAATCTTGTCATAGTTTCCACTTATAAAATCTTGTCATAGTTTCCACTTATAAAATCTTGTGTGTTCCAAGCATTTAATCTGAAAAGACAAACTGATTTTTGAAATCATTTTAGCCCACGAACTTTGCTATGGTGCACATAACAAGTGTAAAATTAAAGCAATGCCTATAACGTTAAATGATACGCGAACTAATTGCTCATGTTATATCTAGTTTTCAAACCAAAACTTCAATAACATGTTTAAACAGTCATTTTAAACTATACTATATTACCTCTAATATAAAGCTTTCATCATATATACTTTCAATTTACTTGCAGATGTACCATAGTACCATATGACAATATACCCATTTCCAGGGACACCAAAGAAACGTAGATTACAAAACTGTATATCAATGAACATGGAAAATAAATTAATGTTTATATATGCTGAAGAACCACACATTTATTGCTGTATGAAAAGATAAAGACAAAAATGCATAAACACTTGCGACGAAGATTTTGTCCTAACAATTTCATCAGTTGCTTTCAGTGAGGTAAAATTAGTATTTCATTTTAGTAAGATAACCATAAAAAGTACATGATAAATCAGTTATATTTAATATACTTATTGTTCATAACTGGTGCTTTTTGAGGGGTTTTCTTTCTTTTTTTCATCAGTAGTTAAGTGTCAACCTACAAACTGTTTCTTACACCAAATACATGGCACCCACCACGTTTCGATCCAAGTCTGTGACAAAATACTGTTATAGTGTGAAAACTAGTTTTATTCACAGTGGTAATGACAATGACCCCATGACTTCCAAATCAACAAGCTTCTGCATTACCTGATGTGCAAATCTTCCTAAAAGGTAAGTCCAATTCTGCGAAATATTTTTTTGTGCCAAAAACTGTTCCTAGTTCAATCAGTGATATTGACCTTTCACATTTAAATATCTGAAACAAGTTTTCGTTCTTACTCAATATGCACATTATCTCCAGAATTATGGTAATCTCAGATTGTGTGGAAACCAGCTGTTGTCTTTCAGTCACAGTGACCTAGGACCTGTTTACCCTCTCTTGCTCCAAGTGCATGTCTTCCACAAAGAAAGTTATTTTGTTAAAACTAGTTTTATTTTTTAATCACAGTGACTTTGAATCTGACCTAGTCAATATGAACTTCACAAGGCTCTCTCTTACCCGAAGTTCAAGATTTCCACAAAATTTAGTAACTGTACAAAATGGAAAAGTTATGTTTGCTGAAAATAATTTTCTTCTTTTAGTCGCAATAACACCATTTATTGCCAACATTGATACAACTCTTCCTGAAGCCAAGTATATGCCATCCACAAAGTTTGGCACCTGTACGCAGTACACAATTTGCATTCTTGTGAGAAACAAAACTGGCATCATACAGACTTTGACAGAAAGTTTTAATTAGGCAGTAGAGCAGGTTTGGAAACTACTGTTTCGGTTTATATATCAAAGCTGTAATAAATCTATTAAGAACAAAAATCAAGGAGTCCCTTTCAAAGAAACAGGAAAGCTCTCCTGATTTACAAAAATGGCTGGCACAATTCTCTCTAAATATTTATAACCCACTGCAAAATATTCCTAACGAGTACCAACATACCTAAAAAGCGTGTTATTAATAACATGAACAGATAAAGCGGAAAGTGTGCCATGACAAGTTATATACATATTCTTCTATGATACTGTGTTTACATGCTAATTTATCTGTTGCCACTTTTATAGATTTTCTTCTGTTGTTAACAGGCTTCATAGACTGAGATCACCTGTCTCTTTTGCTTCTCTAACTCTGGACTGTAGACTTCTTGACCAATTACAGTTTCAATGTCATGAAGCACAGCTTCAATCTTGAACCAGTATTCCTCAAAGTCTTCTTGGCTAATTTGTCCATTTGGTGAATGACCACATATATGATTTCTACATGAATGAATTCGCTCCACATTAGCTCCTAGAGAGTCGTCCCTTGGGTTATCTGGCGGATCAACTCCCCATCCATTTGATGGACGGATAACCGTACTGACGTTTCTTATCATTGTGTATAACAACGAAATATCAAGCTGATCAATTGGAGCTGTAAAACGACCCTTCGGATCTGTGAAGAGCATCTTAATCTGATCATTGTTAAGAAGAGCATTCTGCCATTGTTTTGGTCCTATCTGTGTCCTGCTGGTCAATCTGGTTTTGTTCGCTAGGATTGCCTGGTAGATGTTTGCATGGGGTGCAGGAACTCTGGTAAGTAAGATGTCTCTCATGGCATTTGCACAAACAGTCAAAAGAGCAACACAGAGTCGAGCATGGTTCATGTGTTCACGTGTTATGGGTGCATCATCATCATGTACCTAAAGAGTGAGGAAGGTCAACATTGTTACAAGACCCATGCCATCAGTGATTACATGTAAAGTAAAAACAGCAATGTAAATGAATTCACACTAATGTAAATAGTGTAAAGATAATGTTTGGTATTGTTTGCTCAAATATAATAAGACAGCAGGATTTACTGTACAAAATGTAAGGAGATTCACTCTGAAATGTGTGTAAATCAGAATGGGATTTCCATCTTCAATACTTCAATAGCCTATATATACATTATCAGGATTGTTTATTTGAATTGCCTCCTCTACTTTTTTGTAGCAAAAGTTGGAATAAAACTAAATTAAAGCATGCTCACCTATCTATTCATACATGGATGTAGTAGTGGATTGTATGCATAACACATTTTCGTTTAAGCACATGATATCCTGTACTTTGCGGCCAGAATATTTTGTTGAGAAACCGCCAGGGAAACCCCCAGCAAGAACCAACTAGAAGCTACCGGCTAGCCTTCTTACATACTCACATTGGCCGTTGCTAAGAACACGTGGGGAGAGGTGAGATGAGTGTGATCAATAAAGACAAGTACCTAAAACCACTCAGCCACCTAGGGCCCCTAAGAAATATAGAATCAATAATGACACTAGTTAGACATATAAAATATGGGGAATGAGTTTCTTTGTACTTTTGATATTTCTTTCCAAAATTAGAATCACAATATAAATGGAAAACTTAAAGCAGGTATTCGTATAAGTAATTGTAGAAAACACTGCCTTTACTAAACAAAGATCGAATGCAGAATCCGATTTTTAAAATGTATGTATCTGTGTAAACTCACTGTTCAGTACACCATCCACCCGAACCCCCCTTCATAAGTCTATCTCACATTCATTCGGGAATCAGTTAAATATGTGACTCAGATATTTATGATTCCCAATGAATCTGAGATAGATTTATGAAAGGTGGTTGGGTGAATGGTGTGCTGACATCCATATTATAATGATAACCCAATATCTTGCAGTAAATTACATTTTCGACCTTATTCTTGTTATGCTGAACATGCTTTAATATTTATAAATATTCTGGAACATATCAAATTTGAAATGAAAATTGGAACATCCATCAAAGTGATCTCACTCATTATCTAAAGCATTTGAAATCTTGATATTATGAACCTACATTCCTTTCTACAACCTGGATCTAAAACTGTCCAATACTATCAAATACTACCTCAATAATATGTAGATGTTGCATGTTCATGAATTCATGCAAGCACTTTATGGCATAAACCAATGTTCCAAGTTTGATCAACATTATATCAGACATAGTGCCTCCAGTGTCTTGGGGCCCCGAGTGGCCGAGTGGTCTAAAGGGCTCACCATTCCGATCACTGCTATCTCACCTCTGTCTGAGTGGGTTCGAGTCCAAAGCTCGGCTAGCGTGGGTACGTGGGAAAGCCTGCCAGTAGCTTCTCGTGGGTCGGTGGTTCTTCCCTGAGTTTTCCAGGGTTCTTCATCCATCAGTTATACTGGCCGCCATATATAGCCTATCTTGTGCTGAAAAATGACGTTAAACCCTACGACAACAACAACACAAGAAAATGAACTCCATATCATCAATTTACTTGCTATAATGGCTTAGTGAGCAAGATACTGACATTCAGAAATCAGAATAGACTTAAAATAATTCAAAAAGGATGATAAATGTAGCCACATTCCTTTACTAAAATAATTGATGGAACCTATTATTTACAAATGAAATAAAACAATTAAGTCATAATCCAGGTTACTACAAATAAAACTGAAAATAAACAAAGACATTAATGAAAAGAAATCCATTTTAGAAAAAAGGGATGCTACTATGTAGGTTTATACCCTTCCTGTGATTTAATCAGCAATCAGTGTTAAGATCGTATTTGAAGTCCAACTTCATGATGTGATTTTAGTCTTTCACTACATCATATAATACATTTCTGGTACACAATGGCTAACTGAAAGAATTTATTTCTTTGTTTATTTTAGTATATTTTACACTTGCTCTAGACTCTGGGATCTGTTTCCAGGAACAATCATTGAACTTGATTAAAAGGAACTACAACAAAATACCAACGTCATGTCGTGTTATGTGATAGCAGGCAACTAACTAAATATATTACTGCCTTCTCCAGTGAACATGTTTCCACTAATAAAGTGTTATCGAGTTGGGAAGAGTAATCTCGCCTTGGACTCGGGCATTTTCATGCCCAAGCAGAAAACACGAGAGCAGTGCCACCAGGAGAAGACAATAGTATAATAATATTTCCCATCTATTCAGTAATATTGAAAACAATTTACCTCATCGACAAACCACATTTCAAATGGTGGTGACAAACGGAACCTATCAACTTGAGACTCGTCGTTCTGAACACACAGCCTATATTTTAAGTCCGGGTCCAGATGTGAGATAATCTGAGAGAGATTCAGAGTAATGAACTTTCTAACTCTGGTGCAGATCTTTGCATTGACGTCATCAATCCCCATCCTTGTTATCCTTGCAAAAACAATATGGTTCTCACGGTACAAAAACAATCTATGAATAGGGTCAAGATTAAAAACAGTACAATCTTGAAAAATTAGATTTTCGGATGCCTCCTTCTTCTTGGCAACTGGCCAGCGAGTTAAACAGGCTGCAATAAGGTTTTGGAAGATAATGGCAAGTGGCATAAACGTTCCTGTAATGACCCAGCACAAGACTGATGTGCTAACCATACGGGGATCTTGTTCAGGAGCAATAACCTCTCTTGGAGATTCCTTGTCAACCATACAAGGTGTAAAGAAGTAGTTCTCCTCCTAAAAATATATATATATATATATATATATATATATATATATATATATATATATATATATATATATATATATATATATATATATATATATATATATATATATATCTGTATGTGTGTGTGTCTGTGTGCCTGTGTGATCTCTACATTCCTCTAAATTCTAACAACTTTCCCCTGAATGTTAACCTTGTTACCTGATATTTATGAGAATAGTAACCGAGAAACAGTAGTAACAGAACCGAAAACATTATTATTAAATATGCCTTCCAAACGATAGCACCTTTATTCTAAAATGCGTTTACATTATACAACTATACAAGAGAACGTGAACCACACAGATATATAGTTGCTGCGCCACTTAACTATTTCTAAAATGATTTAAAGTTAGTCGAGCAGAATTACTAAATTGAAAATAGATATAGCATAGTCAATGTGCACATCCAGTCTAGTCAGATGATTAAAATGTATTTACTCATGGCCCCAAACATGTGCTGAAGGATAATAGAGATTAGCTGCTGTCACCATTCATATATTTGGTCTGAATATAAAATTGACGATAATAAAGGCTTGCTGTTGTCATCATTACTTTATTTGGTCTGAACATAAAATTGACCATCATAAAGACTTGCTGTTGTCAACAATATCTAATTTTATTTTCTATAGCCATCAAACATGTGTAGAGAAATGATAATGACATCTCTTTTTCGTGTTAAATTAAAGCCTAGGCTTTATACATTTTGTTCCAAAGGTCTAGTCAGTAGTTGCACATGAATGCATTATCAATAGCATATCCTGTATTGACTGATTATTATGATGTTTATAATAAAGTTTTATTATTAATTCAATCTGGTGATTTTATGGACTGATTAGTGTAATGTCTACAATACAATATTATTATTATGATCAATTTAATCTAGTAATATTGATGAACACATGTTTGTACAATAGTCAAGTGTTGCTGTAATAATAATAATAATAATAATAATAATAATAATGATAATAATAATAATAACTGATACTCAGATAGAATAACGATTATTTGAGATTGCATTATCGAATGTAGTTGCTGCATGTAATTTGCACACTATCATAGAGAAAAATATTGTTTTATTAAAAATGGTAATAAAGAAGTTGTTTTAGTTGTTGTTATTTTGTTTTTAACGCTAATTCTCAGTGCATGTAGGATATGCATGGCAAAACGTATAACTGGTGAAAGAAGAACCCGAGCAAGCCATGGGAATAATAAGTGACCCACAATAAGCTACTAGCATGAATTGACGTACCCATATTGCCAAGCTCAAGATTCGAAACCTCACGAAGATAAGATAGCAGTGATCTGTTTTGCATGCATATTATGACACTGGATCGCCCAAGGCCTGTAATAAAATTGCTAACTTACCACAATGCAATGTTTTTATCTGTTTCATATTTTCATCATTGCCATTACGATTAATTAGCAAGGAAATAATTATCATGACAGGCTTACTCTCAGCCAGGAAACAGTCAGCAGGGTGAGCTTACTTTAAGACAGGAAACAGTCAGCAGGGTAAGCTTACTCTAATCCAGGAAACAGTCAGAATGGTAAGCTTACTCTAATCCAGGAAACAGTCAGCATGGTAAGCTTACTCTAATCCAGGAAACAGTCAGCATGGTAAGCTTACTCTAATCCAGGAAACAGTCAGCAGGGTAAGGTTACTGCAAGCCAGGAAACAGTCAGCAGGGTAAGCTTACTGCAAGCCAGGAAACAGTCAGCAGGGTGAGCTTACTCTAAGACAGGAAACAGTCAGCAGGGTGTATTTACTTTAACCCAGGAAATAATCATCATGGTGTATTTACTTTAACCCAGAAAATAATCAGCAGGGTGAGTTTACTCTAATCCAGGAACTAATCTGCATGGTGAGTTTACGTTAAGCCTTGAAATAATCAGCATGATGAGCTTACTTTAAGCAAGGAAATAATTATGAATTTTGAAGAATCGTTTAGGGATATATAGTTTGTTGATTCGATGCATATGTGATGATTATATGAGGCACCATTTCATTCTTCAGCCTATGACAGCGTTGTAAGCGTCATTGTGAAGAAATCGAGATTTAGTTATAATATTTGTGGGATTTAACAGCGTGGAGAATCTTTGCTTTAAACAGTCAGTATCTATTGGCTCATGTGAATGTATTAAAAATTATGAATATTTATATACTTCTATTGGTTTATGTGAAACTTTCAAGGACTTCAGTGATATTCCTCTTTTGTTTGATTCCTTCGAAGTAAAACATTTCTATTTAGGACTGATTTGTCAGTGGTGCTAAAATCTTAGAATAGAGAAATATCAGAAACTTCATGCAGAATACGTCTGGGCAGTTTTTGGAATAGTGTGAAACATATAGTACGATTTAGGTTAATATTCTATGAATTTATACACTGTAGGTTGTTGTTCAATATTTCACTTTGTCTGATTTTCTATTCTATTTTAATAACTTTTTAATTATGGACAATTGAATGATCAATGGGTTTACCGTGTCGTTTTACTTAAGTTGAAACCCAAGACGTACCATGGTTATTGGATGGCTCAGCGGAGAATATTTGAAGATTAATAGAAAGTCGTCTCGGAAGTGAAACCTCACTTGAATATTTTCAGGACTTGAATCTGTTTCAATATCTTTGAAATGTTAATATTTCAGAGATTTTAATGTTTCGGAAGATTGGTTTTTGATATTTGAATTTCATTGTTTGAAAGTTTAGTTTGTTTCTGGTATTTTGATTTCATAGCTGGGAAGTTGAAAGTAAAACCAGCAATTTTTCACAATGACATCCAAGGTAGCTATTCAGTTACCCATCCTACCCAGGGGTAGGGCTGTCAACGGGTACCCGAGTAACCGCACGCTGGGCTGTGTGAACGGCTTCACATTTCAAAACAATACTGCCCTTGTACGAAAATATATCTGTATTCCTAGAACGTCAATTCCATTAAAAAGTGCTTTTTCGAGGGCAGGACATTTTGTAAACAGGTAACGTACATCTTTGTCGCCAGATATGGTCGATATGTATTTTTTTATATAACAAAAACTGGAAATTTTGCGGGGACAATTATCATGCACTTGTACACTAGGACAGACTGGTATTATTTAGCTATGATGAATTCTTTCTTAGTTCATTGATCTTTTAGTTTGTATTTCAGAAAAACATTCAAAAAACGTTATTTTATTCTAATTTGAAATTTTGATATTGTGATGTTTTGCTTACTTACGAAAGTGTAAATCTCGTTTAGCATTTAAGTTCTCAAACGGAAGTTGACTTTCACCGCCATTCGCCGTGAGTAATAAATAACAAAACACTCTGTGTAAGTTGTTGGAAGTTTATTAATAAGTGAAACGACATTGTAATATTAATTCATCCTACTGACAAATCAAACAAACTATTATAGCACTATCTAATACAGAGAATTTGAAGTACAACAGGAAAACGAATTATCTCCGTCGTAAGACTATCAGCTGTCTTCCTTTGGGTATTGGTAAAGTGCGAATGTGAAAATGCGAAAGTACGAATTGGTAAAATGCGAAAAAGAGAATGCGAAATAGTGGATAAAGTTTGGTAAACATTGAGCAAAATGATTTAAATAGTCTGTTCGTTTCGTCACCCTACAACAATACGGGTTGGTGAAAAATTGACAGTGGTGTAACTAGGGCTGTGCATGTCTTTCATGTTCTAACGGGCACTCATAAATTTATGATGCTCTTACCCGTTAAACGGCGGAACGGGTACCACGGTGAACTTTTCCGTAGTTTTCGGACAGCACTCTCCGGGAGAATTGGGTCTTCAAAAATGATGAGTTACATTGTCATCAAGAAGAACGTAATCACTCTAGCTTTCAGTTAAACCGAATAATGATCAGATATTTACTCAATGCAGAGTTATGCCCATTGAAATTCAACCTACAAAAGCCGTGCATTATAATATTATTTGAACACTCCGGAATAAACATTTGTTTCATTTCAACTAGATATGTCAGCCATATTTAAAACATGTCTGCATTATTTGTACAATCTTTAAAGCGCATCATATGCAGGTGCATCAAATCAAATTTATTGAAATGCGGAGTACCTGTATGATCTGTCTTAAAGATGAATTCTTTTAAAGGTTTTCCTAAGTAATAATTGGCATGTAGCTAGATTCATGCATGTCAAGCCGGACGAGTCCGTCTCCGTAAGGCAGTTGATTTTTTCCGTACCATTTACAAATTTTATTTACCACTAGTACAGTGGCATAAACTTTAGTTCCAAACCCTATGCAACTCAATGACCTGTTGTTATCTCTCAACTTGATGTAATTGTTGGAACTTTTTTACCCATTTCAAATGACGATGGCAATCATATCTCCATCCATGAGACACCCAAACTGGCACGTGATGTCCAAGAAACGTAACTGGGTCCTTTTCAGCATTTTCTTGACAAGAAATGTCTTATTTCTTCTAATTTATTTAATTTGTTGTAGCAGTATATAAGAGACTTTTAAAGGTTATTATATTTTTTAAATAATGTAGACATGGGATGTATAATGGCGCACAGAAACTTAAAATTAAATTATATATCCTTATGCAAGATATCCAGTGAATTGAACTGGCACTATACATGGGATGTACATTGGCGTACACCAACCAGATATAGTACTGTACGGATATACATTTAATTTCGACGAGGCACTAGACATGGGTCAAAATGAAAATCTTGCAAAATAAAAAAATTATTTTCTTCCAAGGCATATACATACATGATGCTGTCATGACCCTGGAAGAAAACATCCACAATAAACTCTTTTCTAATGCAGATATTTACCTAAATGTGAAAATATTGATCACAATTAATTGAATCTGTATGGACGTAAAGAATGTCAATATGTAGATAGATATGGAAAATGAATATTAGTATTAACTGACCGTCAGCCCATTTTCATTGAATGACCTTGCCTTGACAATGATGTTTAATTCTTCCATGTTCTTTAGGATGTAATCTTTATTTACATGTAGTTCTGGATTCCTCTCCTCCGAATAGATGACAGCTAGAAAGTAATGTGTGGATTAAGTTTACATAAAACAATATGATAACAAGAGCTTTGTGTGATTCTTTTATAAAGATCATTTAAACAAGAAACTGTAAAATATTTATTATTGAGGTCTCCCAAATCACTGCTTTTAATTTCAATCTCAAGATAACTATAATTTTGTTCTAAACACTCATAAATTTATGTTGCTCATACGTTTGCTGTGATTATAACCAGAATAAGGGAATTACTGTGCCATTAATGCATGATTACTAATGTCTCTAGCCAAAATAAGAGAATCATTCTTGCATGAGTAACAATGACACTAACCAGAATAAGAAAACGAAACACTGTTTGATTCTTGCAAGAGCATCAGTGAAAATAACCAGAATAGGAACAAAAAAAATATTGTGCCATTATTGAATGAATATCAATGATACTAACCAGAAAAAAGAACAAAATTACTGTATCATTGTTGCATGAATATCAATGACGCGAACCAGTATAAGAAAATATTAATGTACCATTTTAACATGAATATCAATGACGCTAACCAGAATAAGAAAATATTAATGTACCATTTTAACATGAATATCAATGACGCTAACCAGTATAAGAAAATATTAATGTACCATTTTAACATAAATATCAATGACGCTAACCAGAATAAGAAAATATTAAAGTACCATTTTAACATGAATATCAATGACGCTGACCAGAATAAAAACAAGAAAATATTGTTTCATTCTTGCGTGAGTATCAATGACTCTAACCAGATTAAGAGAATATTAATACATCATTTTAGCATGAATACCAAAGACGCTAACCATAATAAGAAGAATAAATATTGTGTCATTATTGAATAAATGTCAATGACATTAACCAGAATAAGAAAATAAATAGTGTATCATTATTGCATGAATATCAATGACGCTAATCAGAATAAGAAAAAAATATTGTGTCATTATTGCATGAATATCAATGATGCTAATGTAACGTTTTCTGATCCACAAAAGGTCAACGTTTTTATAGAAGAAAAACAAGAAGTTCATCCCAGCCTGGCACTTGACCA
The DNA here is from genome assembly GCA_028554795.2 of Sinohyriopsis cumingii. Lineage (NCBI taxonomy): Eukaryota > Metazoa > Mollusca > Bivalvia > Unionida > Unionidae > Sinohyriopsis > Sinohyriopsis cumingii. Next base: position 100,763,266 of record CM068824.1, read on the forward strand.
AAAGAAAACTGACAGGAAAAGTAAAATATATTAGATTTATTTTATACAAACATTGGAATCAAACAGTACAGACAATCATATTATATGTGTGTATATATATGGTTTACCAATCTATGGGTATTGACATGTACCCAGTACATGAGAAAAATACAAGTTTACAAGTCTTTACATTACTCCACAATTTATAGAATACAAAACATATCATATCTGTGTCTTGTACGGTTAATAATTTTCTTACTTTACTTCTTTGCACATACATATATTATCACATGTATTATATTTTCTTTGGGAATGTTACGCAGGATTGGAGAGAAGATTTTAGACCTATGTCTCCATGGATACGTTACTTTGGAATGTATTTCCAAACAGGATAAATTTATAGTTCATTTAATATTCTTATGATTAGTTTTAATCCAACTTCAATGATACTTGAAGAATTTCCATTGCTATGGTTTCAGGTTTCTTTTATTTTATTACAACCACGTAAGTCGGTGTTTCAATGTGTGGCAGCAGTCCTCATCTGTCGATGCAGACATTCTTCTATACAAATACGGTAGCTAATGGAAACTAGATCAACCAATGAAAACGTGTAACGTATCCCGCCTAATGACATAATTTCAATACCTCCATTCTAGAGAGTGTGGTAGTGAAATGACATCGCGAGTTGGAATGCAGCTGAGGTTATAAGAATTAAGCATGTTAATCAAAGAATCATGAAAGAAATACATTAATATTTAATATAGTATACATCAAGATAATTAAATATAGTAAAATCAACACATGGCATAGTTAATGTATTTCAATACGTATTTCAAGCGTGGCAAGCTTCCATTGCGTGACAGCCTTCGGTTACGTGAGGAAATCTTCGTTCTTCTCTCCATCACGACACCTCGCAAGCGAAGGGTGTATTTGCTTGACTTTATTAGGAAATGAGGACATACGATTAAATATTCGTTACATTGCCCCCTTCCTGAGAAAATCATTTATCCCGAATGGAACTTGAATAACATATTGAGTATTAAGACCAGGAGATCCCGTCATTGGAGACCCCAACGACATCATGAAGATAAACAAGACTTTTGTTAATACATTATACGTTACATTAATTAATACGGCTGGTGATAAAACTAATCCCAAAAAGTATGATTATAGAAAAATCACAAATTATTCATTTTTATATAACAAACAAATATTGATACATACTACTGAATAATACATAATATAGTCCTAAAATGACTTTGGTCACGGACGATAAAATATGTATAAAATTTGTCAACTTCATAGAGTTGCAGAGGGGATTCCTTGGTTATCATCTTGCTCAGTAGTGATGATGGATCTGACTGAATGGTTGGAGCGGATGTTTCAAATTTAGTCCCACCCACGTTGATAATTATCCGATGTGATTGGCATGCAGCCATACCCATAAGTCTGACGAAGGACTTGATGGTAGGTTCATAAGTCTTAGTTTGGTCCTTGGGTCCTTCCACTTCATATTCAGAATATATTATTGACAGGGCATCTCTGTCAAGTAAGTTTGATTTGACTGAACAAACAGACTTGGTGTAATGAGCGATGTCAATTTTCGTCTTATACTGCTCCTGGTTAGACTTGATGGATTAGGATTGCACTCCAAATGATTCCTGTTCTACAGGGGTTTCCAGCCTGGTGGTTTCTTGTTCAGTGGGTAATGAAGGGGTGATCTGTGCTTGTGTACCAGCACCAGTTGAGTCCAATTCTTTCATACGAAGAAGAGGAGGATGAAGAGCAGGAGGAAAAGGAAAAGGAAGAGGAAGATGATGAAGATGAAATAGAAGGAATAATTTGATCGGCTTTGGTCTGAATTTCCCATAGACGACAGCTTAGGGCTTGATGGTTACTATCTGATGCTGCAGCAGCCGTTGGATTGGGTACCTGTATAGCTGAAACAAAGGCAGTTATTGTTCGAGTGTTGTTGATGGGCTTGGAGTAGGATATTACTGTGGTCGTATTAAACTCCTCCTTATTGATGGCTGTTGTCAACACTAATTTTGTTCTTTTATCATAAAGCCTGTTTGGCTGTGTCGATCTGCGTAAAGGTATTACTTCTTAGTGCCATCTATTTTGATGGTTTCCTATTGGCAGGAAGTTTTCTTTATCCGGTTTTTCTATGACACATGGGATCCTTCAAGTGGCTTCCAATTTTTCTGCGGATGTTGCAGGTTCTTTTGCAACAAATCGGACATACTGTGTACGTTTTCTGATAAATTCATTGTACTCCCTCTCTTCCTCCTGGCCATACATCATATTTGCTCTCCTGATGAGGTTCACGTGGGTCCAGGGCATGATAGATGTTTGCTGTCATATCATGAGCTGACAGCTTTGCATATGCTACACCTGTATCCAGATCCAGAGTGTGCACAGGTGATGTATCTTTCACAATAGTGGAACTTGGCAAATTCCAGGTCTCTATATATAGTACATATGAACCTTGTAATCTGGAAGTAGAATGTGAAATGTACAAGACAGAGCTTAAAAAGAATACATCTATATGTATGGTAAGTAATTATTTAATTAATTCAACAAATTGATGTGTTGTATCCTCTGTAAGGTTTAAGAAAATTGTGATGAACTTTAGGTGTTGATTTTGGAGTTTTCTGGATGCGAAAGATAACATCATTTATCTTTTGTATTAAGAGATATGGACCTTCCCATGGACAGTGTAATTTTCTACATCTGCCTTTTATATGTGCATTATATAACCACACAAAATCACTTATTTTCCATAGGGATTTAGATGGATATTTTTGTCATGATCTGTTCGCATGTGTTCTGAAGACAGTTTAATCTCTTCCCTTGCAAATGTATGTATTGTCTCTAATTTATTTCTTAATCCAAGTACATAATTAGTTTTTATGTTTTCCATTTCAGTTTCAGCTCTATCCTGAAGAAGATCTACTAGTAAATGTATGTTTCGGCCAAACCTGTTGATGTATGTTCTGCCGACCTATATGCCATCATGAGAAGGTAAACATGCTCATCCCAGTGTCTTTTATTCTTTGGAATAAAAGCTGAAAGCATGGATTCAATAGTTTAATTTGCCTTTTCCAACCTGCCATCAGACTGAGGTATGTAGAGGGTCGTGTGGGTTTGTCTATTCCAAATATTTTACAAACTTCCTGAAATACACCTCATTCAAAACTAGTACCTTGGTCATAATGCAACTGCATCGAAGTGCCAAAAATGGTTGCTACTCTTTCAACAAATGAATGTGCAACAGTTGTGCTTTTTGATTCCTAATGGGTATAGCATACACTCATTTTGTGAAATAGTCGGCAACCACCAGTAAATATAAATTTCCTTTATTACCTTTCCGTGAAGACCAAGCACATCAATTACCCATCTTTCCATAGGGGCTCCAAAATTGTAGGATTGCATAGGTCCTTTTCCTTTTTTATGAGGTGGTTTCCTGGAAGCAAACTGGTCACAAACATAACACCAATGTTTTATATCTTTGCGCAGTGTTTTTATTTATTGTATCGATGTTATTGTTATTGTCTGTTTTCTCATTTATCATTTCAACATTTTAATAGCCAATATGCTTAGTGTTTGCATGTGGATCCCTAGAGCTGGTATGTAACCTGTAGCTTTTGGAAGAATCTGACTGTTCTGATTGTCACTTTTCACAATATGCATTTTCATATTTCCCTTCTGCTCGGGTACAGTGAATACATTCCAAACTTAGACAAGGTCTGCGAGATAATGCGTCTGCATTATCTATACTCTATTTTGAACTGATAGGAAGACAGAAATTCAATCCAACGAGCAACCTGCCCTTCTGGATTTTTAAAGCTTAACAACCAGGTTAGAAAACCATGATCTGTTCTAACTTTACAATATCTTCCATAAAAATAGGGGTGAAAATGTGTTATTGAACTTACAATAGCTAATAGGTCTCAAAGATCACACATAATTTCCTTTCATTTTTACTGTAATAGGAAATCAAATTGTCTACTCCATTTTTTAATTGTGACCCAGACCTATATTAGATGCATCAGCTGTTGGTTATGCCAGTATTGGAGAACTTGTCAAGGTCCTTTTTAGTTTGTCAAACGCAGCCTGACAGTCTTCAGTCCAGATAAATCTTTGACTTTGCTCAGGAAGTTTGGGTAAAAAGTCTTGCTATATCAGCAAGTCCATAGACAAACTTTCTATAATACGAACATAGGCCTAAGAATTGTTGCACCCATGTCATTGGTTGATCTGGAGAAATTGTACTGATATTGCATTAGCAGGTCTTTCAGAACTCCACGTTCAGTCTCATTTAATTCGTTACAGGACTGGAACAATGAAATGTTCAGGTACTATGCTTTCACCTGGGCATGTTTATATGACCTTTTACATCATTAACAATAGCAACAATAGCTTGTTGTTCAATATACAACTTAAACATATCAACTGTGGCCACTACAGTGTTTTTGTGAATTTTATAACCCTTGTCAATGCTGTTTAGAAACCGCAAGGGTACAGTACACAAAGTTGGATTGACAATAGTTTTAGACAACAATATTTCATAGTTTTGCATGACGTTTGGTGTTGGTTCCATTAAAGAAGTTGTTTCTTTAATAACTGGGTCAATAGGTTTTCCAGGGACAATAATGTCACTATTAGGAGGGAATGAATATGAACAGAATGTCTAGTCATAAAGTCTAGACCAAGGATTCTATTCTGTTCTATATTAGCTATGAGAACCGCATGCCTAAGCTTTTGACTGCCTAGTGAAAGGACAAACCAGCATTTTCCTAGGAAAGGTTTCCTATCTCCACTTGCAGAACCAAATTTAAATTCACAGGTTCAATCTGAAGTTTCTCAATACAGCCTAATTTCTCAGTAAATGTATGGCTAATGCTTGAACCACTGGCACCAGTATCCACAAGCAAAGGTACTTGATAATTTTGTATTTTAGTACAAACAAAGAATCCATGATTACTGTTATTTATATTGAAAATCATAATATCAGTGGGCCTTTTTTCATTTATGCTGACTTCTGGTCTTCGAATTTAGTACTAACTAGTTCTCCCCTATCTGTATGCTCTGAGACTGGTTATTTATGTCTGTATCTGGTTGTGTCTGTGTATTATCCCTACCCTGGAAGCTTTGGTTGCCATTTCTGTTTCGGTTTTACCTTTGGCTTCCATTATAATTATGTTGGTTCGTTTTATTGTAACTTGGATTACCATTCCGCTAGCTGTTTACTCGTACTATTCAGTGCTTTGATTGACTCAAGGCTTTTAATGTTATTTTCCTCCTTTTTATCAGGGACTGCCTGGTTCTGGGTCTGACAGAACGTTACACTGCTTTCATGCTATGCAGATTGTTGGAAGGAATCCTCTTTGTATTTCAGCAAGTATGTTTGCATCCAGACGGATATAATGACTTTCAGCTTCATTGATAGTTTTGGGCCTAAGTTCCCTTATACGAAGCCTTATTTTTAAATATGGGATACAGTCAATGAAATAGTCAATAGCCAAAGTGTTCAATAAGGCTGAGTAAGCTGATAGATAGGCTAACCGGGTTAGCTTTCGAACAGAGTGTGCAAGTTCTGCAAGGACTCATCTTTTCCCCTAACTCTAGTTTGCAAGTTTGCTTTGTATTTTCCCGACTGTTCAGCTGATCCAAATCTGATAGCTAGTATCCAAACCAAAGAATCACAATCTTGCCTCTCTTATTCTATTAGAACTCCCATAACACTACCAATAATACTTCCAGCCAGATATAAGGATTTTTCATGGTAGTTTCAGTTATTGATCAGCAAAAAAAAATAATAATTAAAATTGAGACAAATACTCTTCAGAATCGTCATGTCATTTATACTGCTGGGGCTTGATTTTAACTTGTCCGTTTCCACTGCCAGGGGTTGGGCTTTGTAAAAAAAATTATATATGGTTTTCATTTTTATTTTGGATAGGTGAGTAATATTTATGTAATCCTCATGAGAAAACATACTTCCAGTTGCTTCTATAGAAATTTGTTTTTCCAAAGTATTTACATGGTTTTTACGAGAACTAAACGCTTTGCTAAGGTCCCTTACAGTTTCACTGACTTCTTGTTTCAACGAAATTTTCAAATCCAGTAAACGTCTCATATTTTCTTGTCTAAAGAGATCTAGCTGCTCAGTAAGTTTATTTGAATGCCACTAAGAGCCATGTTTTGTATATTTTCAGATGGAGAATCAGCTTGGTGTAAAACTATAGTTTCTTCCTCCTGACTGTCTCCAGCATTGGACTCAGACTGATCTGTTTCTCTTGGGAAAATAATTTCAGAATCATCCAATTTTTATTTATGATTGTTATAAAAATTGTTCAATAAAATTCTGTTTTTTGTTCCACTTGTTCGCTTTTACTAGATTTAAAAAAAATAAATAAAATCAAGTGTTCGTTTGGACATTGGGAAAAATTTCCAAGAAATAGGAAAATGTTTCCAATTAATTCCACTTCTGAGACCAGTGTAACCTATTCCGATCCACATAAGGTCAACGTTTTCATAGAAGAAAAGAAATAGGTTCGTCCCAACCTAGCACTTGACCAAAAGAAAACTAAGTGAGGATAAGTAAAATATAGTAGATTTATTTTATACAAATATTGGAATCAAATAGTACAGACAATCATATTATATGTGTATATATATATGGTTTACCCACTTATGGGTATTGATATGTACCCAATACATAAGAAAAAATACAAGTTTACAAGTCTTTACATCACTCCACAATTTATACAAATCTCATATTTGTGGCTTGTAAGGTTAATAATTTCCTTACTTTACTTCTTTGCACATACATATATTATCTCATGTATTATATTTTCTTTGGGAATGTTACTCAGTATTGGAGAGAAGAATTTAGAAGTATGTCTCCATAGAGAGAAATATGTTTCTTTGGAAATGTATTTCCAAACAGGATAAATTTATAGTTCATCTAATATTGCTATGGTTGGTTTTAATCCAACTTCAATGACACCTGAATCATCTCCATAACCATTGTTTAAGGTTTCGTTTCTTTTATTAAAATCGCTTAAGTCGGTGTTTCAAATGTGTGGGAGCATCCCTCATATGTCGATGCAGACTTATTTATATGCAAATACGGTAGCTAAGGGAAACTCGGTCAACCAACGAAAACGTGCAACGCATCCCGCCTCGTGACGTAATTTAAATACTTCCACACTGGAGAGTGTGTTAGTGAAAGGACATCGCTAGTTGGAATGCAGCTGAGTTTACAAGAATTAAGCATGTTAATCAAAGAATCGTGAAAGAAATACAGTAATATTTAACAGAGTATACATGAAGGTAACTAAATTTACTAAAATGAGGACATGGCGTATTTAATGTATCTCAAAACGTACCTCATGCGTGACAAGCATCCATAGCGGGACAGCCTTCGGTTATGTGAGGAAATCTTTGTTCTTCTCTCCATTTCGACACCTTGCGAGGGACGGGTGTATTTGCGTGACTTTATTAGGAAATGAGGACATACGACTAAATATTCGTTACACTAACAGAAGAAGAAAACATTGCTGTGTCATTATTGCATGAATACCAATGACGCTGAACAGAATAAAAAAAGTACCGTGTCATGCTTTTGCATGAATCTCAAAAGTATGTATGGATTGGAGGTGTTCCACAAGTGTTTATGCATCTCGACTCCTGCACACTGATAGTTCTCTTCTAGTGACCACAGTCATTATCCTAGACAGTCAGCAGTTTACAATCATCATTCTAGACATAAACATCTGATTATATTTTTGGACCAAGCACACTTTACAGTTATTATCCAAGACATAGGCTTGATATGATTCTAGTTTAGGAAGGTAAAAGTCATTATCCTAGACATAAACTTGATATAATTCCAGTTTAGAACAGTGGATAGTTTACCGTCATTATCCGATACATAAACTTGATATGATTCCAGTTTAGGACAGTGGATAGTTTACCGTATTATCCGATACATAAACTTGATATGATTCCAGTTTAGAACAGTGGATAGTTTACCGTATTATCCGATACATAAACTTGATATGATTCCAGTTTAGGACAAAGGGCAGTTACAATCATTTTCCTAGATATAAACTTTATGATTCCTGTTTAGGACAGAGGACAGCTTACTGCCGATATCATAGTCGTACTCTTTACATGATTCAAGTTTAGAAATTAGAACAATTAGATTAAAATACATATGATTGGACATTTAAACACAGCTGCAACCAAATGTAAAATATTACCTTTACATTGACAATAAAATGATTAGTGTTTATACAGAGTACATATAAACAGTCTTGAACATTCCACGAATTTCAAATGAGGTTTTATTTCAAATGAGGTTTTCTGAAAGTTGTTATGATGTTGTGTTCAGTGTCACTCAACATTCAGTTTCCACAGTTATGAAAGTGACAACCATCGTTTGAGGCATAAAGTTTGGAAATATAGCTATTAATAACATGTAAAGGAATGATTTATCAGATCGATCCTCTACATATGGATACAATCTTTTAGTTTCTCTTGCTAAGACACTTTTCGGGGTTAATTGATGTACGGACATGCATTACCAAGGAACTGATGAAAGTAGAGACAGACCTGAGTGGGAATTAATTAAAGTACAGGCAGACTTGACTCCAGGGCTAAGTGATGTTATGGTAGACATGATAAGGGAACAAACTAAGATACAGAAAAACGTGACTCATGCACTAACTTCTATACATAAGACTCAGAAACTAACTGATGTACATAACTGACTAACGAACTAACTGATATACAGACCTACTTGACCTGAAAATTAATTGATGTAAAGACTTGACTCAGGAACTAACTCATGCACGGACATTCATGACTCGAACTAATTTATGTATATAAATGCATGACTCGAGAAATAGTTCATGTACATAAATACATGATTCTGGAACTAAGTGACGTATGACATTGATTGGGAACTATTTACATATATACCTGATTAGAACTAAGTGACGTATGACAGACCTGAGGCGGAAAGATATTGATGCACAAACATACTTAATTCAGGATCTAACTGATGTGCAGACTTAAATGAGTCAGGAACTGATTGATAAACATACAGACCTGGATGCAACAAAGTGATGTACAGAGATACATTAATCAGAAACCAATTGATGCACACACATACATGACTCAGGAACTAACTGATATACAAGATGGGTCTAGGCTATTGAAATTTCACGATAATTCACCTGCTGTAATATCTTTCGTCTTCAGAAAATGTTAATTATGACTTCAGGTCAATTAAAGGAGTACATAATCTTGTCAGTAGAAAGATTATTCATTCATGCTTTAGTTCAAATGCAATCAATTTGCATTACTGATGTGACTGTTGGGTTATTTGATTTGGAAGTTTTTATTCAAATTGTTCAGTTCAGTTGAATTGTCTCTGGAAATAAAGTGTTCATTAACAATAAAATTCCTGGACAGAGACGTCCTCTCTGATTTATTGTAAATTCAAAACTATTGGTGCAACACAATACAGACTAGTACAGGCACATCAACATCTTCGATACTGGACTTAATTTGGATTTATACTAAAGTTTATTTAGACCTATACATTATTTGGACTCGTGTCTGTAATTATATGATTATTGTGGAATGTATTTCAGAATATCATAAATTTTACATTTTCATTTTCACTCTGTTTTCTAAAGAAATAAAATATTAGTTGAAATTTACAACGCTTGTTGTTTTTTGTACTATTTCCTGTTACTTATTTACAGAGCAAACACTTCTAACATGACCACGGCCAAGATAGATTTCTACGGAGCCTTGGTTACAAAATATAGGCTATGAAACACCCCACTATGTGTTGGGTGGAATAATTTCGATTGTTTCATAACCAATTAGTAGATCTCACATCTCCTGGAATGAGCTTAAATCATCATCCTAATTATGATGTCAGAGATTTGTAATAGGATTCAGATATCATCGGAATTATGATGTCACAAATTTGGACATCATCAGCATCATGGATGTCAGAGATTCAGACATCATATGTCATCATAATTATGATGTCACATTTTCGGACATCATCAGCATCATGGTTTCAGAGATCCAGACATCATCAGCATCATGATGTTAGGGAGTCAGATGTCATCAGAATTATGATGTCACATTCTAACGTCATCAGCACCATGATGTCAGAGATTAAGACATCATCAGCGTCATGGTGTTAGGGAGTCAGATTTCATGGGAATTATGATGTCAGATTAAAACATCGTCAGCATCATGATATCAGAGATTTTAGCGTCAGTAATATGATGTCAGCGATTCTGACATCATCAGCATAATTGGATATCATCATCATGGTGTCAGAGATTCGAGCATCAACATCATCATGATGTCAAAAATTCAGATATATTGAAACTAATGAAAATTATTTTGTGTTAAATGTATTACAACTTCACTATGAATATGAATACTTGATAAAGTTACATACTACAGACCTATCAGTTCAGGAGTAAGTTTTCCCTGATTTTTGTAATCAAGCCATTGGTCCATCATATCAGGACGACTCTGCTCAAAGAAGATTTCAGTAGTCTTGAGGGACTCCTGGCCATCAATACATGTATGTGGATCCTTGCTGAAAATTAAGATACATTTTTTATACTGCATGTAAAGGTGATTTTATACTCCCCATGCTCTGAATGTCATTTTGATTGACATCCAGCTCCAGTTTGTTGTAAGACTAAGGATCGTCTGATTTTAGTGCAACTCACAAGAATTAACTCTCCCCCACCTGAAAACGTGTAAAACAAATGACTCTTGCTCTCACCAGCAGGGTGGTGCAGTCTTTTTTATTTCATTGAGCTAAGGGCCTTGATAGGGTGTTGCAATTGCCTTAACTGGAGAGGTGCACACAAGTGCTCTGTGAGAAAGTGCCTTGGTCACGCTTGCTCTTTCCGAAAGGGTGCTTCTCACACCCTAATCATGAATGTACTCATTCTCATCTTTCGTTTATTTCCATTGGGAGTGACCATGGAATGCCTCCTACTAAGGCCTGACTTTGTTCAAATCAATCGTCAGGAAACCTGGGGTTTTGTCATTTTTCTCCAACGACAAAGATTATAAACCTGAACTGATAAAAGGCAATACAAACAGCCAGCTAGGTGTGCATGAACAATTAATACATAATAGGAATGCTCAGTTTGTTTTTTCCAGAATGTATTTGCAATACATACTGCACTGCACATGAGAGAGAGAGAGAGAACTAAATCTTTGACAGTCTTCTAGATATTTCATAGGTACAAACAGTCTGTCCAGAAATGGCTGAATCACCTCACACGCTTTGCTTTGAGCTGGTTGGGGTTTTTGTGGGGTTTTCCTGGGAATGTCTATCCTTAGATAGAGCTAACTGTTCATCCAGGTCATGTCTTACACTGGATGGGCTATCAGACTTAATTTGCATTTGAAACTCCTTATTTCTAAATGATTTTCACTGCCAGAACCACGGCGGTTTATTACATAACTGTGTTTAATTGATATCATATAAATGATCAAAGTTTTACTCAGAGTTTGTTGCCATATATAGCATCACATGAGGGTGGTTTATTTTTATTTCTAGCCTAGCTATTTCAAAACACTGCTTTTGATATTTCCATTGCTCTGGATGTGACGTTTTGCCAAATCTGGGTGCTAAGTCTCATTGTATTATCACAATACATATTTTGTGAGTAACCTATACACTTCACAGAAGCAAATGTCATCCATTCAGGTACGTGAAATATAAATACTATTCTCTTATGTGATATAATTGTTTCAAGTACTGAATGTCTGGGAAGGTTTACTAAATTTTACGAAGAGTCAGATCTATGTCACATAACGACACGTTGCCAGATAGAATATAATCTGTTTCAAGATAGCGATTTTTATAATTGAAGAAATTCAGTTCAAGTGTAAGTTGCCTGCATGAAATTATGAATAATGCTCCAGTTCTCATAATCCATTGCGATTAGTTTTATCTGACACAAATTTGTTTGTGAACATACCTTTTATGATAAGAATCTCGTACATTAGTTATGAAAACTTGATTTAATGTGCAACGAAATCAGTTGTATTTGAGGTTAACATCAATTCGTTTACTATATAGCTCCATGTTTGTAATTTAGCTGTTTTTGATGGTAAGTCGCATAACTATTTTGGGTTTTGTGTAACTTGAATCATGCAATCACTGATCATGTTGGATCAGGGGACAGTAATGGTGTCATCATAGTTTGGTACCAAAGCTTTGGGACCAACTAGTCTGCAGACAACAAGAAAGCTTTTCAGGGATCTTAAAAAGTGTTCACATGCGTAAATAAACAAAATGTCTTACATAATCAAGAAAATATTGGCATTGTGCATAGCAACAATGGGCATCAACGCTATCCTGTAAGAGCCCAAGTTAATGAAAAATAAAGTCCAAGACTGCAAAGGTATTTCTGTACTCACTTTGTATTTCTGCTGTTGCAACATAACAATGATTGCAGCTAAAGTAAAGGCCAAGACGTACATTGAAACAGCTTTGTTTACCAGATGGTTTTGATTAATTGATATACATGTTGTTGTTTTTTGTAATGTTACTTTTGAACAATTGCTTCATGCAAGATATAGAACACAAATGATAATGATGCAAAACTATGAAAATATTTCCTTGCCTACCAATATGTGCATGCTCATGTTTCCCCAATAAATCTAGAACATTCAGATACAGATGCTGTATGAGGTACACAAGCTGGATGTTGCGTAAGATATCGGTTCACAATCTGGATGTTGTGTATGATATCGGTACACAATCTGGATCTTGTGTAAGATATCAGTATGCAATCTGGATCTTGTGTAAGATATCAGTACACAATCTAGATGTTGTGTAAGATATCGGTACACAAGCTGGATGTTGTGTAACATATCAGTACACAACCTGGATGTTGTGTAAAATATCGGTACACAATATGGATGTTATGTAAGATATCAATACACAATCTGGATGTTGTGCAAGATATCGGTACACAATCTAGATGTTGTGTAAGATATCAGTACACAACCTGTATGTTGTGTAAAATATCGGTACACAATCTGGATGTTGTGTAAGATATCAGTACACAATACAACCTGGATGTTGTGTAAGATATCAGTACACAATCTAGATGTTGTGTAACATATCAGTACACATTCCAGATGCTGTGTAAGATATCAGTAAACAATCCTGGTGTATTGTAAGATATCTGCACACTCTAGATGTTGTGCATTGCCTTTGGCATATCCAATAAAATATCTGATTTGCTTGAAAGCTAGACATTTTTCAAACGTCATTAAATTGTTCCCATCATTTTTATGTGTATAATAAATTTGTATCCTCTATGTTAAAGTAATTTTTCAATGGGAATTTCTTTACTCCATATTAGGTAGTTTTCAAATTGGAATTTTTCTGTTTGAAAGGTACATCATTTTTCACAACGCGCTATTCTGACATTTTGTCCATCCGATATGTTAAAAAAATCCTTCATTGTGCTTCTGTGCAGGATAGTAGAGTTTCAGTTTCAGGATAAAATGCCTGCCTACGATTTGACACAAAATTCTGATCCGTGGTAGAATTTTCCTATTTTTGCATCAATACATATGAAGGATTTATGGTGGTTTTCTTATTTGAGCAGCTCAGATTCATTCAAACATTTTGTTTCATGCAGTGGATCAACCCCAAAATGAACCAGGGTGGTCAGATTACCCTTGTAGCCACATAATTAAAATTCCTACCCAAATAGTTTAGATTCTATTAGTAATAACCATTAAAACCTGCTGCCTATTAATCATATCCAGCATGCCTGTACTTATATGAAATTATCATGCAGCTAAATACCAGTAATTAATTCTCACTTTAAAATTCAAGTCTTTGTTTAGGAAGAGAAAGGGAAAAAATAAAGTTATTTTCACCTGAAGTGACGAGTTGTGCCAATTTCACGCTGAAATCTAAGAAACAAATCCCGATTTTCTGTTGACATCTGAATTTTTGCCTGGTTTAAAGTTTCTCCAACACTCTCCTGAATGAGCTGAAGACATGAATAAACGTTGTGATTACATCTGCTATGACTCCTCTGCTATCTTGACAGTTATCCATTATTTACCTTTGTATATTTCTACATATGTAATATGATATAATATAAAAAAAGGCAATATTCCTGTACTAAATTTGACAAGGATTTACTGTAAATGTATAATCTTAGAAAAGTACACGTAAATGCATAATCTTAAACTTGTACTTGTACTGCATACTTTATATTTAATTGTAACAAAGACTTACTGTAAATCTGTAATCGAACAAATGTGTATTGCATGCCTTGTATTTGGTTTGACAAAGACTTACTATCAATGAATCACCATATAAACGTGCATGCATACCTTATATTTAGTTTGACATAAACATACTATAAATGTACAATCTTACAAATGTGTATTGCATGCTTTGTATTTAATTTGACAAAGACTTAAATGTGTATTCTTATAAATGTGTATTGCGTTTAATGCACTTGAATAAACTGGATGATGATACATCACAGTCATGCAAAGCACATATAAGTTACTAAAGGCTTCTATTTGTTTACATTTTCACTTATCATATAAATGTCAAAGAAGCCTTCATTTAAGTTGTTTTTGTTTAAGGGTTTAATGTTATTTCTCACATAGGCTATACATAATTCCCAGGATAACTGGTGGTGGATGAAAAACCCTGGAAAACAATGGTACCAGCCAACCACCCAAAAAGCTAGAGGCAGCTTTCTGACATAGCCACACTGGCTGATCTTGAGACTCATACAAGACAAAAATGAGATAGCAATAATTGGTAAAGGCGAGTGCATTGGACCAATTGGCTACCCTCAGCCCTATTTCCTGTAAGAAAAAGAGAATCCTGTCCCACAGAGGTCACATGTTTTAAAGATACTGCTCTCTTGGTACAATTACAGTTGGCAGGGCCTTCAATTAGATTTAAAGTTGGAGGGTGAGTTTCCACTGTGGGCAGGAGGATGCAGGTTGTTTTTATGTAGCTGGGGGAAACATAAATGTAGCCAGGTAAATCACCCAGCTCCCAGCTGATAAGGACATTTCTGACCCAGTGTATGAGCTTCATATAACTACTTATGTAGATCACATGTCACAAGCTGTTTATTGTGATATGTGTCACACTGGAGATGAGCTAATGACACACATTGTGGTAAACTGTATGTGATACATGAATCAAATATGAGTACTTACAATGTCCTGTTCTATCTGACTTTGTGTGGATATTCTCTCAATGACCGGTTGTTTTCTAATTGGGACCTCTGAAGCTTTATAGTCTCCTGAAACAAATAAAATATCATTTAGAAAAACCACTACAACATTGAAATTCAATGAAGTTTTTATTAAAATTATAAACCAAAGACTGCAGTAAAATAAGTCCAGAGTGTTTTCAGCCAGGTAACAAGAATATTGTTAACAAGTGCCCTTTATATGGTTATATTAATAATCATATTGCTTTGATATAAAATATTAAATTAACATTACATGGCAAAATTAAAGCTTGATAAATATTAATGGAAGCAAAACCTGAATAACAACATGACAGTGATAATGACATAATTTAGGGTAATGGGTGAGCAGTTTAAATCCATCTGTAAAATAAAGTTTCATTAACCTGCAAGAAAAAATACATAGTAAGTATATTTTGTTAATAATACTTACCCAATCATACTATAGATAGGACACATAATTTAACTTCACAAATAATTGAATATTATTATAAAATACCCAAGATATATAAGTTCTATTTTAAATAACCAGGATAACCTATGCAAAGTGTGAAACAGAAGCCGAGCCTAAAGAAATAGTAGGGCAGCCAAGAATAACATTGTTCCTTGTGCATGAATCACACAGATTTTCCAATTTATATCTTTTATATTCATGGTAGATCATTTCCATGCTTCACGAATGTAGTTGATGGTTGTGTACAAAATAGACTGTATGGCAGATATATCAGCTACAGATGAGAAGGTGTGGAATCTGCGGTCTATGTGAAGAAGATACCCATTATTTTGTGTCAGTAGAATTTTCCATCGGGCGACACCTAGGGGGTCTCTCAGCAGCTTGATAAGGTTTGCTGAATCAAAACATTTGAGGTCAAAGCAGTGCATGCTGTCATAATAACCGGTGTTGTGGATGTCCTGACCTTCATTACCTGAGTAATCAATCTGAGACAGACAAAATCAAAACTAGTCTGACAAACAGTGTCACACAATTATTCATGTTTATACTACTACTAATCATAATAATAGTAATGTGACGGCCCAAAGAGTGTTCGACAGCTACATCTCTCATGGCAACCTTGTGACGCCAATCATTCTGTGGGCCAAGTGCTACGGCTTGGTAGGCCGCATGAGACCCATAGGCAGCGAGTTTGAGACCCTGCATTAAAAGCTTTAAGCGCTGACAATATTAGATAGCAAATAAAACATATACAACAAGATTACAAAAACAAGCAACATGAAATTACGAAACAAAGTGAGGATATTAGGTTTCTTTGAATGTCATGCATTAGTTGTGTTCTATTTATCTTACGGAGGTTTCTCTTAGAAACAGAGATGGAGGGTTATGATGAGATGCCATATGATGCAGACGTGATTGGATCAAGTTCGTGGGTCATCAAACAAGACTGTAGAATGGTATCAGCTAGTCCACGAAGAATCCAGTCTAAAATGTGAACATGTTTACTGGTGGGTTGGCTAACTGAATTCGAGGATGACAATCACCACCTATCAAATTTCCATACTCCAGGAGGTTACGAAACTGCTCCAGAAAGAGATATTCAGTCAGATGTTTTTGTGACTAGGCGGATGCGGCAGAGGCAAAACAAAATGGATTGATATTTGTTCAATTGTGTGTGAGGTTTGCCCCTGTTCGAACGATGTGCGTTTAAATCTGAAAGGAGTAGCGTAGTTAACACGGTGCATTATGGAGTTCTTTGCTTTGAGTAACCGGAGGGTGTTAGATCACACAATTTGGCTCATCGCCTGACATTTAAGCTTAGATAAAGACGAATGTAGTCCCATGTTTTCATGTCTAGTTTACAATGTAGTATTGAATGCTAGGAGTTGTTATTTAATGCATTTAATGAGACTCCATCATGGTTTAAACGGGTCAACTAAAGAATATAACGTGATGACGTCATGGAAAAAGCCCAGTTCTAATACAAGTAGGCCAAACGGCTAAATAAACATCATTCCCCTCCATAATAATCAAATGAAGAAATACTCAAATAGAGCATCCTAATCCATGACGAAACCACCAATGCAGATGAATAAAGTATCACATGAGAAAAGGCACACAAATCCAGAAATACCACCTCAAACCTGCTAAACGATGGTGACCATTTGGAACTATTTAAAATAATTAATATGCATTGTTTATGAATGAAAATGTGGTTTACTTTTAGTCATAGAGTTCAGTTTACCGATTGCTGAACGTGCGAATGAGAACATAATTACCTCAAGTTCCTTGGCTCTGAAGTTTTTTCATACACTAGGTGCTCGTGGAGTAAATTTTCATTGTCTTATCATACTAAATGTTTTGTCAGGAAAATGTTGCTTACTGTGAGCATTTTTCAGCTGTAAAGGCATGTGAAGTATAACACTGCATTCTTTCTTACTATCAGATCTATATGATATAACTGTTTTATATATTGGATGCTTTAGGATTTATTTTAACTTTACAGTGAGCAAATTATGTAACATAACGTTAAACTATTAGATTAGACGATGGTCTGTCTCAAGTTATCCATCTTTATGAATTAACATACAAACTGAGTTCAGGAACACATTGTATGCATTACAGTGAGATAATTGAGTTCCGGAATACATAGTATGCATCACGGTGAGATCACTGAGATCAGGAATACATAGTATGCATTACAGTGAGAGCATTGAGATTATTCTTCTAGGACACAGGTTCTTATCATGGTTATTATTATTGCTGATTAAGACAAATACAGAAAATCTGCATGATTATATACCATTGAAAAATATAGGGTAAATCGGTCAATACAACGTTTTGTTTGACGTTTTTATTTGTGTTTTGGTTTGCATAATATTGAACAACACATAATTTATAAAACAATCATCATTCCCATCCTGAATTTAACTTTGCTTATAGTTACTATAGGCCAGGATCAAAACAAAAGACCAATGTTGATGGTTAATAAGATCTGATAAAGCTATGGAAGGTATTAGACCACTGAATAATATTTCTGATTCTAGGGAAGCAGTCCTAAGAACTAAGGTTCTTGCTATGTTCTTGCAAAACTGTACTTTTGAGGTGTCTCAAGTGACATCCATGCAGAGGTGACATCAACTCTGCTGATAGCAAATGACCACAGACAATGTGTTTCTTGAAGTCTTTGGTACTGCGTCCTGTATCTGTCTTCTGATCCCCTTTCTCAGTATGTTCACTGCAAAGTGACCGGTGGTAAGCGACTGGTGTCTAGTGTAAATTCGGCTACTGGTATCATGTCCGATGATCAGCCAGTATGTGTAAACAGATATACTTTTGAGAAATGGATACGATTATACCCATTTACATTGATCTGCACATAAGGGAATAAGGTTGTTCATAACATGACCCTAAAATCATACTAACGAAATATTTTTGTAGTGTATCATCATTAAATGCCTTTCTTGATGGTACAACATCAGTGTGTTGGTTGAAGCCTTCAATAATACAGGAACGATTTTTTCAGTGAGTTTGGGATGAAGATACCAAGTTGTTTTGCATTAAGCTTTCCATATGTAGATGGACCAAGATGTTGATAAAAGCAAGGTATGACTTGACTGCATTGATTATTCACCGCGATGAAGAAAGGAAGAATACTCATGTTGTGAAACTAAAAGAAAACTTTTCGAATGTTTTTTAGGAATCAAGAGCAACTCTTGGTGAAGGGACAAGGACAATGATTAGAGCCATATGGATCGACATATGGAAGTATACATCTTACATGTTAAGACTATCATATGGATTGATATATGGAAGTATACATCCAGCATGTTAAGACTATCATATGGATTGATATATGGAAGTATACATCCAACATGTTAGAACTAATAATATGGATAGATATATGGAAGTAGATGTTCAACATGTTAAAACTAATAATATGGATCGATATCTGGAAGTATACATCCAGCATGTTAAGACAAATTATATGGATAGATATGTGGAAATATACATCCAACATGTTGAGATTAATCATATCGATAGATATATGGGACTATACATCCAACATGTTAAGACTATCATATAGATTGATATATGGAAGTATATATCCAACATGTTAAAACTAATAATATGGATAGATATATGGAAGTATATGTTCAACATGTTAAAACTAATCATATGGATCGATATCTGGAAGTATACATCGAACATGTTAAGATTAATTATATGGATAGATATAAGGAAGTATACATCCAACATCTTAAGACTAATAATATGGATTGATATATGGAAGTATATATCCAACATGTTAAGACTAATGATATGGATTGATATATGTAAGTATACATCCAACATGTTAAGACTAATGATATGGATCGATATATGGAAGTATACATCCAACACGTTAAGACTATCATATGGATTGATATATGGAAGTATACATCCAACATGCTAAGACTATCATGTGGATTGATATATGTAAGTATACATCCAGCATGTTAAGACTAATAATATGGATCGATATATGGAAGTATACATCCAACATGTTAAGACTATCATATGGATTGATATATGGAAGTATTCATCCAACATGCTAAGACTAATGATATGGATCGATATATGGAAGTATATGTTCAACATGTTAAGACTAATCATATGGATCGATATATGGAAGTATACATCCAACATGTTAAGACTATCATATGGATTGATATATAGAAGTATACATCCAGCATGTTGAGACTAATAATATGGATTTATATATGGAAGTATATATCACACGTGTTAAGACTGATCATATGGATCGATATATTGAAGTATAAATCCAACATGTTAAGACTAATGATATGGATCGATATATGGAAGTATACATCCAACATGTTAAGACTAATCATATGGATCGATATATGGAATATACATCCAACATGTTAAAACTAATCATATGGATCGATATATGGAATTATTCATCCAACATGCTAAGACTATGATATGGATTGATATATGGAAGTATACATCCAGCAGGTTAAGGTTAATCATATGGATCGATATAACGAAGTATACATCCAACACGTTGAGACTAATTATATGCATCTATATTGCTGGTCCCAGTTCCTATGAACTGTGTAAACGGAAATGTATAGGAGTAGAAACCTTATTTTTGCAGTTTTTGTACTATCTTCATCACTGTTTACAGGCATAACAACTAAATAGTCTTGTGTAAAATTTCTTTATGAAGGTAGGATGATACAATGGAGGTGGTTGGATCCAGATAACAAAATATAACATGGTTCCAATTGAAGATTAACAGAAGCATGAGTAAGGAGAAACCTTGTTCATCTGTCTCCCCTCCCTCTCCCCTCCCAACCTGCCTTTGAAAATAATATCATGTGGCATATCATCGCTGAGAACCACCATTGAAAATTATCTAGCAATAATTGTACACCTTATCTATACCCCCTAACAAGGCCATACCGGGATAGTAAATGACCATGAGGGCCAATCTTTCACCGCTTTCTTTCTCAATTCCTCAATTTGATGCCCAAAAAGTACAGAAAAGAAAGGGAGATAATGTATAAGAAAACAACAATAATCGTTAGCAGCATTTATGATTAATTGCACAATAATTGTCAGATGTACGAAGCTGTGAAGGGAGGAAGTCGACAAAATATTTTTTACTATGATGTGGCATTAAATACATGTATGTGCACTTTTTAAATATCTAGACTAGGTACATGAAGATAAAATATACTTCTACTTGCCTTTTAACCAGTGGGTGAGAAAGATGCATACAACAAACTCATCATAAAGAACCTCTAGCATTATCAATGCGAGTTTTCATGGATTTTTTCTAATAGGGAAGGTCCTACTTTGACACCAAAATAATAGGTAAGTGATGTGACGTGATGTGATATTTGGATTTTTAACGTAGCTTTAACAATTGTTTAGTCATATCGCTACGATGTCTGCAATATAACAGTTTATGGTGATGTCTAGCACTGGGGCATGGTGTCCCACCCAGTCACATTATCCTGACACTAGGCCGACCAGTCCTAACACTAACCTCTTAATGCTGAGCGCCAAGCGAGAGAGCTGTTAGTACCTTTTTTGTAAGTCTTTAGTAAAAATCGGCCGCGGATCGAACCCACGACCTCCCGCATCCGAGACGGACGCTCTAACCATTAGGCCACGGGAGCGGTAACCACATTAAAATAAATAATAGAGTAAACGTGAATGGATTGGAGGAGGAAATGGTCATAGTTCAATATTTACCTAACATTTAAATGTGTATAATTTTCCCACTTCACTCTGATGGAGCTCTATTAAAATCAAAATCTTTTAAAAATGTCGGCTTAAGGATTTTTCAGAAAAGAGCTTCTGAAGTGAATATTTTCCTTACCTGTATAAACATTGTTCTGTGCTGAGATCCCATTATGAGATTTAACACTCTGAAGGGCACGTCATATGCATATATATGATAGGGAGAATACACTTTTCAGCAAGCATAGGCCAGTACCCTAAATGAGTTAGTTTTTTTAGGCATGTTAAATAAGTTAGACATGCTCATTTAAACATCCCTTGAGCTGATGTTCAAATCGATGGACTTGGTATTTTCATGCTTATGCCGATGAGCACCATATATACTCGCGAATAAGCCGAATAATTTAAGAAATATTAAAGGCCTAGAAGGAAGGGGGGTGTCGCTTATCCGCGGGCCAGTGTCTAAATTTGAGTTTTTAGATCTTTGCTGAATACTGTAATGGCTTTAAATCTAGAGATCACAAAACAGTAATATTTTTTCCATGACATTTAATAAACTGTTATAAAGCACTATGATCGATTTTATTATTATTTTGAACATGCATATTTTCTGATTTCTCGAACATGAAATTAAATAAAGACAAATAGAAACTTAATAATTTGAGATCCGGTTGAGTTTACACGGGAGACCAGGCTGAATTGTAATGTACAGTACATACATAGTGCAAAGAGTGCATAGCGAAACTTAAATCCATATTTATTCCCAAGCATATTAGATGCAGATTTTGCTTTATTCATTGTTTCGACCAAATTGCATTTTTTTTAGATAACAGTTAAGCTAGTGCTTAATAACTGTTTCATTTACATTGAATCACGTGTTCACAAGTTACTCATTTTCAATGATAAAAGTAATCCTACAAATTGAGGTAATACTTTTTTAAAAAAGGTACGCACGTTTAATTGTACAAGGCACATAGCCAGCATAATTTACATGTTCAGGAAGAGTGGCAATAATAAAGGCTAAAATTATCATATAGATCAACTAAGATCAATATCAATCGATTTTAGTTTTGTGTTTGGCTGAACAAACATTATAACTTTCCACACAACGGGAAGCTTGATATTTTGGCGTCTCTTTTGTTGATAGTCAATGAATGTGTCTTTTATTTTGCGACAGCAAAGCAGGCCATTTAATCATTAAAACCCTGAAACTGGCTTGTGTTACTAGGGAATTTCGACCAGCACCTATACCAATACATTGATGAGTAATTGCCTTTTCTTCCATTGTATTAGTACAATTACCGTAATTTTGTAAACGCGGAGCAAGGTAAACTATGAACTTTTCAAAAGCAAAGGAGAGAGACTGAATAAAATAGGAGACTGGGACCTAAAATCAGGAGGTTTTTCGTGGCATTTTTAAAGCCTTGCTTTTAATAAATATTGATCGATCTCCCTGGTCCTTTATGCGTGAAATTCGCAAAAAGACGCGTCGTTTCTCCCTGTGACGTGCCTAATTTCCCCCTGGTCGTGCCCTATTTTCATATTCTGGTCAGCTGTGGTCAAACTGCACAATATACTTTGACCTTGATTGTTCGTTTTGTAGACAACCAGGTGTTGATCTAGATCCTGGCCTTGATTCAAAATTAGTAGCATGCACGTAAAAAAGTTCTATTTTTATTTGAATATAATTGGCTGTTGTCGAGGTCATGATGTGACTATCTTTTTAAGATATTTATTTTTAAAACGTCTTAGAGTAAAATTATTGGTTTTCGTCAGTACCACACTGGGTGTACGTGATCTTTGACAAGTACATCATTTCTACGGAGTTCTGGAACATGATCACGCGAACTCATATTGCGTTTTAGAAGACGATATATTCTTTGTTTGGGAGAATTATTCTCAGTAAAAGCAGTGCTTTTTCTTACACTAGAAGTTGTATTCTGTGCTGTTTGGAGTTATTTCAAATTACTTGGATTGGAGTTATTTCAAATTATTTGGATTCAAAAGGATTATTGTTCCTTGAAGATACGTGTGCTAACGTGAAATTGTTGAATAAGGAAAGTTTTTATTCAAATTTATTCAAATTTCCAAAAGCCGGAGAGATGATTCTTGTTTCTATAAGGAGATATAGACTTCAATATTACAGATTACAGGATACGTCATCGTCTTCCATCTTGGATTCTTCGTCGGAGTTCGAACATGAAATCAGAAGAACATTTTTTTATTATTTGGACTTCAAAAACTTTATTCGTGGATTTTCCTTGTATTATCTTTGGACTTGATTCTTAAAACCGTAAGTTCATATCTTTTTTCTTCATTTTTACAGAACTGTAAAGGGAAATAAATTATTTTTTTCAAAGCTTATTGTTTTTACTCTTTCTTCTGTTACTTTTTTTTAAGAGTACAATTATTGGTTTTCGTCAGGGCCACACTGTGTGTACGTGATCTTCGACAAGTACCTAATTTCTACGGGGTTCTGGAATATGATCCACGTGAACCCCTGTTGCGTTTTAGAAGACGATATAGTCTTTGTTTTGGAGAATTATTCTCAGTAGAAGCAGTGTTTTTTCTTACACTAGAAGTTGTATATCGTGCTGTTTGGAGGTATTTCAGATTACATATTACTTATTAATGGAGCTTAAATACGTGACATAAGCATATGATATTTTCAATTTGTGTATTTCTCAATTGATTTATTGATTTTATGCGATAAATATGATTGTCTTCTGAGGGTGGGGGTACTGTGGCGCCATGACAGAACACTCCGACAGGCTTCAGATCTGTGTTACATCATTAAGCTGTAGATTATAATGATTGTTAGTTGACATTAAAGGATTTTGTCTGCAATATTTATTTATTGCTGCACTTCGATGTAAATCGTGTTGTGTTGGCAGGCTTGCAGTCTATTTGCGTAAGAGAGACTGCAGCCCGATTGTGACTGTCACTTAATTCTTGGATTGCATTTTCCACTAATCAATGGCAGATTTCTCCATTAATTTCAGATATGATTATGACTGTGATGACAGGAACAAATCATTAACCAATTTTTTTGATATAAGTAATCAAGAGTTTGTCTTAAAAAAGTGCACCATTTATCATAGAGATTAGCAGTTATGTGCGTGAGAGAGAATATCAAATAGCAACAGGTCATGTATGCTCAATCACTGACAATCTGAATGGTTTATGTGAAATACTAAAAATTATAAAAGTGAAGCCTGTTTTTTATTATCTGAGGTTGCATTATTGGTGACACCTTTATATTAATCACATAAATGTGTGCCCTTCGAAGGTCAACAGTCTCGACACATTTTAAGCTCCATTCAACCATCCGATGGGAAGAGAAAGGGGAGAGAAGGAGGGATAATAGGAAATAATAAAATATATAAGTACTGCAATGCTGGTCTGAAGAACATGCGCAAGAGAAAGTATTCTTTCTAAATGCAAAAACAAACCACATGTAGTTACAAACGTGATATCACCACTGGGGCATTACAAGAGGCACCACCCTTGTGGTTATCTCATTTGTCTCCCATTAATTTATCTCATCAAGAAATGTACAGTATGTACATTGAAATATAAACTAGAATACAAATTTGCAAAGATGCATAATGAAATGACGGCTGTCATGTAAATAAACCACTGAATTCCCACTATCATTTTTTTCGTAAATGAGAATGTCACATAAATGTACATAATTGAGGCACACTTCTACAATTCTCAATATATTACACATAATATTGGTGATGAACCTAAACTGAATGAATCTTATACATGTAACAATTTCTTGTCATCGCTGTTACCTTGTGTCTCATCTTTAGAGTCATCAGGGGCTGTTTCAGATGGAGATATTTCTGTCTCTACACTTGACTGACCTTCATCAACCTAAATATCAAACAGAAGAAATCACTGGTAAACTATGGCACAACGTAATGCACAAAAGAACAATGCTCTGTGATATAATCACAGTCAGCACCAATAATATCACTTTTCGTTATATAAATGGCATTTAACTACAAAAAGCATTACTCTACTGTAATTGACAAATTCATTATTTCTCGGTATTTCCTTCTGTATATTTCAAAACTGGATTCAATTTAGGTAACTCATTTACATCTGAAATCTGGCACAGTTCTCTAATTGCATGTACACTGTACCATAGATGATACACAGGTTCTCGACGTGAGCTTGCTGTTGAAAAAAGTAACAATCTGAAATAAAATATAAGTGATAAAATTACTTCAGATTAATCCCATGTCCCGTTCTAACACAAGACTGTTTATCTTATTATAGTATTATTTTTATATTGATATTAGTATTATTACATAGTTGTCATTATCTAATAAATTCCTTATATTTTTATTTAGTATTGTCGTTGATCTGATTGCTCTTGTTATTAGGCAATAGTTCTTTGACGATTATTTCAGATATACATACAGAAAATGAAAGTTGTGCTAATACTAATCACCGTCTGTCTTTTCAATTAAGTGTCAAAGAAATATTGTGCAATTTTATTTCGCAGTAAATAGCTATCTGCTGTTAAAAATGAACGTAAAACGAACAGTTGGTGGCAGTGTTATTTCAGTAAAAAAAGCCAACAGTTGTAGAAGTAATTTGCCTGACTGCCGCAGTCAGAATACACATGCATGCATTTTACAAAAATCATTAGTTTGTTTTTATTGTATCTTCAGTGTAAAATTATTCTCTTTTGTCAGCAGTAGGTCATTGTTGAATGAAAATTCACCTGATAAATTGTCCAGTGAGACCTTAGATGCATAACTTTAACCTTTATTTGCGTCATCTCGTATTACTTTATTATGTGCAGAAATAGCTAAGTTTCATTATGCTTTAATATGCTTTTAATTCTTATGACATTAATCTTTTTAAATATAAACACTGGATTGGCAAAATGGCTTTTAAAAAACCCAGGGTATGAGATATAAAGAGTAGTTTCTTCTTATCGGAACTCATAATATAATCACAAAAATAGCAGCACTAGGTAAAAGTCTGTTCAAGAACCACATACATTTTTTCATAACAACACAACGTGTTATCACATTATTAATTTTAAAAAATATATATTCATGACGAAATGTGCCTTTTATAAACCCATGTTATAATACGTACAGAGTTGGCATTTGCCATTTTAAATAATGAAATACATGTTCTCCATTTTACTGGTAATGCATATCATGCCTCTACCTGTCCTCCGATCAGCTGATTTCACTCCCACATGTTGTAGTCGTGCAGAGCCATTTTGAGATGACCCCTGGTAAATGTAAATGATCATTCACCTTTTACATATTTTGTACATCAATGCAAGAGTGTCAAATAAAATTACCTGCTCATGCGGTCAAAGATGCATCCATATATACAAGTAAG
The DNA here is from genome assembly GCA_028554795.2 of Sinohyriopsis cumingii. Lineage (NCBI taxonomy): Eukaryota > Metazoa > Mollusca > Bivalvia > Unionida > Unionidae > Sinohyriopsis > Sinohyriopsis cumingii. The sequence continues at coordinate 100,790,161 of CM068824.1, forward strand.
GTTGTCATTTCTGTATGAATATTGGTGATTTCAATCACAGTATTGAGTGTTTCAGCAACTCACGAGGTCACCAACAGCATGATCGTTTCGAATTGGCTGATTAATTTCTATATATAATCAATCTGAACAATATATATATATATATATATATATATATATATATATATATATATATATATATATATATATATATATATGTCACCTGTAAATATCTCTTCAACCCCCCTGCCGCTTACATGCAGTGTTGATATAATGTTCCTTTACTACTGAGCGAATATTCAAAAACTACCCGGAATTCTAGATGACTACCACATTAGCGCTATGTTAACTAAACACTGATTGGCTCAAAAGAACTGAATTTTAGATATCATAACCAGTAAGAGACCTCTTTACTCAATATTTTGCTTTGCGTTTTAAACGTAATAAGTTTTCAAAATGTGGCACGCAGGAAAGGTGTCCGAGTATTTACCGGATCAAGCAGAACAAACGAAAATGCCGTTAAAATATAAATAATACCGGAACAAAGACTAAAAACAAATTATACTTGTTGCTATAACTAGTTATAACTTATTTCAATTAATCTCAATTAATTTTACACTGACGATGGTTATTATAATCATTTTATATTTTGATGTATGGTAACAAACGAAAATACTGGAACAAAAAAGATGATATTGGAACAAATTGTGTGTGTGTGCGTTCGTGTGTGTATGCTTTTATTTGTGTGTGTGTGTGTGTGTGTGTGTGTGTGTGTGTGTGTGTGTGTGTTATAAACACTGAACTTTGTAAGCAAGAAACTTGCACTGATCAACTTTCGGCCCACTTCCACAATTGACTGATGACATCGCCGTGTTCGTGAGCAACAATTTTGATTATGATGTTGATTCAACTATTGAGCTTGGACCACTAAGCAGTGAGAGAAAAAAAAAATAAAGTTTTTTTCCACTGAATGTCGGGTGGGAAAGATTGTTAAATAGACAAACAGTTATCCTGAGAAAATGGAAGACCGAAACTAATACCAGCAGCATGTCATGAATGTAATGCAGATACTCAAATACTCTATTACCTGGATGGCATTCACATATTTTGGAGTCTCAGGAATACAATCAATCATGACAAAAGAGACTTTAAAAAACGACACGCATTTTCATGTCATTGACTCAAATCTCAATCCACCTAGAGATAAGCAGGACATGACACAATTTGCCAGACATGACCTTTATATGTCAAAATCCTTGAGTAATACATGGAAAAGTATGACGCTCAAAAGACTAGACAATTGATGAAGGCAAGATTGCTTATAAAGGAAGACAATTGTTCAAGCAATACCTGCCGGGAAATTCACAATATTTGGTACAAAAGTCTGGAAAAGTTCCAATCCCTAAGCTGGCTACCCCCATGAATTTCGGGTTATCTGTATAGACATTTTCTTTTCAAGTCCCCAGGCATTTGAAAATTTGCATCAGGATGGACTCTTCTATATGGCACAGCCCATGCAAACAGAACATAAATGCCAGAACATTGTACATAACTGGTTTAGAAAGCCAGGGAGACATGAAATGTAAGCAAATGCAGAAGCTGGTGTGTTGCCTGGAAAGACAAGACAATTGTCCATAATATTATATTATTTAATAACGTGGATTCCGCACAGATGTTCTGTGTAACTCGTAAGAAACAACTAGGAGGTTAAAAGAAGTAACATGTACAAAAGGTTGCAGATGATTATTAAAAAAACAATATGGAAGTGGATACAGTGGACCTCAATCAAATGCAATACAGTTTTAGCCATAAAGCAAAGAAATAGCAGAAGTACATATTGGGGCTTCTAACTTTCATATGTAAATGTTAGATTTATTTTGTGGGATTCAAAACAGTTTGTAGGTCCGATTTCTTATTTGGTGGGATGTAAGAATACATCAAGAGAAAAATGTAGAGATAACATAAACTGTACAACCTGTAAGCTGGGTTTTATTTCACTGAAATCCAGCAATAATTAGTGACATAAAGAATTATTGTAATAACAAAACATGTTTTTACTATCAGTTTATGTAGTCAGCTTAGCAACCAGCCTAAGAAGACTTAGCAGTTGATATGGTAACACTCAGCAGCATTGAGGATGTACAAAATGTCAGGCTTGAAAAAATGGGGTCAGCTGAGTAAAGGTTGTAGAGCAGGGTCCATAATTTCAGGAAAATGAGTGAAGTAACAGGAATGAGTGTTATCTGCATTACTGTATTTGATAGTACTACTGACTATGTATAAGCCTTATAATGAATGAAGTAACAGGGACGAGTGCAGTCTGCATTACTGTATGTGATAGGACTACTGACTACGTATAATCTTTATAATGAGTGAAGTAATAGGGATGAGTGCTGTCTGCATTACTGTATGTGATAGGACTATTGACTACGTATAAGCCTTATAATCAGTGAAGTAACAGGGATGAGTGCTGTCTGCATTACTGTATGTGATAAGACTACTGACTACGTATAATCTTTATAATGAGTGAAGTAACAGGGATGAGTGCTGTCTGCATTACTGTATGTGATAGGACTACTGACAACGTATAATCTTTATAAAATCTTTATAATGAGTGAAGTAATAGGGATGAGTACTGTCTGCGTTACTGTATGTGATAAGACCACTGATTACGTATAAGCCTTATAATCAGTGAAGTAACAGGGATGAGTGCTATCTGCATTACTGAATGTGATAAGACCACTGATTACGTATAAGCCTTTTAACAAGAAATGATTACAATGGAATTCAAATCCCCAACATGAAGTGAAAATAATATAAGTCAGATTACTGCACTAGTTTATACAAGACGCACCCTCATATTCAGAAGCAAAGAAGGAATTCAATCAGTTTGGTAAAACAGCTGAATCACAAATACAACATTCTAGGACAGAAATATTAGCAGGAGGTAAAGAGAAAAGAAATCACCTTGGACTTCCACCAGAACAAGAAAAAAAAAACAAAAAAAAAAAAAAAAAAAACACGTAAGTGCATTAGGAATAGCATAACACATATAAATGAATTTTCAAAACTGTATTTAATAAAAAACTTCAGGGAGAAATATGGTACATATGAACTTAAGATTTTCATATTAATCAACTATCTCATATAGAAAAAATAATAAGTTGTATACAGGACAGGAATCCAATCATCTAAAAAGGACTTTACTTAACAAGAACAAATATTGAGTCAGTCTATATATTCATATGACCAAGTTTTTTAAAAAAAATAATAAGATAACAAGATCTGTGAAAAGAAGTAACATGTCTTTAAATATCTTTTTACATAACCCACCTTTCAACGGTAAAAACAAAATGCCTTTTTAAACAAAGCAAATTCTAATATAATAGTAGTTAGATCCTAAAATATGGAAAATACCATAATATGAAAATATATGCCAATTCATACAAACAAAATTGGTAGAATCGAAGCTCTTAAATAACGATCTGAATCTAGTATGGAACAATCTATGCCAAATAAAAACCACAAAACATTCTAGCAATACTATTAAGATGCCTACCTGATGCATGGGGAAATAACTTTCAGAAGGAATGTACTGAGATAAAGAATCCACGTGACCACTGAGTAAGAACCAGAAGGGTAATAAACTGAGTGTTGTAATCCAATGTGAAATAGAAGACAGCACAAATAAACAGTTTTCCTAGCCCAGACATTTAAACAAGGAAAGACGAACACCTACAGCAACTATTAATGATATAAACATCTATTGCAAATAGAAAAAGTATATATATATATATATATATATATATATATATATATATATATATATATATATATATAGATATAGATAGATAGATAGATAGATAGATAGACAGAGAGATAGATATAGGAAGGCATGGATACAAGAAGGAAATATATAATGACCATGGCAGAATGCAAATGTGTAAATCAAGAAAACAATTTGCAACTTAACTTAATCAAAATACAGAAAACTAATTAATGCGTGGGTTAAGGGGCAGTTTTATCTATCTAACTATCAGGTAGGTGTATTTACCTGGCTGCCCTATCTAAATAAAACACACAATACTATACAAATTACCCAAATCAAATTTTTAAATCAAAAATGAGAAAAACATTGGTAGGTCAGGAAATCAATTTGTACTTCAATTCAACAAAAACAAAGACAAGTACGTCAAGCCAGAGGAAGGACAGTTAAATATATATATATATATATATATATATATATATATATATATATATATATATATATATATATATATATATATATATATATATATATATATATATATTTAAGAAGTGTGTTTAATGGCTTAATGTGTAGTACGACCATAATTTTACTACCACCGTGTTTCATTCAAGTCCATACCAAAACAATTTTGGTCTCATTAGGTCTAAACGTTTAATGTGGCTATTTTAAAATCTTACTTATACACTGAGCAGTCTTAATCTATTTATTTCTAACGAAGTATACATATTTCTCTCTACTATCATTTGTTTTCAATCAAGTCAGTGCAAGAAACATGTTCAGCCTTTCTTCAGACTGCTCAGAATATACACCAGCATTAACGTTACTATATTTTCAGTCACCAATGCTTGGCAGTAAGTTTTATTCCAATCGACAAACGCAAGATATAAAAAAGCGAACCAAGTTTTCCATCATATCTAAACAATGTTTTCAATCCATTTCACGTCAAAACACCTGAAAGATATAACTCTTGAACCATGTTTTCATTCATGTCCATAAAATAATCACTTTAATTAATCTCAGAATATCAATAAAAAAATAGTATATAGAATAAAAAGAATGAACAAATAAAGAAATTGAAAAATAATAATAATATTAAACATTTAAATAATAACATTGCATACACGCGTTAGCACTATGCAACATACACATTTTTGGTTTATTTACAAAAATCTCTGTATAGGAAAGCCTATGTCAAAATTTGACTTACACACCTCCATCCCCTATAAGAACAGAGTAGTGAAGAACATACAACAAATGCAACACCACAAGCACCACATCACTGGGAACAAAGTAACAAAACCTATCAAACCTAAGGGCACAAGGACATTTAATGACCTGAAGAAGGAAAAGGCAAGGAACCCAGTCCAACACAATCACACGTGAAGGGAATAGAATATGGAACCAGAAACCTATGTTGGATTAGCCAATAACAAAAGATATTAAGGGAAATAACATTGTGGGGATTGTTATGGTTGGAGGGGACTGCTCCCGATATTTTATTAAAAATGTTATATAAGTCCCACTTAGGTTTGTTTTTGGTTGGAAGTTAAATTAGTGAATGACAGATGTAAACCTCCGAACCCCCACTCAGCAATGATGACAGTTAAATGGTTAAATATACAAAAAAGGGTGAAATTCAATAATAACAACTAAATACAATTCAATAGTCAAATGATTCAAATTTCCTAAGTACACTCCCTCCCCTCGACCCTTTAACAGCCTGTATCATCACTTGATTAGTGTGAGATAGATTTCCACCTGTCCTTGTATTCTACTCATCTGTGTATTCTTCTCTCCTATCCTCTCAATTATTTCTCTACGTCCGCCCAACTTCCTCCAAATTCCTTCTTCTCCTCCTCCTCGACGTCTTATTCTCCTCCTCCTCCATGACTGCTATATACTCCTCCTCCTATACTTCTCTATACTCCGTTTCTTCCTCCTCCACATTCTGTCCACCTTCTCTCCACCGACTAGACTTTTGTCGACTCTATTACTGTTCGGCTAATCTCACTTCCGTCTCCCCTCTTGGAGACTCGAGATTCAACTGAACCAGAAGTTCTGTCCCCTGAAAGCTTGTGTTTCGAAGCGTTGCTTTTCCTTAGAATATACTTGTAAGTTTTACCATCAGATTACGAGTGGCTTCCCGGAGTAACTCTATTTGGTAAGCAATCTTCCCAGGCGACTACTAACCTTTTCCTTGCAAGTTATGAAATTATATTTCGGATCTAGATTGTAATCACCACCTCTGTCTCAATTCAAACTTGATGTCGATATGACCCGATCCAATCAAATGTAGCAGACAATGTCCTTCTCACTGTCTGTCCACGTGGGGACGGATGAAAACACGTCCTGTTCATACATGGGCTTCCCTTGATCTCTGGACGAACCTTTAACATGTAGGTGTGACATGGCAAGCCTTTGTCCAGTTGGTATGCTCTATTACCTGTGTCGATAATAGATTCGCTCTCTGCGCCAATGTGTAGACATAAAACACATGACTTTATATATAGGCTTAGCAAATGTGACAAACATAAAACACAGACAAACCTCAATTAAAAATAATGTTTTCCAAATTGTTTACATTTTATAGATAAAATATCCAATCATCAAAAACAGATAGGGATAGACAAACATAAAGCCCTTTAAGTTTAGAAAACATGAGGGGCATCCCTTAAATCTCTAAGTGATGGGATGGAGATGTGTGGAGTCCCCACATACAATGAGGCTGCATAACTATAAACCTGCAAAGGAAATTTCATGTACAAAATTTGATAATCATTTACATTTTAGAACCTACATTATAATTTCTCACCACAAAAGCAAATGAACTTTGCCTGTGAATTTTGAGTTTAGATATTTGGACTTTAAACATATTATCTATAAATATTATATATCTCACATTATTAACTATTTACAAATGGACAATTGATTTTATGAAATAGGAATTCATGAAACTGTTGGAACAGTGGATAAATACCTAGTAAGTAATTATACATATAAGCTAACATACCTCAAGGTAGAGTAGTTATGTAACTGAGTTGCCTTCTCTAACTAACATTATTATTATTATTATTATTATTATTATTATTATTATTATTATTATTATTTTAAGTTTGGAATTCTATTTTTGTGTTTATAATGACAAAATAAATATGAGATGATGCCAGACTGTACAGTCAATCGAATCCTTTTTCTACCTCACATTTCTGGAAAGTCTTAAAATCCTATTTTCCAAATCAGAGAGGTTATAATAAAATAGACATACTGCAACAACTTATACCTGAAGTGGCACCGAATTTAAGAATTGCACCAGTTTTATTTAGAAACACATACATATAATAACTCTAGGTGTAAACACATGTCAATGGGCAGCAATATATTCAAGATGGCTGTCCACACAGCCATATTAGAGAGTACAGTTTCGATTTAGAAATAAACAAATATCATAAGAAGTCTCCAAGCGAAAATCCCAAGTCAATAATATCCATCCGTTCGTGAAGTGTAGAAATAATTCAAAATGGCCACTAAGCCATATTGGTTATCTAGTAGGGACTAAGTGGTCTACATCTTTTGGTTTCTCTGTTGTGCACATGGATGCAATGCATTTAGGAAATTACATCACAATTTAGAATGCTTTCAACTCAGCTTTGATGTCATATGTTTGTTGCAGTGACTTCAAGCAGTGATTCACTCTGATATTTGACTCCATTTTCCTGTGTACAAGATTTCAGTCATTTTTCAGACTTGGCTAAATTACAAAACCTAGTTTAAATATGCTTTTGTACATGTATTATTGGCTAACACTTTATGCAAACCTCTCAGAAAGGCCTCAGTGTGGTTATGTATCAGAACGTTTTGGTACAACAGTAACATACAGTAGCTACCAAAATTGCAATATTTACTTAACTCTGTGCAACAATGTCTTGTGGTACATGTCATGTGGACTAGAAGAGTACAATGAAGTTGCATCTGTATTTGGTTAAAATAAACTGTAATTTCACCCTGCAATTTAGCAATATTAAACTCGTGTCAAGAGCGTAATATGCCCAAACTGGTAGTTATTATAAGCATATAATTTTACTTAAAAAAGAATGTAGCTGCATCTGTTTAGTGGGGTCCACTGACTAACAGCTGGACTATAGTAGGTGTCTACGCATCAGACATGGGTTCAATTACGTTCGTCGGTTACAATTACAATTATAATGTGCTTGAATATATCAATTGCAGTCTTATAATTATTCAAAGTTATGACTGTTCAATTACAATTACAAAATATTGATGTTCAATTACAATTACTTCAGTTAAATTGTAATTGAACCCAAGTCTGAAACTCACAGTAGACTAATTAAAATCATTTACACAGTTGTATTGTCCAAAATTTAGATTTATTGCTTATTCTATTTTAATTCCTATATTATTAGCCTAACATGTGGTAGTTAAGATAAATATGTACATTCTCTCAAGTTTTAAAACTCGTTTGGAATTTAAAAAAAAAAAAATATTTTAGCTTTTGTAATTGACTTTTAATTGACCAAATACACATGATTGAAAGGATTTAGCATGCATATACCCGTGTTTTAAACAGGGCGGAGGCATCCCATATAAATCATTTGCACAGTTGTATTATCTAAAACAGCCTTATTCTGTATTCTATGTTAATTCCTATATTATTAGCCTTACGCCTAGCAGTTAAGACAAATATATATTTTGTCTCAATGTTTTAATTTGTTTTTCCAGTAAACAAGACATTTTATTTTTGCTTATGAGATTGATTTATAATTGAGCAATTACACAAATCTTGACCTTAAATTAGAATTACATGTACAAAATATTGTGAGGATTTTAGCATGCTTACAACAGTGTTACATGGGGGAAGAGGCACCAATGTGTGATGAGCACATTTTTCAGAAAAATCAGGAATGAAAGTCATCGGAAATGAATCCAACCAGCTCTAATGTTTTAAGTACCTGTATCTGTTATCTAATTTTCTTACTGTTTATTGTTTTGTGCCTGCGGTTGGCAATTGTTTTCCTTGCTGTTGCTTCTTAGACTACTGCGGTGTTAGACCACGTGTTGTGACCTCACTAAGGTTCACTTTCAGGTTATTTCTAGTTTTTTATATAAGTTTTGTAGAAGAGTCTGTTTATATATTTTTCTACAAAGCATCTGTGTTCCATGTGATGTAATGTTTGTCTAATGAATATATTTTAAGTTACTGTAAAAAGTATTATGTTCATAGAATATTCTTATTTTCTTGAATATATTCCATAGTGGGGTTAAGATTTTGCACGGTGGTCTGCCACAGAATTCTGTATGAATTCTGTAGAATTCTGTCCGCCTTATGAAATTTGGAAGGGCATTTAAACTAAAAGCTTGGTGGAATTGTGATTATGGCAAAATGTTGCCTTAGGTAACCATCCCCATTTAAGGTTAGAGATCAAACTTTCAGTTACATGTACTAAATTTTCTTAGCTTATCAATTTGTACTAAATAAAACTGGTTTGATTATTGTCTGTTTTAGATAAAAGGTAATGTAAACGATTTCTCTAACATTAAAAACATAGAGCTTTAATTTTCGTAGAGCAAAGATTAACTGCCCATATGAAACGTTTAATGATCAGAAATTTTCATTTTCAAATCCATAATTATATTTTTTAACTGTTGTAATTGAGACTAATTATTAACCAAAGTTGTATTTTGTGTTTTACGGTGATAGTCACCATTGTACCAGTATAATTAAATAAGATGGAAGCTTAAAATATATTAATTCTTTAGAATATTGTTTAATTACACATTTACATCTATTATTGTGATTAATTTATACTTTTCTTAGTTATTCAACTAATTTCAAGGTATTTATACACATGGCATTCACTTGATTGCACCACATTTACAAATACATACATCCACAATCTTGTTAGTCATGTGTACACACAATACCGAAGGCCATTACAATAATGCTGATTTTCAATTAAGCTGATGCAAATACAGTACCAATGAAATGAATTACTAAATTACACGATTACGTTGTATTTAAACCCAATTCTGCTACATATTTCTATCACTGGTACTTCTATTCTTGGGAATATCTGTCACCTGCATGTATACCCAGTGGAAACGTGCAGCATAAGAGTCTGGGCTAATAGATATGTATTGGATATCAGTATATGCATTTTACTAAGAAAGAACATGATAAACAAAATATGTACAGTGACTAGCAAAGAGAGATAACCGTATTTCTCATATTTTTTATTGAATTTGCTGTATACCATGCAATCTGTTCCATAATTTACCCAACCCCCGGGGCCACAGGTTTCCTGGCTAATGGATTATATGGGAAATGGAACAGACACCACTCACCATGCAGCTATGTTACAAAACAGGTTAGCATGAAACAGAGGGTGATTTAAAGCCAAAAGGTGCTTAAGAAAAAATAAATCAAGGATTCTGTAAATTGCATATAATTAGTATGGTGTTTATTTTTTATGCAAACTAAGTCGTTCAAACATGAATCTGTTGCAAATGAAACCCAATTTTAAGTATACATTTTCTGATTCGCTAACTAAACACAATTATGTATTCAACATAAAAGATGCACTTATTTTTCAATGAAACAAAATGAATGTTTTACATATCAACGAGTGAATCATACTGGGGAGCAAAAATCAAGTCGCACTCTTTAGAAAAGTATATAAAGAAAGATTTTGCACTATTTCTTTCCAAAATATTTGTCCAAACTATGCCATGTTGTCTTAAATGTCATGAGTACTTTATATGTTCGTCTTTGTATAGCAATTAGGCTGAGTAAAAACTATAATGTCTTGTGATATGTATGTTCATTACAGCGTTTAAACAGCTTCAAGAAACAACAAGAAAGGAGTTATGAATCTTACGTCCAATGACATTTATCTGCAAATGGATATGCTATATAAAATTCTCATGACAGTGGTCAAATTGCAATGGAATGAATATATTTCAAGTCATATATCATGACGTTAATTCATGTATGTGGTTATTAAATAAGATAAGGCCATATGTATCAAACAAACAAGTCAATATATTACACAAGTTATATATACACCTATAGAGTATGTGAGTATGTATTCGTCTACTCGACTCAGATTTTTTCTGTCTCAAAGCTTTTATGGCCACCAAATTGATGGACAATTGTTTTTAAAATCTAATTATTCGTAATGTTTTTGTTGAGTTTCCAAATTAGATCTGATCAAAACTTGAGTAGAATACATACTCATGGTTAAGAATTTTGCAAAAAGCTAGGTCTGTCTATGAAAATATGTCCATGCCAGCAAGGCTCTTAAATTTCCAGAAACATATTTAGATGTTACAGTCATTATGTTTGAGAACTTGCAATAACCCTGTAGTAATTTAAAATAGTCATACATAGCTAAATAAGATTATTATGAATAACTACAGTATTATTAGTACAATTTTTTTTTAGCACCTCAGAACACTTCAGGAAGTCTCAACATGAAAATACTTTGTTTATTTCTCAAAACCAAGTAAAATCTAGAGCACTTCAGTTTATACGACCAATAAAGAAATATTATATAAATGAAATAAAGCCATAGCATTACATTTTTTGTTCACTGATATGACTCGAGAGCTTTAAACTGTAAATAATTTAAACAAAGTTTACCAAAATATTATATGCTTATACTGAATGTCCGTTCATATGGGACATACCATAAATTAAATCTTCTGCTAAAACTTGGAAGTTGACATACCTTTCAGTGGCAACATATTTAAAATGTCAGCCATATTGGATGTCATATTGACATAGTTTTCATGTTGCACTAACTACAAATGATAAGACGTCTTCTCTTGAAAACCTTATATCAATAAAACATCATGTTTAGGATGAGTAGCAAGAAAACGATTTCATAATAGCTTCATTGGAGCCGGAAGAGCACAAGTTTTCTTTGGACCAACTACACATCGCAAGTCACCTCTTGAAAACACTATATCAATTTAATATTATATTTAGGATCAGAAGCAACAATAATAATATTTCACAGTACCTGTAATGAGGCCATAATGAATGATAGATTAGCACCATTTTCATTAGGACCAACAATACATCAAATGAAGCATTTTGCGGAAAACCGCATCTTGATTTTACTTTCTATTAGAGATACCGATGACAAGATTTTCAAAATGGCCAACATATTCTGAGTCAGATAAACACAGTTTTGTTTAACACCAACTAGAGATCACAATGAGTCCGTTATCACTTAGAATAGGTAATGAGCAGATTGTCAAGATTATACTAAGATGGCCATGCTGGATATCTTTTCTAGTTAAGTATTACGTGACTAAATTTTGAAATGTTCTCACTGTATGATGAATTTGGATTTCTACCTTGATGTGACAGCGGTAGGTTTGTGGTTGTTCTTGGAATAAAGTTTGAAAATAATGTGTCATCTTATTGTTGTTCAAAAAAATGACTTTTATTAAATATTTTCGGTATTTTGTTAAACATTATTAGGAAGGGGGCTTTTGTTAGTATCGCATGAAAATTGAACCTCTGATGTCAAACACGTATAGACTGCTAGTTTCATTTGATCAGCAATGAAACCTAGAGAGTACTAGGTCAAATTATGTCAACACTAGTTTCATCTCGTCTATCAACATATTAAAGATATAATACATGTTTTTAGTTGATATTTTTCACAAGATAAATTATCTTGTAATTGATTCTTACAAAAGGGGATGAATGTAAAACCACTTAATTTTACCAGGCTTATTAGCAAGCATCTACCCCAATGGAGTTTATTTTGATGGGCAATGCATTCTGACGCATAACCAAACATATATAACAAAACTCAAAGATGTGGTGGGAAAGATCAAGGAAACTTTGACTAGTTGTTATGGCTCTCTGCATAGAAGGAGAACCAAACAGAGTTAGACCATGACTGCCAAGATGGTAATATGTATATTGGATGAAATTTTGATTTCAAATTGACATTGCAAGTGTGTTAGAGAAATTTCCATGCTGATATCCATTTAGAACTTCAAGATTGCCATTGTGGTTGCAACATTGGATGTCCAAATGGCAACATTTCCATTTAAGATCAAATATATTTTGTCATGAATGTGTCAGCAAAGTTTCATGGCAATTCCCTCCGAAGTTTAAGGATAGTGTCAGATGATGGCAAATGGGCCCATCCCAAAAATGTTTCTGATGTTTAAATGTACAAGTAGACTGTTATAACAAAATTCACTGTAAAAACATTGACCAAATGAAATAAAAGCAATACCATTATTAGCCAGGTCCATCTGCCTTCATTTACAACCTGTGATATTTGTAAAATATCTCCCCAACTTTAAAATAGTGAGGGCATTTACCTCTCCCCATAAGTTTTCTGTTCTACTGTAGAATACCCCTTACTTTCAAAGTAAAAATGCTTGAATATCATTAAAGGTGTATCATCAATCCATATCGCAATTCACAAGCTCTTTTTGTGATACGTGTCATATTAGAAGTGAGCTACCAGTACACAGTGTGGTAAACTATATGAAATGCATGTATGAAGTACTTACATTTCCCTGTCCCATATGTATGGCTGTCTCCTCAATGACAGGTTGTTTTATTTCATCGCTTATTGGGATGTCTGAAGCGGTATGACTTCCTAGAGGAAAAAAACTTTTCCCAGCTAATTAGCATAATAAGCAATGCCACCACAGCAATGAATTTGAATTAGGTATTTATTAAATTCTGTACAACTAAAGATTACAGTAAAATATGTCTATATGTCTGGGAACCATTCAATTTTCGTAATACATCATTGGCGCTACTGTCCTAAAGTATATCGAGAAACTTTAAATAAGACTATTCTTTCTTGATCAACCTGCAAACTACTGAGAGCATCTCAGAATGACCATGTGAGGAGGGGGTGTCTTGAAATAGATTGAATGTTTTGCTCAACAAAATTTGAGGCTACTGGGCTAAGCTTCAATTACATGCAATAAACACCAACAGCAGTCAGATTTAATTTGACAATATTTCATTATATTTATTTTATTTTCATACAATTACTCCTTAGTTTCAAACTTAATACATCAGTAAATAAAATATTTAAATGTGGATGGGGTGGATATTAGTTTCTTCCTTCCTTTTAGTTCGTAACATTTTTGCCACCCCACTGCAAAATCATACAATGGTTAGCTGGTTAGGGGGATGGGAGATTTTAAAAAAAAATACGCTTGCATCTAGGTTGATACAGTTACAAAATATGATGACTTCAGTATATATCTCTATCTACCCCACCACAGGTTTCATTAAATAAAAACATTTATTTTTAAAAACAGAAAAAGTAGTCGAAAAATACAAATTGCATGCTACAATGAAAAATTTCTAATCTGGCTGACATCAGTAGGCTCAAGCACTGCTGGCTGACATCAGTGGGCTCAAGCGCTGTTATCCTGTGCATATTCTAAATATAAATAATTTTCCTTATCACCATGGCCTAATACTTCACCGATTGACCATGCGTGTGTAAGCATGTGTCCTCAAACACAGGGGCTCTTTACAAAGAAAATTAGGAGTTTCCGTCAATTAATTAAGGGCTGGGGTCTAACCGTTTTTTTTTAGGAGCCCCTGCCTTCAAACAGCTCGAGTGTCTTGATCAGCATGATTTGAGACTACTGGTCCCAATCCCAACTGCATGTAACACAAAATCAATTTAACATCAGTTAGAATTAACCTTACAATATTTCACTTAACACGGATTGTTTAATTTCCATAAATTTATTCCCCACATGTTCACACTTACGCCAGTAAGTAAAATTTATAGAAAGCCATTTAGGTGGATATTATTTTCTTTCTTCCTTTCCTCTAACCCTCATAATTGTTTGGCTACCCCTCTGCAAAATTATATGATAATTCTCTAATAATGGTGGGATTTTTTCCATCTTAAAGCTAAATTGCCTCAGAAACAAGTTCGGCATTAAATGTTTGTAAATTAGAAGCTTAAAATTCCCTAACGTAATTTAACATATGTACAGAATCAAATAGTATTTCACAATTTCCGAAGCAAACAGAAACAAGATGAAAACGTTATAATAAAAAAAACATTATGGATGATTTCCCAATATACCCAACTAAAGATTTAAATAAATAAAAACGGGGGAGGGTGTGCAGAATAAACGTCATGCGCTTAGAAACAAATAAACAAAATTTGCTCATAGGCCCCTACTGTAATCATTTCGTATCTTGTTTGCTCTCTCTCTCTCTCTCTCTCTCTCTCTCTCTCTTTGAGAATTAAACAGGATTTAAAATATCTGCGTTGATGTGCCTGGATCAAGCAAATTTTGTTTATGAACTACTTAATCTTAACGTTCTAAAGACTGCGAGACTGCAAATTACAAATGAGCTTCCTTTCATTTTATGAAAGAATCAGATAAACATTAGTCTGACCGATTTGAATAATTGGACATTTTGAAGGATGAGAAATATGCAGACATCGGAAAAGAAAATTACTATGGAATGCTCTGCTAAAAGCACAACACTACCTGATCTTCGCAACATCAACGTAAATGCAAACAATTATACCTTTCATGCATTTCGATAGCTCCCATTCGGACCATATCTGCTATCTAATAAACAAGGACTGACATTGGAGTTTCGAATTTCGATTGCACGACTTGGTAAGAGGATATATCAGTGTCTTGATGTACACAAAAATGAAACTTGAAGAAAAGATCATCAAAATGCGTCACAAACAGGAATGAGTGCTACGAATATGACATTAAAGGAGGTAGAGGTTCAATCTACCATTCTATATATATAACAAAACTCTGACTTTTGTTCCTAGAGCGATATCATTGTGCTCATCCCTTCAAGACCCCAGTCCATTTTATTGGTTTCTGCCGCAATAGGCTAAATAAATATATGACCTGTATCATATACCCTGTTTTGGAGGCCAGTGAGGGATATACAAGGTGCAATGAGGGGACAAGAATATGTCACTTCCCGGAAATTATTTTTCCTAATTATCTTTAGGTTTATAAGAGAATATACGAAAGGTAGGACACCGATCGCACACACACACACACACACACACACACACACACACACACACACACACATATATATATATATATATATATATATATATATATATATATATATATATATATATATATATATATATATATATATATATATATATATATATACACACACACCTAATAGGGTCCTGTCCTTATTCCCTCCGGATTAACCATTTGTATAGAAACAGTCATGGAGTTGATGATATCTACACAATCTCCGTCTTACATCGAAAATATAAGTAAATATAAGTATGTTGACAGGTGAACGGTGTTCGAATGTTGCAAACCGGTCACTGGGCTATGGTCGGTCTGTTGACAACGATCTGATGGACAGGCCGACAAAACATATTTTAGAATAAAATCTCTTCTCGAAATTTAATGGAATGTTCCATTCGGCTCTCACATGTATTGATACATCAATATTAAGAGGGAAGTGCTCCTCCGTAACCGGGTTGGATCAGAAGAAGAGTTTCGTGTGGGTTGCAATGTATACTGTTTTTGTTACCTTCGATCCTTCACCGGCATTGATGACATCGATCAATCATCTGGAATGCCTGGGGTTTAAGAAATATTATAATGGTGGAAATTGCATGACATTCTTGTTCCAAAGAGATATTATTTTCCCATAGGGGTATAGCGTCTAACAAAGATGAGGAAGAGGAAGGAATTTCTTTCTCACAATATATGTGAGGCTACTTTCAGTCAAGACCCGAAATTCATAACTCCAAAGACCGGATAATGGTACATACGTGCATACACAAATGGGATGGGTATCTCGAAGGGATTTCTTCTTCTTAATATGTTATAATTGTTGAGGAATTATAATCCTAAAGATGAATATTTATGCTTATCAACATAATCAGGATTGGATATATTATGATTAACCCAGCACCAGAACAGTAAATGGGTATGTAATTACCTTAAACACCGTTTGCCAAATTGTGTTCAAAAAACCACTAAATCCTGCAAAACCTAAACATCGGCAAAACTAAACTAAATGATTGGTGAGTACACACACTCATCTAAAAGAAACATATAGGTTCAATGCCAAAATATGTATTATGAAGGTAAGACAACTTTCGCTGATCGAAGTTTAACACTGGTTTGTACGTAGTGCAGATATGGCTATTGTTCTCTTCGTATATCAAAAACTTAAATAATAGAAGTATGGGTTGTCTAGATGGTGCGTAGTTGTTTTGAGTCCCTGTAAGGTAGGCAATCCGATAGAAGCTGTTTTGTATTACCGTCATTAATGTAAATATTTATTGCAGAAATAAATGAGGTAAGAACCACTGATCATTAACCAACTCAACATGTATTGAACCTACCCATTTAAATTTTAACCTGTAATCCTCAGGTTACGATACCTTTCAAGAATGTGTTTCGGACACTTGAGTCTAAATGTTCCCTCCATGTACAATGCTTTGCAAATAAATGTAGCATTGATTTTGCAAAATATTTCATCTTTTCTTTTTCTTTCATTTTCAGTAAATGAATAAAGCCCATGTATTTTCGTTTTGTTCTCAGCCTTATCAAAATAAACTAGATTTTTCTCTCAGCTAGCGACATTGATAAGCTATTCCTTCTTTTGGAAAAGATGGCATTATGTTAATGCTTGATTTGGTATAAACTCTGATGTAACGATTCTTATCCTTATTTTCTTTAGTTTATTTGTATGCAACCGCATGCGATGGCGATATGTTTCAGTGCGTACATTCAAATCTGAACTTGGTTGCCATTTTGTAATATAATTTTATTTTGTCTGTCGTACATATCAATGATTAACATTGTTCTGTTAATGTACCGACTATTTATAGGAAAACATGTAATATTCTCAATTTATTATCAAAAAAAGTTATGGTGTAGATATTAAATCCACAGACATATTTAGCAATATCATGTAGCTACCGTTACCTCTTTTATCATCTTCAGAATCCTTAGGAACCTGTACAGACGGAGACGCTTCTATCTCCAATCTTGAACGTCCTGTATCTACCTGGATGACAAACAATACAATTTTAGTGTGACAATGCATAATAATCTACATATGAAGAACGCTGATTTGAATATATTTTCATGTTTGCTCACATACATCTCTTAGATCACAAGCACCTATGGACAACTACACTTCACTTTACTCAAATACAATTGCAATGATCATCCGAGATATTTACTTTTAGAAGTTGAGTAACTGGATTACATGTGATATAATTTTATGTTTATAAAGATTGATTTTTATATGATTGTGGTAATTTTGGAATGCAGCACTATCACATCCTAGCTGAGACACTGTCTGACTTACTAAGATTGGATAAACATGGTCTATCAAACATTTTATCATTAAAAACAACTTTTTTGTTTGCCATTTATAAACCAATTACAATTTAAAGCATTCATTAGCATATATGCACTCAGCACAGTTGGTTTGAGACCTTTCTCATAAATGATGCACACTGAGAGCATTTGACCATAGTTTGAGCCCTACTGATCGGGATTGTTCTAGACGAACTCATTCTGACTTCATCCTGAATTACAAATTCGGGATTTATCAATATACTAATCCATCCAATCAACATAAGAAAACTTATTGATGAGTGGAGTGTATTCCATACTGGAAGTCAGGAATGGTTGGCATTAACATAAACCCTCAGTCTCTAAATCACTGCAGGCGGATAAAGGGTCATGGTAGAGCTAGGGTTTTGACTAAAGTACACTCATTATAGGAAGATGATCGTGATCGGCATGGATAACGCATGATGTGATTTTTTTGCTATAGCCTCCAGCAAATGCTGAGTTGCGGCTGGAGACAATACCTTTCTCTTCGGGAGACAGAGGGAGAACTGCGAAAAGGGATTGGTATGCGAGCTATTGTTATGAGAGTATCAGTCTTAAGCTGGAAGGCCTACAATAGTTTCACATGAATACGCTTCAATGCCTCTGAGCTGATAGAACCGCTAATAAGGTCCGTAAGCTCATGTGTGTTCAATGGAAAGAAATCGCTTAAGGGGCCAGGACAGCAGGAATGCTGATGATGACATGATAGCTGCAGTCGACATCCAGCGGGTTAGACATAGCAAAAGGGTAGATCCACCCTTGCTGCATGAGAAACTATTGTCTGCTAAATAACTTTGGTGAAAGCTACCGGACTATTGTCGAGCAACAGAAGATCTGGGAGAGATACTACCTAAAAGAGACTCTCCAGAGTTTCGATAACTAATTTGTCCTCAGTGGCAGAAGGCTTATGACATTAGTATGGGCGAAGGAAAAAGCAAATCTAGTATTACATTCCTCCTTCGTCAGCAAACATCGTTCCTTCTAGAGATTGAAGGAAGCCGCTTAAAAGCGATCGGCAGGCAAATTTGATTGCCACGACAACGCCTGCCTATAGTCCAAATCCTACAATAGATTATCAGAGAGGTGTAACCATGCACTAAGTAATATCTTTACTTGTGACTTCCCAGAGCGCAAAGATCGTGGTGCACTTGAGCAAACGGTGCACGTTTTCAGAAAAGAACGTACGTCTAATATTTCCTAAAGTCCTAACGTAAGACATTCGTCTTACGGGCTTTTACTTTGAGAGTGGAACAATTTTTTCTTAAGTTTCCATTGCCCTTTTGCGTAATTTTACGCCTAGTCCCAGACTTGTGTAAGTGCACAGTTGCTTCTTAAGTCCTTTTATGGAGACCACGAGTCAGAGAGTGGGACACCATGACATGCTCCGTGACATTCCATGTATATATCGTATAAAATTATTTTCAGAAACAGAGCTAGAGTAGGTATGTTTTTTCACGCGCTTTATGAAAATATCAGCAAACAGCAAGAACACATTCGTAGGTGCAACGATATGTATTATCATGATCAGAAACCAGAAAATGTGTAATAATTGCGATACTAAATCGCTACTATTAATGAAATTTCGTCAAATTTTAAGACAAAGAAATGCCACCGTGTGACGGTATGCCAGAGTCCGGAAGCGTTGATATTAAGATAGGTATTTCATCCACTGTGCTACTGAACAGTGATTTCAATCATTGATTTTGTTAAGGGCCACATAACATTATTTCGGTCTCACGAGGTAGGTGAATAAGTGTATTTGCTTAAATGTAAGGAGCAGCGAAGAAATAACTTTTTTCCAAGTCCCGTGTAGAACAGGAAGAACTACTCCAGATATCTCCATCACCCTTTCCTTCAAAGCATTTTTAAAGCTCGACAGTTAGGATGAAAAAATGTCACACTGCATATCGCATTACTCCCAATCAGTAGGCAAAACTAAATAAATCAAAGAATGAGCCAAACTGAATGGATCTAACACCCTCTGGGTTTTTCAACATGTTTTTCCCACCACGTTCCTGTGGAAAATGAAGTTTTGTCAAAGTAAATAAATCCATAAAATTTTAATTGATATATATTTTTGAAACAGAACATTAAAATAACCATATCCAAATGTACGCAGATATTTGCCCACTCAAATATTAATAATTACGATAATATATGTTCTCATATACCGGGAGAATCGATCAACTAGTTGTGGAAAAAGAAAAATCTCTATTCTGTGTATTGCCTGGATATCAGATAGGTTTGGAAGCTAGATGCCCCATATGATTGGAAAGAATATCGTAAGGCCATCAGGTACATTCATGTATATGAAAGAGGAAAGAGACTGACAATTAGAAACGCTAGATACCCATGCTGATATAAATAAATAGCGATGTAGCAGGAATGTGTGTGTGAATTTAACGTAGCTTTAACAATTTTTCAGTCATATCGCTACGATGTCTGCAGCCTGACAGCTTATAGTGATGACTAGCACTGGAGCATCATGCCGCATACATGCAGCATGATGTCATATCCAGTCACATTATCCTGACACCAGGCCGACTAATCCTAACACTAATCTCTTAATGCTGAGCGCCAAGCGAGGTATCTGTTAGTACCAATTTTGTAAGTCTTTGGTATGACTCGGCCGAGGATCGAACTCACGACCTCTCGCATCCGTGGTGGACGCACTGACCACTGGGCCACTGGAGCTATCAACGTAGCTGGAAAGCAAGGTATATATATATATATATATATATATATATATATATATATATATATATATATATATATATATATATATATATATATATATATGGGATAGTAGCTCGACAATGTCTACCCGTCTCTCTTGATCCTGATCTCTAGATTTCTTTAATTTACTCTCAAAATTACATTTTCCTGCTTGGCAAATATTTCCAATTAGGCACCCAACGCAGACGTCTAGAGCGGCAAAAATCATGGACAGCAGATCTAAATGTTTAGAAATCTAGCTTTTCTTAAAACCAACTAGTTTTTGTTATTTTGGAAAGGAAGCTCAAGTTAAATTGTTGCATGCTTAGAGTAATCGTTTTGGTTTAGTGTGGTGGGTTGCGGTGCCTGTCTCAAGGTTGTAACACCATGCGTCGTTGCACCCACCCACTCACACACACACACAACACACAACCAACCCACACAGACTCCCAATCCGAGGAAGGCCCAATATATGCTACGTATTGACATCGCAGAGAGCACCCCAACAGAACATTCACTGTAACTCGAGTTCCATATATACTTACGACAAAGCTGTGTACTTACATCTGCCTGGGAGTTGCCTTGAAGTTAGACGCAAGTGTAAGGGACATTTACAAGCAAATGTACGCAATTCTACTTAGTGAAACACCCATAAGAAAACACTCAAACAAATCTTGGTCTTACGTTGTTCTGGATGTAAATAAAAAACAAAATAATAATAATAAAAAAAGAGGCAGAAGAAGAGAAGAAGGTGACAAACCACCGCTTTTGCTGACAGTCTCCAATATAAAGTCTGTGGAAAAGAAAATCTCAGCCCACCGTTCTATCTTGGGAGACTATTCACGTTCGACTGAATTTTCGTGTCCTCGTCGACAGAATGATTACCAATAAACCGAAGCAGGAAGTGGTGAAAATATTGGCATGAGAAGTGATTGCAATGACAATATGTTCATAAAGGTCCGAAATCTTGTATTAGTTACTGAAGCGTTGAAGCCATTCCCCAGAGATGTTGGCTTCGGCACCTTCTACAGACTGAAGAGATTTCTCAATATGAGGCATCGGAAACAAGTCCGGAAGAAGAAGGCGGTAAACTACGTCCAGGCAACCTTTCCAATGCACCTAGTCCTACACGAGGGTATAATGCAGATATGATAAAGGAGGGTGGGGGACTTTGAACATGGTTTTAATGCAGAAGGTGTGTGCGTCCACATAGATAAAGATCACAATATTGTCCTCTGTCATATCTCAAGGTGGAACAGGGCAGCCCCTCCCAGTATGCCTTTCCGTGGAGGAAGGCGTGTAAACAGCGTTTTCCTCAACCCGATGAAACTCAGGGAATGATGCGACTAATACAACTACTGGACCACTTAAGTATCAGGATCGCTGATACTAATTGGCTTGGAATGAAATATGTGTGTACGCGCAATAAAAGATAACAAAATAGCGGTAAATATTTGATACCGGCTGCTAAAACAACTGTTTGGGTTTAAATATTTGCCCTAAATAAGCACGAACGTATTTGCCACGTATGCCTCTATAGTCAACCGTAATGACAGAGTATGACGCAATTGACGTAGTGTTGTCCTGTAGTTTGAATGTGGCACTAACTGGAACAAAGTAAACAAAAGATTTTGCATAAGTGTCGGTCTTAAACTGTTATAAAGCTTATCATGCTATATTAGGGCACAATAGACCCCAAAGATTGAAGGGCTGCTAACGTTGTGTAGGTGTATTATCCCGAGTTACATATATAACGTAGACTTTCTCACATAGATTAGGATTGTTATGCTTGTACAGGTTATGTGAAAGTAAATGTGTGCATATAGCATAGCCCCGGTATTTAAATACTAATTATTTAGACTTGAAGTGGTTCCATTTGTAACCTCAACTGCTACAGAAATACATTGGGTAACAAAAACGTGCTCTAATGAGGGATGGGATTGGGGATGGAGTGGGTTAACGAGGAACTATGACCATTGACATGTTATTGCTTGTTTTTAAATTTACTGGTGTACCAACTTTCAAATGACAAATTTAACTAACGTCCATTTTAGCCCAATGACATTACAAATACAACACTGCTGGTATAATGATTGAGTTGCATTTGGTTCTACAGAATGCTGCATAGTCCAATTTTTTGTTTGGTATTATTTACGATTTTAGTTTCACGCTATCAATATGAATAATAAAGAAAACATTAATTTATGCGCTTTATTACTTTAAACGATACATTGATTGTTATTTATAAAAGCATATTTTTCATATAAAATTTATTATAAATATCGGTGACTGATTGAATAGTAATGATTTAGAAATAGGTAAATTCATTTATACATGTCTATTGAACAAACATTTTAATTCAAATTAGATGTTGTGAGTCAGCGTTCATCTAAAGATGCTCATTATATCCCATTGATCAAAGAATATGCCATTTAATGTGGTTAATCAGTTCATTGGTATTTCCATCACATGACGCACACTTCCTTGTTACATAATCATCATGATCATGCATTAGATGAAATATATGGGCAACAATTGCTCATTATATCATATTTTGTATTTTGCGAAATCAAATATCAGTGACCTGATATTGTAAATCTAGCGACCTTAATAACTCTCACTTGCAATATTGGTTTACACATGTGCTCAATATGTTTCTCTCTTTCTTTCACAAACAAGTGGATTAATCAAATAATTTAGACATACCTTTTCAATGAGCGACTGAGACTTTTCTATGTAGATAGCATGCCTATATCTTGATCTCTGTAAGTTGGAATGATCCTTTACACGAAGCTCAACCTGTAAAACAAAAAAGTTATTTGTGACAGAATAGTAGATCACAGCGACCAAATTCAACTTCGCAGAATTATATTAAAAAAAATACGATCAAGCTCTTTAAAATAACATTCTTAATCGCTAGAAAAATGCAAGTGTCTTAACAGATAGAGATATCCAATTATCGTAACAGCTTGATTGTATGCAATCCCAACAGCTAGAGATATACAATCATTCTGGACAGGAAGATATACGCAATCATTCTTGACAGCTAGATATATGCAAGCATCTCAACAGCTAGGATTGTGCTAGCAAGCTGCAACGTTTGTGCTGAGAGTGGGGTACATTTCATTGGGTTTGTTAAGAAGTCTGCAATAAACATGCACTCTGTTCCAAATATATGAATATATACCATCTAAATATGGAGACGTAATCAAAATACAAAAGTCTTACCTTGGTGTTAATCCTTTAATATTAAAGACTTGATCACTTTTCATGAAGATATAATTCCTACAGTAGTAACAATAAAACAAAAAGTGAACATGATGCTCCCTAACAATTTAAAGTTTGAGACAGCTTACCAAATATGGATTAATTCTGATCACCAGTGTGATATTTCTCACTTGGGTTTTGAAACAGAATGCCTCATATCTGATCAATGAGACCTTTGCCATCGAGATGAATGTTGCTGACCTCTCATGATTCTTTATCCCACCAAGATCATTCAGTGCTACTTTTGAAACTTTTGTTTTCCAATTGACTTTTGTGGAACCGAAAACCTATATTTCTCGAGCATATGGACCGAGAACGGTTTAATCGACACAGAAACGTGCACAATATATAGAAATATGCTGACAAATATCGGTTTAATAATCAGCGTTTAGAAAGGTAAGGTTATTGAAATATTAATATCACCGTGTTTCAATGGGAATTGAGAGAATTCCTCTTGTCGTGTAGAATACAAATTATATGGTGTGGATGTATTAAAGAATTGCCGTATAAACAAATATATATATATATATATATATATATATATATATATATATATATATATATATATATATATATATATATATATATGTGTGTGTGTGTGTGTGTGTGTGTGTGTGTATTTAAACCTGTCAATAGCGGCCAAACGTGGTAAAATAAAATGTGGGCTTCTTCTCATGCATCTTCTGTCTGCCGGTTAATTTTTAAAACGTGATTATCAACAAAAAAATATGACGCTCTACCGAATAGGAACACTACTGTTATTAATATTATGACAGTTAATCATAATTAGGTCAATGTGGGTATTTCGTTACTAACACGTAAGCCGCACGTGTATCTGTCTGTACTGGCAAGTTTTGTAAAGATTGCATTACTCTCTACCTTTATGAAATCGAATTAATTCGTTCCTTTCTAAATAGTGCGAATTTTGTATCTAAATTGACAGTGTCACTGGAATAGAGTGAGTAGAAGTGATTCAAGAAACATGTACAGGTCGATTAATGTGCTATTCGGTAGACAAAGTATTACCTTCTTTAGCAAACAAAAGTTGAATTTGCAGTCTTTGTTCACATACTCCAATGGCCGCTGACGGCACGAAGAAAGTATTGTTAATTAGGGTGATCGTTATATACATATCTTTTAATTGAAAATAAAATTATCATCGGGAATTGTGATATGACCAGTTGACTACTGTATCAAGCTGACTGTTTGGACAGGTTTGAAGGAATACAAAGTCAAGCTAACCATTTACTCTTCATCCATATTAGATATATATAAGCCCAATACTGTGTAACAAAACTAATTTCACTATTTAAGGAATGCTCGGTACAGTATGGGTACGAGGCATGTCATTGCACTAATGTGGCAATTTTCATTTTCCTGAGCATATACTTGTTCCTACATGTATTTGTGTGCTGTAGACAAATATTCTCACAAAATAGTTACAACAGCAACACTTTATTCTTTGTTTAAGTTGCAGCCTACTTTTGATATTATAATGTTTAATATCCTCATCGTGACACCATTTCAAATATAGAACTTAGAGATTATGGTGTATGAAAAACTGCATCTGGTCTATGATAACGAGAACTTACAACTCCTTCCTCCGTCTCAGTTGAGACCTCCTCAAAGACAGACTGTTCTGTTTCATCATTAACCAGACCTTTAGGAACTGTGTGAGCTTCAACACATAAAACTAAATCATCACTTGCAGGCTCTTGTTTTCCATCTTTTACCAGATCCTCAGGAACTGCGTGATCCCCTACACAGAAAACTAAATCATCTCAGCTTTTAAAATTAGATATTATATCTATTATTTTCCAGTCAAATGTGCCTGTGTCAGTAACAGCCAGTCTGAGATTATGAAATTTACGTTTTCTAGCTTTCTTTGCACGCAGCTTACAATAGATGCACATTAGCATATTTAAATAATTTTCTTTTAACTACCTACCTACCTACATCCATCCATCCATCCATCCATCCATCCATGCATGCATACATACATACATACATACATACATATATGTATCTGTTTAATCTGTAGTTGTATGTATCTAACATTCTGTATGAAAACATAAAATGGTACATATGACATAATAATGTAATGGGTCATGAACTCAATTACCACTCTGAGTGTGATTTATTTATAAAATTGTGACTGAATTTTATTTCAAATATCAATATTTATTGACAAGTAAGAATAAGACCCTAGTGTTTGTTAGCAAAGTTATGAACATATTAGACTACTGAATAGAACTCCAGATACCTGCTTCTTCTGATTTCTCATTCCAATGTGTCTCAAGGAGTTTCATTTAACTGATTGAACAGTTACCTTTCGATACTCCTCTGACTTTTAATGCTTTGATAGTGCATGCTCTTTCATTCAAATATCATGATCTGTTCTAACAATAAATGTCCGAGCCTTACATAATTTTATGTTTTTTAATTGGGGTAATTCAGGTTTTACTGTAATAATGAGACAAATTGTGGCTGTCTGGATGAATAGTCCCCCGGTGTTGACGTTGCTTATACGATAAAATATAAAAAGTTCCTTTTGCAAAGACTACATAGCGCATGATAAATTTATTTGATCCAGTCCGACCCTGCAACAAATTCTCTCACAGTTATTTGTGGATTTGGTAGTTGTATCTTTTGCTGACTTTTCATTAATTATTAAATCGAGATTTTGCCATTCTAATTTCGTCGTTTTGAGTCAACATGTACCCAATCCTTATGTACCAGACACTAATCATTTCATCTCTTGTTTGCTATTTCCCATTCAGTTATTCTGTGGTTTAATCAGAGTTGAACAAATGTGATGTTGGCTTGCCCATAACCAGCAAATTATGTTTATGAACTACTTAACTTAGTGGTTCTAAGGTTCTAACTGTAAGGTTATCAAGTCCGCGTTACTACGTACTGCATATGATGTTTCTTCGTTTGTCTTATGTTTTCAGCAGTAAGTATGAGCTATAGTGGTTTAGACCCAGCCATATCCGCTGAGCGAATCAAATGAATCATTCTTCACATCTAAACACATTTTTCACTTTTGATGGCATAAGCAGACTTCAGAAACGCAGATTATTCCAGAACGCTCTCTTTAAAACATTACGATTTAGCACCTTTAATTTGGGTATCAATCCTACCGATCGTAGTTTGAATGTATGTTGTTAGCTGCCATTCGGATTATCTCGAATATTTACTAAACAAGGATTTAAACAGGAGTTGCGAATGCATAGCACTATTTTTTTATAATCACATTTTGTATGTCAATGTTATTTTCAGTCGGATTTTATTATTGCAATTATATTTCCAAAGAAAAAATGTGCAGTTTTCTGTAAAATACTGCGCCAACATATGTTAGATGTATATATTTGTCTCAGAAAAATATGCGGAGACATTCTGATTGCACAGTTTGGTATGAAAATTGTTCAGTGTTGTAATATACACAAAACAATCTGTCTTAAACCTACTGACAAACTGTAACCATAGGGCAGAAATGTTTACATTTTGTATTGTCATGTTTTAAACAAGTTCAAACAATAAATTAAAGAAACACAAAAATTATAATAAGATACACTATATTATGCACTTGGAGTATAAGTCTATTTAGTTTTCTAAAGCTATTGCAAACTTACAATTTTGGCCGGCAACATGTTTAAATGGCGTGTTACTGGAACAATTCATCCATTAAAAAAGGTGGGCTAATAGGATGTGTTGGGGGATATCATAGTTTTCATTTTTAGTGAGTTGGTGACGTTTAAATTTTATTAATTTTCCCCATCAAGCTAAATACTCCGTAAAATCTTTCAGAGAGATGGCTGATAAACGTTTACTAATCCTCCCATCGATCATCTAATCCATTGCGATACTCAGAGAAAAAAATCGCATGGGCTGTACTCTGCCTAATATCATTATATGAACAAATATCTCTAAACAACGTGTTTTTGTTATTATATGTTGCCATTTCTTTACGTGATGACCATATCTGCTAAACATAGTTAAACACTGTCTTATAAGTCTGAGAATACTACAGTCTCCCAGCCAACACAATTGGATATCATAACCTATGACATGTGTATAATCAAGGTATTCGTACTTGGTTCATACAGTTTAGACAGAAACTGTTGAGCGTTTTTTATTTTGTTCAAACGGACAAATACGTCTATAAAATACGTCAATATTTCATGTTATCTTGAGCTCGCACGTTAGAGTAGCCTCTGCAGTGTTCACCAAAACTGCATTGACTGATTAGTAACTGACAGAGGAAAATGAGCAATTGGTAGAGGGTCATGACATAAGATCACTAAGGCTTCAGGCATATGCGTTAACAAAAATGGATAGCAAAGGAAAATATTCGTAAACATACCTTGACTATTCTTGTTGGGATTTTTCTTAATGCGCAAAAAATGTTTGAACCTACTTAATAATGATCTACCAACGACTTCTTCTGAAACGAAAAGGAAATTACATTGTATTGTCCCTTACATGCAACCTTAACTAAGGAGTGATTGATAGATGAATGAGTAAATAGGCAGACGAGAGTAGTAATATATTATCATGTCACATTCGTTGTGGGCCATATTACCAGCACAATTAGCATATAGCCATAATCAACGCAGACATATTGTAATGTCAGTTATATTGTCTAAATATAGCTGGTCCAAACGTAAACACACCGGCCAACTTATAAACAATCAAATGGCATTTTTCAATTGTTTCTTTGCCAGGACAACATAATTGCTAAATTTGCAATCAAGGTGTCCATATACTATGGAAAGGTTCCGCCCATTCAATCTAAATACAATCTTGAACAAATTTTAATAAAATCAACTTGCCAATGGCAATGATGAGCTGTGCAGAAAGCTGTCGTTGTCCTTGAAAAATATCAGCCCAACCATCTATTAAGATGGTCAATGGTTTGAACTTAAAAGTTAGAATATAATGCAGAGGTAAAAGAGTAAAGAATGATTGATAAGAATATAGAGTGTAAGTAAATAACAGTGTTGGCAATAGCAGGATGTTTATGGTTAAGATGTCTGTTTTGTTTTAATTTTGTCAATCAGGCTAACAAAGACTATGCCTGTCTACCAACGACATCTCCTGAAAAGAAAATGAAACTACATTGTATTATCCTGTACATGTTAATATAACTAAGGAGTGTAGGATGTACATAATATTTGTTGATATCGTATAATTGTATGCGACTGAACGCATAGAGAGATAGAGTGAGAGACGATATACCGTAAACTGTAAAGGTAATAATAACCAGATGCAAATCTGTGTTCTTCCATTTAATCAATACTTTGACATATCATTTACAATTGTCTTCTCGTGACCCAGGAATGTGTGTCAAATATGTTTCTGGCAAAACTAATATCATTCAAACTTTATTTACATAACATATCAAACACATGCTTCCACATAATTAGGAATTTGTAATGTGGCAGCATATTAGGAAACATGTATAAATACATCTATCACCATGGACATTATCCTTATTAGATGTATGCATTTTTATTTATTTTTATTAACTTACTTAGTGCAATCTTTGAACTGTTTCTCCTTTTTATTAATTATGCTTTTTAATGGGAGATAATTTTAGTAGAGAAACTCTAACCTGATAATATTGCATTGCTCGTATTTCCTTAAACGGAATTACTCTTATCCACATTTGAAAATTCGTTACACCGTCAGATAGAACGTTCTAGAAGATCTACAAAAGAAACAACACAGACACAATCTGAATGTCCATGTCAATGGCCCATGAGCAGTAATAGTCATTTTCAACTCTGCCTCTTCCTACAAATTCCTCTCCCTTTCGACGAAGCAAGATATATGTTAATGATCCCCAGCACTGGCAAAATATGAGACTGGATATGATAATAAAAAGTGGAACGAAAGAATGAGGTTGTGCTTTTGCAAGTAAGCTTTGATGACTAAATGGAGAAAAGAACTCATTATTACCGTTGAGTCCATAACAACTTTTTATATAGACCGAAATGTGAAGCTCTCTTATTGTCTTGGCTGCTACTATGAAGTACAAAAAGACAGTTGTAAGTCATGTTTACCAAATATAGCTTCTCTTAAAGGTTGATAAGTAATCTCATCTATACATTGGTGAGCACAATACAGGCGTTTCAGCTTCTAATGTTTGATAAAATCTAATAAGATCAACGCCAAGTGCAGAACCATTAGAGAACATAAGTGTCTAAGACAAGGTTCCAGTAGCCCTAGTAGTAAGGACCACCCCACGCAAATGCACAATCACACACATACTCATACTCACGCACACGCACATAATCTTTCTCTCTTCGAACAGGAATTGGAGCACCTCCGCAACTTCATTAATAAGCTGTGTCCTACTGCATATACCATGGAATATTCTCCACCTTGCGTCGAATAACTTGAAACAAGACCAAATTTGTATGTGGGCGATATAATTGGAACTTTGACTGGAACGTGTCCTGATGAATTTATCGCTTGATGTAATCCAAAAGCGAAGGTGTAGAATGAGTTGATGTGAATAAAAAAAAACATGTGTTGCGACAGCAGATCCCTACTGTGATGCAATGTACTCGTTCCGTTTAAAAGCAGGTCTAACACATCATTGAACTACGTTGGTGATTTTAGCAGGAACAATGATTTTGTGAAGCATTGTAGGATCTTTCTGATGAGTAGGAGGCATGACCGAGCAGACGCTACCTTTCTTCACATGGACAGACTGTCTGCCACAATATGTTTCTTTCCCGGAATATGCACAACATGTAGGGTATTCCGCTATTAGTCTGTCCGACGAAGGCAGTTCAAATAATATATGCATTTGGAGCATATTTACCTCCTAGTCGCCTGAGGTACGCTACCTTAGCAAAAAATTATGCAATAGCTCCCTATGTGGTTGACGCACTCATATCGTGATATTTATACGGCCATCATTTCCACGTTGTCTATATTGAGGGAAATCTGGACTATGGTCTAGACACCATGAAGATCTACCCCATCTGGGGAAAGGCGAATTGACTCTCAGCAGGATAGATCCCGTGCAAGATCCAGTGGCTTGAATACTGGAGGATGGGGATATCCTGAACCTTATATTGTGGGGTAATTATTCCTTCAACTATAGTAAAAGTCATTAGGATAGAGGCTATGCTGAATGACCCGGTTCAACATTTGGAAAACGTGTATTTCCAACGAGGTGAAAAAATTGTTATTTGATTGTAATATAAAGATACGCGTCCTGAAGGTTGATGTAATCTACCAAATCACGAGTCCGTATGACGTTGCTAACGGGAATATCTGTCCAGAATTGTTGATCCTGAAGAAATGCATTTAAAATAGAAAGCGATTTAAAGGTTATACCATGTATGGATTCCAGACAATCCCACACTACCACGCACTTCGTTCCATAGTTGAGCACCTCTGTTATTAATTGGTCTAGTCTTGACCAGTGAAAAAGATGACAGAGAGGGGTTCCTCGAAATATGTTGTTTCCAGAAATTGGGCGGGTAAACCTTCGCTTGAATGAAATGGACCCACGAATCGTCCTTAATGTCAAACAATTTCTCTGAATAGATGGCTAGACGGGAACTCAAAGGATCTCTGGAAGCTGATGCTAGCTTCCTCCCTAGGTTTTTCTAACTGTATTGTCTTGATAAAGATGTGTCTCAAGGACATTTTTAATGAGAATTATTCATGGACAGTTAATTGTGTATCCCATGTATAATTTAGAAGACGGACCCAATGAGATTCAGGACGGGAGTTCGTTCTGGCTGGTGACTTCGGGCTATGAATGAATGCAAGGAACCGATTCTGCTAGTTCCATATAAGATGAAAACCACGCAGATAGCAAGGATTCCGAATAACATTTCTACTTCCATAAAGCAGTCCAAGATGATAATACTGCAGTCCAGTAAGGCATTCAAAGTGTCCAGAGTAATGTTCCTAGCGCCCTCGCCAAACACAGTGCATATATGGATGCTCTGGCCACCGCCACCAGTAAGCATTGCAGTGCAGATCAACACAAATATTCCTCCTTTAAACGGTTGAAGGAGGCTGCCTAAAAAGAGTGTAAAGTAAGGGTATAGTGACGAGCAGCCTAACATTATCTAACATCATCTCCAGGATTTCAAAGGGTCAGATGGGAAAATGAAAAGACACAGCGGGATAATGTATTGTATTGCTGCCTAGACCAGTGATTTCTGCTTGGCGGGAGGACGGGTAACTAACTATAAATTCCTAACCTTTTTGAAGTATTTGCGAGAGGTCCCTAGTCATAGCCGAATGGAAGAGAGCAAGAAGATTAGTACCGACCGACCCTCTGTCAAGACCTCTTGAAGGCCCCATGATGTGGATGTAAACATCACGTGATGTCAAATCGGCTTGATGTAGACCCAGATGCTTTCTGCAAACTAGATATATTTTTCTTGTCCTCTCTACCCACGCGATTGGGACCTAATCTCAGAGGCAAAGAGCCCCGCGGCCGCATGAATGGTCATATGGGGAGTGGTTGGTGATTAAAAAGAAGTCTGGCAGGAACGAAAACTGGCTCCGCTCCTTTCTCTATTACTTCGCACAAGCAGACGATCTGGGTCCGCGACAAGAGGGTCGGTACTATTGTAAGGTCAATGCATGTACATCAATGGCAAAATAAATGGGAAGGATCGTTCGCTTCCTTGAAAAGCTATGTTAACAACCCTTTAGAATTAAAAGGAAAATATGGAATGGGGATTTAGATTCGCATATGCAGACTGCCTGTCTCCAACATGATTAATATGTAGCGTAGATACTGCGGGTGACGGTCCAATCCCTGTCCCCATATCCCATATGAATTGCCTAATGGGGACGAGAGCAATTAAACCAAGGGCAAATAAATGAAGACAATAGTTGCACGTAATTTATTGATGCATTAAAATATTCCTATTGAAGCAAACACAGATTTAGAAGAAAAAGTTTAATTGTGTAGAGACATTCAGATGCCTAATTAATGTATAATGTTTATACTTGCACCCTTGATTCTTTCTATAATAAAATTATGTTTAGCCCGATCTTCAAAAATAAATTACAAATGACTAATTGTAAGTTCCTAAAATTCATTTTAACCCTTATAGTATACTGTGTTTCAACATTTGTATTAATTGTTTAATTGAAAGGCGAGCATTTGCGTTCTAATTATATAAAACTGCTTCATGTACTGTTTCAAAGCAAAAACTCAAAAAGCCATATGTGCGATTCTCAGGTCAAAATCACGGAAACTTCACTTGACCTAATTTAGAGAAAAACGTATTTTCAGCTATAAAAAAATATTTTCTTTGTACACAGTTTGAGCATTAGGTCTAACCAGAATTACTACTTTTAATTTGTTTCTAGCAAATTTAACTTGATGTTTTGACAATAAAAATCGGTTTACTTAAAATTAAATGTTGTGTCTCTAAACTGGTTACAAATTCAATCATTTAGTAGGAAGGCATGAGTCAATTTATCCACTGACGTAACGGTCGGTGGCTCGTGTGTTTTCAAGAGGAACATATAATATAAACAATATCATGTATATAATACACAGGTTTAAATGTTTACCATATATTCTATAGCCCGCTGGCCAATGCCGAAATCTGTACTAAGTCGACTTCTGCAAGATCACTGCATGAAGATGTGTGACTCTTTCTCTTATCCAAATCATGCATAATCTTCACAAGACTGAAGTTACAGTTTGATCAAAGCTGTTCGGAAATATGAGCTACACCGTGATAACAGGCCCAGTAAATCAGACGCGAGGTCGCTTCATTAACTGTGTGCATCCTGGGTTCAGTCAAGCTCATCCAAGAGCTTATTAACATAAGAGTAAGACAAGATTGTTCAAAATAACCTAATAAATATTGCTTCTAGACGGGTCATAATTTTAGTCAATACGACGCAAGATCAACTCATTGATAACTATAGATCGTAATTGTCTAAGACCTTCTTTCGTATTATTTATAGTCTATTGAATTATAACAGACCGGATGGATCGGAAATCTCCGTTTTTAAAGGGCACCTTCAAGAATTGATTATGCATTCATAATGATTGATTCTGATCCAACACGTTTGACCTCTGTACATGTCATGTCTATAGAACTGTAAGAGCATTACGTGTACACGTTCTCTTCTAATAATTGTTAATCCAGTTTGAAAGAAGTTATTAAAATGTATAATATAATATGATAAATACTGAAAAAGATAATTGATGTGGTCATTTAATTGCACACAAATTTTTTAGATCTGTCTAGATCTTTCACTTTCCATGCCATTTTGTGCAATGAATATGCATATATTCATTGGCATTTATCCATCCACCATTTTTTACGTAGGTTATAGCTTAAATGCAATACTGTCCTAGCGCTGTGAAAACATGTAATTAAATAACAGTTACTTGCTTGCACTTTCCCGCATAGGACAAGTAAGGCATTGCACCACTTCAACTTTGTTTGACCATCTTATTGGGTTGAGAGTTCATTGGAAGATCACTGGAAGATCGCAATGCTAGCATTTACCACTTGGTTTCAAATGAAGCCAAAACTATGCTTGCGTTGCCTTTATAATTTCAACCTTGCTAAAACATTGATACGATATAACTTCTCAAGCATTTGCCATGTTCATCACGGAAATTAAATCAATAAATTATTTAGCATATATACATTTTATTACAAATTTATGCTGTTTATGAGTCAAATTGAGACGTTTATTGTAACTGGAGATATAGTCACAAATTTTCAATATTTGACTGACTTACTTATTCTAGTATAAACACTACATAAGGTAGCAAATAAGCATAAAACATATACAGGACAAAAAAATGCCAAGTAATGATATAAGTGTATTGATAAGAAATCACAGATAATTATTAATTGGTTGGGATCAATTGATGGGACTAATATAAAGTATGGTAAATCTATAAAGAATATAAACTGTTTTGAAAATTGTATATACGGCATTGCAGTTCATGATTTTATATCTAGTTCTTAGTGTTATCTCAGTGACAGCTCATTTGCTTATGAGTGTGATGCCTAGTAGTAAATATTTCAGTTCATGTTTTCTTTATTATACGTTAATCTTAAACGGCCATGTATCTGCAAATCAGGAGCAAAATCAAAGTATGTATATGAATGATAGAGAGTCACCCTTAGAGTGAAGAAATCAAAGATTCCGATAGTCAGATTGTCTAATCAATGTTGCGAAGCAGCTTATAATAAGTTTCCAATCCAGTAGGGCTTGTATGCAAATCTATTGTGCCAGTTACACCAACAATGATTTGCACATACACACATATAATGCATACAAGTTAAAGAAACATCAAACTGCAAATACTGAACCAATCATGGTGATAAAGAGACTAAAGGACGCAAAAATGTCAGCAAGCGCGTGATTTCTACAGAAGTAAACGTTTCTTTGTTGACATGCTTGCTTATTCGTGCATGGACAGAAACGTTTGAGAACAACTAATGTACGATTAAGTATATTAAGTATATTAAGCTTTTTGAAACGCGTTGTAACTATCTATCTATATATTTACCCATCTATCTATATATCTGCCTCTAGCATTGTTGCCCGATATTGATATATCTTCATATATATATATATATATATATATATATATATATAAAACTTAAACAAGGTACTGTCTTGCCGAGGGAGGTAACTTTCCTTCTCTTACTTCTCCTAGAGACACCGAGGCAGCCGGTATACCCTGCTGGCCTGGGCGGTTATGATAACTGATTACGAGTCCGACTAGCTGCTAGCTGTGCTACTGTACCAAATCCATAATGCATCTCTATAGTACAACAAAGTTTATTTAATTGTTCTTATGCTGAATTATTTGCGAGGAACGTATGTTACCAATGAAACATATGGTTGGGTTGGAATATGTTTGAGAGTTGCATCAGGTTCTTATTATACCACATGAAAATCTCTTATTGCAGGTCCATTTATAGTACACTTATTTTATAAACCACGGTATGAATAACAGTTATGAGATCATAATATTAGATACTATTGAAATTAGAATGAACGTTAGAAACTAGATTCATTTATCAATTCTACACACATTCTTTAATTTTT
The DNA here is from genome assembly GCA_028554795.2 of Sinohyriopsis cumingii. Classification (NCBI taxonomy): domain Eukaryota; kingdom Metazoa; phylum Mollusca; class Bivalvia; order Unionida; family Unionidae; genus Sinohyriopsis; species Sinohyriopsis cumingii. The sequence goes on from CM068824.1 coordinate 100,826,384, forward strand.
AAATGTCTATTCCGCTCTATTTTATTACTTGTTGCATATTTAGTTATCCGATTAATAAAGAATAATCTATGAATGTCGTTTCTTGTTCAAAATTATGATATTATATAATTGTACAATCGCAGCATTGTGTAATAAAATTACACAAAGGAACACAATATAGTGTGTGTTCTGAAAACAAGCATTAATTAATAGAAACCTTGGTTTAAATTAATTTTCCGGAAATTCATACATTTTTAATTAATTTCTTTGACAGTTGCGATAAAAATAATTTTAAAAAGAACCACCATGATACTGAAACTCATAAATCGATTGTTATGGTACAGATTTAATAAAAATTATTACATGCTTATGATATAAAAGTAGACCATAAATGCACGTGCACATATGCACAAATAAGGCTTTAAATCCCTTTACCACAGAATTCCGAATTCCGAACATACTTTACTTAAATAGGACCTTTTCAAGCAGTACATGCATATAACGTCTTCTAGATGATACATCATTATACTTTATATGGCTGTTCTGGCTTCACGATACTGCTATAGAACAAACATGCAATAATATATTTTAATTGGGGCAGTCAATAACGATTGACTTTACATTGTTTGATTTGATTTAGCTTATAACATTTATACTTCCTCCCCATATTCTGTATTCGGTTTCTAACAGATGAAATCTGGCGATGGAACATTTTTATTTAAAAACACCTTTCCCAGACAAGTAACTCGTAGATCACGTATCAGCAGTATGCAGCCAAATTAAAATATTTATGTTAACAACTTAAATTGTTTTTACAAATCAATACGTATATTTCATTATTTAACACAGAACTGAATTTCCAACTAAGTAATTATTGGTTCAATGAAACTATTAAAGAAAAGCGTCTGATTCCTCAAAAAGTTTGAAGAATGAGTTCTCCGCTCGCTCATCTATATTTCTTTCGAATTGTTTCGCCTGCGTGTCACTCTACAACCCTAATGCATGTTGTGTGGTATTAAACTGAATTCTCGACTGTCATTTCTACTAGAGGACAGGCCTTGCTAATCATGTAGACGTCTTGTATTGACTGCATCGGCTGTATTTGTCAATGTAATAGACTGTGATGTCAAATGCTTTACATTACGGGTTTATTCCGTATGCTGGTCCAACACATTCCTTGTAAAATCATCAGTGAAGCATCCCAAGAATGCATAGGGCAAGGTCGTTGTTACAGCGGATGAATACCTTTAGACAAAGCCAGCTCTTATGTATTATCCGGTCTAAGTTAGACTGAATGATGTTACAAAGAAAGCGCAGCGATAGATAGAAAATGTGTACTATCCTGTACTGGTAATCTATTCTTGACACAGTCGACTGTGCCCATGAATACTTTTCGTGATGACGTGATACGGTGTTGTCTAATGACCAGATAATTTGACAGCAAGGTTTATATAAAACTATACAAGTATTAATATTTGTAATAACACACATTTTGTAAAACTTTATTTAAGATTAGGAAATGCTCCCCTATATAACAAACGTTATCTTAATGTCTCATTCCGTTATTAACAAGTGAATATATGTCCTTGCGAATTGTTAATAAATGAAAACTGCATCTTCATTTGTCCTGTAATGTAAAAGATTATGTCAATTAAATAATAAATATGGATTACCTTGATGGTCCAAATACAAAGGTTCGCATCGAGTGATCTTTTTGCTCATCCTGCTTGTGATATAGAGATGTCCACTTTTCTGGTCCCAGAATATGTCCTTGGGATTCCATGGTATTCCGTCACTGTATATGGTCACTAGTTTACACGTGGATGTAAGATGATGAATGCAGGGAGGTAATACTTGATGGTCGTTACACACAAAAATAAACCCCCTTCTGTCCACAGTTATACCACTGGGATTCTTGAGATCATTATGTTTGTAAACAAATTTATGTTGAGTTGGATTCTGAATATCATATGCATACACACCAGTATCAGGAGAGTCTGAACCATCATAACGGGACATATAAATCATATTATCTTTTATGGTCACGTGACTATAACTGTATCCTCTATATTGTTGGTACCCTTTACAAATCTCGTGTATATGTTCAGTATGTCCGTCATTAAGGGACACAATACAGAAGCAAAGCGTGCCCGCTTTCTCACCAAAGACAAGAACCTTATTCGTCATATTCACCACTCCATTCAATTCGTGAAAAACTGGTTTTATATGAAATATCCTCACCCGTGTTATGCTACATGTGTCACGTGCACATCGTACCAACATGATTTCCATCGTACTGTTATTCAAAAGCACACATAATTCCATGTCATTGACAAGACAGAGACCACAGGGTTGTGACTCCAGTTTATTTGATGCAACCAGTAAATGTCCATCATGGTTTGAGTAGACCTGAATATTACACCGATTAATGTCTGCTACCATTATATTGTTTCCCGACACAACAATACCACTGAAGTCGGGATCAAAGTTGGCTATGGAACAATAGAAAGTAATACAAGTAAATCAAAATTAAGCATGAATAGTTACCTTAAACTACAAAACAACTTATATATATCTATTGAAACGCTAAAACCATTGTTGCTGACCAAAGATAATAGTCTCCTCTCATAAATGTAACCAACATAATCATTATAGTTATTATTGCCATTTTATTGTTTTGCTCTTCTTAAAAGTTGTACCTACTATTTTCCCTTTTTAAAAGTTGTTGTTATACACACGTACAGTCGTATGTGGCAAAAGAGCTAGATGTATCTGAATTAACGTTATTTCTTTTTTTCCAATGCATTTCTGTATTACTTCAGCCATCTTCATTTTCAAGAACGGTTTTCTGACTTCCTTTGGAGAGTATCAAGTGAGGCAATGGTAACTGGTTATTGGCTGAATTATACTATTATATAATAGCATATATATAATAAACGGCACCTCATATAATTACCCCGTCGGCAACAAAGCCCTGTTATACATAGATTTTCTCCTTATGTGCACTTGTAAATCATATTTCTTGTTGTTTTAACTGCCACTATCAGTAAATGCAATATATATATATATATATATATATATATATATATATATATATATATATATATATATATATATATATATATATATATATATTGACAAAACGTATTATTTTCCTAACGTGTGGAAGATTTTACTCTCTTGTTATCTTTCCCGGAATGCATGTGAAAGCTATACTGTGCATACAGTAGGACATTTATTTGTTGCAATGAGAATTATATATGTGGCTTCATTCAGTGGCCGAGTGGTCTAAACGCTCTCCATCACGGATCACTGCCATCACACCTCTGTCTGCGTAGGTTCGAGTCTCGGGCTCGGCCAATGTGGATATGTGAGAAAGCTTGCCGGTAGCTTCTCGTGGGTCGGTGGTTCTTTCCGGGGTTTTCTGGCATTAACACTGACCGCCATGTATAGCCTATCTTGTGCTGAAAATGGCGTTAAACCCTATGACAACAATAACAACAATCATTCATTTGTACACACTATATACTCAATTACTCAATGATCTAAAGCGAAATGCAATATTTGTCATTCTACATGGGTACACATTAAATAGAAACGTATTCAGTTCAGCCACTTGCAAAATCAAAGAACTAAAAACTGAGTTTTGAAAAGTATTTTGTAGTTTTAGTATTAATTAGTATTCCGTGTTTATTCTTAGTCATTTATAATGTGCTTTCCATTCATTTTGATAACGCTAGAACACTGCTCCAACATACCATCTGCTACATATTTTGGTTCTAATGAATAGTTCAAACTTTCAGTGCTCATAATATATTTGCTGCCATATTCCGTTAATCATGTCTGACTTAAGTAAAATTATGATAAATTCGCAGACGTTCTGCAAATTAATGATGGCATAAACATTCCCACTATTGACAAGTTTAAGGGAAGAAAAAGACGAAGACGAAGAAGACGAAGAATAACAAGAATAGGAACGAAAGAGTAGAACAAAGAATATGCTTATATTCATTTTTCGTTTTTGAGCAAATCGGTTATGAAGATTACCTAGTTCCAAATACCCAACATTGACCAGTCTGCAGATATTTTCTTCCTCTCCTCCTGCGGCCATTTCCTCAATTATTCAGGAATTACGACACCATGTAAAGTGAAGTGTCAACATAACATAATTTTTCCAAGATGATTGGGCTGCAAAATATAAAGACTAAAATTTTAGACGTGCCCATGTCGTGTACATAACTTCTAGCTAATTTATACAGTATTGTAGAGAAATCAGCTTGCTAGAAAAACAGATGCTTCAGTTTTAATTTCAATTATAAGTTTGTTCCGTAAAGAGCTTATGAAATAAATTATTATTATTATTATTATTAGTATTATTATTATTAAACAAGCTGTGGGAAAATAGTTCCATCTTGATATTTGCATATTCGTAGATCTCTAAACTAAAAAAGTAGCTCACAATACAGAAGTAGATTGTCCACTAGCGTAAAACCGTCCAGTCGAATCCTTGTATTGTGATCTCTCCCGAAGCCTCTAATCATGTCTCTAAGGTCAGATGCACATTGTTCCCCTTTCTCTGTTGTTTGATATTGTTTGCATCTACATGGCAAATGCTATAAAATATCTGAAGGCAAATCATGTATGTTTTAACACCCTGCTAGCGCCAGAGATAATGCGATAGAATCCATGGTCAACTCTCTCTCTCTTTATGATTATATGTCCCTATCTGACTGCCTGTCTGTCTGCCTGTGTGTCTGTATATATGTCTCCCTGTCTCTCTCTCCAGTTTATAAGCTACCTTGAAAGACATAACATGACTACATTTTGGATTTTATATTCGAAGCCTTCAAATCCTTGAAAATTGGCATTTTAATTTCAAAGTCCTTAAAACTTATTGAAAATCATTTTCTGCTTCTGAACTCGTTTTTAGATTTGATTTCGTCTGACGGCTTAATGTATAATGACAATATCAGTTCATTGACGATATTATTATTTATGGTCTCCCTTTTGTCAGCGTTTGTTCTTTTTGTATTCACCTTTACATTAGATATTTGTGGTACTGGCGATTTGCTTCGAGGTCAGTGAATGTCCTGGAAGAGTCACTGAATTTAATTTTAGTGGAGGTCTAAGACACCTGCCCTCCATATAATCTCTTTTGATCAGTGTTGCCACATACACATACAGACATATGCAATTTGCCAACCCATAGCACACGTCTTTAATACAAATGGTCGCTTAGTGTGAAAAGATATCGACTTCTTAGATGAAGTATGACATGCTCAAAGCTAAATGTATTAAGAAGCTTGAAAGTGCTCATGACTTTGAAGAACAAAAAAAACTTCGTTCAGTCCGAACTCAAGTCGAACCAAGTAACCAACTATTCGGATGTGATATTGTGTACTTAAATGTATATTGTTTACGTTGTCAAGATGCGAGTGTGTCATCCGAATACAAAATCATGGCAGGCGGACACAGTTGAAATCCAAGAATATAAATATAAAAGGAAGAAAAAAAATCTTAAGTATGGATTATTTATGTTATCTGACAAATGGTGTATATGGGTCTCCTAAATTCAAAATTTCACGAAACAGACAAATCTCATAATTTAAAACATTTTTACAGAGGACTAAATTTCTTATTTAATCAGAGAAGTAATTTTAGGTGATAATGCTGTTTAAAACGTTAGAGATTTTAATGGAGAGGACACGGATAACATGTTTCACGAACAAAGAGAACATAGGTAGAAGAGACGTAAGTTTAGAGAATGAAAGGCATAAAGTGTGTACGTGTTAAATGGAAAATCTATGCTGAGTTGTTTAGCAGTTTGGAACAAGTAAGAAACTAGATTCGATTAAATGAATGATGTGGCAATAACGCCTCTCACTGTCATGTTATGAAACGGTCTGCTGTATGCACAGCCGCTCTGTCGAGACAATAGAAGCACATTATATATATACATATATATATATATATATATATATATATATATATATCCCTGTATTACACAGCAGCATGCATTATCTGTGTAAAAAATTGCACTATTCTTAATGTCACACAGAAATAGAAACAATGAAGTGCACGTTATGCGACATTTGTACTGATCACATGGTGAGATGTAGGACATTGTGGGTCATTAATTAAAATATTTATACAGCTAAATGATACACAAAAGACGAATAATAGGTTGCAACAATGATGCAATACTCCAGCAAGGTATAAATTTAAATGACATTATAAACTATCCGTTTTGAATGCAACTGCATATAAACAAAGCTGGAAAAAGACACATTGCAAACGACAAGTTGACCTGCAAAATTATGAAACAATAACCAGTAATGACACTTACACACATCAAAATGTTTAAGCTTCTGCTACATTTCATTCCTAAAAGGCATGGCGACGATTTTCACAATATTCAATCAACTATGCAGTTGCCTAGGACAGTATTTTTTACCATATACAAATTTTAAACTTAAATTGACAAAGAATTACCACATAATAAATGTTTTAGAGAATAGGGAACACTAACACGGATATGTGTAACAGGAAAAGATGATAGACGAAATTGAAAAACGAAATATATGATATCTGAGATGCGAAGATTGTGTAAAGGAAACAAGAGTAGTATGGCGATAATATTAAGACAATGAACCTACTACATGAATAAATCAACACAATGCCAAAAAGGAATAATCTAAGTCTCAGTGAATTTCCACAGCAACGTTTATTCTATATACAATATATAGGTGATCACCAATGAACATATAACTTTATATATCTTATAATGAACTTCGCATATGAAGTAAAATAAGCGGCAGAGCACATTACAATTCTTCTGCAACTCATGCCAACGCAATAAGTTGATTAACTAACAAAATAATAGACCAAATGCATGAAAATCTATATAACATTGAAATTGATTTTGATTTGCACACATACTAAAATACATATTTTGAATGCCTAACACGTCAAGACTTGATAGTGACGAATCGATAAGATGCACACATTGCACCATGACATGACTATTTAGAAGAATCATCTTCAAAGAGTGATGTCAGTGTCTTCATGTGGTTGTGAGAATTTGAAATCAACATTTGATAATCGCAGATCGCAGTGCGACATGATTATTTAGAACAATCAACTTCACAGTGACAAAATCGGGTGGTGAGATTTCCAAATTACATTCAACTAACAAGACTGAAGCAGAACTTGGAATAACATGTTTTCGCATATTTCCAGATGCACATTCTGCACTTCTACATGTGAAATGCATTTGCCAGCTATCGATGCAATAAAATCAAACAGTTAGTAGCTTGATACTAACAGTTTTATATTTGTGTTAATTTTCTATTGCAAAGCCTCTATCGTCAGAACTATTCTTAATTGTAGCATAAAAGCTAGTCTTATTAATAGACTACAGTGAAGTGGTGTAACAAGTGCTCAAACAAGTGCTCAAACAAGTGCTCAAGCAAGTGGTCAAGCAAGTGGCAAAAATCATATATGTCAGAGACAGCAACCTCAGTAACCAGCAAAACGACTATGACACAATTTCGATAGACACTACATGGTATGATAATGATCATCATAGTAAAACCTTCAGTCAGGCCTGAATGATTGATTGCAATTTTACTACAGAATATGCTGCACTGAAACATTAGTAGCGATAAGTAGATAGATAGATAGATAGATAGATATATAGATAGATAGATAGATAGATAGATAGATAGATAGATATAAAGATATATAGATAAATAGATAGGTAGATATATAGATAGATAGATAGATAAGTAGATAGGTAGGTAGGTAGGTAGGTAGATAGATAGATATATAGATATGTAGATATATATATATATATATATATATATATATAGATATATAGATATATAGATACGTAAATAGATATATAGTTACATAGATAGATAGATAGATAGATAGATAGATAGATAGATAGATAGATAGGTAGATAGATAGATATAGTGATAGATAAATAGATATATAGATAGACAGACAGATAAATATATATACAGACAGACAGAAAGACAGACAGATAGATAGATAGATAGATAGATAGACAGATAGTTAGGCTGATAGATGCATGGAGAGAATTATTAATATACACCTAACATAACGGAAAGTGATATCCCTGGATTCTACAGGAGAATGCTTGATAATGGTAGGCAGAATTAATGTTAATATATATATAATGGACAGACGACACTTGTAATAGTTTGAAAGATTGTGGAGGTCTCTAATAATGAGATTAATTTATCAAGGGAATGTGAATTGTAGATTAAAAACCTGGAAGGAACACTTAAATCATTACCGCCTTGAATACACCATACAGATTTATGAAAACGGCTCAAAAGAGGTTATATAGGTTCGCAGGCCGGAATATACTGACAAAGTAATTAACTTATGAATTATCTTAAAACGGAAACGACGCATTCTTGGTTAAGCTTATGAGCAGAAAAACATAACTTTATCTGATATTTAACGCTGAATAGATCCCCTAGCACACATGAAAATAGTTACACTAGTGAAACATGTGTGCAGGTTACTAAGCTACATTGCATAAACGTGCTCCACTGTAACCGGTATCGGTGCTATGTGTTTACTTGGGATACAGGCTTTAATCCACTCGCACTATCCCCACACGAACAAAGCGAGCATATCCACATTAATATTATTATTGCTGACAGATTGGACTGGTTCAGGATCTTTATTGCATTATGCAATGACAACTGGCCCGGTTGGATAATCGGCAAAGTAAGTACTAAGGTAAGATCTTTCCAAGCATGTATATAGCGCCGAACAACTGCTCATTTACCCAACTCAATACAATGGCAACATTAACAATAGTTACCTCTTTGAAGTTGATCTACAATAATCTGAGCAACTTAATCTGAGCAACTTAACCCCGCTCATAACGATTATCCGTTATCGCTAGAAGCTTTGGCAGTGGTTGGTGGGTCATAATCGCCTCACCTTACGAGTGACGTAAACTGACATCCACTAGTGCATTGGTGGACATTGTGAATCACAAAGTGATTTAATTACGTGTAAAAACTAACTTTTGGTTGTAATTTTGTACTTGATGGAACCAATTGCAATTGCCCTCATACAAAATGTTGTGCCGGGAGACTTTTCTTTCCGTGGACTATATTCACTCGGCCTTGTCTCCCTTTATAGGGCTGCTATACGATCTCCGGCTTGTTTAGTAATAACTATTAACCATGCTCGAGTTATCCATGAGTTATCTTTGCCGGTCTTGCTAACTTTTCCAAAGAGGTTTCATATTCCAATACCAATGAAGACTATAGTATATTGTCGATAATGTTCGTCATTTTATATTCATGTTTGTTTTGTTTATATCAATACAATATACCTGCCCACCTCCCAAAAGCTGCTTGCTATTCTCAGCAGAGTTTTCCCGGTCTCTTCCCTCAGCAGTTCTACTGCCCGCCATGTATAGCGTATATTGCTTTGTAGAATGTCGTTTATGCCACAAAAAAAAACAACATATGTTTGATGAGCCACAGTTAAGTCACACATCAGATCTACGTCGGAACATTGACGTACACGGATATGTATTGATGATTGATAATCAAAGTCACGATTTATTGATGCTTCACCAGAATTTGAATGATTTTACAACCAAGTGGTGTTCCAGGCCATAATTCATTGTATCTAGGTTATGGAAGGAACTTTATATGTTTCCACCAGAATATTTACTCCATATTGTTCCTGGTAAACTCGTCAATGTAGCGGAGACATCATCATCATCATCGACTTTTGCAAATATTTGTTTGCATCCAGAGCTTTTCCCAATTGAACTAGAAGGTCCAATAAATATACACTTGTTTGCTCTGCAACAATGAAAAGCTCCGCAATCGCACACAACATGAATCCCTGATTGAATTATATAACACTTTTATAACTTAATATGCTATTCCATGGAATTAGAAAAAGGAAAATCAAAGATCTCATAAGCTCTGACTTGAACAAATCAAAGACCTTTCTGTTGTTTACTTTTCCACGAACACATAGCCCAGACCAGTCATCGGTACCACGTAATCATCAGCACTCAATTGTTGTTGATTCTAATTTTGATATGACTCACGTCGTTTGATTGTCTGTACGTGCTTGCACAGTCGGCTGATGATCAAACATGTTGTAATGTTTTAATATAGTTTAAGGAAACGCCGAAAAGAGATGGCATAACTACTGCATTAAACTTCTTTTCCACATTTCCAGGAATGGAACGTCTTTGGACGGTTTAATGGAGCACCTACCACTGATGAGGTAGATGCAAATGAAAATAATCATGTAGCACATGATGATGTGGTGCTTTAAAATAATCAAGTATACATATTTTCACGCGGTTGACACAACAATACCAAATTGGTTTATTTAATTTAACAATACGCATGATTGCCTAAGGTAATCAGAGACAACTGTAACATGTTGATGATGGTGGTATTGGCGCGTACGGTCTCTCAAACATTCATTGTAATTGGTGTGCCGCCACACAAACTATGAATAAATTTCGTTATATGTTTTCCAAGACCAGCAAGAAATGTATAGTTTTCTTACTATTGATGTTACAATTGGTCCAATAAAATATGGTGCGGGTCTTGACACGAACGTGTGACGCTTGAAAGAGTTTCATACAAACGTGTCTTACAACACAATTCAACCATTATACAATGTCGAATGAGAAAGCTCCGCCTTCAGAAATTGAAATCATATAATAGCATGAAAACCGACGTCATACAGATGCTCGTGAACACCAATATTATAGCAGGTAGTACAAGTGTCAAAATGCTTTGCAGTCGGGGTGGCTACACCCTGCACGATAAGGTCTCACTGCTCGTTTTGAACATACATTTGTACCTCAGATTAAATCAACAAGGGAAATTGTGGAACATTCTAAGGATATTAAATAAGCAGCATAAACATAATCACTGGAACAGGTGTCAGCTCTAGCAGGTGCAGAAAAAAGAACGGACCCTAGAGTTAAACGCACCATGGCTATTTAAAAAACACATTCACATTAAGCCTTACGAAGAACACCAACGATGCAATTTGGCGTTGTGCAGGTGCCGCTACTAGTAAAACGTTATCAGAAATATTAAAATTTGGATACTTACGGTATTCCCATCACCTTCGCGTCTGTTATTGTTTATGCGATCTGGAACCGCTTTATCGGTGTCGTGTCATATCATATTTGCGCACCCACTAAGTAATATTACGGGTTATGTTATATGGCAAATAAGTACCCGACATGGTCTTACGGCGTTTCAACTTACAAATGAAGATGTTGACTAAACGCAGACTAAGATGATATTTGACAATTCAGAAATGACTGAAGTTTATCTGTGGTCAAATGGTCATCAGGCCCTAAGTTTACATACCTATTCATACGCCACATTGCACGTGCATATCATAATATATGGTCTCAAAGGACTGGCATCATAACGATGATACTGGTTTGCAAACATTTTCCACCATGATTGCATTACTTCGTTGCAGACTTATTTCTTTTTATTGGAACATCTAGAGCTGATGATGTAATCCGATGTCGATGTGTATTTTCATGCACGTGGTGATAATGGGTGCAAATGTATTGTGGAAATTATATCCTTTCTCGTTGGGAGCTTGTGCTGAATGAGGGGTCTTCAAAGCGCCTTTGGAATATTGATATAGTACTTGATATAGAAATATTGAACCTGTTACGAATTTAATTGATAATCTATCATCGCTAGAAGAATGCCTGAACTAGCAAATATCAGCTCGTGAAAATAAAATAAAAAACACAAACAATTATTGCTGGGTCCATAAAATAATTCTCAAACAAAATTACCGGATAATGTTACCGTGTCGATGACTCGGGAACAACTCGATAAGTTTAATGCAGCGAAATGTAATAACACCTCAGTGATATTAGAATTTTTTTTCTGATGTGATATGCTTGTAAAATGATGAAATTGATTTCGACCCATTTCACAGAGAGAGAGCATCAAATCTAATCAGTCCTCAAAAATGAATTCCATTTTGAAGCATTTCAACACGTGTTTAACATTTGTGTTTAAGATTAGACTTATTACATATAGGTAATGGATTCAGACTGCAGTGACGAGGTTGCTGAGTTTCTCGGAAACGTGTTAGATTAATCGACAGAGGATGATAATGTTGATGGTGATTTCATCAAACATACTGTATATTTTCGTGGAAACGGTTGTACCAGACCTTTGTATACATTAAAATATATTATTGTTAAACACAAAATTGAACTTGATAGTTGGGACAACCCTGACATGTCAATATCATTAACGTGATATTTTAGCATTAGCACGTGAAAACGTCAAATCTTTGACGGCACCATCAGGTGTGGCAATACTCAGAGATTGTTGCTACAGCGAAAAGTGAATTTGGCTGCTGCATCCACCGCTGTTACGTTCAACAACAAATATTTTACAAAACATTGGCTGATTCTGAAGAAAACGATCTCGAATGTTATTCAGCAAGTAGGCACTTATTTGGGGTAATGCCTTTTAGATGACGGGAAATATCATGTAGTCCTGTAATCATTATGTTCGTAAATGAACATGGCGTTATACCACTCTTCAACCGAAAGCACATTTTTAAATACCTCCAAGGAGATAATTGCTATGATTGTATGACAGTTCTGCATGTAAAACGGTCTAATTGATTAGAAATGCGTTGACGTGTTACACCTGATCAAGGTCAATCTGTCAAGCAATTATATTACGCAATTGCATTATTAATCACACTAACTCGATTACATTACTAATTACATGAAGTCAATGTTACAGACGTGAAAATAATATTGCGAAGTACTCTAATACGTTTGTCACTGCGGCTTTTTTCTATATTTTATGACATGTATAATTATTTTTTCTGCTGCTTTAGATTGAAATTCTTGCTTACCAATGTTTGCTGCAAGAATTCAAACGGGTAGTTGGTGCTGTTCCGGCACATACTTTCTCATAACATCATATTGGCGCCCCTCCTCTCACAAAATGTGACTATACTATATATGTTTATAAATATTAGCTAACTTGTACATTCAGTCTCGTAAATTAAATTCGTCAACGGCAGTTATATACATTCAAGAATATCTGTTGCATTTCAATAAATTGCTATAAATGTATAGTTTTGGTACCACCAGGCTTCGTGATAAAACTACTTATATTTAGCAGAATCTTTCTCATGGCAATGGTCGCCGCGTTTATTGTAGGCAGCAAATACAATAGAGCAGCCCATTTAGTCAAGTACTGAAGAGTTTGTTAACTGTCTTGTTTTATTCAGCAGACTTAGATCCTCTCACGGATTGGTCAAATTCGCTAAATGTGTTGTATTTATCTTGGCTAGAATAGAGCTTATAAATAATTACTTTGCCATGTCTAGGCTAATTATTTAGCAACTTGTTGAGCAGCAAGTATGTTTTTGCCTTCAGAAGTTGGTGTTACTATCATGCAACAGCAATCAGGACACAATAGATTGTGCTAAGATTTAAACGTTTATATGGAGAACTTTAACTTATAAAATTTTGTAATTTCTTTAAAAGATATTCTTCCCGAAGTAAGGGCCATGTCATCTTCCTACCTCTTTTCCCCAGACAAAGTCTCGTTGTTGTTAAAACGACCCGTCACTGCAAATAATTTTCCCAGTACAAAGCAACATGTATCGCATTAAAACATTTACCTAACTAAAGCCAGCTTTAAGTCTGATCAGTGTACCTTGCAGATAAACATAGGATATTATCCGGGAAGATCCGATTGTGGGATTCGAAAAAGCCCTCTTCAATCGTAAGTCAGACACTCTGTATATAGACATGAAGAGATGGTTGGGGTAACATGTATACCTTAGCTATATTTAAAGAGACAATTAAATGTAAGTTGCTGTGATAACGCATATATCAACATACACATTTTCTTTGATTTGAACAAATATTTTTTAAATAAATCTTCTTCCAGGAATGGAACAGAAGTGTGCATTAAAAACAACGCGAAAATACCCAATAATGTTTACCGATGTCTGTATCTACTGTTTTACAAAGATATAATGTGCATCTAATTAAATAAATAATTTTGTAATAACAAACACTCTTTGTATGCAGGATTTATACAGTTGCTAAATAACGTAATCCAGGACGTGTGTGTAATAATAAACATATATAAACTATGACAACAAAACTGAGATATTGACCCAGGATCATGAGGTAAGGTATTTAATTACAAATATAAATACAATCACACCTTTTAAATTAAATGATTTGCTTATGCAATTGTTTAAATTTTACAAAGACATGGTTTAGACGTTAAGTACCTGGTCAGAAGTATCTAGAACTATTAAAACAACATACTGAATTTAAACAAGTCAGCAAGACAAACAATAACACAATTATCTCCTATTTAAGACCGTTCGGATGGTTTAGATGAGTAGTCAATGACATAAAACTAATGGCTTGTAGCAATGATTGTTCATTACAAAATCTATTATAATATTTAGACGAAGAAGTTCTCGTGATTCGTAGAGAGACATAGCGAATAAATACATATTATTACTCTGGAGCAATGTTGGCAGGATTAAGCATAATTGCAATTTTAAAACTACAGTGTATCTGTTTCTTATTGAAATGCATACAATCTTTTTAAATCCAGAAATAATGGTCTCTGGAAGCTTTCTATGACTGAGGTACATTAGTGCTAATGAGAGACGTACATACATGGATGGATACAACAGTAATAGAATAAGATGCCTAGATATAAACTGGTACATTGGTTGTTACATCGAACAAGTTTATAAAGGGCAAATAATCAAGCCAATATGCTGTGTCACATCAACTAAGGTAGACAATCAACGTATTATTCTACGTCACATCGACTCTGTTGACACAGATCGATAATCAAGGTAATATGCTGTGTCACATCGGCTCAGTTTACACATGTAGATAATCAAGGTTAAACATTTGTCACATCGACTCAGTTCTCACAGGTTGATAATCAAGGTACTACGCGGCATTTGAAGCTCGGCTATTATTAATACATGACATTAAACTAAGCTAACAAATGTCAGCCGATTGTTTGTGACGCTTCTTGAATACAAAATATGATTAAAAGGGAAATTGGCATTTTCTGTAAGCGAGGATTACTCTGCTCTTTTGTTGTTGATGATAATAGATAATGATTTCCAACTAGACTACAAAATTAATATTACATGCACAGATATCATGGCATAACAGGCACACATTTCCAGGTAGATGTGGACGCATACATATGCAACATAATTAACTCAGGCGTAAAGGATGATTCTCCTCTTAAACCGATTTACCTTGGCACACAATGGCATCAATGAACTCCAAGAAAAACCAATTTGACTCTTTCTAGAAATAATATTAAGTGTGAAATTTAAGATGTAAGATGAAATTTTAGTTATACAGTTAAGGATACATGAATTTAACCTTTTTAACGACATACAATTACATTAGCACTCTAATAACGGGTCTCATAATAAAAACACGGAAGAGTTGACATTTATAACGAACGCATAAATTAGACAAAATTGCAAATATGACGGTCAGCAATGTTCCTGCATACAATCCAAACCATATTCAGTTTCAAGATTCAACATTTGTATAATTTTAATAATAACACAAAGTCAAAATATATAACACAAACTTAGAAAACAGGGAATATTAGTGTTCCATTCTAAATCATACATCAATGCCTGTAACTTCATGGATTCATGATAGTTGCACTAAAATCGACCTATAAATAACTCTGCAGCATACAGCTGGCAGATCCGAAATTATATGTGCCACAATGACTAACAGCAATGACGCATTATGTTACGGTACGTATGCATACATATCGTACTGTTGGACGCTTATTATAAGTCAGAAACATTTTATGCAAGAGACTCAAGAATAAACCCAAAACAAACTCAGATGCTGGTGGGACTCAACAAGCTAAAACAGGAACCCATGTTAGAGGATCAAGAACGTTCTATTAGTTTAACTTCATTTTAATCAAAGTTATAATAAATCTTCGGCTTGAGTGCTTGAGCTTCCTAAAAACCTTTCAGGAATGGGCTGATGTAATACTTTCAATCTTCTGTTAGCATGGTTGTATCCAAGAATAATTTCTGATGTTTTCGTTTTCAAGGGATACAAAACCAAATTGCATTTTGTATTTCATTGTCGTGATATTCACTTACAAATTATTTAACAATTTTCTATATATTGATCCACATTTGCAATTTGGTGAATATACAAATTAAATAATTCCTGTCAGAACTATATCTGTAAATGTTGTATCAATTACTGTTGAGCCACATAGCCTGTACCATTTCCGACAGAGTAATATTGAAGAGTTTTCATCTATTCCTCAATAGAAAGTTCTAGAAATTTAATTTATATTATAATAAATGATTGTGAATCTTATTTTGGAAACCTAAATATATAAAAAAACAATTAAACTAAAGCTATCTATATTGTTATCTTCAGCAATCCTTCATGCCCTCTCAAGTTTGAGATGACACTGCTTCGTGACCAAGGAAACTAGGTCTAGGAGATCAATAAGTATATGTACTCACGATACCCGCTTTAATACCAGGCATGTATAGAAATGTTTTGGACAAAAGTGATGAAATATATCTGTGAGACTCAACCCAGTCGTACATTATTCAAAAGATTAGACCTTGAGGTAAACAGTGCGTGTGCGTGCTGTATGGAAATTACGGGAGATATAACAACAGGAACAGAAGAAACAGCAATATTCTAGTTGATAAACCGAACTTAGAAGCCGTGTTAAAAATATATCATAATTAATCTTATCAGCCAACACTATTAAACAATATTCGAAACTCCCAGTTTACGATTTTAAGTAATATCAACTGCAAGGATAAAGAATCCATGTACAGTTCTACACAAGGAAATACGTCTAAAAGGATAGGGACTCAATGTACAGTTCTACACAAGGAAATACGTCTAAAAGGATAGGGACTCAATGTACAGTTCTACACAAGGAAATACGTCTAAAAGGATAGGGACTCAATGTACAGTTCTACACAAGGAAATACGTCTAAAAGGATAGGGACTCTATGTACAGTTCTACACAAGGAAATACGTCTAAAAGGATAGGGACTCAATGTACAGTTCTACACAAGGAAATACGTCTAAAAGGATAATGACTCAATGTCCAGTTCTACAAAGGATGTACGTCTGCAGGGATATGGACACCATGTACAGTTCTATACAAGGAAGTGTGTCTGCAAGAACACCATGGACATTTCTACACAAGGAAATACACCTGCAAGGATAGGGACAAAGTGTACACTTCTACACAAGGAAGTAAGTCTGCATGGTTAGGGACCCACTATGGTTGAGTGATCTAAGGCGCTTACCTTTACAAATCACTCTCATCTGACATCTGTGTGCGTGAACTCGAATCTTAGCATGGCCAGCATGAATCTATGAGAAAGATGAGAAAGCTTGTCTGTAGCTTCGAATGGCTGGACGGTTCTTCCCTGGGTTTTCTTCCTCCACCAAAAGTAAACCCACACTGAAACAATCAACAAAGGTATATGGTAATATTTGTCGTTGTGGATAAAATGAGAGGCAAAATATATTCATAGAGGTAATCACGGATCATTTGGCTTAAATCTCCGCGTTTCTCACTCCTTTCCATCAAACTTGTGGTAGTTGGACTCAGAGAAAGAGATTTCATGCAAGAACAAAAACTACAATAAAAGAAACAAACAACACAATAATTAATAAAAAAAATCGGATATAAATGATCGTTGGATTGCCCTGGTCTGGTTTTGGTTTGAGATCATCCATATATCTGTAGCTATCTGACGCCTGTTCTGCAAAATATAAATGAATTTGGACTTTTAGCTAACAACATATACATCATATGAAATAGATGTAGTCTGATAATGGCTTAATGTTTGCTATTAAATCAGAATGACTAAATAGTTTTAAAATCCCGACGTAAGTTTAGTCATTTTTATTTACATATTTTCCCTTCACAAGATATATTTCTATTGACGTAGTCCTGGGTGTGTATACATTAAGAAATCCGATAAGAGTGTCGTTGCACTTTCTTATACAATGGAAGAAACTCTGATTTGAAAATGATTAATGAACATTTAAAATGAATGCGGTTATTTCGTTTCAGGTAGAGCAAAGATAAAAAACATTGATGCCCCGTTAATGGCAAAGGAGTAAAAAGTTTTGGTAGAAACAGTGAACTTGATCTCTAGGTAAGTATGGGTGATTTGCTTCCTAAATTGAAAACCAAATCACTATGAGTTTCAGCCATGCAGTCTGTTAGGCCCATATAAATCCGTCAACTTTCCTGGAACTGAAGTAACGTTGAACATAAAATAATAATCATTGTCTCGATTTATTCATGCAAATCGCTGATTTCATTTCCAAACGAGTAGCTCATCCACGGCCAGTGCAATTGCATTTGTGATTAAAAGACTCATAACATTCACAATCCGGAGTTGTTGTACATTTGGAAATGTTTACCTGCTGTCTAGTTCAGTTCAGTTTCGAGACTCATCGATTAGATCTGATCAATACACATAGCAGGCGAGACTCGACGAAGAGTTCTGATTAACAGGTGTATCGACAAAGAGACCTTATTAACCGATGTAGGAGGTCAGACTCGACAAAGAGATCCGATTAATTGATATAAGAGTTGAAACTTGACGAAGTGATCGGATCAGCCGATGCAGCAGTTTGACCTCACGACTACATTCTTTAGAAAATATATTTTGTTAATTTGCTATTTTGGTTGCATAAAATGTTTATATTAATATTTACTATATCGAAATTAGCATGCTCTGATTTCATCTGAGTATCATCAACCTTGTGATTGCTTTGGAAATATGTTCAACTATGGATTATTACTTTTAATGGCTACTTTATGCAAAAACACCAATATATCGCATAATGTGTATCAAACATAAGAGTTTAGACATAAAGAATTATATTCTAGAAATAGAACCATCACAAATATCTGCAGTTGTTTACTTATTTTCACGTTCCAATATTACTTGCAAAATTATGAGCTTTTTCACCCCATCCCCACAATCCATCCTTCCCCGTGTGGCTGCATGAAGGAGCTAAAACCGTGATCATTAACTCATCCTCATAAAACATCCAATATGTATTTGTTACGATACGACTCGCATGTATGTCCAATATAATTACTCTCGATTAAAATAGGCACAGTTCACAAATAAGGAAAGCTAAAAGCGACGCACGGGTGGACATACATACGAGTCGTATCGTAACACATACATAAATATTATCATTGGAGACAAAGGAAAGAATCAATTGCTGCATTTAGTGTCTTATTAGAAAATCAAAGGGTTTCGGGCAATTAGCATAAATATTCTTTTTATATACATGTAATATTCATTTCTCCAGGTCATTACATGCAAATGCGTACTCTTGTGGAGGCCAGTATATCAGAAAAGTATTTGGAGAACTGTATATAATGTCAAAATTTAAATCTACTTTGTCTAAATTACTTTAATCCTTCCAAGTACAGTGCTTAAAATGGAATGGATATTATGACAATTTGCGTACTTTTGCGTCAAGAAGAAGCACGACTAAATTGAAAAGATCTGCATGCAAGAAACATTTTTTTGGCAAATAAACAGTCTTATGGTATTTAATACTGCTTAAAGCCCTACAATATTATGTTAAGTTCATAATGCTATTCAGAGTTTGTTTTTTTACACTTGAGCTTCAAAAGATAAACAAGCTCAATAATGTTATTCAAAAGTGATATTTTACAGTTAAGCTTACAGTAACCAACAAGTCAAGTTATATAATGATATTCAAAAATTCATTTTTATAGATGGGCGTCAAGATACCAACAAACAAGATTTAGTTAAAATTTAAAAACATCTTATTCATTCGGAAAATAACGTCCAGTAGCACCGTTTACTGACTGCTGGGATTAAATGGAATTCATTGGCGTAGAACTGTACCCCAACGCATGCTAGGCTATTTAGAGACACACAAATACGGATGACATATCCATCGCGCTAACACTTGAGCCGTCACGGATTCCCCTAATAACCGCGATATTTTTGTTCTTCAAACGAAGGATGCCCTTTTGATACTCAATCCAGGTAACAGAACATAATATTCCCTGGTTCTACATAGCAATGCAATGTCGTTTTCATTTCATTCCTCAGATAAAATCAATTAAAAAAATATACACAACAGTGTACATAGATTACATGACTGGTGACTATACCTAAAGTATGTTCGTAAATATATACAGAGAACTGATACTTACAAAAGTTATATAAATTCCTTCAAAGTAACCTTTTCGATGTCATTGGAGTGCTGATTTCGTTGAAAGTTACTTGTCTCGTTTCAACAGACAAGGCCTGGTTGTTATAAACAAAACAACTTATTACTACAAAAATGTGTTCCAATGCACAGCAACGAACTACGTCATAACCCAGATGTTAGTCTTATCAGTGGAGGACGATTAGTGCAAACTTAAAATTTTATCCTGGGAGAGTTATGTCTCATTCAAGGGGATTAGTCCACATATAATCGGTTTTATATATTGTAACAACCCGTGTGATATATATCGAAAAGACCAGAGTTCAAGATTAAAAATGCTTTTTATAAATAATAAATGTGAGATGGAACATGCTTCTCAATATGGCATAGTGACTTTACACAAACACAGTGTTCGTCACACTTCTATCGGCTTTTGATAATATAGATAAGACTTAGTTGTCTAAATGTCAAAAGACAATTTTATAATACACCATATTATGGTGAAATTAATTATATTATTAAACTCCTGTGTATATTAACAGCTAAATATTGGATTGACTGTGATATATTCTGACAAGGTAGAGTGATCTCAGTAAAAAAAAAAATAGGTACTAGTGTACTTGAGCAATGTGGTGGGAGATAGCAGCGGCTTTATAAGGAATTATATAATAATTATACAGCATTTAAATTCACTGACAATCGTGTATTAAATCTATTTAAAACTCCTCATAACAATTAACAATTTGATTCAGTTTTAGGATTTTAAAGTGCCAAAGTTAATATCGGTTGTTTAAAAATATATGTGATGGTTTGACGAACTTCTTTTCTACTTAGATGTTCATACTTTGCCGCTCTGACAGCTATCTGCCAGTGCACTGTCTGCACTCGTATTTATAGAGTACTACTCACGTCAGATGATCTTAGTTAGCCAATCAATGTTTGTCCTTCTCAGGGTTAGCATTGGCGGTAACCGCGTTAACTGTTCAAACTGCTTGGCAAAATCCCTCCGCACACACAATTTAGACAGAAGTTGTCCTCTCAATGTCCGTCGTGTGCGTTTTTACTTTTAATCTTATTTATATATTCATGCCTATGATTAAATAAAACTGAACGAAACGGACAAGTGAATTTCGATGCGAGTACAACGTACTGATGATGCAATGAGTCGTCATACAGTTTGAAATAGTCCCTATCAAATGCATGCTAGTGCGCACATTAAAGTAAAATAACAAATTCTACAAAATCAATAACTTACAATAATGAACAGTAACATTATTTCTAACTTATTGTTCAACAAAAGTCTGACAATATAAATGTGATTATTTGGCTGGGCACATTGATTCCAACACTATCCTGCATTTCCCCTGTTTCGGCAATAAAACTCCACCGGATGGTTGAAATCTCTAATTTATGGTCAAGCATCATATTTCTGGCTTTGATATTCCAAAATCAAGGAAGGTAAGATAATTCATTTCATAAACCATTTATGTGAAATTCCAGCACTACACACGCATGGTCCACCATGAAAATGAATATGGCACAATAACTGCTATTATGCGAACTTCAACTTAATGTTGATATCCCAGGGCATGTAAAACTGTTGATGTCTTTAAATGAATTTCTTGACGACTTCATTAATACTCATGACAATAGCGTGACAGTACGAGGACCAGAGCAAGGTTTTATACCCACATTTAGTAGAAAACATAGAGTACACATTTATAAGAGATGCAGATGGCTATCTAAACAATGGTCGGTGGGTGGCATGCGTTGGGGAACGGAAGAAGCATTCACACGTGGTAAATGTTTCCAGTGACATATACAAACATCATCTCATATCTCAACGTTTAATCATCAAATAATCTTCAAACATTAATTGGACAATGTTCATGCAAAACTGCATTCACAATACTATTAAGGTATTACAAAGTAGTGAACTGGCTCATGTTTTTCCGACTTTGTTTCATGTTGTTCTTTTTCATACATTATTATTAGTAGTATTACTATTGGAGAAGGAATGTAGTTTTTAATAGCGCCTAATATTATGATGTGCTGAGTTAGGCATTACACCCTCCCCACCTTAACTGGTGAAACTCCGGGTCACATACTATATTTACTGTTGATGTCTGTGGGCTAATTCTCGAGTCGATGGCTGACTCCGGCCTTCAGGGTTAATTTAATTAAGAAGTCAGTAGTTATATCTTTCCTTTCAGCTGCTGCTTTATACATTTCCAACATTTCCCCTATTTTTCAGTCTTCTATAGATAAATTCCCAATAGCAATGGATTTTAAAGTCTCATAATTATAATAACTTGCCTTCCTGTAAATCAGTTGTTCCTCTGTCATTATTGGGACCGCCGTACCAGGGACGGCCAACATATTAAATTTGTCCAGTAAGACGCATCTATATAGAGAAGTTTGTAATGGCTTGTAAATGGAATTCTCCAAAGCATAGAGGCGTACACCAACTGGAGTAACTTCTGATCTGGATTCATTCTCCTCCAATCCTTGGGTGGCTAAGGCGACGTAATTGATCCAGTTGGTATCTGGATGACTGTATCCTCGTGCCGCTCCCGTCTGGCTGGTGGTAATAAGGGCATACAACCCCATTCCTGTAGGTTGGCTGCCACTGTTTTGTATGCCGATACTGGCGGAGATGATGCCGTATAGGGTTTGCCTAGCCTGACTGGTTTATCCCTCTTGATAAACATATCTAAGTTGTTGTCACGCAGAGGTGTACAGCTTCTTGGTTCAGGTGACTGGTGAGCTGGTGTTGCTGAAATCGCAGGTACGGCCGCAACTAACAGGACCTGACTTTTTTGCGGCTGGTTGATTAGCGGACGAAGAATCTTCAATTGGTTTTGTGGCCTGTGCCTTCTTTGCTGACTTTGCACATATTTCAGATGATTCTCGTCTCTTACAACCTAGTCCGAAGGTTGGTGGCATGAATCTTGATATGGTTACTTAAACTCCCCTTGGAGACCCCAACAACACTGATGAGTTCATGCGTTATATCTTCTGACATTTCTTGAATTCCGCCTACCTCTGGGAATAAATGACAACTGCCCGAAGTGACCGCCTTCATTTTTCCCACCAGGCTACATGCATCCCTTTTTCCTGGCATCGGATGACAACCTTATACCAAACTTGAATGATTTTGTCAAAGACCTCCACCACTGCATTTGAAGCATCTCTCTTGACATGATGAATAGTATGTTCCCTTTTAATTTTGGGCCTCGATGGTGAGTAGGGAGGCGCCATCATGCCATCGATATCATCTTGATAATCTGTTACAAACGCATTCTCAACTGAACTATGTCCTGATACAATATATGCATTATGTTTGTGTTCCTTACGAATAGTTAAGGAAGAGGTTCCAAGGGGTCGCCTAGCTCCAGTGCTGTAGAGAACTTCCCATCGTCTCTGCCACTCAGTCCTGAAGAGGGAGGTATTTTAGCACGTTCCCACCCAAATTAATAGCCTTACTCTAGCTTGAACAGCTACACTGCTTTCCATGGGGGAAGCACCAACAATCTGGTTGTAGTCGCTCGGGTGAAGTCCGATGATACATCATCTGCAACTTTAGTATGTAACTACATGTAACTGCATGACATGCTGCTTCAAGTCCACCATCCTGCGAAGCACCTTTTTCATCATCTGTGAACCAGACGCAGACAACGAGTAGGCTTGAATGGGGAAGTGGGGCAGCAGCGAGATGAGTCTTCAATTCCCACCTCCGTTCGAATTCCGCTGGACACAACCAACATTTTGCAACTGCTTTAGAGAACATTCTGAAATTTTCAAACCATTTTATTAACTGACAAGGTCCAGCAACATGCTAGCAATAACAGTTCAATGCTCTGCATTCTCAGATCTCTATCATCATATGGAGAAAGAAGACCGCAATATATGTAAGATAACAAGAAACACATGTTTGTTTTTCTCTGGTAACAGAACTTGTGTCTATCTGCCGCGAAACATTATTGCTATTAAAACGCTGTTGCTTCCCCCCACACACAAACACACAGTTTCTAATTTGAATAGCAGAACGCTTAACACTGTACGTTTTCCATGCGAAAAGTTATCATGTTCTTTTCTGCATCAGCTCGGTTGTATTGCGGCCCAGCGTATTCCATCGGTAGGACCTCATTACAACATTAACTCACGTAATTTGACACTTCACCACGCAGGTTCCTGTTGTTGTACTTATTTACAACCAGGGAGGACAGGGATCCAATGATTTGGAGCACAGGTTGGCCAAACCTAGCCCAAACCGAACAATCATTGGTAGCTACCTTCCAGCATTGACTCATCAGAGTCAAACTATTTAAATATCCCCCTGCCAGCACGAAGCCGTCCACTATCATGTAATCGTCTCCTACCCTGGTAATTTCTTTAGCAGCCTTCTCAATATGCCACTCTCGTCTCTTCATAACCGTCGAGAAAACTGAAATAATTTTATCACGCACACGGTTCATGTTACTCAATTTGTGATATGTCTACTTCTGTGGGTAGAACAAAACCGGTATCTTCTTTCTTCTATAATGCAACGTAATAAGATTTTGCTGTTTCTTCGATTTGTTAACTAAATAAGTTAGGTCATCAAGCGTCTTTGAGATCAGATAAGGTCCTTTCCATTTTGTAATGAACTTATGATAGATTCCTACTTTTCTTATTGGATTGTGCAGCCAAACTGCCTGTACAACTTCAAATAATCTCTTATTTGCCTTTAGATCATAGTATTTCTTCTGATATTGGGTACTGACTTTAAGATGGGTACGGGCGATGTTGTGTGATTCCTTCAACCTCGACTGAAGATTTTTTACATAATCTGCACTTCCAATTTCAGTTGTGTCCAGGTTGTTGAACTCCGTCGGAGTGTCTATTACTGCCTTCTTAGGTAATGTAATTTTTCTTCCCCATGTCATCAATTTGGTGTACATCCAGTGCTGGCATTAACGGATGACATATAGGCTATCATTAATTGTTGGAGATACTCATCCCAACTGTGTAGTTTCTTTTCACAATACATTGTAAGCATAGATGTGAAGGTCCGATTGAATCTTTCAACAGTTCCATTTGCTTGAAGATGCATGTTGGTTGTCCTCGTCCTCATGATGTGAAGAAGAACACACATTTCTTGAAAAATCTTTGACTGGAAGTTAGTACCCTGGTCAGAGTGTACTTGAAGTGGGGTGCCAAATCTACTAACAAAGAAGTCAACAGAGGCTTTTGCAATAGGTTGAGCTTCCTGATCAAGCAATGGATAAGCTTCTGTCTATTTTGTAAACAGGTCACACATGACAAGGATATATCGGTATCATTTTTAATCTTAGGTAATGGACCCAAAAGATCCATTGCTACTCGCTCCATTGGCTCGCCATCCAAATATTGGCCTAGTGGTGCTCTGTGCGATATCTTCGGTATTTTCCTTGTTACACAGCTATCACAGGTTGTGCAGTAGCTTTCTATCTCCCTTCTCATATTTGGCCAGTAAAAGCTATGTGTAATTTTCTCAAGTGTCTTATCTGCACCCAGATGGCCAGCCGATTGAACGTCGTGAAACTACTTGATTACATCTGCCCTCATTTTTGTCTGGACAACCAGCTGGTAATGGGTGGTCTTGCCATCTTCACTTATCCATTTTCGGTACAACATGCCTTCCTTCAGGTCTAACCTGTCCCAAATGCGCCATAACGTCTTCAGCTCTGCTGGACTGTCTGAGATATTTAACCACTTAGGTCTGCCAGAATCTTATTCAGCTGGTACCATGATAGGGGCAATATTGGTATCCTGCAACTGGTCTTGACGTATTTCTTCGCTGGACCATGCCACCATAACACATTGAGTAGGCTTTGGACCAGGTTCCTTATGTGCCTTTCAAGCTCGAGTTATGACCCTCAGGAAGTCTAAATCGTTCTCTTGTACAGGGAAAGAATTCACATCCACACTTTTGTTCTGATTTTGTTCGGAGATACCTGAGCAATGTCGGAGGGAGCAACGGATATCTGAGTGTTGGTGACTCAGTTTTGTAATTTGAGAGTTCAAAAACATCATCACAGATTTCGTCAGATTCTTGTTGCCGCCGGCAAACAGCGTAAGTATTTCGGGACAATACATCAGCATTAGAGTGTTTCTTACCAGCTCTATGAGTGACGTGAATATTGTAAGTGCCCAGTTATTGCAGCCATCTTGCAACATGCCCTGTTGGACATTTCAGATTTTGTATCCAACTGACTGCAGAATTATTAGTGCGTATGATGACCTCTTGCCCACAGAGATAATGATGACACTTCCTAAGTGCAGAGAGTACAGCAAGCAACTCCTTTCTTATCACACAGTATGAAACTTCATGCTTATTCAAGACTTTGCTCCTGTAAGCAATCGCCCTCTCATGTCCATCTTGCTCTTGGGGAAAGTACAGCTCCAACTGCATATTTACTAGCATCAGTGTCTAAAATAAAGCGAAGCCCAGGTTGTAGAAAAGCAATGATTGGAGTAGTGGTTAGGGTTAGTTTCAAAGCATCAAATGATGCCTGGCACTCCTCCTTCCAAGCAAACTTGACACTTTTTCACACAACTTATTAAAAGCTCTAGCAGTATCAGCAAAGTTCTTCACAAACCGTCTGTAATTAGATCATAAACCTAAGAAGCTGCGAACTTGCTTAGGAGTCTTTGGTTGCGGACACTCTTGAACAAACGAAAATTTATCTGGGTCAGTATGCACGCCATCTTCCGAAACGATATGGCCTAAATAAATTGCACTGCGTTTGTTCCCACTGTGCTAAAGATTTGTGCTAGAAACGAAATTGGCAGTGAATATTATTTCATGAGTGATCATTTCCATTTGCATACAATGATTGCGTATTTTGTCAAATGCGCATGTTTCATACAATTAGTAGTGTCACATTTTTTAATTTTATTTTCTATTGTGCAATTCATACTGATATATATATATATATATATATATATATATATATATATATATATATATATATATATATATATATATATATATCTGATATTTAAAAACTTCTTTTAATTGTTTTTTCAATGAAAAAATTATGAAGCAAATAGATATCATTTCCGTTGCTGATTTTATTTCCATTGCCTTTGTTTTCCATTTTTTCATTGGGTATTTTAGGCAGAATGCTCTATAATCCATTGATCATGTTCTAGAATAACTAGATCATTCATCAAAGTTATTTTACAAATGATGAACTGTATACTGTTTTAATTGTGGGAACTTCTCATTCTTTAGCTATGTTAAGCTACTGGCCTTTGAAGTGTTCCCCCCCCCCCCGCCACAGCCATCCAAATATTTGAAAGGCTTTTATGTATTTCTGTGTCCCCCGTAGTGTATGTGTCTGTTTTTATGTGAAACAAAAAATCAAAAAGAATTTTTGGAAGAAAAATGTATTATTTTGGTTCAGGGGATGCTCTTTGATATTTTCATTTTGTTATTTTATGGTGGGTCATAATCACAATGTCACTGTAGCTGGTCACTTTGTTTTCCTTCCCAATATGTTTTTTTATGATATATACTTCCCTCCTCAGAGACTGTCTTGCACTTGGTTTCTATATCATGGTCCATACATTTTAATGATCTTGGCCAAGGATCAGTCTAATGTCCTGTGTGTTTTATATGTATATGATATACTGTTTTAAACATTATATATTGTGTTTGTGTTAGGACTGGCCAATTTATATATTTTAATTTTTTATTTTACTTTTTATTTATTCACTTTTTATTTACATACAAGAAAAGAATTAAAATTTAAGGTATAATAGATGTGTAAAATGATGGGTTGTGATGGTTATCCAGTCTCGGTCAAGGAATTATTTTTTAATAGTGACAAGACTGGAGCTTTTGTATATAGTATAATTAATATCTATATATATATATATATATATATATATATATATATATATATATATATATATATATATATATATATATATATGCATATATGTATATATGTATATATATAGACACACACACACACACACGCACAGAGATCTTTTCTTTATTCCCCAGTCTTTCCCCCATAGTAATTGTATAATGTGATGGGGGTTAGAAATCACTCAGCACTGTATAATTGTTAACATAACATAACTACATACTAAACACTTAGCCAAGATAGATACATTAGCAATAACATAACTGCATATCAAACACTTAGCAAAGGCAGATTCATTAGTGACGATAGCAGTTATCTTCTTATCCAGTGGCTTAGTCACCTACTGGATGTAGTATATAATACTAGAGGGAGATAACTAGGATACTGAAAGACTCTGTAGTTCCATGTCTGTGTGTACTTATGGCATGCTTCATTGTCCGTGTGTGCTTATGACAGGGTTCAGTGTGTGTGCTAATGACATGGTTCAGTGTCTGTGTGCGCTTGTGGCATGGTTGTGTGTGTGTGCTTATGACATGGTTCAATGGCTGTGTGTGCTAATGACATGGTTCAATGTGTGTGCTTATGGAATGGTTCAGTATCTATGTGTGCTTGTGGCATGGTTGTGTGTGTGTGCTTGTGGCATGGTTCAGTGTCTGCTTATGGCATGGTTCAGTGTCTATATGTGCTTGTGGCATGGTTCAATTTCTGTGCTTATGGCAGGGTTCAGTGCTGTGTGTGCTTGTAACATAGTTCAGTGTATGTGTCTGCTTTTGGCATGGTTCAGTGTCTGTGCTTGTGGCATGGTTCAGTGTCTGTTTGTGCTTGTGGCCTGGTTCAGTGACTGTGCTTTTGGCATGGTTCTTTTGTCTGTGCTTGTGGCATAGTTCAGTGTTTGTGCTTATGGCATGGTTCAATATATGTGTGCTTATCACATGGTTCACTGTTAGTTTGTGCTTATGGCATGGTTCAGTGTATGTGTGTGCATATGTCATGGTTCAACTGTCACTGCATGCTTATGACATGGTTCTGTGTGTGCTTATGGCATGGTTCAACTGTCTGTGCTTATGGCATGGTTCACTGTCTGTGTGCTTGTGACATGGTTCACCGTATGTGTGTGCTTGTGGCATTGCTTCCATATCTGTGTGACTTATGACATGGTTCTATATCTGTCGTGTGTCTATCTTTAGAGGAACACATTGTCAGCATGATCAAGCAAACATTACTCTTGGTTGACAGATGAAATTAAGTATGCATATATTTGTCAGGGTTCTCCGAGATGCTCAAATCTGCATAAAAGTGCACATACTGTTCATTTTGTGACATGTAAAAATGTTGAAAGCTGCATCCATGGTACATAACTTCTTTTGTTGGTGCAATTCTGTTTTATTTGATCCACTTCTCACAAAGTTATAAAACGCTTTGGTGGCCTAGTGGTTAGAGCATCCGCCTCGGAAGTGGGAGGTCATGGGTTCGAACACTGACTGAGTCATACCAAAGACTTACAAAAATGGTACTAACAGCTGCCTTGCTAGGTGTTCAGCATTAAGAGGTTAGTGTTAGGACTGATCAGCCTGGTGTCAGAATAATGTGACTGGGTGGGACATCATGCTACATGTCTGCGGCATGATGCCCCCATGCTAGACATCACTATTAACTGCCATGCTTTAGACATCGTAGTGATATGACTGAAAAATTGTTAAAGCTACATTAAAAATCCTAATCACACACACACACACACACACACACACACACACACACACACACACAAAGCTATCATCATCCATATATGTGTTGTGTGTCGTGTGGTTTGAATAAGTCAAATATACCCTATCTTTAGCACCTATTAAAATAGGGAAAATTAATTTTGCCCAACTACACAATACCAAGTTCTGAAAGATTAATGGATGAATTACCAAATATATAAAATATAACAAAAGCTATTGGCTAATTTTTTTTTTACAATTTTCCTCTGAAGCCCAGGAAGTGAAAATTACCAAGTGGAGCAAGCACTTTTTTAAAAGGTGCACATCTGGAGTAAGGCCAAGCTGTATACTCTATAATCCATATTACAGCCGTCAACCATACACCAAAATAAAGGGAATTATAGGTTCTTTAAATAATACCGAATATACACATCTTTTTAAAATAGTCAATATAACCAGTAAAGACACCTGGGGAAATTCTTTTTCTGTAAAATTCTAACCCTGTGCAAAATATGCAGCTGTAGAGTGCCACCTATCTTGCTCAATAAATATTTCTTTTAGATTTATGTGTCATCTCCCTTTACAATGCATGGTGAAAACTGCACATATCATGGTTAAAACACTTCTTTTAGAGTCATGTGTTATCTCCCTTTACAATGCATGATGAAAACTGTACATATCATGGTTAAAACATACTTATTTTAAAGTCATGTGTTATCTCCCTTTACAGTGTATGGTGAAAGATATGCACATATGGTTAAAACATGCTTCTTTTAGAGTCATGTTTCATCACTCGTGAAACTCTGTATACTATTACATGGTGTTTTCATCAAAAGAGTGTATAGCGAATGGCTATGTGAGATGATGTTACAAGAGTGAACATAAAATGGCTAAGTTAAATGACGTCACAAGAGTGTACAGCCAATAGCTGCATGAGATGATGTCACAAGAGTGTACAGCCAATGGCTAATTTAAATGACATCACACGAGTGTACAGCCATTGGCTATGTGAGATGACATGACAAGAGTGTACAACCAATAGCTAAGTTAAAGGACATCACAAGAGTGTATAGCCATTGCCTGTGAGATGATGTCACAAGAATGCACATCTAATGGCTATGTGAGACAATGTCACAAGAGTGTACAGCCAGTGGTTATGTGAGATGACATCACATTGTGTACAGCCAATGGCTATGTGAGATGACATCACAAGAGTGTACAATCAATGGCTGTAAGATGATGTCACAAGAATGCACATTCAATGGCTATGTGAGATGATGTCACAAGAGTCCACATCCAGTGGTTATGTGAGATGACATAACATTGTGTGGAGCCAATGGCTATGTGAGATGACATCACAAGAGTGTACAGCCAATGGTTATGTGAGATGACATCACAAGAGTGTACAGCCAGTGGCTGTGTGAGATGTCATCACAGGAATGCACAACCAATGCACATAAGTGAGATGACATCATAGTGTGCAGACAGAGACATATTTTATTTAAAGTTGGAACTCCATTACATAATAAGAAACACTAGCTTGCTAGAGCTATTTTACCAGCTGTAAACATCAATAAAACAATTAATTCAACAATGAGTCATACAGTACTTATGATCATAAGTTGTTTGTTTTTTTTAAACAAATGTTAATATGTTATTTTTAAAAAAAAACATGTTACAATATACATATATAATGGCTGGCCCATAAAACCTAAGCTATTCCTCTCCCCCAATTTATATTTTCTGATTAAAAATTTAGTATAGAGAGGTCAATTTACATTAATATAATATACTTGTATATTTTACATGAAGTGTTATAGTATTATTGTTAAAATATTGGCTTTCCAATAACATCCTTATAATATCATTATGATACCATTTACATGCATGCTGATTTATATGCATACCTTGTATAGTGTTATGTATATTTAATTTGCACTGTTTGTTAGCTTTTTACTTATTGTATGCTATGGATAATTGCATTGTGGACTTGACCCTATCCAAAATCAAGTTTGTATTTTACCTGACCTGAATCATTGGTGTTGTTTTGCAAACAGCTTGTGCATCTCAATCTGAGTCTAGAACATTGGATATTCCCCAGGAAATGCTGGGTCTACTAGTTTCTCTACTGCATTTTATATTATAATTTTTGTAACATACCTTCTAATTATAATTAAGATAGTGTTAACTTTATTTGGATTGTTTGTTAGATTTCTTTATTCATTATATGCTATGGATAACTGTATTTTGGACTTTACCTTGCCCATCAAGTTCATTTTGTACATGATCTAAATCATTGATTTTCATTTTGTAAACAACATGTTTATCTCAGCCGGAAACCAAAATATTGGAATACCACTGAATTTTATTTAAACCTTTAGTCATTATTACTCATATTGGAAATTTTAGGATTAATTGGAATTTATTTCACAATACTGTAAGTTCTTTCAACATTTTTTCAATTTGTATTATATGGGAATACATTATTTGTTGAAGTTTACAAAGCTTGTTGCTTCTCACTCTTTTATATTATTTATTTTAAGACCATAGAGTCATAATAATAGTAATGTCCTTTAGTCTACCATAACACCTCATATAATACAGTAATGCCCTACCATAACACCTCATATAATACAGTAATGCCCTTTAGTGTACCATAACACTGCATATAATACAGTAATGCCCTTTGGTGTACCATAACACCTCATAATATACAGTAATGCCATTTAATCTACCATAACACCTTATATAGTACAGTAATGCCCTTTAGTCTACCATAACAAATCATATAATACAGTAATGCCTTTTAGTGTACCATAATGCCTCATATAATACAGTAATGCCCTTTAGTCTACCATAACACCTCATAATATACAGTAATGCCCTAACATAACACCTCATATAATACAGTAATGCCCTTTAGTGTACCATAACACTGCATATAATACAGTAATGCCCTTTAGTGTACCATTAACACCTCATATAATACAGTAATGCCCTTTGGTGTACCATAACACCTCATAATATACAGCAATGCCATTTAATCTACCATAACACCTCATATAATACAGTAATGCCCTTTAGTCCACCATAACACCTCGTATAATACAGAAATGCCTTTTAGTGTACCATAATAACTCATATAATACAGTAATGCCCTTTAGTCTACCATGACACCTCATATAATACAGAAATGCCTTTTAGTGTACCATAACACCTCATATAATACAGAAATGCCTTTTAGTGTACCATAATACCTCATATAATTATATTACTTATTTTAAGACCATATAGTCATAATGATAGTAATGTTCTTTAGTCTACCATAACACCTCATATAAGTATATATGATGACAACAGTAAATAACTCCACAGACTGATTTTAAGGTAGGAATATATAATTGCCCAAACAGTGCCTTATATGCAGACTGTCATTTGACCTATCCGACAATGAAATGTCCAGGATTTGGGTCACTTCATAATCAGATTCATAACATTTTCATTTCCAAAAATGCCATACTGGTAAAGAAAGCCATTCCTAAATTCAAGTAAACATCATGAGAAAAAAATCTGGTAGATGATAGAATTCCCCAGGGAAAAACCAAGGTCCTGAACTCAAATCCAAGCAACAAATGTTAACCAAGGTCCTGAACTCAAATCCAAGCAACAAATGTTATTTACATATGATCAGTAGTTTAAGGTATAGTCTACATTCATGGACAAAAGTTAGTTATGTAATATGTTGTTTATCAATGACCATTACATTTTAAAATCATAGACGAAAGTTAAACACACATTGTAGATCTATACAATAATTATCTTATTGAAAGTCATTGAGACTGTTATGAACAAGTGTAGTTGGTACAAATGTCCATAATGACAATTAACTAAACTTATTAACTTTCACTGATAACCATGGACACACCCTTTGAAGTGGTGTAATAACTTAAGTTGTCCCAATAGCCAATTAATACACTTAAAGTATTACGGCACTAATTGAACCAATCAGCATGTTCCAAATACAAATGAACTACACTTAAAGTATCACTGCACTAATTGAACCAATCAGCATCTCACAAATACCAATGAACTACACTTAAAGTTTCACTGCACTAATTGAGTCTGTTAGTTTGTCCCAAATGCCATCCAACTTCACCTGTATTATCACTGAACCGACTGAACCAATCAACTTCTTTGTATCAAACTGCAGTCATTAATGATTAAAACTTTTTCAATTTTTTTTCTCCTGAGCAACTGTACCTAGCATCAGATGTGAGGTTTGTAAAGGATATTCATTAGTGTACTAGAAACAAACTTTATTTTTCAGGCTTGCCAGTCAGCTGTGGTGTAGTAGTCTTTCAGTCAATTATGGTGTAGAAGTCTCTCTGAAGGTTAGTACATAAACCTTGAAGTCATTGTCTGTGGTGAGGTGGAGGATGGCTTGTCAGTTTGACTGGAAGTCCAGAAAATGGAACATAAGGTATACTGATTTTTATATATTTTGATCTCAAAGGTTAAAGAATAATAAAGACATGTATTTGACCATATGTCATTTTAGTCATAGTTATTTATATATATATATATATATATATATATATATATATATATATATATATATATATATATATATATATATATATATATATATATATATATATATATATATATATATATATATATATATATAGATAGATAGATAGATAGATAGATAGATAGATAGATATATATATATAGATAGATAGATAGATAGATACCTGGAAGTATAATATTAACAGTTGAATATCATCCACATTAGCAACATATAGCATATTTATTAAAATATTTTGGCAGTTTTACAAGCACTTTAAAATATATTTGGAAGTTGTACTTGATGTGGCTGCAGGATCCATCCAGAAGCCATATAGGAATGTAAAGTATGGAATGAAACAGTATGATATCCATGCATAGACTCCATATTGTGACAAGTTTGACAAGAGACAGTATGACTGCAGGAGATCCCTCCAGAAACCAGATATTATTGTAAGTTTGGTAAGAGACAGTATATTTGCAGGAGATCCATCCACAGACTGGGTGAGACAGCATGGTTACAGTAGGTCCATCCAGAGACTGGTTATTGTGATAAGTCTGGCTGAGACAGCATAGTTGCAGTGGGTCCCTCCACAGACTGGTTATTGTGATAAGTCTGGGTGAGACAGCATGGTTGTAGTAGGTCCATCCACAGACTGGTTATTGTGATAAGTTTGGTAGGAGACAGTATGGCTGCAGTAGGTCCATCCACAGACTGGTTATTGTGATAAGTCAGGGTGAGACAGTATAGTTGCAGCAGGTTCATCCAGAGACTGGTTATGGTAATAAGTTAGGCAGGAGACAGTATAGTTGCAGTAGGTCCATCCTGAGACTGGTTATTGTGATAAGATGGATGGAAACAGTTTTTTCTGTTGGTTCTCTTTCTTTCTGTCCTTATGAAGGGTAAAATGTAATTGTTTTCTACCTTAAAACAGTATAATAATACTTTAGGTTCGTATGGAGTGTGGTATATATATTTTCGGACCTATGATACTGGTATATATATATATATATATATATATATATATATATATATATATATATATATATATATATATATATATATATATATAACACTGTTACAAGTGTTTGTGACTATGTATTTTTTGCTGTTTTATGACCTTGGTATATTTATATTACACTAGTCCAAGTTTGCCTTAGAATATAATTTGCATGGCCATTATTCTATATATTGCTGTTACAGTGTGCATTTCTCTGAAATTTGTTTAGAACATTTAGCTAATTTTTGCATTGTTTGAATTTGTCTCCAACATGTAGCTAGTCTTAAATTGTTTGAATTTGTCTCCAGCATGTAGCTAGCTTTTGGATTGTTTCAATTCATCAGTTTGTTTCATTTTTTGTGGTTTGGATTGCTTGAATTTGTTTGTTTGTTGTGACTAGGTTTGGATTGTTTGAATTTGTCTGGAACATTTAGCTAGGTTTGCACTGTTTGAATTTGTCTGGAACATGTAGCTAGCTTTGGATTGTTTGAATTTGTCTGGAATATGTAGCTAGATTTGGATTTTTTTAATTTGACTCCAATATGTTGCTAGGTTTGGATTGTTTGACTTGTCCAGAACATTTGAATTTGCCTAGAACATTTAGTTAGTTTTTGAGTTTTTGAATTTGTCTGAAACATGCAGCTAGTTTTGAATTTTTTCTTTGTAACTTGTTGTGTATTGCCTCAGATATTTGTGTTGTCTGCACTGTCATGGTATTCAGAGAGTTTGATATAAGGAGTGAAGTCAGACATCTGTGTTATCTGCACTGTCACAGTATTCAGAGAGTTTGATATAAGGAGCAAAGTCAGACAGCTATTTTGTCTGCACTGTCATGGTATTCAGAGTGTTTGATCTAAGGAGTAAATTCAGACGTCTGTATTGTCTGCACTGTCATGGTATTCGGAGAGTGTGTTACAGGAAGTAAAGTTAGACAGCTGTGTTGCCTGCAATCTCACAGTATTCAGAGAGTTTGATATAAGGAGTAAAGTCAGATATCTGTGCTGTCTGCACTGTCACAGTATTCAGAGAGTTTGATATAAGGGGTAAAGTCAGATATCTATTTTGTCTGCACTGT
This sequence comes from Sinohyriopsis cumingii, assembly GCA_028554795.2. Lineage (NCBI taxonomy): Eukaryota > Metazoa > Mollusca > Bivalvia > Unionida > Unionidae > Sinohyriopsis > Sinohyriopsis cumingii. Next base: position 100,862,956 of record CM068824.1, read on the forward strand.
CACAGTATTCAGAGAGTTTCATATAAGGAGTAAAGTCAGACAGCTCTGTTGTCTGCACTGTCACAGTATTCAGAGAGTTTGATATAAAGAGTAAAGTCAGATATCTGTGTTGTCTGCACTGTCACAGTATTCAGAGAGTTTGATATAAGGAGTAAAGTCAGACAGCTATTTTGTCTGCACTGTCACAGTATTCAGAGAGTTTCATATAAGGAGTCAAGTCAGACAGCTATTTTGTCTGCACTGTCACAGTATTCAGAGAGTTTGATATAAGGGGTAAAGTCAGACAGCTATTTTGTCTGCTCTGTCACAGTATTCAGAGAGTTTCATATAAGGAGTAAAGTCAGACAGCTATTTTGTCTGCACTGTCACAGTATTCAGAGAGTTTCATATAAGGAGTCAAGTCAGACAGCTATTTTGTCTGCACTGTCACAATTATTCAGAGAGTTTGATACAAGGAGTAAAGTGAGACAGCGATTTTGTCTGGACTGTCACGGTATTGGGAGAGTTTGATATAAGGAGTAAAGTCAGACAGCTGTGTTGTCTGCACTGTCATGGTATTCAGAAAGTTTGATCTAAGGAGTAAAGTCAGACAGCTGTGTTGGCTGCACTTTCACAGTATTCAGAGTGCAATCCTTTTTCTACATGCAAAATACTTGTAATGCAACCTGTTATACATCTTATATAGAGCTTTGTAATATCTCTATCTGTCATCATTACCCCGTGTAAAGAACTTAACTGGTATACTTAAATATGTCATCCTTATTCCACAAATAGAACTTGTATACTTGAACCTGTCGTCCTTATCTACATATAAAAATTGTATACTTGAACCTGTCGTCCTTATTCTACATATAAAACTTGTATACTTGAATATGTCAGCCTTATTCCATATATAGAACTTGTATACTTGAATCTCTCATCCTTATTCCACATATAGAACTTGTATACTTGAATATGTCACCCTTATTCCACATATAGCTTTTGTATACTTGATTATGTCACCCTTATCCCACATGAATAACTTATATACTTGACTCTGTCACCCTTATTCCACATGATGAACTTGAATATGTCAGCCTTATTATCCTTATTCATCATCCTTATTTCATGCTTTTTCCACATAAAAATCTTGTATACTTTATTCAGTCATATTTTCAGTAATATTTGTAATCAGTCATCCACATCCTACATACAGAATATTTGTAATCAGTCATTGATATCACACATACAGAACATTTGTAATCAGTCATCCATATGCTACATACAGAACATTTGTAATCAGTCATCTGTAAACTACATACAGAACATTTGTAATCAGTCATCTGTAAACTACATACAGAACATTTGTAATCAGTCATCCATATGCTGCATACAGAACATTTGTAAGGGATAAATATTTTTTCCACTAATTCTTAGTGTTATGCCTTGAGCACACAAATAAATATGGGCGTTATATCTCTCTCTCTCTCTCTCTCTCTCTCTCTCTCTCTCTCTCTATATATATATATATATATATATATATATATATATCTATGGTAACAGGTTGGCTTAATACATATATCTTCAGAAGCCATGGTAACATAATGGGCTTAATATATATCTCTTCAGTAGCCTGGTAATATATGGGCTTAATGGATATTTTTTCAATAACCTGGTAACACATGATCTTAACAGATATCTCTTCAGTAGCCTCGTAACACATTGGCTGATAGATATTTCTTCAGTAGCCATGGTAACATATTATTAAAGAATCTGTAAGCATTGTCTTATTTGCTTTCGGAATAGAATTATCACAATGATTGTATATATATATTATTAACTTTATATAACATTGTACTTTTTTTTATGAAATTTGCAGCACATTGTAGATTGGACACCATATGAAAATCACCATTTAACTCTCTCCATCTCTGCTTTGGTTCATACTAGACAAATGTTGGCACTGGTTGCAAAAAGATATCTTGCAGTAAATCTGGTATTCGTCTTAGGTCTTTCTACTTGTTCCAATGAACGTTTTGACACTGAAGGCAGTAAATCTGGTAAATGTCTTAGGTATTTCTAATTGTTTCAATGAACTCTTTGACATGGAAGACAGACAAAAAACCTTGCTAGAATCTGATAAATACCTATTTCTTTATATTATTCCAATGAACTCTTTTGTTTGAACGGCAGTAAATCTGGTAAATGTCTTAGGTCTTTATAATTGTTCCAATGCACTCTTTGGCATGGACGGCAGTAAATCTGTTATTTGTGTTTGGTCTTTCTAATTGTTCCTGTGAGCTCTTTGGCATGGAAGGCAGTAAATTTGTTATTTGTCTTTGGTCTTTCTAATTGTTTGTATGAACTCTTTGGCATGGAAGGCTGTAAATCTGGTAAATGTCTATGGTTTTTCTTATTGTTCCAATGAACCCTTTGGCATTGAAGGCAGTAAATCTGGTAAATGTCATAGGTTTTTCTAATTGTTCCTATGAACTCTTTGGCATGGAAGGCAATACATCTGTTATTTGTCTTTGGTCTTTCTAATTATTTCTGTGAACTCTTTGGCTTGGACGGCGGTAAATCTGTTATTTGTCTTAAATTCGTCTTTCCAATTGTTCCTGTGAACTCTTTGGCATGCAAGGCACTAAATCTGGTATTTGTCTTAGGTCTCTCAAATTGTTTATATGAACTCCTTGACATGAAAGGCAATAAACCTGGTAAATGTCTTAGGTCTTTCTAATTGTTCCTATGAACTCTTTGGCATGGAAGGCAGTAAACCTGGTATTTGTCTTTGGTCTTTCTAATTGTTCCAATGAACTCTTTTGCATGGATGGCAGTAAATCTGGTATTTGTCTTAGGTCTTTCTAATTGTTCCAATGAACTCTGTGGCATGGACGGCAGTAAATCTGTTATTTGTCTTTTTCCTTCTAATTGTTCCTGTGAACTCTTTGGCATGGAAAGCAGTAAATCTATTTGTCTTTTTCTTTCTAATTGTTCCTGTGAACTCTTTGGCATGAATGGCAGTAAATCTGTTAAATGTATTAGGTCTTTCTAATTGTTCCTGTGAACTGTTTGTCATGGACGGCAGTAAATATGTTATTTGTATTTGGTCTTTCTAATTGTTCCTGTGAACTCTTTGGCATGGAAGGCAGTAAATCTGTTAATTGTCTTAGGTCTTTCTAATTGTTCCTGTGAACTGTTTGTCATGGACGGCAGTAAATATGTTATTTGTCTTTGGTCTTTCTAATTGTTCCAATGAACTCTTTGGTATGGAAGGCAGTAAATCGGGTAAATGTCTTCGGTCTTTCTAATTGTTCCAATGAACTCTTTCGCATGGACGGCAGTGAATCTGGTAAATGTCTTAGGTCTTTCTAATTATTCATATGAACTCTTTGACATGGAAGACAGACATACATCTTGCATTGAATCTGATAAATATCTTATGCCTTTCAAATTTGTTCTATTTCCCTTAAAATATGTATTAAATCAAAGTTGGACTATGTACTCATAGGACAGGCCCCAAAAATTTGGATAGTTTCTATCCAAGGTAATATGACACCCCAGCTGAATGGCCCTCAGCTATTAACATCCCAAGCCCATGCCTGTGTGAGCCTGATGAGTTCTTCCAGGCTGGTGTAAACTACTGTATGAACCCGGTTATTAGTTCACAGAACCTCCAAATATTGCAATTGAAGCAAGTGTTTGGACAATATAATGAGTGTCGTTTTATATGCATTTCATTACTGTACTATAAAGGCTTATTACTTCATATGATTTTTTTCTTCCAGCCACATAAAAACATTCTATATGGTTTTATGAATAGTCCATATAAATGTTGTTACATCCCACATTGTAATTTGTCGGTCTCAAAGAATAATGCACCTGCTTTTTTAATTTCAATGAATGTGCATTTTAAAAAAAAATATCACATACTACTTTTAGAAATTCTAAGATGGTAAACACATGAACTTATGAAAAAATCATTTGCTATGCCCCATTTTTACATATGACTCTTCTACTGTAACACTTTTGTACAAAATATGTTTAACATCTATTGCAGACTGCACTGTAAATTAATAAAGTCCAATGAACGAATCTGATATTTATTTTCCAAATGATGATATGTAAATTAAAAGTATTGTCAAAGTTTACATAAACATTTCATACATCCGAACCAGAACACATCAGAGGTAACATCTATGGTACGATATCAACTATGCGTCTATCCATGCTTATTACAAGATCCTAGAATTATTTGAGCATAGTATTTACAACTGTTCAAAATGCTGCCCTATGGGGTATACTGTCCACATTGTGTGTTATTTCCATTTTATATGAATTCCTTTTTAAGGTATGAGTCGTTATCCTATCTGAATTGCATTGGACTTTAATGGCCATTCAATATTTTCATCATTCCTTTCTAAGTCCTGTAGTACATTATTTGTTGTGTTTTACAACGTCTGGTTGCTGATCGCTAGGAAAACTTCATCTTTCTGGAAAAGAACACAAATTCATCCAAGTACACTGCTGTATGGTAAACAATGAAACTTAGATTCAAAAATAGATCTGGATGGAATGCGATTTATGGGTTCCTCAAAACTGTATATATAGATGCACCACGGTAAGGTATATAAATCAGTTTAATAATGATAATTAACACATAGATGCATGCAATTTTTTTGTCCCAAGAAGAATGTATCTACTGAGGAAAATACTGATGTTGATAAAATGTAAATTGATCTACAATTGGCCATTTGATATGTGACGTTTGACCAAAACAGTCCAGTACAAATTTTCCCCATATTTAGCGGCTAAGTTAACAGTTTTTCTTTCAAAGATGTTGCCAGGAAAAATGAGAAGCAGAAATCTATGAGAAGTAGCCATACATTTAAAATGGTCTAAAAATAATTTTGTTTATTTTATGAATAGCTATCTGATAAACCTTACTGAAGCATTTTATGATCAAATAGAATAATTTAAACTGTGTATAACGGCAATGTACATGTATGCATGTGTGGTGTGCTTAATTACAATTCAAATTCAACTGCACAGCTTGTTCATAGAGAACCCAAAAAGAAAGAGAAAGAGAGAAAAAAGAAATTTGTTGAGTTAAAAATGTTTGTATGCTTACCTTGGAGTTGACATTAGAGGCTGTCGTTTTCTCGGATTCTGTTTGCATGGTGTATCATGCAAGGCACGTTTCTTTGATGTTCGTACTCTAGTTTGTTTCGCACAATTAATTTTCTCCTGAAGTAGCTCCTCTGGTATTGATAATAATTGTTCTTTGTCAGATACATGAACATCATCTCCAAAACTGTAATAAACTTCACCGTCTGGACACATGGAAATACAACAGTATCGAAGAAGATCTGGCAAAGCGGCCTCGTGACACCATATAGTCAATAAATAATCTATCTGAACTTGAATAAGGCTTCCTAAATTCCTCGGGGCACTTTCCGGGGGCATCCATGTTTGTGGATGTCGGAATTCTTTCCCAGGCATTTTGATTGTCATTTGCCTTACTTCTTCAAAGGACAATGCAGCTGCATTGTAGATCTTTGGACAGTACAAATCCTTTAAAAAGGAAATGTATGCATCAATATTTAGCATTATGGATGAAATTGACTCATCTGTCTCATGGATTTCCATGTGAAAGAGTTTGAAAAGCTCAAGACCTTGATTGTCAATGGCTTTCATTAAAATCTTCTCGTGTGAAATTCCATAATGTCGTGGCAAAATGTCATTTCCTCCCATGCACAAAATGATGGCAATCAGAGCCGCCGAATACTTCTTATTGAAGTATCTTTCAATACTTTCTATGATTTTGGAAATGTACAGCTCAGGCTTTTGTTTCTGTAGCCAAACATAAACAGGGCGTGTAAAGGTTCCAGTTTGGTTTCTTTTCCAGTGGAGACTGATACCAAATAGGTGAATTAGGACTGTGTCGATATCAGCTGATGATACAAAGTTGACAACAGAATCTCCATCAGACAACTCAGCATCAAGCTCCTTCATCCAATCAAGTTGAGCCATTTCTGCTTCTCCCTTTCTCTGCCTGATGTTAGACAGCTTCTCCATACCAACAATTCCTGATTCGGAAGTAAATCGAACTCTCAGTGGTGTTGTGAAAGGACAACATGTGCAGGGGACCTCTTGGCAATGACATGCTGTCAGCAGAGCTTCACTGTCTATAGCCAGTATAATATTTTGCTTAAGAAGAAGCTGATCAATGTGATTGCCTCAATAGGAACTTACAAGTTTCTTGCCGATCGTTGTTCCCACAACAGAGGGCTTGTGAAATGTATCATCACTGATCACCTCTTTTTATTCCTTCAAATGTAAGATAGATATTTTTCCTTTAGAATCCCGCATTTTTCTTGTATGCGCTTTTAGTGTGTCTGGTATGAAGGAATATTTTTCCTCACATATAACAATGTGACGTAAATTTGGAAGGTGTCCTATCAGCTTGTGAAGAATTGCCTTTGATACGTACTCTAAGTACTGGTCTCCAGTCGAAGCTGATGTCTTGAACTTCACACCGGCAAATTCTACAACTGAAGCTTTCGTTTGTTCCTTTATGGTCGGTGGAACAGCTTTGAAATCTGTCAGGATGAACTCATCTAAGTCTGGCAAATCGTCCTTTTGCTCACTTGTAGCTCTGGTATCAGATATTTTCTTTATCAATTCGAGAAGAGCTCTTTTCACACCAGCTGATTTATTTGTGGATGACTTTGTCCCATCTGGCTTATGCTCTTACATGATGTATTTTTTGGTACGCCTTTAGTCCTCTTGATTGCTGACCCTTTTGATCTTTTTATTCTGTTAATGAGATGTTTGGGTCCGTTTATCAATTCAATGTAAGGACAATCACTAAGTGTCATACCCAAAAGACACTCTCTTGCTGCATATCTGTGAATCATGAATGTTCCTATCTCTTCTGTGGTTGAATCTAACATCTCTTGCTGAAACTCTGGATTCTCATTGTGATATACATTTCTTAGAATGGGATCAAAACTTGATGACATTCCCTTTCTTCGATGTATCAGACCAACTGTTCTTGCAATATGGCCCAAGTCATTATCACTGGCTTTTTTTCCCATGTACCTTTCTGAAATTTTGGATGCTATCTCTTCATCTTTTTTCTCATCTTGCTTAATCTTTGAAGCATCCTCTCCTGAGATGACAGACTGGATTACTTTATGGACTTGTCTCTGCTCGTCTACTGTGGACATCCTTATCATTACATTGCTTAGTGTGGCCCCTGGTCGAATACATTTCTTTGCATCTCTGTGGTCAATCTCTCGAGCAGTGTCTAATCCAAACCTGACAATACTACCATTGTGAGAGGTACTGAATAGAGCATGTTTCATTTGTCTGTGAAAGTGACTTGATTTGTAATGTTCTATCAAAAGCCGTGTGCAAAATCCAGCATAACTGGAAGCTCCATTTAAGAATGAGAACGGAAGTGAAGACTTCACACCGGCCAGTAGTAAGTTGTATCCATCTTTTCCTCTTAGTCTTTCAGCAACGGCGATGGCTACAATTTCGTCACAATGCCTCATTATATCAATATGCAGGGAAAATGTTTTATTCTCAGTGGATGTTTTCTTAATGAATTCTTTCAACATTTGTCCCCATCTCAATTCAAGCTGGCTGACGGATAACTCCTGATCATACAAATTTTTTACCAGCTCCTCTGCATGTGAATGTGGTAGCGAGTTGATAAACGTGATGATAACCGAGATATGCAAAGCTGCTGACAATCGCCAACCATTTCGCGTGGCTGTCTCGATGTTCTCGATACTTATCAATTTACTGCAGTCTTTTTCAATATCATCATCTCTCATATATTTCAGTATATGAATGAGGCCTGATGTTTCATAAGCTGATATTAAATTCATGATTTTAGACTTTCTCAAGTGCAGTACTGGAAATTCTGGAAGAAATGTTGCATACTTTTTGTTCCCATCTATAAGCTTAAAAAGATTTCTGGCAATCTTGTAGTCAGGTGCAAACAGAACCTTATCATTTGTTTCACTCAGTTCAGCCTTCTCCAAAACATCATCGAGAACCACTTTCAATGTGGTTATGTCGTCATCTCTACCACTGGAGGGTGGAGGATGGCGGCATAATAGTGGCGGTGATGGTGTGTTCTTTAGATCCTGATACTTTAGTATGCTACTATCAGTACTGCAGACAACAGTTTCATCTTTGTTTGTCATAAATGGTATCTGTATTTCTTCAAGGAGGGCTTGAACATCTTGGAGAATATCTTTATTAGCACCAACTTTTTTCCTAATATTTGAATATTCTTCCTCCTCCTCTTCGTCTTATTTTCCTCTTTTTTTATTCATTTTATCTTTATACATTGGATGTACATCCTCCTCATCTATATCACTGACATCAATATATGGTAACAAATCACAAGATACATTTGGATCATCCTGGATGTTTTTCATATCCTCGACTGTATCCCCATTACTGTCAATGGATGTAATGGAGGTAATGGCTCCATTAATGCTCTCTATATCTTCACTGGAGATGTTTAGTGGGAAGTTTTCAGTTCTATCATTATTACTAATTTTATCCATTTTCTCCAAATCATGAATGGCCAAGGATGAAAAGCTTTCATCTAGATCCATGTTTTCTTCCTGAAATTCTGAATTTTCCATCGAAGCCGCTTTGCCTAGAATGTTTGTGAAGGGCTGTAATGATGTAAGTCTTGTCCATATGTATTTCAGGCCCCATTTGGCTTGCTGCTGAAAACGTTCAAAAGCACACTCTTCATCAGAGGTCATCTTTAGTAGAACCCATTCTAGATCTTCTTTTTCCAGCGGTGGTGCTTCCTTGCATGCACAATCTTCTTTTTCTTCACACAGTGGAAGATGCCATGTTAATACATCGTTTGAATCTTTTGGAATGCCTTTAATTGTAATGGGCAGGGTGCATAGTTGATTTATTCTCCTTTCACCAGGTTGTGGGTCAGTTTTCATGGTGAGCTGGACCAGATTGTCCATGAAAAATAAAAGATGGCAGTCTCTGAGACAAACCAAATGTTCAGAAGATGAGACATCACTTGCTTTTATATAGCAAAGTGGATATGGTTTCAGATACGTTTTAAAGTGACAAAGTTCTGGATCTGCAGCTTTCTTAAGACGTCTGTCTCCATTTCGTAGACTTTGACTCATATTGGTAGCTGATGTGATGGAAAAAACAGATGTGATGTTATAGTAGTTGAAAAACAACTCATCTGTGACAATATCTTGTATGAGACCACTGTAATTTCTGTTAAGTATGTTCAGTGATGAATCGAATTGGCAATATAAAGAGGATAGTTTTGATGTGTAGAAATCATCTGATGATCGACGCCTGAGGCTGTCTTTGTTCAGTAGTGTTTGTTCTAATAAACACTGGAATGGTAAAGGAACGTGCAAGCGCCATTCTCGCATTATTTGAAAGTGGTTCATATCTAAGGGATCAGCAAGCCAATGTTTCTCCTCTTTAAAACATTGAAAGCAAAAGGAGTCAAGAATTCTATATTCCTCTGGGAGATCTTGGTCATCCAGACAAGATGAAAGTGACACTCACCAGGCAAGAAAACACTCACCAGGCGGAAGGCAGCCTTTGGGAAAGAAGAGTATGACAGGCACATAAACATTGTGACTTTTCTTCAGAGAGGCACGAACTATCAGAGACATATCATCATACATTTCAACATTATGTTGCAATTCCTGCAATTCGATACCAATGTGTACTCCTGCTTTATGCGCACACACATTTGTGCACTGAAAACAAATAATATTTTGAAACTGAGGAGCAGGTATGTCTCTAAGAGCATTTTCTGTGTCGGTTTCTATTTTCTCAGGTCGATGGATACTTTCAAGATGGATAGTAATTCCATTTATTGCATCAGCAGCAAACTTTCGACATACCTTCAAGCACAATTGATTGAGTTCTTGTCCTTTTTTTGCCAACTCTTTACATAATCTAAAGAATTCCCATTTACTTTCCTGCTCATCTTCATAGTCTGATGCTTCTTTCTTACAAAAGGAACTATAATGCCATTCGAACAATTGAATTTTATTCCATTCGCTGTCGGTGAACTGTGTTTTATAATCAATAATTAAAGATGGAATCTTCAGCCTTTCAAGTTGTAGCTTATTAATTGTTTCTTCATACAGACCCAAACTTAAAATTTCAACAGACGTTAGTTGTTGATAAAGGTTCCATGTTGATTTATTCCATTTGTTTGAAGATATAGATTGTGTTTGTTTTTCTAAGAGTTCATCACATACCACTTTGCAAACCTGGAAGTCATCATAGTGATGGAACATATATCGAAAGAAAGACGACAAAGAAACCAAATTCTTTTCTTCTCTCTGGATTATCCCAGTATCATGTCGCTGTAATTCTTGTACAATATTTTCTTTCTTCACAATTTTTTTCTTGTCATGAATCGAATGGTTAGATTTAAGGAACTTTACAAGATCATCTATGGCTATGAAAGTTCCATCTTCGATTTTATTGAAAGGTAGAGACTCGAGTGATGGTATACAGATGGAAACCTGTTGAAGAATGAAATTATTTAAGTATCTAATGTCAACCATTCTGTCAAACTAGATAATAAAATATAAAGTTAGAATTTTGGTACTAGATTGTATGTATTGGAAGATAAAAGATTACAAGTATGATTGATCAGTGATATGAGAGATGGATAGAAATATAAACTACAAACACATATGACCATATATCAATTGCTTCAATTTGTTGCCTGAATGCTATTTACACAAGGCTGGTGTCAGTTATGATCCAATGTATGATTTATACACTTCCATGATCATTTACAAACATATATGCTAATTACCATAGTCTCGATCTATGCTACTTATAATATACATTAGGCAAAAAAGTACTACTATCTAATGATGATACACTTCTAATTTACCGACATAGACAATGTTATGCCTTAATTACTTCTTGCTGCAATTAGACAAATAAATGACCAACATGAGAATTAAAGCGACATGAACTCTGGGTTTCTTGATTTTGTGGATTTTGGAGATTGAACTTAACTTATTATTATTGAACTGTCAATGAACTTAAACTGGATTGATACATTAATTCTATAAACTTTTGCAAATGACCGTGGTATAAGGCTATTATATTTCTACAATTCCATATATATATATATATATATATATATATATATATATATATATATATATATATATATATATAAAGTATCTCAAATAGAAACTCACAATAGAAAGTTTATGTATGTGATACACTAAGTGATAATACAAATTACTGAATGCAGGTAGTATAGAATTCTTACCATTTCTTCCTCTTCAAATTCTTGATGATATTACATACTCCGTGTCTTCACGATAAAAATGTAAGTATCATTGTAAAAAGTCACAAAACTATTTAGACAATGTATTTGAAGCATCTGTCAATCAAATACATCACAACAACAGTCAGCTAATCTTATGCTCATGCAGATTCACCATTGATAATATGGTCACAGTGGCTGTTTGGCTCATGTATATTCACCACTGATAGCATGGTCACAATGGATGTTTGGCTCATGTACATTCACCACTGATAATATGGTCACAATGGATGTTTGGCTCATGGACATTCACCACTTATGGTATGGTCACAATGGATGTTTGGCTGGTGTACATTCACCACTGATAATGTTTCATGTTAACTCAGAAAGCACTAACGTAATGTTTCTGTCTAGATTACAGAGTGGAACAGAGTAGATGACAGGTATGACATAACCTAGATTACAGAGTGGAACAGAGTTGATGACAGGTATGACATAACCTAGATTACAGAGTGGAACAGGGTAGATGACAGATATGACATAACCAGGACTACATAGTGGAAATGAGCAGATGACAAATATGACATAACCTAGATTACAGAATGGAACAGAGTAGATGACATGTATGCAATAACCAAGATTGCAGCATGGAAAAGAGTAACTGAAAAGGTGATTACTGTATATAACTTAGATTTGAGCATGACACAGGCTGCAAGTATGGCAGAACGTATATTCAAGTGTTATGTATACTTAATTTGCATAATTTGTTCATTTTTAAATTCTTAATGTACCTCAAATAAAACTAGAATTTGAATAATATCTTTTATTCTAGAGCACATCACATGACCAGACTTTGTAGATTCTAGAGCACATCCCTTGATCAGACTTTGTAGATTCTAGAGCACATCCCTTGACCAGACTTTGTGTATTCTAGAACACATCCCTTGACCTTACATGGTGTATTCTATAACATATCCCTTGACCAAACTTTGTGGATTCTAGAGCACATCTCTTGACCAGACCTTGTGGATTCTAGAGCACACCACTTGACCAGACTTTGAGGATGACTAGTTCGAAGGGTAATAATGCACTCTATGTATTCTATGGCTTAGAGATCAAAGGTCATCCATATTATAGGACTAACATAATTGCTTCTGTGCAGAAACGTTAAGTCAAGACTACATCCCTTGACAAAAGGTCTAGATCATAGATAACCATTGGTCAGTAATCTCCCAAGTTAGCCATGTCCTATTAGTTTCCACACTGAGGTCAGTTAAGTATGGGACATACATATATTAACCTGCCAAGGTAGCCATGACCTATCAGTTTCCATGCGGAGGTCAATTATGTATGGGACAGGCATGTATTACCTCACAAGGTTACCATGCCCTATCAGTTTCCACACTGAGGTCAATTAAACATGAGACAGACATATTAGCCTCCCAATTTAGCTATAACCTATCAGTTTCCATGCTGAGGACAATTGGACATGGGACAGACATATATTAACCTCCCAAGGTTGCCATGACCTATCAGTTTCCATGGTGATGTCAATTATACATGGGGCTGACATATATTAACCTTCCAAATTAGCTGTGCCCTATCAGTTTCCATGCTGAGGACAATTAAACATGGGATAGCCATATATTAACCTCCCAAGGTTGCCATGCCCTATCAGTTTCCATGCTGAGGTCAATTATACATGCGGCAGACATAATAATCTCCCAAGTTAACCATGCCCTGTCAGTTTCTATGCTGAAGACAATGAAACATGGGGCAGACATACATTAAACTTCCAAGTTAGCCATGCCCTATCAACTTCCCTGGTGAGGTCAGTTATACAGGGGACAGACATAGTAATCTCCCAGGTTAGCCATGCCCTGTCAGTTTCCATTATGAGTTTAGTTATACATTGGACAGACATATAGTGTGTTGGTATTCTTGCATAATTTGATATCATTGTTTTTTTTTTACTACTGCTGCTACTACTACTGCAGCTAGTACTACTCTACTACTTCTGCAACTACCTGCTGCTACAACTACCACTGTTACTACTACTACTGCTGCTAATAATACTGCCACTAACGCTACTACTGCTACAATTATTAATGCTACCATTACTATTGCAACTACTAATGGTGCTACTGCTACTACTGCTGCTACTACTACTACTGCTGCAACGATTATTGCTGCTGCTACTATTACTTCTGCCACTGCTACTGCTACTACCATTTTATTCATGATGAAATGCGCATACCACTACTATATTATTTGCACACTCGCCCGCTTATTTATAAGTAGACCAATCTACCTACATACCTGGATATTTTATTATTATTGTTATTATTATTATTGTTGTTGTTGTTGTTGTTGTTGTCGTGGTATATCCAAATGGATAGAATAACACGGCAATTCAATTTAGAAGGCATTTAGGTCCAGTTGAAAATTAAAAATATCCACTGTCTAGTACACGCGCACAGCGTCATATCGTTATAATGTTGATGGTGTTATCCTATAGAGATATAGCATTCATTCTGATAGGCCGGGTGGGCTACATCTTCTTGTGAAGTGAACATGGCTTCCATTTCTATGGCATCTAACATTTTTTAAGTGTTGTAAAAACCATCCCAGCAAGAACAACATTGGTTAATATTCTATGTATGCTAGTAATGGTCCACTAATTTTGTTTCGTTTAAATTTGCGAAACCATGACGTCAAAAATAAAAATAAAAAATCATCAGACGAGGGCTACGTTGGTTTATTTCGGCTCCTCGTCAAACTAGCCAGAGAAAATTTTAATTCATAAATGGCATGAATGACGAATTAATTACATCAAGGCGCATCAAGATAAGTTTTCAATAAGTATGTCAATATGGACTCTTGTCTATACAACTAGGAATAATGTAAACTGGTTTTAGGTTGTAATGGACACTTGTCTGAACAATTAGGAATAATGTACAACATAGGCAACAACAGTGCAGGAAAAAGGGACAAACACGGTGCACGAAGACCAGAAATAAAGAAGATCAGGACATAAGAAGGAAAAGACAAGACACCGTTGGACAGAGAATAAGGAAGACGCTAGAAAGGAAGGAGTAAAAAGAAAAACACCAGAAAAGAAGGGATAATACAACAATTAAAGAATACGAATTCATCTGGAATTACGACGTAAAGGAAGGGCCCTATATTCTACCCGTGGACTAAAACAGAAAGAAATTGTCAACCCAAATAAAACAAAATCGACGTACAAACCAAAAATAAAACAAGGAAAGTACCCCCACCCCACCCACACACATTGACACATAGAATAATATATGTAGCGGTCACATTATAGAACTCATAGGATAAGACCAAGAAAAAAGACATACATATCTATAGCACACACGGTATAGACCTCATAGTACAAGGCCCGAAAAAAGGACATGCACATCTATAGCACAAATGGCACTTTTAGTAGAAGGCCCAAAAAAAGGACATTACATTTTTGGTACACACATAAAAAGACTCATAGAACAGAAGACCCAAATAAAATGACATAGTATACACACACACACACACACACACACACACACAGAGAGACACACACACAGAGTAAAGCACACATATCATAAACACAGAAAAATGACATGCACATCTATAGCACATAGTATAGCAGACACATGCAAAATATAGCACTTCACCTACCCCCATCAGAAAAATATAGCAAACGTAACATAATTATCAAATACAGCTGTTATTCTGACTCAAGAAAGTCCTCTTTAAGCGAAAACTCTGTGGACGTGAATAACAATCCGGACTGTCATGTTGTTGGTGACATCATCTAAAGGCGACGCGAAAACCAAATCAATAACACAATAATCTTATGGCCATCATACGCCAACCTCATTGATATCTTTCTTTAAAACAATAAGTAGGCTAAGTACAAGAAACGAAACAAACAACCTTTTAGGAAAATTCCCAATTCAATTATTTTATCTGGAAATGTAACCATTGCATTTTGTGCGCCCATATAAATAAATAACTAGGCATAGAATCGACATAACACGTACAACAGCTGTAAGGCAAAATAGAGGATAGATGGACGGAGGAAGGACAAGAACTTGGATTTGTGGAGTGGAGGATGCGAAATCCCTAGGGTTCATTTCTCTACCGGCGGCAGGACTGGTGTCGGCCATGTTGGCGCCCTTTCTTCCCAGGTATGCTTGGGCGGCATTACTAATAAAGGGATAATCAGAAAACTTAATCAGTGCACAATCCTTACAAATTAAAGGGTCTCGCATACCAACGATTTAAATGCAAAGCAGCAGCAGTAACAGTGTGTGTGTATGCGTGTGTGTGTGTGTGTGTGTACGTATATGTCTGTGTTTAGTGAATTCAAAAATTACTCAGAAAAAGATATAACGTATGCTATTTATACATATGGGCTCCTGAATTCGGTAATCTCCGACATGACTATAACCAGTAGCCGATTACCAAATAGGTAGAGCAGACATTGGCCTAGGGGCCCCGCGACAACGATCAACATAATATAGATAAAACGTATTAGGAGATAATTTGTGAGGGGGGCCCCAAGATTTCGACTGCCTAAGGGCCTAAACAGGGTTTAAACCGGCACTGACTATAACATTGACTAGGCATAAAACTTCTGTATGCAGGAATTCAGATGTGAACAATATCATCGCCAAGTATATGTTATGAATGGGGACGACAGTATTGTCTTAATAAATAAGTCTTCAATATACGCACTTGATATCTCATATCTCATCACTATTTTAATAAAAGCTACATAATGAAGCTTGTGACATGATCTAGTTTATGCCGGCTGTATTGTCACATTGGCATATTCATTGTTCTGATACTAAGATGTATACATGAGGTAGTTTGCTTTACATACTGTTATTTTGACCCCTTACCAGGAATGCTTTACATACTGTCAGTTTGACCACCTACTAGGAAGGCTTTACATACTGTCAGTTAGATTAAAAATACTAGGACCACCTACTAGGAATGCTTCATTCCAAGGTACAAATATGATTTAGTCAAAGATTAATACTGCAAATAAAATTTTAATTCTGTAATGATCGACATCTAATATCTGTGCGTTCACTAATATACGTAGATCCTAATATAAAATACAATTGGAAAACACGTGTTCTTCTTTTTTTTTTAATGAACATTTAATGAAAAATGTTAATCAGACAATAGAACAGTTATATTCAAGATTTTGAAATAACAATAATACGTAAATTAGGCATATTTAGTACAAGAGCGTGAGAAAAACAATGAGGCTATATATTTTGTACTCTTCTGCAACAGGGTGATAATGGCGTTTTATTGTGCGTTTTTTTTTTCTTCTGTCGGGCAATTACGAGGAGAATGATGTCACTATATCAATTAGCTAAATCCTTCTAGAACACCAGACCTCATGTGCCATTTAAAACACACTTTCAGCCATTCAACAAGTATTTAGGGTAACAATGAGACAAGTATTTATTGTAACAATGAGACAAGTAGTTAGGGTAACAACGAGACAGGTATTTAGGGTAACAAAGAGACAGGTATTTAGGGTAACAATGAGACAAGTAAAAGAAAGAATAAGAAGCTGAATTGTTGATTTTACATATTGACAAATTTAATTTCTTGAAACCTTTAACATACGACACCCCTATTGTTAGGCCGGGCATGGATGTCGAATCAATTCTTCCACAGCTTTGATTTTGGTTGCTCTGTGCAAATGGGCAATGGATTGTTTATCACACCCACCTACGCGCACACGCGCACGCCAGTGCGCGCACACGCAAGCAAACGCTTAATTTAAAGACCATTAGCGTAGTCCTTCTCTTCTCTTTCGTTTTGTAGATTCATTCAGTTTTTGTATTCTTATACAAAAAGATAAAACTTCAAAGTGCACATTAGACTTCAGTGTAAAAATAAGTACCTATTTACCGTGTATTTGTCTTAAGTACATTCATGAAATGTTCATTGAAATTGTCTAATTTCCAAATTGGATGTGGACGATATTATTTACATAGTATAAACTAACATAAATAAGTTTTGAAACTTATACAGAAATTACAATAAATAATTAATACACCTGTTTTTGGTATAGCTGTCTAGTCACGTTGTTAGGATCTACACTCTACCGACTCAGAAGGAGAGAACACTATTTCAAGTTAGATCACATGTTTACCAGATATCAAGTGTTTTTCTGATAGGTTGTCTTGGGAAGCATGTGGATGAGACAAAGTATAACCTCAAAATAATACACGGTGTGTTATGTCGAAAGATCATGCTTTCCCAGTTCAAATGCCATGAAAACACGTAAAAATATTCTAGCATGCTTTTTGTGTTCTTTTAATATTTATATAAAATAAGACGCTAAGCACAGTTCAACAAACCACCCGAATACATAGGACTTTACAAATAACTACATGTGCACATACCACTTAATATTCACCACCGAAAGGTTCAACACAGATTTTCGTCACGTCTTGAATATGATAACAAGAAGACCAAGAGCGCCACGTGATAGGCACGCTCCATGTATGATAGTCGTCTAGATAGGCACTTGTATGACATGGTTGATTCGGGGATTACTTGACTAATGGGTTTCAATGACTGGTCGATGTATACGATTTTGAATTTAAGATAGTGGACAGAAAGCAGTATTTTCACATTAGACTTGACCTTTGACCTCTAGAGCCCATAATTCATGAATTTTTATTACCTTCAGTACAAACCAGTTAGGTCAACAAACTGATTCAAGCACAAAAGGTATTTCGCAAAAAGAATTCGTGGTTGAGTCACAGCAACGTGACCATTGACCCTTCGACAACAATGTCAACAGGCTTCTTTCATATATTGTGTATAAACCCCCATAAGTAAAGTTATTATGCAAAAACAATTTTTTTCTTTTTTCCCTTCGATGTGATCTTGACCACTGACCATTCACCACCAATTCGATGACCTTATATCTTACTCACCTTGTAAGTCATTTAAAACTTTGGTCAATATGCGTGGTCAAGTACTGAATATTTTGTACATAAACCATTTTTCTTTTGTCACAGTGACCTTGCCCCTTCATTATTTGATCCCCAAATCTATATATTTATTTCATAACTATGTGCAAGGCATACATACAGTTTGTCTAGGTATGTGATAAAGAACTAACTTTATTGTACAGAGGCCATTTTCCTTCTTTCAGCGATAGTAACTTAAATCTTTGGCCTACTGACTACGAGATCAAAAGTTATCTCTCCATGTTATCTCTTTAAGGTATACATGGAGTTTAGTCAGGGTATGTGTTGTAAAAGTAATCTTAGTGTACAGAAGTCATTTTACTTCTCTTAGTCTAGGGGACCATGCTATTTTATCTTTCTTAGCCTGAGGACCAGGTTATTTTATATTTTGATCCAAAAACAGGTTCTTCCTTGCCACAAGTGCAAGTCATCTACAAAGTCTAGTAACAGCAGATGACGGAAACCTAAACCTATCGTACATAAATGAAAAGGTGAATGGACTGATGGACATGACATACGGGCAGCCATATAAGCATACACTCCGCCATAAGGTGAATTGACACATGGACATGAGAGACGGACATAGTCATAGCAGCATACGCTCCGCCATAAAGTGAATGGACAGATATACATGACAGACGGATATAGTCATACCAGTATACACTCCGCCATAAGGTGGATGGTTTTAATTCTAGGGTTTAATGCCCTATTTCAGCACAGTATAGGCTATGCATGGCGGAGGAAGAACCCTGGAAAACCCAGGGAAGAACCACCGACTCATGATAAGCTACTGGCAGGCTTTCCCACTTACCCACGTAAGTCGATCCTTGATCTTCAACCCACGTAGACAGAAGTGAGATGGAAATGGTCCGGAATGGTGAGCGTTTTATGCTTCTCGACCACTCGGGCCCCCTAAGGTGGGTGGACAGATGGACATGGCAGAGTCATGGCAGTATACACTCCGCCATAAAGTGAATGGGCAGATGGACATGACAGACGGACATAGTCATAGCAGTGTACACTCCACCATAAAGTGAATGGACAGACGGACAGCCATACACTCCGCCATAAATTGAATTGACAGATGTACATGACAGACGGACAGAGTCATACACTCCGCCATAAAGTGAATTGACAGATGTACATGACAGACGGACAGTAATATCAGTATACTCCCCACCATAAAGTGAATGGACAGATGAACATGACAGACGGACAGAGTCATAGCAGTATACACTTCGCCATAAAGTGCATTAAACACCACCTTGTACTTTACCTCACTACAGTACTTCTAAAGCTAAAGGAGGTGGGGGTGATAAGATTTGCATGCAGATCATAAACTCATTTTTTATGTATCCAACATTTGACATATTTTGTAATTAATCTATGGCCTATTGTCTATTTTGTTGAGCTAAACACCATTTGAAACAAAAGGAAACCTGGTGAATGGTACAATGGATGCTGATTTTATTGTTATTTTTTCTTTTGTTAGTTTCTTCTTACATTGGACAAATGAGCGATATAATTTAAAATAGGATTTAAAATACTTCCCTACAGAGAGCATTTGAGAACTATGCTAACACTACGCTGGACTCATGAAAGGCAAAATTTCCACTACGATTGAAATGACCCCCTGCATTACAGAGAACACATTGTGGACTATGCCCGTACGACGTTGGACATGTAAATGCTTCCCACCCCAACAGAGAACAAACTAGGAACAATGCCAGTATGACGTTGGACATAAATAAACATCAATAGTTATGTTAGCGTTGTTGGCTAACGTCGTCGCAATCAAAACAATTACAATGTGAATTTGTAGCTACAGAGATCTCAATTAATTACAATGTATCCACCCTGGTTATTAAATTGCAGATGGAGAAAAATGCCTTGCTGGCTTATAAAGGACGGATTTGGACATAGTAACCGTAAACTATATCATATATACTCACGGATATTGTGCCGTGTTATTATATAAACATGTTCCAGGTAAAAGCCACCCAAATTAGACAGGTAATGGAGGAGAAACATCCTTTACCTGTACTTATCGAGACAGTGTAAAATTTAAACTTTTTCATTTGACATTTTAATTAACCATGATTACACAGACGTTTCTATCTGTATCCAAAACATATGACCACATATCTTATTTATAAAAATCAGCTGATTTTTAAGAATTATGAGATTTATTGTTTTAGATTGGAAATGCATAAATGTAATTATAAATAAGCTGCTTTTTATAGTAATTTATCATCCAATCTTATTGTGTAATATACCATTGATTAGGAAATTTTTATTTATATAATACTTGAAAAAAAATATTACAATAACTTTGACAATTAACACAAGTAAAGTGGTTTGAATAAGACTAGTTATCATCATTGAGGGTTTTACTAGGTAGGATTGTGACTTGCAAGCAAGCCATAATCCTACCTGTAAACCTCACGGACAGTATAATACACTTTGTATAGCCGTGATTTGTTATAATAATAGTGCTTCTAATATTATATTATACAGATTGAAATTCAGCTGAAAATCTACTCTATTCATATCGGGAGACAGAACAACAATATACACAGGGGTAATACTAATAAAGATGAACAAACAGGCTATTTCATAATGATATTATAGGTCACAAATACAACAATCAATGGGAAAAAGACTTGAAATGCCAAGAAGAACAAACTTAGTGGATTTCATCTTTGGTGATTATGAATGTATGCAAATGACCAGCATCCACGTTCCATGTTCAAAGTCTACAATTTGGTCACAAAAACGCGTTGATTCAAATGTGATATTCACATGAGGACCACAGTCGCAATAATTGACAGGGACTTTACTTTATGTTGATCATAGTACGTATGACGGACAAATGGTCGCTTGTAAGCTGAAAATTAAATTCGTTTGTTTTCTTAGGAATTGCACTTTTGATGCTAAACAACCCCGGTATCTCTCGACGCAATGAATGTTTGTCCCGACTGCACAAACCCTTGGTCACATTTCTCACAATACAAAGTTTATCCAATAAATCAAGTGATACTGGTAATGGCATGAAAATGCTCTTCGTGAAAATATACGTAATGTAAATTGACCATCGTATTCTGAGTAATTGTAAGCCATCACCTTAACATAGCGCTGGAAGTCTCCGTAACGTTGGGTGTCCTCTTTGCTCCAAGTGTCGTTGATAGGGTCTGAGGTGCATTAGGCAAAATCGGTAAGAGTTCTGAGTTCTCCAAAGATTTAGTCAAGTAATCCTGAAATCTTGCTACAATGAGAAAAATGAACAAAAAAAAAAACAGTAGGTTCTTGGATACACTTCTAGCGAGCCCGATGAACAAAACATAACTTAGGAACGTGGATGCTGGTCATTTGCATACATTCATAATCACCAAAGATGAAATCCACTAAGTTTGTTCTTCTTGGCATTTCAAGTCTTTTTCCCATTGATTGTTGTATTTGTGGATGTATACAAATCCAATCAATACTCTATCCCCAACATTTGCCTGACGATCACTATTACGATCCCGACAAAATACACGGAATGACGAGAGGCCTTGTACGCTTGGTACCAGTCACCCGCTTCCAACACCTTTGATTTTCAGGAAGAAATGTTAAAGTGTTGCGATTAGACGCTGATATTTTATGATGGTGCTGTGGGTAATTTTAAGAATTATTTCTGGAGCATTTATATATCGATGCTAGGAATGAATCCTCTACCTTTGCAAATGCGTGCTGATTAGTGTAGCACATCAATTACACTAACCTTCATACCCGCTCAGACATACAACTTTATCAGCCGTTGATACTCCGCCATAGCTATGCTTTGGTTGCATTACTTGTGCGAAAGGGAAGAGAAATGGATCAAATATGCCAGTAACGGGGCGAAACCTACCAACGACGCTTGAAGTTAGAAGAACAAGGATACCGCGCGGTAGAAATGTGAGAGCATTAGTTCCATTGAAGATTCAAGACCGATCTCGACTTTAAAAGAATTGCCAAATGTTAAAACGTTATGGACGTTGAACTCCCGGATCCACGCGACAGTTTGCATGGAAGGCAAAAGAATGTCACAGACTTGTTGTACATCGTAGACTAATCTCAGGGAGATGAAATAAAATATATCTATGTGTGTTCCATTTTCACTCGATGCGCAAATATTGCGATTTTTTGCAGTAAACCCTGAAACTTTCACTGTCACTTTGACGTGGAAGGCCTGATCGATGCAAAGTCTTGTCACCATCTGACTTGTACCATCTCGTCTTGCCACGCCAGTGCTAAGGAAAACTGACGTTTAGTTTCTGTCGTACCTGTGCCAAAGTCTTGTAACTCTGACCAAACTTGTCATCACACCAAGGAAGTACTCGCTTTGACATAAATGTGGGGCAGTATTAAATTGTGTCATGTTCTTGTTCTTGTATGCCGCTTGTTACACCTCTATAAAGTAAGCATTTTCCTAACAGAGAACTCTAGCAAAAGGACGGTCACTGACATAAAGAAATTTTCTCGGAATACGTCAACTAACTTCTCAAACTAAAACAGGACGCCAGCGGCTATTATTCCTGATTTCAGTCTTCCGACCATTACGTGATACTCATATAACATCACTGGCCCACCGAAGGTATCTCTTTAGATAGACCAAGCGGAAGGGAACGAAGCAAGCTCATTCCCTTGTGGGGAAACTTAGCTCAATGTCACAGCTAACTCACGATTGTGTATTTGGCAGTTCCATGCTTATACTTTGAACTGGATGACGTCGAAGGAAAACGACGAAGTATGCCAAAGCCTTTCACGAGGATTAGATCTTAGACAATTACGGAAAAGATCAAGAATTTGCAACACTCGACGAGTTTGGAAATGTGTCAATGCAGCTTACGGGACGGACAATTCTCCCTTTTAATTGCACTAAGTCTTATCAATTTTAGGGAATAATTTCATGCACATTGACACGGACGGTTGTATCTACATTGACAACAGTCGCCCAAACCTCCATGTAGACTATCTAGGTACATGGACTGACCGGCACCTTGGACATAAGTTTGTAAGGTTACAAAACTACTAAAACATCTATCAAACTGTGTACAGAAACGTGTGTTCGGCATTCCAGATTGGAACACCATTATATATAGACACGCCGACCTCCAGAATAAAAATGGTTCCATGACGACAGTCATCAAGGAAGGATTGTGAATTGGGAGAGGGATCCACTACGAAATGCAAGTTCAACCAATACAAGTTTCCTGTATTCTTACTTTACACTTGCAATTGTGCCTGTCCATTGAAAACATTTTAAAACAAAATTACCTAAGGATAGGAAAATACATAGCCACAACGTTTTGGCTAGAATATGATTGATTAATTTTGGATCTGGGTTCGAACGGGGATGAGTAGTGTTTCATTTGCATTCTCTCGATCCGTATGGATCAATGCATTTATAAAGTTTCAGATACCCAAAAACATCCAGGGAGATGAATGGAAGACTTCCAAGACCAGCTACTTATCTCTATGGATAGTCAGGAAGAATACATTGCTTCTTTGTGTTTGGAGCTAAGATAATGCATTGACAGAGTTTGCCAAGAACAATTGAAAGTCAAAGAACAACTACATCCTTTATGACAGAGATGCTTCAAATGCTATTATCAGAGTAGTATAAAACGCTGATTACTTTGAAAATATTAAAGTGGTTACACACTGATCAACAATTGCATCCGTCCTTCAAACATTTGGATACCAAGACCTTTTATTACATTGTGGCAGTGGCACCCATTTTTCCAAGGAAGACAATACAAGAAACGTTGGAAAATATAGCGTAATATAAAATACTTTTGCACGACGTTTTGCCACAAGACAAAGCTTTTGCGACGTGTGATGGGCGGTAAAATAAGACTTAAAAATTTTTCTGTTATATCCTTTGCCACCAGATTCTTTCTTGCAAGTGTTTGTGTATTTCATTAAAAGAATGGACTTACGAAGAGTTCGTTAAACTAGAAGTGAAACGCAAATAACGATTGCATCGTTTACGACACAAAGTTTTAACTACTGTAACTTCCAGGCTATAAGGGTCTTCATCATTTTGAAAATTTTAAATGGACAATTATTCAAGCACCAACATATCAAACAAAATTGGATAACATGACCTCCGCTTATAAAGTTAGTGTTATACATAATTCCAGGGACTTTAAAAAAAATTGGAGGGTTACGTTAAACTCGTGTTCTAAGTATCACGATTACCACACGATACTGATTGGTAAAGTATCAATATTTACTCCAAAAGAAATACATTCCTGTAAATGGCTAGTATAGAAGAACACATGTAGAGCTACAATTAAAAAGAGTTTGTCAAGATACAAATTAGACTCAAACTCAATATCTTTTCTCGTGTTAGTTGGGTCATGACTCTTCCAAGAGTGTATGATCAAGAAAAAGCGAAATTTGGGTATCATGCGTGTTCCTATACTACAACCGTTATCAATAATGTTGCAACATATTCCGTGTAAGCTAGTCAACGACAGTATTCAGACTTTGGAGGATTACCATAACCTTTTCTAAAAGTTGTTTCCTTTATATTTGAGACGATATGTTGCAAGTGTGTTAGTGACTACTTTTCTCGGATTTAATTTACCAGTTGATTCGTTGTGAGCTATAAAAACAGCATGTACAAAACCATCATGTTTTGCTTCTACGACTTTATATGTGCATATTACAATCAGTTTCGTATACATGATACGACAGATTGTGGGGCACGCAAATATTTACAAGGTTTACATGACTGAAAAAAAATGGTTTCGATGCTTGCAGGCAAGAAGTGACTAACTATCCCAAAGATACTTAAAACTGATAAATGAAAAGGACTATACTTAGAACCAAACTTGAATTTTACATTTAGGCCACTGTTAGAAACGGATAGAGCAACGCGGTACAGAGGAGAACGAAATTCGGGAAGTACCGTCGTCATCATCCATCGTCATCATAAGGAAATGAGACTGAAAGGCCGGAAAAATGATTAGAGGTTGTGAAAAATGTGGAGACTACATAAAGTACATTGCCTTGGAGGAAAGCTCTTCATCACTCATTGTAAATTACTTCATTGGCTAACAAATATTTGTATTGCCTTAGCTTCGAATGCACCTCAGTTGCTATTCGCACAGTGAGAAGGTCAGACGTGTTTTTCTTCTGCGTCAGATCACTAGTTGCTACAAGAAATAAAAATAACTCTCATACAATCGTACAATGTCTGATCTATGGAAATTGTGTCGGTCAAATACCAAACTAAATCAGGGAAGGTTTTAATGCTTTGTGAAAACTTTACATATAAATTTTCTAAATGAGGATTTTGTAGACTATGTCTCCAATTCACTTTTGTGATACTTTGCAAAAAGTTAGATTTTTTCATGTGCGTGATTTTTGTAAAATATTTAGTATTGAAATTCGTAGGGAAAATATACCATACAAATGTAGGTACTTTGATACTTTTAAAAGTAGGAATGAATTATTTTATTTCTCTCTTAGTGTCTATTGACTATCTGTTTGCATAAACACACACCCATTAGTTTCTAGACATCATGATGGCATATATTTCCGATTAAAAAGAAACAAACAAGCTACACATTAATCAAACGAAGTAAATTGTTACTTTAGAATTGTTTTTATTTCAAATACGTGTACATTTAATAAAATTAGAAAGGTTTTTCTTCAATGTGTTAATATACATTTTTAGTTTAGTTGTGATTGCGGATGTTAAGTATGTTAGCACTGTATGTGAGTAATCGTTGTTGATGCTGGAATGTATCAAGAGCAATATTTCATGCATTATATCTATCATTTTCTGCAGAACAAGATAAAGCACACTTAAAACAATGATATGCGTTACACTTTAAGGATAGCTTGAGTACAACCCACCCTTTTTCGCTCCATTATTGTGGAGCCAATACATGCATTTCGGAGACAAAAATTAGCAATGTTTGACCTGTTTTTAATCTGTTGATTAATACTACTATAGAACTTGGCTTTCCTTATGCTGGTTTTTCGTCCATGACGTAGAGAACTTTTCAGCATTGTAACATCAAAGCGTGTGCTGCAAGAACATGACATCTCTTACATTTAGTAGTGGGTATAAAGCAGTCAGTCGACAATAAATATAATACTGCCCTTTTATGAACCTGATTAACAAAATACATAATTGCCAATGAACGTTTCTTACATAGAATGTGTCGTCAACTTTAGAAACTCATGAAAATATAGCACAAGTTTACTTTCTCCGTGTTCTATAATGCCTTCAAAAATAAAAATTAGCATGATATCATTTGTTTATTCTTCTAACATCCGGTATGCTCAGTCAGCACAGTTAATTTGTATCTTTCCACTTCAAAGTCATGTTAATTTTCTCTCATTTTTCTCTATCCTCTCTCTCTCTCTCTCTCTCTCTCTCTCTCTCTCTCTCTCTCTCTATATATATATATATATATATATATATATATCTTACTTTCTCTCGTTTCGGTATAATTTTATCTTTCCATACAGATATTTTGAGTAGTGTGTTTAGTGTGTTGGATAGTGTAGAAGGTGTGTGATAATATATTAATGTAATTTCATCTCTTTAGTTTACGCCGATCCTGTTTGGTCTGATTGTAGTTGTGGCAATACTAGGCAAGGCATTTTAGTTTGCGTGTATTGGATGTTTTGGATGTTTTACGATAAAGATGACGTAATGGTTATTATGTTTGTTGAAGTTCATCTCTTTTTCCTTCGTTTAAACGCTAAGGTAAAACAATACGTATTGGATATTTGTATTTGGGGTTGGATGGTATAGGTAGTGTGTAAGATGGTGAGATTTCTTCACCTTTTTTAAATTCTGTGTCAAAACAAGGAGTTTTTGATTGTGTGTATGAGGAGTTGCAGTATATAGATGATGTGATGAATAGTTTGTTTCTTTGATTTCATCTCCGTCTTTTAAACTTACAATTTTATTCTGATTGTTGTTGTATGGACACTACATTAAGCAGTTTGGAGTGTATGCATGGAATGATGGATGGTGGATAGAGAATCCCATGATGAATTAGAGTAGACCTTTATATGTTGTGGATAGCAATCAAAATTGGGTACTGTAATGCATATGCTGTGTGCTTGGATAGTCATCAAAATAGGGTGTTTTATTAAGAGGTGTGTGTTTACATTGTGAATGAACAATGGGTGTTAGATTGTAATGGTAAACAGTGTGTTTCGAGATTAATAAAACAAACAGGTGCTGGTTTGAATATATTATGTGCTGGATTGTAATACCAAGTGAGTGAAGAATATTAACGTTAGTATTTGGAAAAATATATATAATATGTGAGATATTGGATTGCAGACATTTTAATTTGCACATTACCATTCCCGTTTGTTTTCATAAACATTTTGTTCCCATAAAGTATTATATCATTATTAATGGTTCTGTCCCTATAAATATCTGTGTACCTATATCGCCTCCCAAATGTGAAACTTATGGACTTATTCTTTTATAACGATCAATGTTAACTCGAACAATGTTTTAATTTCACCCATGTTGAGGTCGACAATTTTCAGCATTGTTACATTGTGTGCTAATAATGATTTGTGTCTCTACATCACCTTGCTAATATTAAACATATGGGCTCATTTAACTCAGGATTTCCCATTTTCCCACACCTGCATCTTTTGATCCAATAGCAACATTCATGGGGGACGTAAACAGAAAAAATAATTGCCATATACATACGTTAAAGGATTATATTGATAATGATGGTCTTGTTAAACGCTGAATCAGTCCAGCTCTACCTGTACCGTGCAGTGAGGATTTAATCGTTGGAATGCAATTGGACTGAAGTGTCTTTAGTTTAACCAAACTTTAGAATTCTGAAATATTGAACAGTCTGAACTAGACACTGTCATAGCTATAATCACAAGAAGAGTGAGTTAAAACAGCTGTTATTTCAGTATTGTCCGACAAGAACAAAGAAAATCTACCAAGATTTTGAAATTGTCGATAGCACACCTCTGAAATTACATTCTCCCACGATTAATGCTCTCAAAAAGGAATGTTTGAAAACAGAAATTCAGTATTTGCCGCCCTACGATTCACTTGAAGAGAATAAAAAGTAACTGGAGTTCACCATGTTTTCTTGTGCCGAAAATATAATACTTTCCGCATTTGTAATAACAATAAAGATATGAACAGTGTGACTGAACATCTTTATACATATTGCCAACAATCGATAGTTACATTAACAAAAGTAGAAAAGCAAAATACGTTACCGAATTAAACGTTTTGAAATTCCACACATGAACAAAATAAAGGTCGAAATTTACAACTTGAGGTGGCTTTTATTATTATAGTGATAGCATTTATTATAAAATATTCTCTTCAACATTCCAGTGCTTAAGGATCGTGGCACCATCTGGTCTCGGCAAATGTGAAACTTACATCTGTCGATAACGTCATCTACAACGATACATGGAAAAGTCATCTGGAATGCATTCTGAAATGCCTTGAACAACTCAGTAATGAAACTGTGACAATTAATTTAGCCCAGAATTGCTTTGTTTTTGTCATGCTGACTCACTGTGGGACGCGGATAAGTTACACCTGTAGGTATTAGGGTTAAAGCAACTTTTGTATTTTCAGATCAAATCATCATTAAAGAATAAATAAAGATTTTTGGGTATAGTCGAATATTTTCGGAGCTAAATCTTAAATTATTTAAATAACTGTTGAAAACCTTATCGATTTGTTGAGCACAATATCCAGATTTCATTCGTCTGACAAACAGCAGGAGGCTATTGATAAAGTAAAAGCCATACTTACTTAAAGATGTACCAGTTCTGTCAGTTCCTGATTTCAGCCAATCAGAACAAATGTCTATTGATACAGGTGTTGTAGCAGATGGTGCATTTCTGATTCAAGATGTCAAAAATATGCCTACCAGTAATGAGTAAATGATGCGATGTTTAGCTAGAAAATGATATTTTCAACACGTTTGCTCTCAATTCTTCCATAATTGATGAAGTCAGGTTAATTTGTGGATAAAGAAAATTGATTTTAATTGGTCTGAGACATGTCAGGTGGCTTTTGATAAATTAAAAGCCATATTAAAAGGTACACCAGTACATTGAGCTTACGATTTCAATCATTTCAAAGGTATTTTAAATTCCATACCGTTTTTACATTGACACATTCAAGAGTAAAATTCATTCGCATTACCCCTGGAATTTATTCGGACCGTTCTGTACTTTTGGACTTGTGATAAAACTTGTTATTACTTTTTGAGATTTGGAACTTAATGCAAAACACTCTAAGTTCTTTTAAACTTGTCACATTAATTTCTAAAAAATGAATTATTTCTTCAATTTTATTAAACTTAATGATTTTCGCTCTTTTTTGAGTTGTTGCAATAAGAAATGTTTATCGCTTTTTTGCTCATGTTAACCCATATTTTTCGCTACTTAGTTCATTAGTCCAGTTGTTGCATGCAGGACGGGACTATAAATATGACACATATTCGGTTCTACATTTTAATGTTATTTGCTACGTCGTTTACATTAGAAATTGTGATTAGTCAATAATATCAGACGCAACGCCCGCAGGTGGGATGCCAGTTTAACATAGAAACCAATAAACACATAAGTAAAAATGTTAGCATGGTTGCTCTGCAACTTTTCCAGTATCGTGTTGCTGCATGTCTTCAGTAACGAGTTCTTGTCTGATCACTTGTGTGTTGCTTTCTGGTCTCGAATCTTTCGAATTCACTCTTTTTGACTTATCACGTTCATTACGCCACTTGATGCAATATGGGATCAATATAAGCAATCACTGCAGACCTTTGAATGCCAAATCCATAATTCTGGTATCCAGATACACGCACAAGATCTGAACAACAATATCAAAACGTAACATTTGCTGACTATAACATTATTTATGGACCTGAGTTCATACATCAATACATAAACAGATACAAATAATAACAATGGTGACGACAGGAAAACTAACACAAAGAGACCATAAGCTCATACCAATTATAACAATGGTCACGACAGCAAAACTAACACAAAGAGACCTTATTTTAACAAAAATGACAAACACCTTCCTACACTTCTTTTTCATGTTTATGTAGATAGACAGAATATAATTTGATACAAGGAACTAACGCAAAGATTAAACTTTTACATACGAGTTGGAACCCCTTTCAAATCCTCTACTAGTTTAGAAACCATGTAGCAAACGTCCAACATATTTCAAGTCAATGACAGCTTAGATCATTTAAGATTTTAATCTATTCTACTCTTTGTTATTTTCCACAACTTTAAATACATTTACGATTGATTCAGATATTTTCGCTTGATAAGAAATATTCATAATAACACACTCCAACATCAACCTGAAAGTGAATATTTTGTTTAAAAAGACCAGCGTAGTCTAAATCGATAATCCATGCCTTTTACATAATAATCCTTGCATGGCTTAAAAAATATATTACTAGTATTTCAACAATTCCAATTAAATATATTGTGAACATGTCTATACACAGTGGATTTGCGTTTGATGAACTGAGATTATCTACATGTAAAAATCATTACAAAATGAATCGTAATGCAGATGTAAACAATAACAGGCATGTTAGTATGTTCAAGAGAGTGTCCATAATATTAGAAAAAGAAGTATATTTTTAATTTTAGCACGTATACACCTATGAGTAACTTACTGCAACAACAACAGTTGGGTTTTATGTGATGGTACTCTACTGATCGAGTGCACAAAGTAGAAGATACAGTACAATAGTTATAGTAAATTCAGTGTACGCATTCCTTCGAATATAAGTAAAGTTTCTGCAACATTTGGTTATCAACGTCATTAGGCGGAGACACGAATCAGTGCATATTATTACGTTACACTAGTTGTGTTGCCTCGATGTCTTTCTTCTCTAAAGCCATTGTTTAGCCTATGACCTAATTGTATCAAAGGCATATCAAATGCAAAAATTGCAAACTGGCTGTTAAGTCTTCCTTTTCAAACAACGCAAACAAAGAGATCGTATTCCAATGATTTTTAACCAAAATTAATGATTTCAGCGGTATTTTTCAATTTCTGAAATATGGTCTTATGTTTTTAACACTTCTTTGATTTTGTTACCTTTCAGACACATTTTGTGAATAAGCCGCACAATTATCATACTAGGTGGGTCTATTAGCGTTTGGATTCCATAAAATTCCAATATACACCAATACTTGAGGCCTAAGATCTTCTAACTCTGATATTGATGCTGTATGGATGGAAACGTAAGACTTCGTCAGCATTTCAAACATCGTGTGGACCGTATAAAGTACGCATACAGTTGTTTTATTTCCCTATGCAAATTAAAGATTTTTTCATTAAGTCATATATTTTCCAGAAATGGCCAACCATAGTCATCTATGTCCTAGATGTCGGTCGTCTGAACAAAACAGCTTATGGCGGGTACAGTGTTGGTCAACATACCCACCTTTTGACTATTGTTAATTTGTTGACATGTAGAGTATCTATATCAACCTGATGAAACTACGATTATCACGCATGATTTTTGTTCGAGCTTATTAAGTTTCAGTAAAAATCACTTCTTTTCGTTTACTTTTGCATCTAATGCAACCCAGGAAAATTATTTAAACAAACAGCCAGAATGTGCAATTTTCATATCTGGTTTACATTTTATCATAACAATAAATGATCGAATTGTTTTCATTTAACCAATTTCTGCCCTGCCTCTGGAATCTATTGTTCGCAACGTAGTTTCACAATAGTAATAATAATAATAATAATAATAATAATAATAATAATAAGAAGAAGAAGAAGAAGAAGAAGAAGAAGAAGAAGAAGATGATGAAGAATACATTGCAAAAAGCATCATCGGGAGTAGTTTAATGTACCTTTTCATCGTGCATTGATTGAAAACTCCGTTTCCGAAGATCAGTGTTTATTGGATGAATCTCTAAAGACGGATCTGTTATGAATATTTTATTTAATTATTTGTCTGTTAGCTTTAATTTGTTATTCATTACATGCTACTGTAATGCAATTTTTTTATTGGATTTGATATTGTTCAGAATAGAGTAACGTTTTGAATGATTTTCTATATTATGTTTTAGACGTAAACAATTAATAAATGATACAGAATATCTTTTTTTCTGACCTTGTTTACAATCAGTGACAGTTTTGGTAAAGAATTGTTTTAATTACTTTTATTCTTTCTCAGAGTAAGTATCGTTAAGTTTCGTCATAGTCATACCTGGTGTACGTGATACGAATCATGTATTTATTGCTAACAAGTTTCTATTTCTTCCAGAATAATAAACTCTTGACACCCATCCATATAGCAAATGTTATGGTAAGACTTCTAGCAGACGTGCCTTAACATTTGAGACGTCAAGTTGTTTTATGTTATGTCCAGTTTGGGCTAGGTTTCAAAAAAAAAAATATTCAAATTATTGAAATGCAAGTGATTCTTTTCCATGGAAATACAGAAGTGCTCTGATAATTTTTGAACAAAAGACATTCCTTGGAAACGATACGGATGTCAAAAAGAGGAATAATATTTGCTGAGATTCAACCAGAAACTGTCGATACATCAGTACAACGCTGACTATTACGGACGTCATCGCCTTCCAGATTGGATTCCATCGGGATTTGAACTCTTATTCACTTAGAACTTTTCATTGATAGGACTTGTGTTTTGTTTTAATTCTTGGATTATTTTTGGACTTAATTCACAATACCGTAAGTTCCTTTTCTTAATTTTCACTTAGTAGTTTAGGAAAATAAATTATTTGTTAAATTTTACAAAGCTTGTTGTCTTCACTCTTTTCTGTTACATTTTTAAGAGCGTAGACTAGTAAGAGAAAATAGTACAAGAATATCAAATAGAAGCATTGATAGATGGACCACTGTACTGTAATGTTTATGACTAGTATTTTGGTGCTATGGAAGACGTGATACTGCTAGTCCATGAATGTTTATGACCATCGATTTCCTATTGTTGTGGCGTGTTATCTCAGACTTAAATTGTCATGTTTCAGCAGCAGAATAACCGAATGATTTGGCTTAGATATCCGCGAGTGTTCTAGACTTTCTCGTTAGAAGCACCTCCAGGGGTAACACCATAACTGTTGACCGTGCGGATGCTGAAGAAAACTACCTGAAGACGTGTATTAGCTGTCACAACAAGTAGTGTGATAATTGCTGTTTTATATTTTTATTTCTTTCAACATCACGGCCTCTTTCCTCACGATTTTTACTAACTATCATAAGGGTCTCATCAAATTCCAATTTTGGAAATTCACTATAATGCAGTGGAAAAACAAGTGATCAACAAATAGCCAAAGAAGTAGCCAATGAAATTATTGTTTTTACCTCAGTATCCAACAATACAGTCTATCATACTACTATAGCAGAGATTTTATTCAACTTTAAAAATGTATAAATCCGCTACCCCATCTATCTGTGCTTGGATCTTTCAGTGATTACCTGTTTCAGCAAACACATACTCGAACTCAATTGTGTTAATTAGTGCATCTTCGAAAGCCATCTAATATAGCTTACTAATCGTGATGAGTCTCGTTTGTGCCGCTGAAAGCAGTTCTGAACAAACACATTGTTCCTGAATGTAATCGTATCAAAATGTATAGCTAGCACCACCCGCTACCACGGTTCGAGTTAGCTAAAAAGATAACTCTGATTGTTGCACCGCTCCGGTGGCCTATTGGTTAGAGCGTCCGCCTCGGTTGCGAGAGGTCGTGGGTCATGCCAAAGACTTACAAAACTGGTACTAACAGCTTCCTCGTTTGGCGCTCAGCATTACGAAGTTAGTGTTAGGACTGGTCAAACTGATATTTTGTGTTCAGAAACTATTTTGGTTCTTGAAGCCAGGGTGTTACTGACCTTGTCCATTTCGACTCAGCAATCACCTAGATTCTCCTTACCCGAGATGGAAGCCATCAACAATGTTTCGCTCATCGTCTCTGATAAAATTATTTTCAATCAGTGACCTTGCCTTTTGATTGCATGATCACAAAATCAAACTCCTTCTCTGTTATCCTAAATAAATCGTGTGGTTGAGATATGTCACACACACACACACACACACGCACACACGGTGCTGGAGTAATATATGTCTTCCAAATAAGGTCTAATAAAGAACAGTCTACAAAACGATGTTCGAGTAAATAATCTCTTGTAAATAAGGTTTAATAATGTTTCAGTTTCTTACACTTATAATACATTTGAGACGTCAGACGTGCTTCGGTTTCGTACACTACAGTACACTACGTTATATCAACATAAGAGGCGCCAAACATGTTTCGCATGATTTGTGAGAATGAAGTAGGAAGTATAAATACTGCGGGACAATTGGTGTTTTGGAGTAACGGACATGCAATTACTTTATCTCCACAAGAAACTTAGAATAAGCAAACAAGTAGACAAAAATAAGGGTATGCAAATTTGCACACCACATACATTTACAAAGCCTTGTGAATACACTCTCGTGACTAAAACTACATTCGCTTTTATATATATATATATATATATATATATATATATATATATATATATATATATATATATATATATATATATATATATATATATATATATATATATTTATATGTGTGTGTGTGTGTGATCATTGTTGCAACTACTATTATCAACGTCATTGCGATCGTCTTAATTATAATAAATCATTTTCTTTAATATTATTATTGTTGATTGCTGCTGTTGGTATGCTGTTTTATTTCATGTTCTGATTTGAAAAGACGACACATATATAACACATTTGGGATGGTTGGATAGTGACATTTTGCCGGGTTCCGTGTTCAGTACCTGGCAAGGAATTATCCGGGCAAGTCAGTTTTACTTGGTGGGGTTTTCTCCACTCCCATTTTGTCCCATTTTGTCAAGTTTGGCAAAGAGTGATGGGTAGCCGTCCATCCCTAACAAAAGGTTTGTGTAACAAGGTACAGTATCACATCTCATTTTGTTAAGCTCATGACGATCCAAAATGCCGTCATTTATACCGTAATTTATCTCCGAATATGGGTATCTCTCTCTCTCTCCCTCTCTCTCTCTCTTACGCACACACACTTCATCTACTTATGTCTATGCTTAGTGTCATTTTAAGTGTTGGCAACGTAGCAGCATACAATTTGTTTTAAAAAAATAATTTAGTCAAACTTATAAGACCCACTGATTGCAAAGACAATTGTGTACTCTTCAGAACCATCACGTCACTGGTGTACGTGGTTTTGTTCAAATGTAAGGGTATTTATAGATGCATATAAACCGATAAATTGGCCGACAAACCGCCAATCAAGTTATATTTTAGTCAAAATAAATCACGGGAAGTGGCCAGAAAACAAAAGCAATCCCATGATTTCAATGTAAAAACAACGAAGCGAAATGAGCAATCCGAAGGTCTTAAAGTTAAAAATAACAAACAAAATAAAACAATCAAAGAGGCAATCACAAAATTGTCGGAAAAATCGAATTCAGCAATATCAGAATAATATACTTAGCAATGCAAGATTTCGTTTGTGTTTTATTATATAACACAATAATAAGGTATATTTTTATCATGTATTCGCGGTGATGTTCCAAAATCAGGGTTAAAGTCACCATCTTTGACTCGCTTTGAATCAAAACATATTGACTCGGGTCACGATTATTACATTTGGGTCAGTACCCACGAATGTAGTCTCAGTCTATTTTTTTCTCAAAAATTTCTCTCTAGTTTTGGTGATGCACGAGCTAGATTTCCTGGTATTGATTTAAAAGAAATATTTTTTTCTTCTCTTGAACATGAGCATCATCGTGTGGTATTTGTTTGGTCTGTGCCTATTTTAACGACAGTAATTAGGCATTGTTTCTAGTCCGGATTATATATCAAGAACTTCACCGTGATTCCATCTTTGACGATATTTTAGAGAAACATCTGATTCAGTAGGATTTGGATTATATTGGAAACATACTTGTGATCTGAGTCCACGTATCACTCTGCACCATCGTATCTAAGGAGGTGCATCTGCTCACTGACGGTTTACTATACAATTTGATATTTCATCGCTACACCTACCAGCGCTTGGCGGCCAGTCGGGAATGTTAAGTCTAACAAAGTAGTTACGGACACCTGACTCCATTGTTTTGTTTGCAGTTATGACTTGTTACGGTTAATATCTTTTAAATGTAACGAGAACTTAAATGTAATGAGAACTTAGTGAGTGTGTGTGTGCGTGCGTGTGTGTGTTTGTGAGTGTGTGATTTATTAGTCATATCGATACGTCGTAGTCAGGTTTTAACGCGCCGTTTGAAATATATTTCACAGGATATACAAGTTATTTGAGCATATATATATATATATATATATATATATATATATATATATATATATATATATATATATTATTTACACCAATGACAAGGCCATGCGTAACAGTATGAAATGATGAAATGTGTCCACTTCATGAGTGAAACATTGCCTTACGTCTATTCAGGTGATGTAAATTTTCCTTTTATCACGTGCTTTGATTGTTATAAAAGATATATCTCTTCACATAATGTAGATTAAAATTTTACAAACCAACAAATAAATAAATACATAAATAAATGAATACAAAATAAATACATAATTAAGTACATGTCGCATTAATGACTTCAACTTTTATTCTGTGTCAATGTGATCAAGAAATCAAACTGTTTCAAATTTGAGAATTAAAACCTGAAATCAACAGTTTGAGTAAAACTCAACAAGCAATTTATTTCCTTTGAATAAAGAAGCAAATATCACAAGACACACTACTGTGAATTAAAATCAAATTATCCTACCAAAGGGTCAAAAATGTAGAATGTTAATCAATTAATGTCATGCTATAATATTGTGATGCAATCCATATCTTTAGATCAGTTCAACAAATCCAAAATAATGTTAGAATACAACTGTAAATGAGCTCTTTAGTAATCCCAATGAATATTTAAAATAATTTGAACAAGACAACTGTAAAATCTGATCACAGATGGATTCTCAGAAACCGATCTAAAACAGGAACGATATATTTCTTTATCACTATTTATTGCATAGTCGTTACACTTTGCCAGTAGTATGTGCAGTTTCATATTTTTGATATTATGACATGTGAACATATCACTTTATGTGACTCTGATCACAATGTCTCACCCAGCTCCCTATGTTAATTTATCCTTGCGTTAGTATATGTCTTATATTGAATGATGTGTGGATAGAGATCAGAATTCAATGTACTACTATTAATCGCGAGTCTAGATAAAACTTTAAGAAACGTTTCGCGTCACATTTATAACAGGTGGCATTTGGACAACACTCTACAAGTCGTTACATGTGGAATGCATCACGTTATAATTTGCGTAGAATATATACGAGCAAGTCCAGTTGCAACACGTTACCTTTTGAAAGGTAAAGCTACTTTTATGCCACGTTTGTTTTTCTAGG
This sequence comes from Sinohyriopsis cumingii, assembly GCA_028554795.2. Lineage (NCBI taxonomy): Eukaryota > Metazoa > Mollusca > Bivalvia > Unionida > Unionidae > Sinohyriopsis > Sinohyriopsis cumingii. Next base: position 100,900,782 of record CM068824.1, read on the forward strand.
TAAAGAATAAAAGGCCGCTGACAAGGGATGAACTCCAATCCTGGCTGGGGTTGATGTAAGGGTCATGTTGTATGACCTCTTTAAAATACGGACAATTTTTAATTGAATTTTATTAAGTGGCCACTTAACATTGTTGTGGTTTTAATTTATGCTTGGTATGTGACCTTCAATATACATATTATCAAATTATGCTGGAAATGGTGTTGTAACACATTGAAAGAGATCAAATATATTTTTAATTCGACTGCGTTTCAAAATCAACGTAATCACTCAGACACATGAAAACATTTCAATAAATGTCAAATTTTCCAGACAATGTTTAATAAATCCACTAGGTACATAACAACATAATTAAAATATATGCGAATAATTACGAGTCTTACCTTTCAAACAAAATTCTTTGTTTCTGTTCAACCTTATAATGTATATCCTTTAGGCAAAGCAGTAGTATCTGCACCAATGACACAGACGACTAAGTGGGATAAGACTAAGTAGGACAAACTGCTGAAGGTATGATATAATTATCGTACTATTGTACATATCATATGCCATGGTACATTTCTATGAGTATCATCCAATAGCAGTTCACTGCTTTAGGTCCAGCCTATTTGTAAAGATTCGATAATTAAGTTGCAAATAGATGAGCAAATGTTTCAAGGTATATGAGTCCGGTCTGCCCATTTATTGCTTCATTGAGACCACATTGAATTTCCCAGGTAGACGAGAGCTCTCTACGTACCTAGGTACGTTCGCGTTTAGAGCCTTATCAGACACTATGATTAGTTTCCAAATCGTGTGTCATTTTGAGTAGAGTGGTCCGACAACTAAAATATTTGGGTTGTTATCAGAGACTATGATTAATTTCCAAGTCAGTATTTACAAATGTCGTTTTGAGTAGGGTCTAACCGTTTAAAATGTTTGAGTTGTTATCGTGCAGGATTTGCAGAAGACATTAAGAATAAAATAAGTGTTGATTACCTGCCGTATGATACATTCTTCATTCAGAGCCACCAACTCCACTACCACTTCTGCAGCTAATACTACTATTACTATTACTACAAATACTGCTTCATCTGCTACTACTACTTTACAAAAACAAGAACTACTACTACCACTATTACTACCACTACTACTACACTACTGATATTACTAGTACAACTACGACTGTTGATATACATGCAGCTTCTATATTTTAAGGAAATGCATCTACTACTGGAGCGGCAGCCTATAATAATTATTGTCTTTCTAGCTGCCACAATGCGTGTATTGTTGAGATTCTGTCTGGTCAATATTTTGCTAGCCAATGATCGCTGATCATAGCTGTTCCACAATATAAAGCGAATTGGCTAGACGACCCCTGGATTGTAAATATGTGTTGATCAGAAAAAAGCAAAAGAAATGTCTGTTCCTAGAAACTGGCTAATTACTAGGGCTGAGAAATACTTAATCAACACCTACTCCCCAGAATCAACAAACAAGCCTAAAACCTAACAAAGCTATAAACGGATACGTAAATATACATACATACATACGTAGGTACGTACGTCGTACCAACGTGCGTGTGTGTGTGTGAGAAAAAAGAGAAATAAAAAAAAACTGAGAGATACCAGGAACATACAAATAACTGGGTATGTGTATGCACAGTGTCAAACAAACTTGATCTAACGTTCATATCCCTATTCATGACATGCGTATTATTTTGTTTTATAAAAGTCTTTGCAGACTCGTATAATGGCAATTTTCAAGCTGTATGGTCTGTCACTATTTTGCTTATATGTCTCATTGAAATGTATACACTATATTTAAATCCATGAAAATCCTTTCAAAACATTTTTATGATTGAGGTAGATTAGTGCTAATGAGGCAGAAACATCACGATTAGTGAAGCCCCATCTTACACACAATGTTTTCACATCCTGGCTGTAAGGTTGTGATCTCGTTACATTGAGAAAAAAGGTTCAGGCAACGTTGCTACAACATTACACATTAAGATATTTTTAAAAGTCTTCTGATCCAAAACAAAATGGCACGTATTTTTATTGACCATAACATGTACAACAAGCAGTGATATTTTTAAAAAAGAAACTATGTAACGTTTTTACAATGTTGTATCAATGTTGTGTTTTAACTTGAATCTATGTGGGGGAAGAACTATTTTTTCTTAGTTTTATTTAATTTTCTTTTAAAAAGAAATAAATGAATGAAAATAACAATATAAATTTGTAACTTCATGCACCGGCAGAATAACATTTGCGCCTGAGACGATTAAATATCTGCTATTTAAACCGGCAAGATAAGAACATTAATGTATTATTATATAATTCACTAGTTCAGTTGCAGAAAGTAGTGTTTATGTTGTGATACATGTATTCTTTGTAACTGATTGTTCTATTATCTATGTTGACGCATTTAAGCACATATAAACACCATGTCACGAGGCGATGCCATTTCTAAACAAACAAATTGTTGTCTTACGGCCAACAAGTTCAGTCTATACCTAAATTGACAGAAACTTCTGACTTATTTATGGTACCTTAATTTGACTAGTATTAAATATATTGTGTTGATACACTTTGGAGTTGAGGCGGTCAGGATTGTAATGAACAATATTAAGGACGGGGTTGTAACTCCGTAATGAAATGTTCCTCTCTCGAGAACGTAAGATTTATCATTTTTGGCCAAACTATAATATAAAATTAAATTGCAATAAAATGAAATAAAGTACAACCGAAATTTAAAGAAATGTATGTTAGACGGATTTATACATATTGATATGCATATCTGTACAATAGGAAATGCATATTAAAAGATAATTAAATTTTTATAATTGCAGACATGAATGAGCAATATAATTCGATATTATTTTTAATATTATAATGATGTTTGTGGTAAACAATTAAATATTGATATTTTGTTCAGTGATAATTATGTACATGAGCTTTTTAGTGACTAATATACACGTCACAAATGAATGCCATTTGTTATCAATTATACAGTCTATCTGATAGGTAATAACATGGATATGCTAAATGTATGCAAATAGATTTCATCATTCACTTGCTTGAATAGATAAATGTGTGCAAAGGTGTAACCTGCTTAATGATATCAAGGGAAGCACAAGTAAAGTGGATACAAGTTTCATTACACTAGTTAAATTGACTTCTAATATGTAGGCATTGCTGGGACGATATCGGACTTTGTTCAAACCTTGACTTCTAATATGTAGGCAGTGTTTTATTGATACAGGACTTTGTTCAAGCCTTGACTTCTAATATGTAGGCAGTGCTGAGATGATATCGGACTTTGTTCAAGCCTTGACTTTTAATATGTAGGCAGTGCTGAGATGATATCGGACTTTGTTCAAGCCTTGACTTCTAATATGTAGGCAGTGATGACTTGATATAGGACTTTGTTCAAGCATTGACTTCTAATATGTAGGCAGTGCTGAGATGATATCGGACTTTGTTCAAGCCTTGACGTCTAATATCTACGCAGTGCTGAGATGTTATCAGACTTTGTTCAAAAATTGACGTCTAATATGTACGTAGTGCTGGGACGATATCGGACTTTGTTCAAACCTTGACTTATAATATGTACGCAGTGCTGAGATGGTAAACGACTTTGTTCAAGCCTTGAATTCTAATATGTAGGCAGTGCTGACTTGATATAGGACTTTGTTCAGGCCTTGACTTCTAATATATAGGCAGTGCTGAGATGATATCGAACTTTGTTCAAACCTTGACTTCTAATATGTAGGCAGTGCTGAGATGATATCGGACTTTGTTCAAGCCTTGACGTCTAATATCTACGCAGTGCTGAGATGTTATCAGACTTTGTTCAAAAATTGACGTCTAATATGTACGTAGTGCTGGGACGATATCGGACTTTGTTCAAACCTTGACTTATAATATGTACGCAGTGCTGAGATGGTAAACGACTTTGTTCAAGCCTTGAATTCTAATATGTAGGCAGTGCTGACTTGATATAGGACTTTGTTCAGGCTTTGACTTCTAATATATAGGCAGTGCTGAGATGATATCGAACTTTGTTCAAACCTTGACTTCTAATATGTAGGCAGTGCTGAGATGGTATAGGACAGGCAGTGCTGACATGGTATAGGACTTTGTTCAAACATTGCAATTATTTTCTGGGCTCCTAGTGGCCGAGTGGTCTAAAGCGCTCTCCGTTACGGATCACTGCCATCTTACCTCTGTCTGAGTAGGTTCGAGTAGCATTCGTCCAGTGTGGGTATGTGAGAAATCCTGCCAGTAGCTTCTCGTGGGTGAGTGGTTCTTTCCTGGGTTTTCCTGGGTTCTTCCTCCACCATTAATACTGGCCACTTTGCATAGCCTATCGTGTGCTGAAAAATGGTGTTAAACCCTGCAACAACAACAGCAATTATTTTTCAACTTATAAGAGCTGAGGATAAGAAGACAGATACTGACTTGACGGTTTATGATGTTTAATTTAATAAAATAAAAATTCAACTTAAAACAAATTATATCTTGAATTGTTTTCTTTGTTCACACCAACTCGTCTCTTCTTAATTAAGTATCCATACTATTCAATACAATTAGAGTCTTATTCACTTTTCAGTTTAAAAAATTATAAACATTGCAGTGCATTTGTATATATAGTACTTTGAATTAATTCGAGGCAGTTATCACGTATCACTGTCTTTCAAATGTGCAAATTGGTACATATTTTGAATGATTTGTGCACTAGTGTGCCCTGGGATAGTACCGCTATTAATTCTAGTATGGTCAAGCAACTGGTCATATTTGGTTTGTCTCAAATGAAAATGGTGCAGATATGTCATCACTATGGTGACAAGAGTATCATTAGTGAAAATCCTGCTGTCGCTTCTCCTCCTAGATGGGTGTTAATATTGACATTATTGTGCAACATTGCTGGGGCTGTTATCTGATGTCATTTGAACTAGTTACTTTGTTTATTGGATACAAGATCTAGAGATAAACATATGTTTGTGTAACATCGACTCAGTTTATACAGATCATTAATCAATGTAATATACGGCCATTGGAGCTCATTTATTTTAAATACATGACATTAACATAAGAAAACTTAAACTAATGGCAGACGATTGCCTTCTTGAAAATCCGAGTGATCACTTAATGTCACAAATAAATGACAAACTGAGATTTTCTAGAAGTGGTAAATTCCACTGCGGTCAATGTTACTGAGTTGCTGATTTGATCTAGACTACAAACTATAATGCACCCACAGCCACGCACTGATATCTAGATAATGTGGACATTTCTTGAAATACAAAAGTTTCATTGCATTATTCGAACGTCAGTCGATATCGCATAACAAACACATATTTCTAGATAGGGATGGGCGCAATGCAAGTGTTAACTCATTATCTCAGACCTAAATTTTGTTTCTTCTCCTATGTTATCATCCAACAACATCTATGTAATTCAAGAAACAATATTCGCCAAGTTGTAGCGGCATACATATAAAGCCACCGGCCACTAATTTTCACTCTATTTAGAAAAACATATTGTGGGCGATTCAAGATAAAACAAGGAAGTTAAACTATAGAGTTAGGGGTACATCGATTTAAACTTAATTTAACGTATTTAATTAGTAGAATCATGACTGAAAAGTTTAATTAGTAGAATCCTGACTGAAACAATGCTATTAAAAAAGACAACAATACAAATATGATTGCATTTGTTCCTACATTTGACCCTAACCGTAATTTTTTTCCAGATCCAAGCATTTATTGTTTTTTTAAATTAACAAACAAGAGAAACTGAAATTACAAATTAAGAAAAAGTTAAAAGCGCTGATAATTGATGCTGAAATAAAATTTGAAAAGTAATTTCATTTAATCAAGACCGTTCCTTGCAGAATGAAACGTACCTATCGACCTCTTTGCAACTCTGACGTCATATATGGTGCTGAAAGATTTTGGCCTTTATCTGGTTATTTGTCACTATGATTGAAATAAACAAACTGACGCTTATTTTTGGCATATTCTGTTGGATGCGTGTTATAACAGAGCTGAAATGTTAAAAATCTCGATTCAGACTACGTATTGATGACGTGTGTATACAGCCTCATCCTGGTGACAGCTTTACACTTGGTACATGTGAATCAATCGAATTCGCAATGCAAGTTGTTAAATCATTACGGGAAAACAAACAACCAGCAATTAGAATGTTCATTTGTAATATTAATACAACATGATTAGAACTTTGATTACATAGGAACCTGATTATATGAAGGCTTACCCACCCACCCATCCCCACTCAACACCCTCATCGAGCTCTTGGGTTGCTACGTATTGTCTTTCAAAGTCGTATACGTTGGAATATAACAAAAACATCATCTGATCGCATAATTCAGGCATAATATCACGGATTCCAACGAGAGACAAAATACTAACAAACCAGTCACTTTTATATTGTTGTTTGTTTTCACAACACTCTTTTTTATCATACAACGCCACTGTTTTATTCCGTTTATGTCATACAGATATAGAGTTAAAAAGAAATCGAATTAAAGTATGTATGCATGCATGTAACTTTGCTATCACATTTGCACAGGGAAACGACGATGCAAATTCTCATCCTAGTGTGGAAAATAGGATGTTTTATATAAATTACAGCATTGTTCAACTAATATTGACAGCATTACATATCATATCAAATGTGTCATAGTGGGCATACTATACAGGTCATTGCTGTGTTAGTTTTAACTCTTACATAACACACAGTATGAACATATCACACACATGATATGATATGTATGAAATAACGATGTTGTTTTACATAAAACATTTAATTTTAAATTCAATAATTTTCAGTTTCCCATTTATATTGACTATTATCGTAGAAAGTATGTCATTTTGTTTGCATGTTAGACGGAGACGGCGACGGCGACACCTGTATTCGTTAGCTTTAATAGATCGCAGGTGCTCAATTATGACCTAATGATTTATACCTGTAAACTATGTGAAACAAGAAATCTCATAGATTAACTAACAATCTATCACACATTCATAATTATCATTCAAATAATATTGGATTCGTTTGTGCTACTTCCATCGTTGTCTTCTGCAAACAATTCATTGACTATTTTACTTCTGATCAATACCAGCCTGTTTGCACGTGATTTTCCGTATACCCTTTTCTCGCCTTTTTGTCTACGTAACAATATCTTTGTATGAAAGTATGCAATCTCCTATCGGCTGCCGGGTTAATGGGTAAGATTCGACGTCATAGAACTTACTTTGAGTATTTGCATGGGCTGCATTTCTTTTTCTGAACCGATATTTGGATTCAGCAAGAGATCAGAATCATGACTGTAGAAGGAAACACTTGATTCATTCACACTGATGTTCCAAATCTTGGCTACTTTCAGTGTCGTTTACTCACGACACAGGTCTGTCTGCACCATCGCCACTAAGTATGCTAAGAATGTAAAATATACCTCCAGACGATTGGCCCCATCAATTTGGGCAATGATTTGCTCAGGACAATCTATTAAGTAATTAAAATTCTTCGGACAAAAATGTGTTGAGATATTGATATGAGCTCGTGCAAAATGTAACACTGTCCATGTTTTTTGGAGCTCAAACCAATAAAACACGATATAATCAGTTTAATATTCCACTGGAACCATAATCATGAAGTTTATGAAAAATCCAATATTTTATTTTGCGTTTATAATTTATTTTGTTAGTATGTGTTTCTTAATGTTGCATTTGACAAAGACTTAATGAACGTCGAAAGAGCTTAGGTAAGTTAGAAATTAGTTTTGCATTTTATTAGTTGTCAGTTGTCTTTTTTAAGAGGATATTTGACTATACTAGACACACACCATCCCAAACTAAATCCGCTGCAATCGAAAGAACTGTTATTCACCTTATGATGTGTATTCTTAAGCAGCTAAAATTGGCGATATTAAAATCAACTATAACAGTAGCTATAGTAATTGTACCTGTGGTATCAGTAGTAGCAATAGGAGAAAGGATGGATCTGTTGTAGCGTGTGCAGCTACATATGTAATAATAGTTGAAATTGTTAAAGTGGATAAGCATTATTTGATTTACATAGCGCTGGTTATAAGTGCCATTCATACACTATAAGCATGTGAGTGAATTATTATCACGAGCAAAAACCTAGTAGACATAAGGAGGGCTACGTTCCGAAGTGCAGCTTGCGCAAGGAATGTGTACATTTGCTGGTTTATTCATCAAACAATTAAAGCCAAAACAGAAACCTGCGTTGATTATATTTAAGTCCGCGAATTAAATAATGTTTTATTACATCAAAGTATGCATTGTGACATACATCAAACATGAGCTGTTAGAATCTTTGAAAGTATGAGTTTTTTCGACACAGGATTTTTCATCCGCATTGTATAAGTCTATACATATTATATATGACACTGCTTTGACTCGCGTCATTTTCCCTATTTCTAAAACAAAGTTTAAAATTCCCCTAATTGATCGAAAGATTGTATTTGCTTGGATTTAACGCAAGTGATCGAACTATTATTTTCTCTCTCAATTGTCCAGAAAATAAAATCGCATACATAACCAAAGTGATCCGAATGAATGTTTCTTTGAGAAATTTCAGGCGAATATGTTGTATGATATTGCTATGCATTACGCCGAAATATATAGGCAGCATATTTGACTTGTTTACAAACAGTATAGTTCCGAGTGTCTTGTATCCAGGTAGACAAGCATTAAGTAATAGAGCCACTTTTCGCCTAATCACACAGATCAATATCGCAGAACACAAATCTCTGCTGAACGTTTCTTGCATGGCAGATATGATGTGATTCCTGATGCCGTAGCACCTAAAAACAAATACAGTAATTGTCCATGCCTCCATGCGAAATGTTATCAGAATATGTCATATTAAATGTTCGGATCGTATTGTTTGAAATAGAGTAAATATGGCCATAACATTGTAGACTGCCGTCACTGGAAGTAAGTATAATTATGCTTTAATAAATCACATTTCTCACACATTTACTTGCTTAGGAAAACTATGAAAGCAATCAACAAAACTCAAACTCGTATGTCTGATTTCAGCAAAAATTTAAGTTAAGAAAACGTGTGCCAGTGATAGAACTTATACTTCAATTTCTCGCGTGTCATATACTTGATGATTTTGCAAACAGTTTAGTCAGTTTAATTATTTGACCAATATTAAGTCAGATGATTTTTTGATTGACATTAAATCAGTTTTATTGTTTTATTCTTTCACACTAATTTTTGACTCAGCAGTAGATATAAAAGTGATTAATTTAACCTTTTACATGATTCAGCTTCCTTTCAAAGAGGGCCATTAGGTCATATAAATGCTACTCCTACTAGTGTTCCTCACTGCTAATCTTACTAGTGTTCCTCACTGTTACTCCTACTAGTGTTCATCAATGCTACTCTTACTAGTGTTCACCACTATTGATCCTGTTAGTGTTCACCACTGTTACTCCTATTAGTGTTCGTCGATGCTACTCTTACTATTGTTCGTCGATGCTACTCTTACTAGTGTTCGTCGATGCTACTCTTACTAGTGTTCGTCGATGCTACTCTTAATATTGTTCATCAACACTAATCTTACTAGTGTTCCTTGATGATACTCTTACCAGTGTTCCTCACTGTCAATCCTACTATTGTTCCTCAATGATACAAGTATTAGTGTTCCTCGATGTTACTCTTACTAGTATTCCTCAATAATACGCTTACTACTGTTCCTCAATTCTACTCTTACAGGTGTTCCTCGATGCTATACTCTTACTAGTGTCTCACTGTTACTGCTACTAGTGTTCATCTATGCTACCCTTACTAGTGTTCCTCGATGCTACTCTTACCGGTGTTTCTCACTGTTACTCCTACTAGTGTTCGTCAATACTACTCTCACTTGTGTTCCTCAGTGATAGTCTTACTAGCGTTCTTGATGATACTCGTACCAGTGTTCCTCACTGTTACTCCTACTAGTGTTCCTCCATGCTACTCTTACCATTGTTCACCAATGCTACTGTTACTAGTGTTCCAAGATGCTACTCTTACTAGTCTTCATCGATGCTAATTTTAGTAGTGTTCATCAATGCTAATCGTCCTAGTGTTCATTGATGTTGCTCTCACTAGTGTTTCTCAGTGCTACTCGTACTAGTGTCCCTCAGTGCTACTCTTATTAGTGTTCCACAATGCTACTCGTACTAGTGTTCCTCAGTGCTAATCTTACTAGTGTTCCTCAATGCTACTCTTACTAGTGTTTCTCAAGGTGTGAGATCAGTAATCAGACATAAGCAAGACTTTACTATTGAGACAACGGCTTTTAATTTTTTATTTTACCATAGAGCATATGTTTGTAAACATTGCCAAACAGGTTTAATTGATATCATGATGTTTCACTCCCATTTTTTTGTTGGGAGAAAGGTGTAAAAGATGTTTCATTTGTTACCTTAAAGATTTTGTCAATACGTGCACATCTCTCGGTAATACGTGCTTGTGTCTAGATCTAACGTAATGCATGTATTCATATAAATCCGATGTAATGCATGTATTTGTTTAGATCTAATTGTTATACAGGATTATGAGGGCTAGTGATGATGACAACACTTACAATGCCAGGATGACAGTGTATGGAAATGTCCTATGCCCACAATTTAAAGATGTTACCTTGACTGGAATAGCAAATAACTAAATATGGAGTTCAGATAATAGGAAATCTTAATAAAACCGATTGAATTCATAACAAGTCAAAGAGCATATTGCCGTGTACTGCAAATAGGTCTTTTCAAAAACGCTTCGACTGAGCTCAAGTCACACACACACACACACATACACACACACACACACACACATATATATATATATATATATATATATATATATATATATATATATATATATATATATATATATATATATATATATATAATTCACGTTACAGAGCACAGACAGCAAGCACGGGAAAGCGGCTAAGCCCTCTCGAGATTCAAGGAACATTTTTCAAGGCGATTTACACAGATAAATAACAATTACAAACGCAAAGCCGTTAACAGTCTATCAATGGTCTGTGTATTTGAAGTATTTTCTCACTAAAATCTTTATTTTCATTTGTTTGTTATCATTATCATCGTTGAGTTGCTGCAGCTGATGATGATTATATATGAACGTATTTATTAAACGTGTGGTGGATTAATGCTACAGCAGCACAGTAATGATTATATAAGGTGTTGATTAATAATGAATTTACAAAAAATATACATAATTGAAAAAACAAATTTGAAAATATAAATTAAACCTAAACATGCGGGACCGCAAAATAAAAAGCGAGAATAGTAACAATGTTGTACAAGTTGGATATATTAAAATATATGGTTCAAACGAAATTAAATCATTCATATATACCGTAAGAAGATATAAAATAAACCGCAACCCATTTAATAGTTCAAGACTTTTTCTCGTGGAATATCAGGGTGAAATTTATTAATGGAGTTCTCATTAATTGTATCATACAGGATGTAAATCTCTATGTATGGTCTCTGTTCGAGTTTTACCATATATGAGTTAGGCATGGGTCAGAAAGTGTTTCCTTTATGTGATAGACATCATAATCAACCTCTATGTCGATGAATGTGATGTCAATGTTGTATTAATAATAGTATGAGTTATTGTTGTTCGCTATGTAGTTAAATATGTATATTGCTTGGTATATTATTTAACAATCTGGTGAGTACATCAAACCCTCCATTATATTTGATTTATAGGGGCAGAGGTATTTAAATGATTTGTCTCAATCATTACCTATATGGACATTCATCAATAATTAAAAGTTTAAAAATTGTCTTTCCCGGTATACAGGCAAGTGGATGCCCTAAATAGCATTAGAGCTCGACGTAAGTTTTATGTTATTTCCCTTTCATCAATTATAGGCCAATCGATCTATACATATAGTACATACCATGCAATATCAGGGAGGGTAGAGTATCGGGCTCTTTATCAATCTCACATACCTTTGCTGTCAAAGTAAAATGTGTCAGTGTACACTCTTAAAATTATCTGGTTCTCTCAGTAAAAAAAAATGCATTCCTTTGAAACTAGTGTGTTTATGTGTGAGGGAAGCTAAAATGTATCGAGGCCAATGCTTCTTGTACATGCTGGTATTAATTTGCATGCTGTTTTTAATTGTATTATTTGTTAATCTGCGTGTAATAAAATTGTCACGCAGAAGCGAATTGTAATGCAAGGAACTATAAGTTTTCTACTTACCTCCGGGACCACGGGAATCCGATTGGTATATTAAAGCGCTACCCTGTACCACTCACTATCATCTCACGTTATTTTGCATTTGTTCTAGACCCAGGCTCGTTCAGTGTGGGTATGTGATAAAGCCTACTAGTAGCTTCCTCTTTCCGGGATTTTCCGGATTGTTTCCTCCACCAGTAATACTAGCTGCCATGTATTGCCTAACACATGCTGAAGTAAAGCGTTAACCCCACAATAACAGCAACCTATGACTGATTCAACAGATCTTTAACGGCAAATTCCATTACATATTCGTAATCATGTGCTTGGATGATGATGATGATGATGATGATGATGGTGATGATGATGATGATGATGATGTTGATGAGGGAGAAAGAGATTTAAACATGTGTAAGGTGTAAGTAAGGATGATTAATTATATTCACTTACACGGAATATATTCATTTATTGAAGGAAATGTAACATGAAGAATCGCTTTTAAATACAAAGAATGGACGCCTTTAAAAGAAATATAAAATTATTACCAGAAACTGAAAACATAATACTTTAAAGAGGTATATATTCAATAGCTACGTACGCATCTTAGGTTTTTCAATCTTAAAAATTCTAAGAGCGTATTAGTGCCATAGGATTATGTGAATATTGAAAACGGTATTGATTTAATTTTATTTTTCGTTTATAAATATTGCCAGTAAAAATCAGGAAGATCCAGATACAGAGTGACCCTTTATTCAACATAGTCATGGGTTTGGCGGAAACAGCTTGAAACGTCATGATGCCGCTAGCAATAGGAAACCTGGTCGCCTTTTAAAAATTTCCTGGTGCAAACAATATAATACCAGGAGTCTGGCTTAGGTGTAAATATGGTAGGTCATCCTTCTGTATGGGCTGAAAATGATATGACTTTGTAATTGTTTGGTGTAGTTAAAATGCATAATATTAAATCCGAGGTAGGCTGTGGATCGATAAATTTGCGTCGTATTATCTGGGTTGCTTGTTAAAATGCATTCATATTTTCGGAGGTAGCTGTCATAAAGCGGAGGCAAAGTGGCTCATATGTCTGCGCGATGGTTGTTGTTGTTGTTGTTGTGGGGTTTAACGCCATTTTTTAGCACGATAGGCTATACATGGCGGCCAGTATTAATGGTAGAGGAAGAACCCGGAAAACCCCGGAAAGAACCACCGACCTACGAGAAGCTACTGGCAAGCTTTCTCACATGCCCACATTGGCTGAATCTTAGACTCGAACCGACGCAGACAGAGGTGAAATGGCAGTGATCCGTAACGAAGAGCGCTTTAGACCACTCGGCCACTCGGGGCCCCTCTGCGCGATGGACTTGAAACAATAATTGAGCGGGTACGAATCCTGTCCAGACATGCTAAACCGACAACCACGATATATCCCCAGGCAAACATTTATTCTGATTGCACATTAATACCTTGGCGCGCAATAGCTTATCATGTGTTTGCTTGCTGCTAAGCAACAATTCAATCAAATGCAATTCATACAATAATACAGATGACGTAAATTATTTATTCAAGGGATATATGTTAATTGTAAGCAATCTAATATCCGCCTCTTGAAACTTAAAGGATGGCATACGATTACCAGTAAAATGATACAAGCATGTAAAGAGGTTAAACAGGAATTTTTAATTGTGGAAATAAATGTTTTATTTACATACATGTGTTCTGCTAGTTGTAGTTACGTTAACACTTTTACTTTCAAACCTTTAGAGCGTCCGCCTGGGATGCGGGCGGTCGCGGGTTCGAATCCCGGCCGAGACATATGGAAGACTAATAAAAATGGAACCAACAGATATCTCGCTTGGAGCTCAGCATTAAGAAGGTAGTGTGAGGACTGTTAGGCCTGAAGTCAGGATAAATGTGACTGGGTGGGACATGATGTTACAGGTCTGCGGCATGGTTCCCCAGTGCTGGACATCGTAGCGATATGACGGAAAAATTGTTAAAGCTACGTTACAAAATCCATATCACACACACACACACACACACACACACACACACACACACACACTTTCATACCTATTGTACATACCGGTTGTAGTTACATTAATACAATTCATGTAGATAGTATACTGAGTTCTGGGGTACATTCTTTGCGATGTCGGGAGGTTTAACAATTGTCGCAAGTATTTGTAACGTATCTTTGGTTTTCCAATCATATAATGATACACAAAATGAACCCCATCTGAAAGAGGTATGCTGTTTTTAAGTTAAACTAAAAACCTTATATTTACTTTTGGAACCTTCGGGTGTCAGTCTCTTATTGCGAGAGAGAGAGAGAGAGAGTCGTTAAGCAATTTCCTTTTAAATATCTTATCCGCTGTCGATTTGTGCGGATTATTTGAATGATTTATAACGTTACTTAGTCTAGTACACTACTTAAGGGAGTATGATTATTGTTGGTATAACATTTCAAAAGGAAATGTAGATGACATGGAAGGTTTCGAACTCAAAATGCATCCAGGATGTGGGTGTGGATTTGGGCGGGGGTGCGATATGGGGGCAGGACGTAAAAAAGTGAAAAGTATAGATATTAGTGATGGCTTCAATCTCTGATTAAAATGCTTTTGAGGTAATACTGTTACATTTACACACCATATGATGGCTTTGGATGAAGCGGCAATGAAAATAAAAGTCCATAGGAAAATAGATTAGTATTAGCAGCAATGGGCCGACTGGGGATACAATGTAAAATATGTGTATCAATATAATACACAGACACACGTCACACAATTACAATACACAGGCAATTGTCACACAATATAATACACATACACATGTCACACAATTACAGTACGCAGACATACGTCACAAAATTACAATACACAGACACACGTCACACAATTACAATACGCAGACACACGTCACAAAATTACAATACACATACACGTGTCACACAGTACAATACACAGACACATGTCACACAATTACAGTAGGCTATAAAGGTTTTCAAAAAATCTTGAAAAAGTCTAGAAGCCTAATTCGTCTGATCTAAGAAATAAATGGGATAGCAGCTGCTAACTGTAAAAGATTCCAAAGATTATAACTTTAGGAATAAGTTAGTCATGATGAAAATGTGGGGATAATTATATTAATTAATATGGATTGTGTCTTTATTTGTAGAATTAAATTAATTTAGGAATGTAATTGTAAGTATACAAGTAGGCAGATTCTAGGGCATTCGCTATTTAAAGACTAAAGTTTGATTTGGATACACGTTATTTTAATATGGATATGTAATTTTAGAACGGCATATAATATAAATATCAACACTGTGTTATTTTACAATAGAATGCAATTTAAATATCAGCTATGGGTTATTTTAGAACCGCATACAACATAAATATAAATACTATCTTATTTTAAAATGACATGCAATTTCAATATCAATAATGCGTTATTTTTGAATGGCATATAGCTTAAATATCATAAATGTATTCTTTAATATCCTTCTTAGAAGGCTTACAGAGAACCCTATATCGAAAAGTTATTGTATAATGTAATGTATTTTGATGGACTTCCCATGATTCCATTTTTATATTTTTACATAATACCTGTGTCAAACAGGTATAGATGTGCAACATCAATAACAAACTGGTGAAATCCCAAATATGTCTTTAATTATGCATTACCAGGCTGTTCACAGTCTAATTATGCATTATAAGGCTGTTCACAGTCTAATTATGCATTACCAGGCTGTTCACAGTCTAATTATGCATTACCAGGCTGTTCACAGTCTAATTATGCATTACCAGGCTGTTCACAGTCTAATTATGAATTGTATTACGGTAGTGATTTCTTCTCAAGAGTCGTGAATACGTAAGATTGGCAAATACAAATAATGTATAAGAAATTGTTTCCGTTCTTAGCGGAAACAAAATCTTTAACGTTCTTTTGTTACATTTAAAATTTATTAATAATTAGAGATAAAAGTTTTATTTGGCTTTACACATGTAAAATTTTATTTAATATTATGAATCTATCTATTATTAAACATTATAACATTTTGGATATGTCACTGAAATGGGGCTTTATTTCATAACTAAATTCTTTCTCTGTTCAATTATTGTTCACCGTTTTCAGATTGTAAAACTAGATAATATTAGATTTGTACGTAACTCTTTATGTACTTGATGACCTGTTCGTGCAGCATACTTTATGACACATATTTCCCAAGTTATCAAATAAATAACAATATAGTGTCATAACGAATTTTAAATGTTGTTTTGATAGTATGCTATCAAATTAAGCATTATTCACTAATGAATGAATAGTGCAAACATCTTGGTCTATTACATGAACTATTATTAAGAAAAATAACTAAATAAACTGCAGCAACAACGTCTCAAAACGATTCATGCAGTGATACATATTGCTTTATGTCATTCTGTTGATAATGTTAAACCCTTCAAAACCAGAGGAATTTAATTACGTAACCATTGAGCTGAATTCAGTCTGTAAAGGCAATAAAGTGAAGCAAGTCACGTGTTTTTATTTTTACTTTAATTTAAGTAAGTATCAGTTTTAAGAAATAATGTGTTACAATTTACCTCTTGAATTAAAGACTTTGAAACTAAAATACTCAACGACATTCTCTAAAACTCAGAGATTACAATTGTAAATATTCAGGGACAAAATAATCAGTCACTTTAATGTTTATTTTTCTATGCATACATACATACATACATACATACATACATACATACATACATACATGCATGCATGCATGCATGCATGCATGCATACATACATACGTACATACATACATACATACATACATACATACTCTTACGACCAGATGTCTTACAAAATGTAACAAAAATATGTGAAGCCAGCAATTCAAGTAAAATTTTTAAAACATATTTATTTTCTTAAAATAGAAAAAGAAAAATTCAAAAACACTTACAAAACTGGCCAAGCTTGAGACTCGAACCCACGCAGAGGTGAGATGATAGTGACAAGCAAATGTAGGCTCTGTAGACCTCTCTGCCACACGGTCCACCAAAATTAAATGTAGTATTTAAGTCCAAACAGTTTATGAGCATTGTGTAATACCAGCGAATAATTTAATTAATTGCTCTAAAATTATATGCAAGCACATCATTAAGTTTAATAGGATCTCAGAGAATGATTATAAGATTATAAGACAAAAATCAATAATTGTGCTTAACAACCGACTAATTATTATACAATTTCTGGAAAACCCCAAAATTAATATGAAATATTCCTCAAATTAGTGAAGAAGTTCGCTTCTAAAATATTCTTGTCTTTTAAACAACCTTAGGCCTTGAACTCAAATATGAAAAGCAAGATGATAAAAATCACATAAGCAAAAAATATGCCTTCAATCAAGGACAAATGTCAGGCACATAATAACAAGTGAATATACATATAATTACATCCATCCGTCCATCCATCCATCCATCCATCCATCCATCCATCCATTCATCCATCCATCCATCCATCCATCCATCCATCCATACATACATACATACCCATCCATCCATTCATCCATCCATCCATCCATCCATCCATCCATCCATCCATCCATACATACATACATACATACATACATACATACATACATACATACATACATCCATTCATACATACAGATATTTGCATATATGGGTTTATTAATCCTAAGCATTTTGTTACCAATTTTGTATTTACTAATTGATAATAAAGTAAGCTCCTATCAATACGGTCAAACGATTTTTCATAATAAAAAAACGAGCATAAAACCTACCTCTTTGTTTCCTCGGATATTTACATATCAATGTGCTTAGGGTAGTTCTATTATTTCCATTGGAATATCCACTTCTAAAACCAGCTTGTTCTTCACCTAAAATATTTTTCTTCATCCAGTTATATATTATCTATTCTTTTAAATGGAGGTAAATAATTTACCGAGGACTGTTAGAAGGCTAATTCCTCTATATTTTTCTGGCATATTTCTATACCCCTTTTGTGAGTGGATTTGATAGCAACGACAACAAAAAAAAAAGGTAAGGAGAAGAAGAAGAAGAACAACAACAACAAGAACAATAACAAGAGGAAGAACAAGTCAAAAAAATACATTCTCTCATAATTTACATAACCTATTTCCAATATTTTGATGTTACATAGTTAAAATTGTTGTTTTAATTGTTGTTGTTAACAGTCATGATACTGTCACTGTATTGTTTGTATTTTACTACAGTTTTTGTGTCTTCTTGAAGCCTCTATCCCACTGTTACGTGCAAAACGTCCCATTTTCGAAATCAACAGAATAAGTCAACACCATGTTATGTCGGATACAACAGGTGATCCTTGTGTGATATTATTTTAGATTACATTGCTCTAAATATAAATAAAGTGTATACGAAATGACGGAGAAAGCACGGCGTAACTGATCTATATTATTTTGAAATAACATATGTGATGCAGGGCTTTACGTTTCCTTTCGTGATGAATTTAAATTTTAAAAGATGATACCTGGAAGCTTACACGTCCCGATTGTAAAATAAATCGAAGATTACTTACACATAACACGGAAAAAAGTTTGACTGTAATATAGTTAGTTAGCATTTGGACTGATTGTTCTGATGTGCATAGCTAAACCTGGACAAATTACAGTGCAATGGGACAGCATACGTCAAGTATTTTGTATAGCCGTCCGTCAATTCACAGAGCAATTTGACAGATCTCTGTATTTACCTATATTTATTTAAATGTATCACATCTTGTATATTTATAATGTTGCAATTTGTTTAAATTCATAGATTTTATAAAGCTTTATATCGAGGATCTATATTCCAAACGATACTCAGCTGTTTGCAAAGTATTTGACCTTGTGAACTATTTTAACATTAAAAAGTAGAGATATACAAATAATTGTCTTGATTTACAGATGCAACAAAATGACAACGATGTGGGTGAAAGGTTTTCTTCCAAAATAAGTTTGTAAATTAGGCTTGACCTTGAACTAAAAAATCAGTGAACAAATTTAGGCCATAACAACGTTACCCTCAATCACGGACAAAGGTCAAGCACATGAAATAAATTAGATATATTTAATAGAGAAAATTGAATAATGTGGTTCTTAAATGATCAGTCAATTACTTAAATCAAGCATGTGGGACATATCTGAAACGTTTGTGTAATGGTGATATGCTATCAATGGCTGTGCATGCTGATGGGATTAAATAAATGTCATGCAAATGGAGAGTTTGGAACATGGAGCGGGGCATATTTCGAACCAAGCGAGTTAGCTACCTTGTGTGGTCCAGCCGAGTAAATATTGTTTTCATAAATGAGCATATGTTCCCGCAAAGTCTATCTCAGTTTAAAGACAAGGCAAATGACTAATAATTATTCACTATTGCTCAAGGTTACGGTGACCTGTAATGGGGATGTATCGTTTCATATTGATTCTTCATCTGTTGAAGCTATTTGTATATCGACATGGGAGTAGATTTGATACATCGATGAATCGTTTCATCCCCAGATATCACGCATTTCTTTCACTGAGTATTATTATTACAGAGCAGACTCCATGGCAGCCATATTGGATGCACGACATTTCATTTAGAGTTATCTGCATATCATAGGAAGTCTACTGGTGTTAATGCCATGTTGATACAGCCATCGCTTTGGAGAGATAAGAATAATTTCTGATATGACTTTTCAATCAGTGGTAGGCGTAACAGCAGACATGTCTGCTCTTACGATTTTGTCGTAGTCTTACGAAAATTACCCTTAAAATACGGACTACGGCATACTACCAAACTCTACGGGACAAATGATCGTTGCCGAACAATCCGGATAACTGGTACATCTGTGTTTTATTTGGATCCGGGTTTCATCTTTGAATTAGTGAAATTAGTTAGGAAACCGGACTAAATTTACAACAGGACCCCTGACGCTTTAAACAGCAGCTATTTATTTATGCGAAGCGCCTGCATGATCAAACTGTTGATAATATAATTTTTAAAAAAGGTTTCTAGAAAGTAATGCATGTTGAAGAGGAAAGGGACAATAAGCTTCTATAAAAGTGTTAATAATCAACACAGAAGAATAAAAAGGAGAATTCAGATTCTTGTGAATAAAAGCTGGAAAGGACACAATTACGTTTATGGGACATCACATACCAATTTGAGTATGTCTCGTGACGGGAGATATGGTTTCCGTCGTCATGTGAAATGGAAAAGAATTTCCAAGAATTATGTCAAGCTGAGAGATAGGAACAAGCCATTGAGCTGCATAGGTTTTGAACTAGAGTTTGTGCAACTGTACAAGTAGTAAATAATGTCTACGCGTTCTTTACAAACTGTTCAGTTGAACATAATGTTTACCGTCGATGCGTCGAACTTTTAATTACGTTTTCCAACTTTACAATAGCATTTAGTGATATTTTGTTACACCTTACTGAAAACTGGTCAATCTTACGAAAAACAATCAGCTGCCTTCCTGAGACAGACTCATTAGGGTTGGCAGGTCTGCGAAACAAGGTTACTACTGTGGGGGTAACACTGGACGTCAGATCGGTACCTTTTTCATTTAATATCAACTTGTCATTGTATTAAGTCTTGTGGTGAAATCCCAACATAATTATGGCTTCCTGATCAGTAGAATTGTGATTACAAGATGTTGAAGATGGTTGCAATGTCGGTCATGTTATATATCATATTGGCTTCAATTTTATTCACTACCAGCTAGACATCTTAAGAGATTTTTGTGTCAATACCCAATACTGATATGACCATCCTGACTGCATCACATTGTGTGTCAGATCGGCACCATTTTTATCTAGGAAGGAATAGACATCATGATAAATCTTTTCGTAAAAACCCAATGTTGATATTACCATCCAATCAAGAGGAATAGCGATACCAAGCTATTCAAGATGGCCACTGTGGTGGTAAAATTGGACATCATATATTAGCTATTTGTTATAGAGAACCAACTAGAGGTCATAAGAGGTCATTTGTTGAAACTCCATGTTGCTATGACCAATACTTCAAGAGGAGTACCAATCACAAGATTTTAAAGATTTTTACTGTGAGTAGCACCACGTTCATTTAGATGGAATGAATGTTTCTATAAAGTTTCAAGACAATTCGCCAAGTAGTTTAAAAAAGTGATGGTACATTTGTCACCACTTTCAGTTAGAAGCAACTATTCTGCGGGATGAATGTTTCTATAAAGTTTCAAGACAATTCTCCAAGTAGTTTTTCTTTTTAAAGTGATGGTAAATTTGTGACATCTGACAGATAGATCTGATGGACAACAGATGACGTTCAACATGCCATTCTTTAAGGTCTTCTGATGTGTAGAGCTACATCCATTATGTTCAGAGGGAAGATACCAAGTTTAGAAGCTTTCTAATACATGGATCCCTTACATAATATAAAATATAAATATATAATAAAATACAATATTTGTAGCTTGATACATTGCAGTTTCACATATATTAAGGATTATACATTAACAGTTACAGCTAAGGATGGCTGTATGTCATTTTAATGGATTTTAATAGGCTGTCATATACTTTTACATAAGTGGGTAATTAAAGAATCAGAAAAAGTAACATTCTGAAACTGTTACATTTGCCCCAGATCATTGGTATTTTCACACATGGTAAGCTTCACTCGTTTTACACACTATCACGTGAAAGCAAAGGTCACAATGTTTAAATGAAACTTAACAGTCTTACCAGACCTATTAATATTACCTGATCTGACAACAACATAATTACGCAATGTTCTGGCTCTAAACTTAGTATAGGCCTGAATCATTAAGCGGTGTTCTTGCTCGGTACAATGGAAACACTCTACACATTAAAATAATGTATGTATATATTACCGAAAAGTATCACTATGAATGTAAATGTAGTTAATAAAGTGAGGGCGGGGCGTTCAACTTATATTTCTCCATTTAGTATAGAAACATTTTCTATTTCTACTGTATTGAAGGGCTTTTAAACCCACTCACAGCACTCCAAAAATACATTTTGACGACTTTGTTTCATTTTAATGTAAATGTTGAATCAGGTGAATCTGTCCCGGTGTTAAAACAAAACGGGCTTCCTTTGCAACATAGTCTGGACCAACAAGAAACAAGCGACAGATAACGTTATCTATATTTGATGCTTACTTGGTGTTAAGCAATGCATGGCAGGATCATGCACACGTGTGTGAATATGCATTTACTTGTCCCAGTAAACGTTGTCTTGGCACATCCAATTTATATGCAGTCATGGATGAGTATGTAGTAAACGTTGTCTTGGCACATCCAATTTATATGCAATCAGGGATGAGTAATTAGTAAACGTTGTCTTGGCACATCCAATTTACATGCAGTCAGGGATGAGTGGTTTGCCTAAATCCTGCAAGTTTGTAGTATATGTCCAGAAATCTTGATCAACGAATGATATGATTAGGGTAAAGGCTACTTGGATGGTGAATGAAGATGGTAACAACTGGATATATGTGTAAATAGCTATAAAAAATGCTTGATGACTATGTGTTATGTGTGAATGAATTCGGCAACGGATGCTGCCTTTAAATATCAACAATAAGATCATTTATAGCATAACAATAACATCCTTTATATAACAATAGTAGCCTTGATAGAACAACACTAGCTGTCTTATACAACAATAACGTCCTTTATATAACAATATTAGCCTTGATAGAGCAACACTAGCTGTATTATATGACAACAACTTCCTTTATATAACAATATTAGCCTTAATAGAACAACACTAGCTGTATTATATAACAATACCTTCCTTTATATAACAATATTAGCCTTAATAGAACAACACTAGCTGTATTATATAACAATAACGTCCTTTATATAACAATAGTAACCTTGATAAAACAATACTAGCCGTATTATATAACAATATTAGCCTTGATAGAACAACACTAGCTGTATTATATAACAATAACAACCTTTATATAACAGAAATAAGACCTTTCATCTAACAATAAAAGAACGCTTTATATGCCAAGTCATACTGCCTTTATGTAACAAGGCTAACTGTCTTTATAAAACAATAATATCATCCATCCATTATCATGCATTATCAAAGGACATATAATATCAATATAATTGTTCTATTTTCCAAAATGCTGAAATATATTATTTTTAAATCACATGCATTTACTTTAACATGATAATCAAACGCATCATTATTTAAGGAAATATTGATCATTAATAATATTCATTTCATCTTGGTTTACTTATTTGCAACTGCATTGGTTAGAAATAGTGTTTCTTTCAGTCAGAGTCTGCATACCCTCTGCATTTTCCTTATCTTATGTTAAAGCCAGCAACACAGTTTGGGTAAGGTCTGTGTTGTTGAACTAATTAAACTGCAAAAAAAGTTCTTCCTTCAGTCAGTGACCTTGACCTTAGGTCATTTGATCCCAACATCAACAGTCCCTCTCATTACCTTACGCGCAGCTATACACATTGTTCTTTTAGGATATGTCATAAGGAAATGTCATTATTTGAAAACCAATTTACGTCCTTCGCACAAAGTGACAATGTCCTTTGAATTGTTTAGCACACTTGTGATAGGACTCTTCCTTACCACAAGCTATCCACAAACTGGGTAATAATAAATGGTGAAGAAGGAGAGTTAGTTTTAAGAAGTCATTTTTTATTGTCAGTCACAATGTCCTTATCCCTTCACCTTTGACCTCGAAACTGATAGGGTTCTTCCTTACCCCAAGTACAAGCCATCCATGGTAACTGCAAATGTTGTAAAATTTAAACCGAATTATGACATATGGAATGACTGACATCGCAACATATATATATATATATATATATATATATATATATATATATATATATATATATATATATATATATATATATATATATATATATATATATATATATTGCCTTATGAAGGACATAATAAAAATATGGCTTCCTTGCAAAATACTTCCTTGTCCAATTAAAAATCGTCCTATCAATTCCAATTGTTAAGCTCAATTACTAAATCTTAGTAAGTTTAGAGCTGGATTTCATGAAACGTTAATGAAAATAAAGGCCAAAGTTCCTTTTCTCAATGTATATTTCATGTAGACAAGTTATTCCATGTATTTTACATCCTAGCGATTAAGCTAACTTGAAACCCTTAAAATTGAAGCTAGCTGTCCAGCTGGACTTTGGGTATTAATTTGGTTACTCCGCATTGATATTTAATTTTTCCGGCCTACTGGGTGGATAACATTTCTACCCCAGCCATTATGATCCATTTAAATGTGTATCATTTTACAATGTTTCTAACGATGATTTATATTTATTTCTTAAAATAACGATACGAATTGTAAATCATCATATACTTTATTGAAATTTACAAATGTTTCACACGCAAGTTTATAAATTATGTGAGCAATGTGTAATAATGACAATAATAATAATAACTTTGTTTAGAGAAGATTATTTAAATAATGACATGAACTGTGGTAAGCTAGAGGTGTTCAGTTATGTACAATATATAGGATATTAACGCAATGTGACAAAACGTTGGCTTAACACTTACAAAATTGAGTCAGGGTGAAGGTCAATAACACCAGTGAGTATATACAAATATGTAAATTACAGTATTAAAGCTTTCAACTGTAAACACATGTGTGCAAGCAGAGAAAGAACCGATGTATTTATATTACTTAGAACTGGTCGACTGTCATAAGATTTCATCCACTTAGGACACTGTGGTTGAAAGGAAACACTAGTATGATGTTCCATGACAATTGACAAGCTTATTGAAGCCTCTTTGTAAACATGTCCTTATGAATGATTATGTGTATACTAGCACTGTATGTGAACCTGGTCCACTGATCACGTGTATACTAGCATTGCATGTGAACGTTGAGCGATGATCACATGTATACTGGCATTGTATGTGTGAACCTTGTACAATGGTCACGTGTATGTTAGCACCGTATTTGAACCAGGTCCAATGATCATTGTACGCAAGCATTGCGTTTGATCCTGGCCCAGTATGCATGTGTATAAAAAGATTTAATGTGCAACTAAACAAATTTGAAAAGAACCATTCAATGTGGGATCATGTTGTATTTCGTGATTATGTTGTAGAGTATGTCTTTATCCAAAAGCCAGTATAATGCAGTATCTTGATTCCTGAATTTCAGATTATGTCGTGATTAGCAAAGCCTGTGAAAACTGGTATGGTAATTTAGAATTAAATAATGTGTATTAGTATAGTGAAAGAAGGTTTGAAGTCAGAATGTTTCGTATAAACACTGAAAATAGGTCACAATGGTCACATTCTGGTGTGCAAACATATACATCATACAACAAAAAACACACCCCAGTATAAGATTGGTGGCAGTATTGGAATGGTATGACAATTTTTGCAAGAACATGCTTTTAAATAGTGTTCTTCTTGACCAAATATGAATATTATATTTGATTGATCTAAGTTTAGTGTGCAAAACGTATTAATTACAAAATGCACAAGCAATGTTCGCTGTCCATAGGTACATTATAGCAGTTAAAGGATTACGGGGAAGAAATGACAATGTTTAAGCAATTTTAAACGGTTTGGAAAGTTGCTCACAATAACGGTTTTAATGAGTGACAACAATGTCAATCATGAGCTGTACCCTCAGTGCCAGCCTGGTGGCTATATGTTTAATATCAGTTCCAGCCTGGTGGCTATATGTGTACCCTCAGTGCCAGCCTGGTGGATATATGTGTACCCTCACTGCCAGCCTGGTGGCTATATGTATAAAGGTACAGAAACAAAACAAAGACAAGACTTTTGTAACAAATT
The DNA here is from genome assembly GCA_028554795.2 of Sinohyriopsis cumingii. Taxonomy (NCBI): domain Eukaryota; kingdom Metazoa; phylum Mollusca; class Bivalvia; order Unionida; family Unionidae; genus Sinohyriopsis; species Sinohyriopsis cumingii. The sequence goes on from CM068824.1 coordinate 100,926,878, forward strand.
GAAACTTAAATTACATGAACAGGACCTGATAAATAATATTCAAATGTAAAATTTAATCAAACTCAATAAAACAGGAACATATGGTTAAATTAGTATGCTAGTTACTGATCTTTTCCCGTGTTTATCCTCCACCAGTCATACTGGTTGTCATGTATGTACATGCGCTGAAAATGGAGTTAAACCACCAAAACAATAAACACAACATTTGTGATACTTACGAAATACTTATCAACAGTCATTCCCTCACCAAGATTCACGTGTCTATATGCATGTACAACAGGATGCATGCTCATGAGTTAAACATAATAAAGCTTCATGGGGAATATATCATGTATGTACAAAGTTATCCCCTTATCTAACTTTGCCCATTTATCCTTCCCCCTGCCGTGGTTACAATGATGTATATGCTGATACATTGAACCAATTGTACTCTAATGATTAAATTCATTTATTTATATCTACACCTATTCCTCACCCTTATCCAAATGTTGCTGCTTATAACAGTGTATCCAGTCACCGCATGTTCCCAGACTAACACAGACAAATAGCTCAACGATAAGCAATTACGCAATGAAACATGTTCCCCATGAATAAATATTTTTATATTTACCTGAACCTTGAACTAGAATATCAGCAGAATATTGAGACAGATGGTCATCTCGTGGGAATCACAGCGTAACCTTGCGATTTTTGTAGTTCCCATATGGTGCATATTCTTTCCCAATCATCAGACTTAGATAAGAGTCATTACAAAACACGCTCAAATTAAAATTATTTACAAACTGCCCTTTATGAATATAAACATGTTATCCAAATTCACATTAGTTTCTATTTGTGTTACACAGGTTTGTTATCCTGGAAAACATAGTCACTGATGAGCTAAGTAGCTTCTGACAATGTTTCAGCTAGAAAGGTTGATAATCTACACACACGATTTGTATTGTTCCCATTAGCATTCGGTTGATGGGCCAAAGAGAATGCAAGAAGACCATAGAAGACATGAGACATCATAAACATCCACAGAAGATGAAGCACATACAGAACGGGTGAGCTCTTCGTCAGATGATGTGGTTTGTTTCACGTGGTAGAGAGTTTCTGTTGCACAAAAATACTAGTTTAAGTCTGATATGGTACATCTTACAATATTAGACTAATAAGGCATATGCTATATTATATATATATATATATATATATATATATATATATATATATATATATATATATATATATATATATATATAAACACACACGCACTTCTTCCAAAGAAGGTATGATAATGTGGGACATTGCAATTCTATTTTCATATCATCTTTCATTTGCGATCAAAATGTTCATATGATAAATTAATACAAGATATATTATGATACGATGCTGTAGGTGTAAGATTACAAGGGGTTGGGTGACATGAGTACAAAAAGAGGTAGGAAGTGCTCCTGTATTCACTGTCAGAAGTAAATCTGATGAATTGCTATCCTGTATCTACTTGATCTAGGTCATATAATTCATCTGGGAACAGTGATTCTGTCATCACCAAGATGTTACCATGCACGATGAACTCTATGACCTTAATATTGCTGTATATATTACGGGCACACCTGCAAACAGGATAAAGTAGTTCTGACACAAAGGACATACAAGTAGGAGCGCTGAAGAGTGTGGCAATGTACAAGTTATCTTGACATTCAATATATGACCTTGACTTAGGTATATATCAGGCCATCAAATTGAAACATAGGTGTACACAGGTGTATCCTGTAGAAAATGATTTTAAGTTATGAAGAAGGCAACAAATCTACTGAAAATATTAACAGCTCTGCTGGTTCAAGTAATACAAGATCAAAAACTAATAAAAGGGACATAACTTCGGAGATATTGGTGTAGGAAGTGCTCCTGTATTAACTGACAAGAGTAAATCTGATGAATTGCTATACTGTACCTACCAGATCTAGGTCATAATGGAACATTGATACTGTCATTACCATGATGTTGCCATGAACGATGAACTCTATGACCTTAATAATGCTGTATATATTACAGGCACACATGCAGATAGGATAAAGTGGTTCTGACACAAAGGACATACAAGTAATAGCGCTGAAGAGTGTGGCAATGTACAAGTTATCTTGACATTCAATATATGACCTTGACTTAGGTATATGTCAGGCCATCAAACTGAAACATAGGTGCACACAGGTGTATCCTGTAGAAAATGATTTTAAGTTATGAAGCAGGCAGCAAATGCACTGAAACTGTTCACAGCTTGGATGGTTACAGTAACACATGATCAAAACTAAACTTGGAAGATACTAATAATCATGTCCCTTTTATATCATGAGGAAATATCAATATCCTCTAACTACACGTAATCCAATTTCTTTCTAAATTCATGTAATTCAATATCCTTCTAAATGCGTGTAATCCAATACCCTTCAAATACATGAAACCAAATAGCCTCTAAATCCATGCAGTTTTATTTATAAATGTATTATTAAATATCGCTCGCAGTATGTGTAATCTAATATCATTCCATAAAGGGTTAAATAAAAGAAGGATTAATTGATCTGTGTCATTTCTCCCTGAATCGGGCTGATAACAAACCCTCAATAGGCACCTGATTGGTCATTTATGTGTCTAATTGCTTGCAAGTCAGTTCAGACAACTGATATTACAGGTATAGTCAAACGACATTTGAATTTAAGTAGTTTCATGTTTTTGTCCCTAACATAGAATAACATTGACCTAACTTGAAAACTTAGTGGAAGTGTGATGCATGGACACACACATAAATGCTTACGGTTACAAGCAATCCTATTACTACGATGTGGCACAATATTAGGAAAGAGAACAATGCGTGCCATGTGGTGATGTGGCAAAGAAACTGTTAAATGTAACAAAAGAGATTACTGTATGCAATATTCTTCAAAGGGTTAGAACCCCATCGAATCCAACACATAACAAATAATCTTGACCTTGAAGATGGGCTAATATCGATGTATACATGCACAAAAAGAAAGTCAGCAGTGAAAAATATGCTGGTACCAATAGTAAATATGCTGTGAATTGATGTCAACAGTGGAAACCGTGTTGAAACTAATATCACACAAAAAAGGAAGTCAACATTAAAAACATAGTTAGAACCAATATGAAAGTAGTCATAAACGGAAAGGAAGTCAACAGTGTAAACCATGAACGAACCAAGAGAATACATGCATGGAGAGAAAAGCAACATTGAAAATAATGCTGGAACAAAATTAGAATATAAAACATATCCAGAAATTAGATCGACAGTGAACACTTTGCAGGAACCAATAGTATTCGTACACAGAAAGGAAGTTAATTATGAAAACCATGACGGAACCAATATGATAAATAGTCAGAAAAGATGTAAACAGTTGAAACCATGCTGGAACCTAAAGTATACATACCCACTACAAAGGACTTCAACAGCGAAATCCATTGGAATCAATAAAAAGACATACATACCTTGAATGGAAGTCATGGTGAAAACCATGTTGGAATAAACAGTATAATTACGAAGAAAGGCAGTCAACGTGAAAACTATTTTCGGACAAATAGTATCCATATCCAGAAAGTTCGTAGACAGCGAAAACCAGATTTGTACTAGTATTATACATGCACAGAAAGGAAGTAAAGGGTAAAAACTATGCTGGGACCAATTGTATAAATTCTGACAAAGGAAGCGGACAGTGAAAAACATGATGGAACAGATAGGATGCATACCCAGAAAGGATGTATATAGCAAAAGGCCAGGTTGGTACCAGTAACCCAGAAAGGAATTCAACAGTTAACGCCATGTTGTAACCAATAGTAATGACACTCAGAAAGGAAGTTGACAGAGAAAACCATGTTGGAACTAATATCAGTGTATACATACCCATAAAGGAAATCAGTGGTGAAAACCATGTTACAACCATATGTATACATATCTCAAAAAGTCATCACTGTACTTGGATGGCTTATATGTGTTGGCAGTAGTCACTTTCACTGCCATCTGCATGCATAAGAATATTGAGCACATTTCCCTTATCAAGATACAATGGACTTCTGTCTTCATGTCCACAGGTTCTGAACAACCTCAGTTTCAAATGTCCTTGTAATAAGTAACCCAGAAACTATGACATAATTTCATCCTGTCTCCACCATTTCATACCATGACTTGACTGTATCTATCAATTAAAAAATTCATATTGAATGCATACCTTGGCTTCATAGAAATTTTCACGTCTTCAGTAATATGAAAGCTTTTATCGTAAACAAATGACATACAAAAATACATCTTCTGATTATAAAATCATATTCCTGTAGGTAAAAGATAACTACAAAAGATCTACAAGCTCCTTCACAACTTTTCAAATAAATTGCATACTCTAATCGATGTGAAATACTCGCCTCACTTTCGCATGCGACGTACTGGTGCCGTAAATAAAATCAGCCAATCACTGCAGATCATTTGCAAACACATAACAGCCATTGCCCTCATCTGGCTGGAGTATTGTCTTATTAACGGGAATTTAAATTTCGGTTAAACAGATGAGAGTGATATGAATTGCATGGAAACATATTGAAAACTTTTCACTCGGGTTTAACTATTCATAAGCTTGTTGTTACTAAGTGTCATTTGTAGACTGTCAACTTCCACATTAAAATCGATTATATTTCCTCTTCTGTCCCTCATTTTTACTGAATCTGTAAATTCTATATAACTGGATAAGACTATCGCCATGTCATGACACATGCTTATATCAGAGCTAAACTAGCATTTATCCCCACTCACTAAAATGTTTCAGAGCAATTACTCTAATTTTGCGCCATCAAGGCAATTAAAGTTTATAGGTTGCTTCTCTTCTGCTGCTGGAGAAAAGTTCTGATATTTGGTCAATCGGTCAAGGATTATGGTCAGTGTGACATTAAGACGAGTATAAGTTCCGCACATTAACAATAGTTCTCCATATTTTTGGTTACAAAATTTTGTGGATGACTTGCACTTCAGATTAGTAAGAAAACATTCTAGTTCAGGGATAAATGTCCAATATTAAGGTCACTGTGACCGAAATGATAACATGATAGACCTAATACCAGATTATGTGGATACTTTTCGCTTGAGATCAGAATGAAACAAGCAGATTTTGGACTGTCAGTGTTAAACAGTAAGGTTACTGTGACTGAAAGTAGCAAAATTGTTTCTGCACAAAATTAATCAGTTATCTGCAATGGGATTAGTAAGCACGGGGTTGGCAAAAACACGGGGTTGGCATTCACAATAGTCCTAATTTATATGTTTTCTGTTATTTAGCATGTGTCTTTTAAACTTCCTTTTAGTGAAATGAAAACACTTTTTTGTGTTTATACAGAGACTAACTTGTTTGCTGCTTGCTGCTGGGCCCCCCTCCCTCCATTTACACTTGAGAAATTTTCATCTTCATTACTACTTCATAAATACCAACCACTATTTCTTATCGTGTGTGCAGCTTACGGGTAGTATTTATGAAACTTTGGCTACAAATGGAAGTGATCACAATATATGCAATGTTTCAAGTTTGAAAACTTACTTACACAAGTATTAGCTTTTGACCCCTTCTGTCTATGGATTCTGAAATGCTTCGTGATCATTTACATATCTTTATAAAACATACTACCAAACACGATCACTCTCCTTCAGTTAGAATACATATATATCAGGCTGCAAGGAAAACTGTGACGTATGAACGGGTGGTCGAACACTAGCGGGTATGACATATCGCAATAATCTGCAAAAGTTCAGACACGAGGTAAAACAATAACAAAATAGCCAATTCGTAAGTTTAGTTTCTCACTGGAACAATAAATGATTGTCACGTAAGTAAACATTGGTATACTTCCGATATACATGCAGCATGCATTCCTCCAGAACCGTAAATTAAAATTACACGTCTATAGAGAAACATCCCATACAAGTATTTGGATAACTATTAATTTAGTTAAACTTCGGTCGAACTTTATAAAAGCAAAATTCTTCATTCCTTCCAAACACGATTCTTATGGTTGTAATGCGTACTAAAGTTTATGCTATTTTGCAAATTCCATAACGTATTGATATGGATACATTTTGATCTTTATTTAAAAGCCATACATGAAATTTAAAATGTAAGCACATAAAGATTGCATTACTACTACAGGTAAAGAGTATTAATGTGCTGACTCGAACCCACGCTGACAGATGTTAAGTATCCGTTATGCAAACCCAGGGCGACACTAATTTAAATAAGATGCATCTGTTGACTATTCCGAGACTGGAGCATACCATGGCAGATGTAAAGTGTCATTGATGCAATGCCAGGACCACAATAATATAAAAAGATGCACGTGTTGATTATTCAGAGACTCGAACCCATGATGGCAGATGTAAAGTCTCAGTGATCCAAGCCCCCGGCAACAGTAATTTAAATAAGATGCACGTGTTGATTATACCAACGATAATGTTTATGTAGTGTTTATGTTAAGCTCAATACTTACTGCAAGTTGGACAATCAGCACATACAAAGTTTTGTAAATAATTGTAGCCCTGGGTTTGGATCGCTGACACTTTACATATCAGCGTGGGATCCAGTCTCAGGATACTCAACACGCACATCTTATTTAAATTAATGGGGCCCTGGGTCTGGATCACTGACACTTCACGTGTGTCAGCGTGGGATCCAGTCTCAGGATATTCAACACGTGTATCCTTTTTAAATTAATGGGGCCCTGAATACGGATCACTGACACTTCACATGTGTCAGCGTGGGTTCCAGTCTCAGGATATTCAACAAGCAATCTTATTTAAATTAAAGGGATCCTGGGTCTGGACCACTGACACATCGCCTCTTTCCGCAGGGGTTCGAGTTTCAGGTCATTCAACACGTGTATCTTATTTAAATTAATGGGGCCCTGAATATGGATCACTGCCACTTCACATGTGTCAGCGTGGGTTCCAGTCTCAGGATATTCAACAATCACATCTTATGTAAATTAATGGTACCCTGGGTTTGGATCACTTACACATCACCTTTGTCCGCGCGGGTTCTAGTTTCAGGTTATTCAACACGTGCATATTATTAAAATTAATGGGGCCCTGAAAGTAGTAAAGTGGGACGATTCAGCGTCAATGGGAATTAGCATTAAAAACACCCTTGGGACTGTTTAGCGTCAATAGGAAATTTAACATTACGGAGACCCCTGGGACGATATGGCGTCAAGGGGAATTTAACATGGGAATATGGGGCTGTATAGCGTCAAGGGAATTTAAACAGGGTGGGACTGTATAGCGTCAAGGGAATTTAAACAGAGTGGGACTGTATAGCGTCAAGGGAATTTAAACAGGGTGAGACTGTATAGCGTCAAGGGAAATTTAACATGGGATTTTTTTAAAAAATAAAATAAAAAAATAAAATAAATAAAAATGGGGTAGGCAATTGAAAGTAGATCTCTGTTCGAGAAATTGGAGTGGCCCTGAAAAGGGCCTTTGTGTTTCTTCTTCTTCGAACTCCTCAACTTCTTTATCCATCCCCTTATTTTTTTCATCATTCCTTTCTTCTTCTTTTCATTTTCCAGTATCCAGTCCGGGTGACCCATGGCTCGGAACTTATGTTGGATTTTTATCCAGTTAGCGTTCAGTTTCTCTAGTTCTTCCTTTTTCTTTCTATTTTCTTCTTCTTTTCTATCTTTTGCCCACCTGTTCTTTATTTTCTCCACTTCTTCATCTATCACCTTTCTCATCTTTTCTTCCCCTTTTTTTCAATCTTTCAACACTCCTTTTGACAAAGGGCCACTCTGACATTTTTTCTATCTCTTCCAAAATCCTTCTTACTTCTTCTACCTTCTCCATGGCCTCTTTTAATGTCCCCACTCTGACATAAGGGGGATTTATTAACCCTCTCAATCTTTTCACTTCTTCTTAAATTAATCCTTCAATCATCTCCCTGGCTAATTTTAATTCGTTCACGTAGTGCACACTGGTTCTTAACCTCCAATCTCTTTCAATCCTTTCAACTCCATATTCACCATCCACCATCCAAAAATAAACATGCCTTAAATCATTAAACAGTTGGGACACTTCCATCTTCTTTTTTTTATTCCTTAGAATGGTGCGAACGACGAACTTAGTGGGATCTTATAGTTAAAGTGCGGACGTGAAGGAAAACATCCCCCTAAAATAAAATTGATATTACCTAGATTATCACTTAAAACGCGCGGACGTGAAGGAAAACATCCCCTACTTTTCTCATTTCATTTTATCTACTATCCACATACGTGAAGCAGCAATAAACAAACCCAAAATCTACTATCCACACATGCAAAGCGTTAAAATTAAACCCAAATCTCCACACAAACGTACGTGAGCTCTTACAAACAAATACACACACACACAAACACACACACACACACATCCACACACAAGAAAAATTAGTCAGTCTTTATATTCACACTACTCTTCATACACACATTGGCAAATAGATTACTATTTCTTTTCTAGAGTATTGGGTAGCCCTGAGAAGGGCTGGTTTTTTTTTTGAACTCTATGACACCTGGTTAATGATGGCACCCTCCAGGCCTGGCACCACACACACATCTTCTTCCCCAATCTCCTTTCACTCTTTTTTTTTTCGGGGGGGGGGGAGAGCAGAGGCGGGATAAGTGGCTGCAGAATCCCAATCTTCTGTCTCTGGGATTCTGAAATTTCCTCTCTCCTTTTCTTCCTCTTCTTTGTTTCTTCTCTCCTCCTCTTCTTTGTTTCTTCTCTCCCCCTCTTTCATCCTTCCCTCTTCTACGATGGCCTCTGCAGCCAGCTCATTCACTATACGCCTGGCATATTCCAGGTGTACATGAAGTTCAAGCAGTTTAGCTAGTCTGGTGTTCATTCTGGTGGTGTTGATCAATCAACAAGGGTAGCTAGACTGCCGAGCGATTTTTAATTTATACTAAAAGCGCGGACGTGAAGGAAAACATCCCCTAAAACAAACTTGATATTACCTAGATCATGACCAAACAACGCGCGGACTTAAAAGAAACACTCACTGACCTTTTTATACTACCCATCACTATTCTAAAAAAATTAATTAAATCAATAATATACTATTCACAAACGCAAAGCAGTCAAATCAAACCCAAATATCTACTATCCATGCACGTCAAACAGCAAAAAACATCATCATAATCTACTATTCACACAAACGTACTTGAGCCCTTAGAATCACTCACACATATCAACCTATACAATCACACCAGAAATGAGTGAGTGTTTATATTCACACTACTCTACATACACACATTGGCAAATTGATTGTTCTTTCTTTTCTAGAGATTGGGGTAGCCCTGAAAAGGGCTGGTTTTTTTTGCTTGCGTCAAGTTGAAGCTAGGGCCATCTTTTAGTTTCTAAGAATGCGACGTCCTCTGATGATAGACTTTCTGACGATAGGTCTGCTTCTTCGGAAAGAGAAGAAGAACTCTTTGGTGTCGTTACGATAATCGACAAAGCCTCTGTCAGGTTCAGGTTGCTGCTGCTGCTGCTGTTGTTGTTGCTGTTGCTGCTGTCTCTGAAGTCTGTACTTCTCTGTCCACTCTTCTTTCTCCCTGTTCACTTCTTCTCTGAAGAGCCCTTTAATCAGGTCTTCAGTGACTTTTAACATTCTCACATTCTCTATCTCTTCAGGCCTCGGTATCAGACTGCGTCTGACCCTATGCAAATTTACGTAGGCTTCGTTTAGCTTAGCTAGTTTGGAGCACATCTTCGTAGGAGGATGAGTCGACAATGAATGGTTTGACTGTTGTTGTTGTTGTTGTTGAGTTGGATTATAGTGGTGTGCGCTCGCAATGAGCATGTACCACTGGTTTGTGGTGCCACAGGCACCTTTTTGATTGCTCCTGGGGGAAGGAATGGTGCCACTTCCTCCATTTATTTATGTGTTCACAGAACACTTATTGATTGGGCCGTCAGGTCGAAGTACTTTTGTGTACATATCGACCTGATTGTAAGGCCTATATTTTTGTTTGTATGAGTGGGATTGGACCCAGCACGCACTCTGTCATTCATTTGCATTGATGAGCGACCAGTGGGATTGGACCCAATCTAGTTCGCGTTTTAATTTATGATGCGTGCACTGCACGTATGGGTTTTGATGTCTGTCCGTGGTAAGGGGTGAAAGTGGTCGGGCTCGGGCGGAGTTGTCTTGCCACAGGTTAGCAGGGTTTTCCCGATCCAGGATATTTGTTCTAAATTTCCGTCTTTTGGAATTTGAATAAAAAACTCTGTGCTGTTTTTAAGAGAGGTAGAGTTTATTGAGGTAGATGTTAACTAATAGGTGACAGCAATTTGATTTTTTTGTTTTGCAGCATTGTGCTGCTGGCCCTGAATGGAATTGGTGTTTTTTCCATCTTATTGAGTAATTATTTAGGGTCCTATTTTTCTAGTTATAAGTTTTGGTTGCAGCCTTGTGCTGCTGGCCCTGATAGTCATTGGGTTTTTTGACTACCTTATGCTTGTAATGTTTTGGGGTATTGTTCTATGTTATTGTTATATTTGCAGCATTGTGCCGCCGGCACTGATAGTCGTTGGGTTTTTCGACTACCTCATATGTGTAAGTTTTGGGGTCTTAATAAGGGTATACCTGATGGTCTATTCTTGCCACCACCTTATGCGTTCTATTTTTGGGATTACATAGTTATATCTAGGTTTATCTTAACTGTCACCTATGTATAGAGAAAAGAGTTTTTGTAACTGTTGGTTAGGATGTTAGGAGAAGGATAGGTAAGGAGGAGTGGAGTAGGATTTTTATTTTCACCACCTACCCCCCTGTATATTCCTTCCTGGTTTTTGTACTAGTTGTTTTTTTATGGTTGGTGTTTTTTATTTTATTCTTGTTATTTGTAAAGCTTTATCAGCCAGTGGATTTATTTTGCTTATAATTGTTTGGATTTATCCTTAGTTTGTTTTAGTTTATCAGGTCCCTGAACGGTCGTGTTAGTCCGTGAACCCACAAGACCTATCCGGCCGTCCCAGTTCCTAATCAATTATATTTAAATTTTTGCATAAACTTCTGTTTGTTTAAGTAAAGTAATGCCTTAGTTTGTTTTAGTTAATCAGGTCCCTGCACGATCGTGTTGGTCCGTGAACCCACAAGACCTATCCGGCCGTACCAGTTCCTAATTGATTGTATTTAAATTTTGTATAAATTTCAGTTTTTTAAGGAAAGTAATTCCTTAGTTTATTTTAGTTAATCAGGTCCCTGAACGGTCGTGTAGTCCGTGAACCCACAGGACCTATCCGGCCGTCCCAGTTCCTAATTAATTGTATTTAAATTTTTGTATAAATTTCAGTTTTTTTAAGGAAAGTAATGATATTGTTGTATGTGGTGTTTAAGTTGGGGTTTGTGCTATTGAGGAATTCTGGATATGTACTCGTCAATCCTATTTTATTCTGTTCCGTTTTGAAAATTTCCCTTTCTTTCCGTAATTTGTAACATATGTTAAAGATATGGTGCAGGTCTTCAGGCTCCCGACAGTAGTAACAATTTGGGTTGTGAGGTTTTGGTCCTATGTGTTTTCCGTAGCTGTTGGCTAACTTGGTTTTTCCTGCATAAATTATATTTATTACTTTTTGATCTTTCCCTTTAAGTAAAGGCGGTTTCCTATTTCTAGTGGTTTCTTTGAGTGTGGTATGTAGTTTTTTGCCTGTCTTGCTATTGTCCCAATATTCCTGCCATTTCTGATTTATCATGACTGTGATTAGGCTGTAGATTTCACTAACACTGTAAGCCAGTGGTACGTGGTTTAGCTCGCTTAGTTTTAGTTTAGCTAAGTCATCTGCTAGATTGTTTCCTAGTATGTTTATGTGGGATGGGACCCAGAGGAATTCTACTTGTTGTTTATTGCTTTTTAGTTTCTTTAGTATTAAATTGGTTTTATTTAGGAAATTTTCTCTGCTGTTGGTGCTGTTATTTAGAATGGTTGTAAGGACGCTTAGCGAGTCGCTTATTATTACTGTTTGGGGTGGGTTGTTTTTCTCCACCCATTCTAGTACTTGTAGTATTGCCCAGAATTCTGCTGTGTAGATTGAACAATGGTCCGGTAGTCGGTGACCAACTTGTATTTTAAGTTTGGGGATTACATATGCAGCTGCTGTTTTTGCGGGTTTAGTGGTTTTTGAACCATCTGTGTATATTTGTAGATGGTTTGCATATTTAGTTTCTAAAATTTCTGATGTTATAGTGTGCAGCTGCAGTTCTTGATTTAATTTATTACCATGTTTGGTGATAGAGGTATTGATGTTTGGATCTTCGTTATACCAAGGTTCAGGGTCGAAGTTATTGTATTTTTCTTTTTGGTTTATGTCTATGGGAAGTAGTTTTGCTAAATCGTGCACTATTTTTCCTGTTGGTACGTGGTGCTTTTGGGTGTTGCTAAAGGAGATGTTGCATTTCTCTATTGCTAATAAGGTGGGGTGAGTGTTTGATTGTGCTCGTAATCGGGCTGCATATCTCAGTATTAATTCCTGTCTTCTGAGATAGAGCGATAGCTCACCTGTTAGTACTATGGTTTGACTGGAAACTACCCCGGTTCTAAAAGTCAAAGCGCGGACGTGAAGGAAAACAGCCCTACACGGTTTTCGACCCGGGACGTTTAATGAGTGTCATGAGAGAGATAGAGAGAAGTCAAAGTGCATGAATCAAAATTCTTATAGCCAAACAAAAGACAAAGGCATTTTTTTTCAAAAACACATTTTTTTTATTCAAAATCACTTAACACTAACAAACAACTCTAATATTTTTAAAAATAATCCAACAATATAACATCAAACATTTTTTTTTCAAATACCAAACATTTTTTTCAATTCATACATTATTTTGGACAGGGCTGACAACGTTGTGAATTAAATTGTGATTTCCACTGTTGGAAGTCATTAGGCCATTGATGGACACTACGTTTTCTAGCTTGAGACAAAAGATAAGCATAATGGTCACAAAACCAGTGATCTACTTTCACATCGTTCCTAGAAGAAGAACGAGGATCAAAATGAGTCACTAAATCTTCAAAGGAATAGCCCTGACTGCAATGATGCAGAAAATACACGCAATATTGTCCACACACCAAAGAATCTGTGCCTTGTAATTTCACATTATTGAATCGGGTGATCTGAGCATTTCTTCTCATAAAGTGAATGATATCGTCTTCCAAAGGAGGCAATCCATACGAATCAAAATATTCCACACATCCTTCCTGAAGAAAGTAGACAGCTACCCAATGGGTTCCTGGGAGATGACTGTTGTCCGTGTTTATTACATAAACTTGATGGCCTTGAGGTTTGCGATGACGGAGTTCATCTTTAGCACATACGACAGGATTCCAAGAAGCAGTGTACGAACTGTGGTTCAAAAGGTAATAAAGTTCCCAGGTATCCATGTTTTGTGTGTTTTTTTCTTTTTCTTCTTCACAGGTAATAATAAGTCATCAATTCGATCCTGACCTTTTGCTTGAAAATGTCTGACAAATAACCGTTTCTTCGTTTCGTCTCTTCACTCTGATTCAGGAGAGCTTCGATACGATGGATCTCTTGTGTGGTTAATGGTGGACACGAATGTTCACGCAAGTCTTTATACCATTGGTGCAACACGACTTCGTCCGAGATGAGACTCCAAGCTTTTCCAGATACTCGTCCAATTTTTTTTCTTGACTCAGCATTAGACATTTATCGTGTTGAATTTGACTGGGATGATCGTTTTGACATCCATAGCAATTTTTCTTGATCAATTCCGTAATTTTTTCGACCAAGTGTTTGGCAGAACAGGAAACTAAATGGGCTTCTTGTTCTGGCCATCTCGACTTCATCATGATAACTTCTTCGTCTTTGTCTTGGGATTCCTCTTCCACGGTCTCCTCACATTCCATCTTCAAAGTTTCTCCACTAGGTAAAGAGGGATAACAGTCTTCCATAGCTTCTAGTAATCTAGAATGACTTCTCTCAAAACTGTTGATTTATATCGTATTAACGAATTCTGCCTACATGATGACGTTTACTGTCTTTTTCAGTGATTCTGCAAACTGAAGTTCCACACGAATCTGGCCGGATTTTATAGGGTGGAAATGTCCCTCGTTGCTGCCTTGGTGAGGGGTGAAATCGAAAGCCCACAAAGCGTAGCCTCCTGCATTATCTTCGTACGTAATGCCGTGACTGGTGTTGGTTCCTGACTGCCCGGTGGCTTCGTACAGGGACAAGTACGATCTCAAGTAATTTAGCTGGACACAAGGTTCCCGTTGTTCCCGTTGGAAGAGAATTTCAGGGAGGGATTGGGAAGCAGGTAACCGATGCAGCTGCTTAATAAAATGGTCCACAATTGTTTGTCTCCTTGTTGCAAACTCAAATTGGCAATGGCTGCCCTGATGACACAATACATCACGAAGATTTGGCAGAAAAAGACGATTTGCGTTTTAGGAGCACGTTCTCCACACCACATCCGCAAGGGTTATTTCTGTAAATCTTGCATAGAAGAACTGGGTTAAGGAGTGGTCGACGTAGCTGCGTCTGTGTGAAAGGGCATGATGGTCACTTCTTTTTATAGTCGATGACTTGCGAAGCGTCGATCCAAGAATCAAAACTGGGTGGATATCCTTTCAAACGTACTTTGACTTCTTTGACACGTCGTTTGCCTACTTTACTGGTTCTGCGTTCGAGAATGCTTTCGATGTCGTACACGTCGTCTTCTTTTTTGGTGACACGTTGTAACTCGGGCAAAGAAAACGTTCCTTTGAGTACTTCTCCGTTTATGTCTTCCAATTTATAGATGGCAGGATCACGACCATGCACTCGTCCAGTGACACGAAACAATTCTGTTGTCCAGTTAGGTAAGTAACCTTTGTCGAAAGTGCGTTTGGTTTTGCCAATGCGCACCCAATCTCCAATGGCCAACACTCCACTTTTCTTGGGGACAGCCCTCGTCGGGGACGTACCAAACAGGCGCTCGAACACTATCACTTCGTTGTTGGGGGTCACCTCTTGCGGGGCACGTCCAATGCTTCGATGGTAAGATTGGTTGTACGCTTGCACCAACTGCGGTAAGATGTCGATGTACTTCAGAGTGTGGTGATGCGTAAAATATTTCCACATGCGTTCTTTCAAGGTACGTTGAAAACGTTCAACGATGCTGGCTTTGGTTTCAGGATTCTCAGTGGTAAAAAAAATGAATGTCACGTTTCTTTAATTCTTTTTGGAAAGCTTGGTTTAGAAATTCGGTGCCTTTGTCCGTTTGCCATCGAAGAGGGTGACGACCGCTTTGTTTCAACGCCCGTTGCAGGGCTCGCACTAACTCGCTGCTCGATTTGGAAGTCAAGGGCACGACCCAGGCAAATTTGGAAAAGACGTCGATGACACAAAACAAATATTTGTAGCCACGATTGTAGCTGGCCAAGTCAGAGACATCGGCTAAGTCGGCTTGCCATTGATGATCGATGCCTTCCACTCGGGTGCGACTTCTGGAAAACTTGCGTCGAATGGGTTTGTGTAAAGTGTAAGTAGCTTGTTCTTGTAACCATCGTTGCACTTGAGGTTAACGGAGACTTTTCAGTCGAGTTTTGGCAGCACGATACAATTTTTGAAATCATACGTAATCTGCAGGATGGAAGGGATCGTAGTAAATGCTGGCTAAGACTTTTTCCATGTGTTGGTTTGTGTGTTAATAAGGCACCCACTCTTGGAAGATGCTACTCTTTTTCTCTTGGGGTATTTTCTTGGATTGTAATGCTTTGTGTGTGCGACCGGCAATAGGTGTCGAAGAGGAGGAGGATGCCTGAACAGGGGATATCTTTTCTTGTTTGACTTCTGTCTTCACCTTCTTTTTCTCTTCTGATCAAGAAGGGGTGGTCATCATTTTTTTAATCCATCCAATTCTGGAGGTAGGTGTTACTTTTCTGGTGGAGTTTGAAACCCTTCCTCTTCTTCTTCTCCTTTTCCTGTCTTGGTCACTGGTAGTAGTAGTGGTGGTGGCAGTCATGGTGCTGGACTTTTCATCAAGGTCTTAAAATCTTTCAGAGTGGGAAGAGCTGTTTCGTCTAAAATTTTTGGTGAAAGAGTTGCAGTCCTTGCAAGAGTTGACCGTACTTTTGCGATTTTTCTGTTTCGGACAAATCTTGACGATCCATTAAGGACTGCAATTCGTGTTGTAACTGGGACATCTCGTTCAAATTGGGATTGGGAGGTAAATGCGGGGTGCGTTGTTCTTGCCAACGATGGTATTCCATCCATCGTTTGTAAGGCACTAAAGCTAGTTTTCGTCCTTCCATGGGATGTCAGGGGTCGATTCTGAGATCTTGGGACTCCAGAGGTCCTTTTAATCTTGTTCCCATCAGTCCTTCCAACACGGTTCCCAAGACTCCTTTCAGTAAGGGACCTAGCAAGAGGGGTAAAATTCGTCCACGTTGGACCAACATCTTCTTCTTTTGTCGAAGGGGAATTTTCTTTTGAACCATTTGGCACAGAACGTGACGATGTTTGTCTAAACATTGTTTCTGGTGTTTGGACAAAGGGATCGTGCCTTTCAACACGTTCAAACAACATTCGCACACGGTATCGATAACCTCTTTGAAGGCCGTTTGAATGAGTTTTTTTCGTAGGGGTGGAGAAGCTTTGGACAGGACAGATAACATGTCCCCATGTTTGACTAAACGTGGAGGCAGTCCTTTCCTTTTCTTTCCTTGGGGTTTAGAAGAGGAATGTTTTCTGGAGGTGGACATCTTTGCTTGTGGGTTCCGGGACCTTCACCAAAGACACTAACGTCGATGACTTAACACACGCCCTTTTATCGTTTTTTTTTTTTTTGGGGGGGGGACTATCGCTTGGTCATAAAGGTGACAACGTTTTTTCCAAAATCACCTAGGAATCCTCCCCTTTGTTGACGCATCTTTTTCTTGGAACGACTGTGTCTTTTCTTAGGGTAACGTCGATGCTTGGCTAAGCGTTTTGTCGGATGACGAGTCTGCCTTTGTCTCTTTCTTTTTTGACTTCTTGGAGGTGACATCTTTTGGAAGTTCACTGATACCCCTACTTGGTTGCAGAACTTTTTTATACTGGAACGCGTCGCCACTGATTGTCTTTACGTCGTATCAACTTGAGGACAGGCATGACACGTCGTGTAGGGGTACGCAACGGACTAAATCGAGCCAGTTCTTGCTTGGACAAATCCAGTAAACTTTGTAACATGCCCGATCTTTCTTGGACTTTGATTTTGGGAGCAGGTACTTTGTGAGCTGCGGCCACTGCCGCTAAACTGGAGGGTCCTGCCACTAGGGAAGTTCTTGGGGTCATCAACGGAGAAGTTCTTGGTGTGATCAACGTCTCCAAATACTTTTTGGTTCTTGGTGTCATCAACGGAGAAGTGACTGAACCTGAGGCTACCGGAGACGCGGTCACCGCCGTGACAGGTCGTGGTTTGCGAGTGTAAGGTTGCGTCCTGGCTGAAGTGCCTCTCTTGCGACTAGTTTTCTTCTGGGGGCTTTTCTTTTCCTGGGGACTTTTTTTCTGGGGACTTTTTCTCTGTTTCTTTTTCTGGGGGCTTTTCTTTTTCCGGGGTGGTGTCTGGTAAGAGGAGGGTCCCGCCACTGGAGAAGTTCTTGGAGACACGGGTCTCTTTGGGGACCTGGTCTTTTTCTTTTTCTTCTTGGAGCTTCGTTTGACTTCGAAAAAGCGTTTGGTTTGATGAGGAATCTGAATGATTCCTTGGAGTAATTGACGTGCTATCACCGTGAACCATCGTAAGACTTCTTTGAGACTAGCTTCTAAGACACGAGCCCATATTTGTGGATTTTGTTCTCGACTGATGCCATACAAAGCACGAATCAATTTGACGGGAAGATGTGATTGAAGGGACGTCATGTTCACACTGTGCGAGACAGACGAAAAGTGCCTGAGGTTTTTATAGATTTTTTTTGAGTGAAGTTAAGTCGAAGACGGAGACGTGTACAGGACAGGCCCTCCGTCTTGGCACCAGTGGTGAAACAATTGGGTACGAAATCGCAAATCCTCGGGGGTCGTAGGTTTCAAATCGACGAGTAAATAGGCGTGTGGTGTGTGAGTGGCATCGTCGTACGCCTGAGTCAGCCAAGGCGTTCCTAACTGTTTGGCTAAGACTTGCACTTGCGATTTATCTCGAGGCCTTTTAAACAAGACCACGTAATGCGCATTGAGACTGATCGTGCGATGGGCTTTACTTTGTTGAAACAAATTTTGGGTGATGTAAACGACACTGGCATTACGGTGATGCCCTTTGCGCGTGAACCACAGTTTAATTTCTTCTTCGTCTTCTCCTAACATGTCGTCGAAAATGACCAAATGGGTTTGACGGGAGTCAGAGACGATGCCATCGTCTTCTTTAGGAATGCCTTCCACAAACACGATTGAATCGCCTTGACTTTCTCGCAAGAGACTGTACGCCGATTGCCACTCTTTGTAACACCACACAATGCGTTGGGGTGGTCGATAGATCAAATGATGTTTATGTTCGATCAAACGTTTGACAAATTCGGTTTTGCCTGAACTGCTAGGTCCAGCAATGAGCATGTTAAAAGGATGGCGAAGATACAAAGCCTCCCAACTGGCACGAACTAAGTGTTCGTCGATGACTTTGACAGTAGAGGAAGAGGGAGCAGAAGTAGCCATAGTGTTAGGAATGTCACTTGTGACAGAAAACAGACAAGACAAGAGTTTATATACTTTTTTCAGGACACGTTTATTGAATGTTTTAAACATGAATACGAAAGACAAAAATACATAAAAGCCAAAGGCTTAAGTACAACGATAAAAAGCACATCGAAATTATCAACGCGGAATAGAAACAACTGTCTGTACAACATGTTTTGGGTAAGGTTCTGACCAGTTCAATAGGGGGTAAGGTCACACAAGTGTCCTTCCGAAAGGGTCTTTCAGGTATGTTCACGAGAGTCCTGTCCTGGGTGACGAGTTCTTCTTCTTCTGGCACCGTCATTAACACAGGTTGTAAAGTGACTTTCTTCCTTGAACAACTCTTATGCATACTGGGCCACTTCTTGGGTCCAAGCCTCAAAAGCCCATTCTTTCCAGGCACGGACATCTGTCCAATGGAGGTGTAAGTCACAAGCTACACACACATCGTCATACACGTCTTGGGTAGCTAAAAGTTGACGAACCTTTTTTTCCCGTAGAGGTCGAGAAGTATCCAGATGAAACCGCAAGGCTTTGAGCAAAAGGAGTCTTTCGTGATCATTTAAGGCCATTGGGGTGGTAAGTACTGATCGTAAAGAGCCCACAAGGAATCGGCTGGTAAACGAAATCCTAGAAAACAAGTCACTAAGACACACACCACTTGTCGACCCAAATTGAATGGATACATTTCTTGTAATAATCGATGGTAATGATCCACGGTTTGAATATGGTTATTGAGTTCCTTCCACGGAATCTGTTCAATTACATGTGATAAAAGTCGTGGCATGGCAGCCTGTTTTTATAGTCTCTTTGTTTCGGAAACAATACACGTACTTTCTAGCCAGAGATCTTCGTTCTCCAGTGGGGAATCTAAATCTCGCATACTGTAACCGAAACGTCAGAGTTCGTTTAGATGTTTCCTCTTCCGCTAAGTAGATTCCACGTAAAATATGTTGGTAATCCTTTAACACGTCTTCCTCAATGCGCTTCACTAGGTGAATCTCGAAGTAACCAAAATTATCAACACGTCGATCATCGGGGGCCTGGAATGATTGAACAAGGTCTGGCCACTGAAACAATTTCTGACGAATCAGTTTTTTTGTACCATTCAGGTACCAGTGGTTAAAAATCTGGTGACGTAACGGATGCAACTGTTCTTTACATTTGACTTGTATTTTGACTAGCTCTCGGTAAATGCGTTCTCTCAACTCCACAGGCAAAGCACGGATGTTCTCTTGTAAAGTATCCATAAACAGGTCATACTAAATCCTCTTTTGTCTGACACAAGAAATGTACCGTTTGCACAGACATGGTTTTACTTCAGTGCCAAATTTAAATCGTTTAGTCACTAATTTACGCATTACAATTCGTTCAGAAGTTTCCTCTTTCACTAAGTTGACATTGTGGAAAAGATGTCGGTAATTCGTTAACTCTTCCTCTGGAATTCGATGCAGTAAGTTTACATTGTAGCAGATAGAATCATCAATAGCAAACCAATCCTTTTTAAAACCAGGGGGTTGTTGATCAATGTCTGTCCAATGGAACACTTTCAACTGAATCAGTCCTTTTATAGCATTCAGGTACCAGTGGTTAAAAATCTGGTGACGTAACGGATGCAACTGTTCTTTACGTTTGACTTGTATTTTGACTAGCTCTCGGTAAATGCGTTCTCTCAACTCCACAGGCAAAGCACGAATGTTCTCTTGTAAAGTATCCATAAACAGGTCATACTAAATCCTCTTTTGTCTGACACAAGAAATGTACCGTTTGCACAGACATGGTTTTACTTCAGTGCCAAATTTAAATCGTTTAGTCACTAATTTACACATTACAATTCGTTCAGAAGTTTCCTCTTTCACTAAGTTGACATTGTGGAAAAGATGTCGGTAATTCGTTAACTCTTCCTCTGGAATTCGATGCAGTAAGTTTACATTGTAGCAGATAGAATCATCAATAGCAAACCAATCCTTTTTAAATCCAGGGGGTTGTTGATCAATGTCTGTCCAATGGAACACTTTCAACTGAATCAGTCCTTTTATAGCATTCAGGTACCAGTGATTAAACATCTGGTGACGTAACGGATGCAATTGTTCTTTACGTTTCACTTGTATTTTGACCAGCTCTGGGTAAATCCTTTCTCTCAACTCCACAGGCAAAGCGCGAATGTTCTCTTGTAAAATATCCATAAACAGATTATGGTAAGTTACTTCAATGTCTCGGTCCCACTATGGTTAAGTAATGACAATTCGGTGACCATCGAGCATGTTCTACGTAGGCCGAATCTTGTGGTTCCCAGTGGTGAAGTGACACACCGCAACTGAAGCACTTCACTTTATCTCCTTCGCCCAAGTAGAAAAATCCGGCTCTGGCTAATTCTTCGGGGGTCCGTCCTCCCAGATACTAGGGCCATTTTCCTTTGAACGATTGAAGACGATTTTCAAAGTCGCAGTATTCCGACAAACGCACAGGAAACGAATATTCGTCTTTCACAGGATCGCTTCGATGAGGGTTGGGTGACATGGACAAGAGTTTGCTCAGGGCTGGATGACATCCCGTAGGGGGGTAAACGTGAAGGTGAACATTCACCTTTAAAATGAAACCCAGTAAAGTGTCCAAGAGGACGAGTGGCATCGCTTTCGTATCCCTCATGTTTGGCACGCACAGCATCACTTTCCATGATAGGGGTAGTGAAAACAAAGTTCCCATGATGCTTTACGGCATCGCTAAGGTCACAGCGTACAGCATCGTTCCCATCGCAAGGCTCACAATCGCATTCCACTTCAGAAGCCCCACACTTGAATTGTGCCTGTCTGAACTTGTTTTGTGTTTCTCTGAAAGTATTCATCTTGTTCGCTTAGTCTTGATAGTCACAATAAACTATCGATCATGCCTAGGGTTCCTTTTTATACTAGTCGCAATGCAGTCTCAAGCTTGTACATCGTTCCTTTTTTATGTCGTGTTTTGGAAGGTACCGTCTCTAAGGTGCCGTCATCATTGTACCGTAGTGTCATGGGCGGAAAGGCCATATAAAGGTAAGGGCAGTGCGGAGACCATCGAGTATGTTCCAGAATAGCTCAATCTTTATAGATACATAGATCCATTCGTAATATCAGGCCACAACTGAAAGACTGTACTTCGTATCCCAATCCAGTCTCAGGTCCTTAGTAAACAAATCCTGTTCTAGTTAAAACATTCGAAGTAGGTAATCCTTTCCTTACCGTAGGCCATTTTTGAAATCTGTCCTATCGACGGGCACAATCACAATAATCAGGCAAGGAGACCGGAAAAGGGTGGGGTTTGAACTTGGAGTTCTCATCGGTTTCTCACTCGATTCTTGTTGTGGCGAAGTCATTCTTCTGGTGAGTGGTCATCCTCTTGCAACCAATGTTTTATACCAACGTGTCCATACGGTAAAGTAAAGTGGTTGGGAAGTCGAACTCGTATCTGGTAAACGATTTGATAGACTTTTTCCAAGGGTCGACTGACGATGTGGTGAGTGGGTAACCGTACAATTTTGTTGGGTTGATAGGTGGTCGCTTTAAATTGTTGATCTTTTAAAGACTGCAAGGGTTCTTTCAATACGCCAAAGTTGACCACTCGACTGGTACGATAATTCAGAGTCAATCCTTTCACTTTACACTTCGTGTGCACTTCTCCTTGTTTGTCCCGGTATTCGTAGCCGTAATTTTTAGGACCACCACTGGCGAAACTGAGAATCTTGTCATCGGGGTGCTCGTCTGTCCAGGCTCCTAAACGGTCTCCTTCGATATCAGGGTGCTGTTGACTCGGGTGATCGATGTAAATGCAACTGTCTGTGTCAAAGTACAGGACGCGTTCCCCTAACAGTTCTAAAGCTTCGTACAATTTTAAGCGAGCATGAGCTGTCACGTAAGTCGCAATGATGACATTTCCAAAGGGGTCGTCTTGTACAAAGTCCAGATCTTCATGGTAATTGACTAAGATCAAATCTTCGCGAACGACGTCCACGTGTTTCATGAATTTAGTTTTGTCGTGAATCATCTGGAAGTAGCGAGAAGGTTCTGTCAAACATTCCGTCTTAGCAATTTAACATCACTTTGGCAAACGATCGCCTGCCTTCGTTTTTCTCGATGTGATCTAAAGTGATGCCTTCTTGTGCCCGGTATTTCTCTTTGAATGTCTTTTGGTCTGCGGGAGTGTGACACCAGGACGGATAGCCGCTGGCTTCTTGCTTCAGTTTCAAAAAGGCATCCACGTAGTCGGCGAAAATGCCTTTCTGCGTGGGGTCACCCTTGTGGTATTATTGTGTCTTGGGAAAGTGACAAATTTCGTACACTTCTAACAGTTGGTATCCCATGTCCAGAGCTTTGAACAATTCTACGCTGACCCAGGTTCCCGTCAAGGCCCGTTCTTTCTGGGTGTGCTGACAAGTCTGGTCTTCGTTGCACGTTTCGGCACAAGTACGGCACAAAGGAAACATCAGTTTGCCTTGGCAATGGTGAGGGAAGACGGGATGGTACAAGTCCGTGGGAGGCAAAACTTTGCACTTGATCAAGCCTTCGTATTGTCGAATGTTTTTTAGGTCGATGTGTTCCGTCAACAATTGCGGGTGCCCTGCAGGAAAGCGACAATATTTGCACACGTAGGGATACAGCGAACACACGTCCAAGTATTTCATTTCTTCTCCTTTCTCTTCGTCGGCTTGGTACAGCAAACAGGTAGCATTGGTCCTTCCTCCGTGCAAACTATCCCTCGGGTTCAGGGGGTCCATGAACTGGTAACTTTCCACAAGACCTTTAAACTCGGGATCGGTTTTCAGACGGTGATCGTACTCGTGTTCCCACATTTCCACCACTTGGTATACTTCCTGTTCTAACTTTAGGCGTCGCTGACAAGTGGTCTAGTACAAGTCTTCCATGGTTCGTTGTAAAAACTGCTTTTTAGTGCCGCGGTCAGGGTAACAGACGGGGCATCCGTGAAATAAGCAACCGTTAAACTCGTACACGATCTTCGGGTTTTCTAAGTCCCAGCCATCGACCGAATACGTTCCGATGGTCTTTTCGCCCCCTCCGTTGCGGGCATGCTGAATCCATTTGTCTTCCTTGTCGCACAAGTAATGTAACCAGCGTAGGGCTTTGACCGAATAATGACGTTTGACATAGTTGGTCGTTTGAGTACTGATGACAGCCACGGTGTTTTCAGGCATGAATCGTTGCCGGTAGACTGAGGAACACGCTTTGGCAATGGTGCAAGCTTCTTTCAAAGGATCGACCCTCCGTGTTCCATGAACAGTTCTCGTAATTTTCCACAGCAACGCCGTAAAATGTCCACGTTGGAACTACAATACTTTAGCATTTCCTCCTGAAAGTCGAAGGGGTCTGAGGCGTGAGCCTGGTACCAAGTGTAGGCAGCTTCTCGTTGTTCGGTACGCATGTTGTCGGGGTCGTAGTCTTTAGCCTCAGGCAAATGAGGTAGAACGGCATGTTGATTGGCCTCGGTATTGAAAAAGTGTGGAAAGTATCTTTTAGCCATTTCTGTCATTCCAAACGTTTTAGGCATTCGATTCAAAGGCATGGCCAAATAGCTCATCGAATCTTTAAACTGTACTTGTCCCACTTGCATGAAAATGACTTTGGCTCCGTTCAAAGTGACTTTAGGACGTTCGGTGCCATGTTCTGTATAGTATCTGAGAAGAAACTGTCCATCGTATCCGGAGAAATTGTGAGCCATCACCGTGGCATGACGATGACAATCTCCGTAACGTTCGATGTCCTCTTGGCTCCACGTCTTGTCGATGCGGTCTAAGACCCATCGGGCGAAATCAGCTAGCGTGTTCGGTCCTCGAAAGATTTGTTCACGCCCTCCAGGAATCTCACTGCAGTGAGGGCAATGACTGAAGATAGGTTCTTGAATGCACTTTTCGCACGCTCGATGAGCCAAGCAGAAATTAGGAATGTGAATGCCGGTCTCTTGCATGCAATCGAAATCCAAAAAGATGAAATTGCCTTTTTCATTCTTGTGACCGTCCTCTTTCTCTGGTTGGGGTTGTTATTTTTGCACGTAGCATTGGTGTTCCAAGTCCACGATGTGGTGACAAATGTGACATTTTTTCTTTCCTCGACATACGTGTGCCTTGGCATTATTGGTAAGTATGCCTTGTCCACACGTAGGGCACAATCTCAGCAGTTGACAAGCACATTTCTTCTGTGAACCTTGCGTCTTCAAATGGTGTTGGTAACAGACAGGGCTGACAAACGTGCGCAGACAAGTTGAACAATGCACTGGTACTTGTCCTTCGCTCAGACAGGGTGGAGAGGCCAAACATCCTGAGCATTTCGATCCGCAATGTTTGTGTTGCTCTCGATTGTTATAGCCATAGTCACATTTCTCACAGTAATAACCGTATCCCAGGAATGCGGTGATGCTGGTAATGGTATTGAAATGGTCATCGTGATGATAAAGGTGAATGTATCTTCCATCCTTAAAGTCTTTCCCTCGAAACAATAGAGGCCCGCGCACTTCTTGAGGGTGCACTTTCAAGGTGTAGCATGGAGCTAGGATATCTTGCAATTTTTGCAGCTCAGGAATGCCGCAGAGTGTATCTGTGGACAGGCCGGCTTGTTGTAACAGGAGTTCTGCTTCGTTTCGTTGTTTGCCTCGGTCCGATTATTGAATAGATTTCCAGGCTCTTTTCCATTCTGCCGTGTCGTTCTTGTTGGCATAGGTTCATCCCACCACGATAGCCCTGGCTAAACACATCTGATCTTGAGGGTTGTAAATTTGGACGAGGCTCTTTTTGGTGCTGCGGAGGTCCTTCACCAATAACACCTTATTGCGTTGTCCGGTCCCTTGAGGAGGAGACACGTGGGTCATGTCGAGTGTGGCTTTTCCATCGGTGATGTCAAACTGATCATTGGATTGTTGCACGTGTTGAATCTTGTCCATGACACTGGAAGCGGTCAATTCTGCAAGGCTGCTAAACTCGATCCAAACAGGGGATTTCAAAACGGTGTGTTGTATAGAAAGTCTCAAGCGATCGTCTTCTTTGGGTTGACATTGTCGCTTGAGTGTGGTGAGTAAAGAATCCCACACCCCGGTGATGAACCCTTCTACTTTCTCTAACGGTACTTCGGACTTGAAATCTTTAAACTTCACCGTGTATTTGTAAGCCGTGGTTCTAAATGTTCTAGAGGAGCGCTTTTCTGTCTCTCGAATGAAATAGTATTTGTCAGGGTTAACTAAAGGTGATGAACTTTGTTTAGAGGGTTTGGATTCTGGTTCACTCATGTCCTCTTCAAAATCACTGGCATGAATATGTGCCAAGACTTCAGCTCTGGACGAGGTGATAGATCACGTTTCTGCCTCTTACTTTCTTCTTCTTTCTTCTCATATGAATTGGATCGTTTCATCGTGAGTGTAAAAAGTCAAATGACTAAAGTTTAAACACCATGGGTTACTTTATAGTCATGGCAGACCAGCGTATATAAAGGGTATGAGTCTTGTCCTTTCACTATTCATTTCACTCTCTAACCGAGTAGAACGATGGAAGAGACTAACCAGATCGAACGTTTCATCAAAGCTTTGCGATGGGTCATTAGAAAATTTTCTTCAGACCAGCCGACGGACTACTCTCCTTCCTTGCGAGATAAAAGTCAAGATACTTGCTATATCTGTCAGAAGAAAGGGCATTGGTCTTCAGAGTTTCCAGACCGTCAAAAAAGAAAAAAAAGGGTTAGAAAAGACAAAAGTCAAGATACCTGTTATCATTGTCAAGAAAAAGGACATTGGTCTCCAGATTGCCCAAAAAAGAGAGAAGAGGAGTCAGAAGAAGAAGAAAGGGATTGTTTAAAGAAAGAAGAGGAAGAAGAAGAAAAGAAAGTAGAGAGGTAAAGAGAAAGAAAGATGAGAAGAAAATAATAAGGGAAGAAAGTGAGGAGGAAGAAGAGGAAAAGACTGTGACTGTGAAGAAATTTAGAAAACAGAGAGAGTAAATAATGAGATAGATGAAGTCTATGAACTTTTTTAGAGTGTTTAGTTGTGAATTGTGAATTGAATTGTAAATATTAATAAAATATTAAATTAATTTTAAAAGGTAAGTGTCTTTGGTTTTTTATTTTAAAATAAGAACCTACACTCACGCACTCATACACAGACATGTACTATAGGGGTAAATGTGTTGTTTTTTTTTGAGTTATTGGCAATTGAAATTGTATCTCTTTTCGAGAGACGTGGGTGGCCCTGAAAAGGGCCTTTTTGGTGCAGGGGTGAGTTTAAGCAATCAACTTTAACTGCCTTAAGCCTTTGCCACGGCCGAGGCCTACTTCTGATGATGATTTGGTTGAAATCACTAAGGGCGGTACGGTAGGCTTAGTCACAGGGCTGGAGTGTTTAGCTCGAGAAGGTCGTATTCTCTTCGGTCGTAATAAAGAAGTCTGATACATTTGTTTCAGACTTCTTGACTCCGCTAAAATGTCCAACAGTACCGTGACGGTTTGACTTTCACCCTCTTGTTTCTTTGCTGCTTCTTCTTCTTGCTGTTTTTTCTTACCTCTTCTTCTTGCTGCTGTTGCTGTAGCAGAAAAGCTTGTTCTGCTTCCTTTTGCTGCTGCATAAATTTCTCTAATTCTTCTTTCTGTCTCTGTCGAAAATTCTCCACGTGTGGTAATGAAGGAGAAGGTGACGAAGGTTCTGGAACAAATTCTTGCGAGGTAAGAAAATCCACATAATCCCAGTTCACCTCTTCTGAAAGTAAGTCAGGGTTCCATTGTGTAGTCTCCACGGCTGGTGCACCCCAATTGATCGTTTTCTGAGTTTCCGTCATGTTGAAAAACTGTCGCATGGATTGACTGCACACAGGCGATAGCGAATCTATATATACTACGTGACGTCACAGACTGCTCTCTTCGGATTGGATGTGGGCTGACTGAATTTTGTAACGCGTGTTTGGATTGGTCAATGAACTCAATCCGTTTCAATCCTTTCTGTCCCTATAAATAAGCGCAGTTCACTGCATTGATTCACCTGTTCTCGGAACCTCAAGATGTGGGCCGACGTTCAATCTTCTACCCTCGTGTCAACAATGATGTTCAGGACGGACATACCCATGTATGTCCGATCCAAGTGGACCGTTGTCCATAGGACCACCACCAGCCTATGAATATATAGGATTTACGTGGAGAGGCAAGGATGCATCAAAAGAGTGCTAGTTTATGGACCTACACTGAGACGAAGTTTAAGGCGAAGAAGATGTCGCAGATTCCCTTTATGTTAAGGGCATATTAACATAAACCCAAAGGAACTTTTCAGAGCCACTCCAGTTTCTCGAAAAGAGATCTACTTTCAATTGCCTACCCCATTTTTATTTATTTTATTTTTTTATTTATTTTTTTAAAAAAATCCCATGTTAAATTTCCCTTGACGCTATACAGTCCCACCCTGTTTAAATTCCCTGGACGCTATACAGTCCCACACTGTTTAAATTCCCTTGACGCTATACAGTCCCATATTCCCATGTTAAATTCCCCTTGACGCCATATCGTCCCAGGGGTTTCCGTAATGGTAAATTTCCTATTGACGCTAAACAGTCCCAGGAGTGTTTTTAATGCTAATTCCCATTGACGCTGAATCGTCCCACTTTACTACTCCTGAATATGGAACATTGACTTTCATATCTGTCAGCGTGGGTTTGAATCTCAGGATAGCCAACACGTACATCATATTTAAAATATTGGGGCCTTGGGTTTGAATCACGGACACTGCACATCCTTCCGCGTGGGTTCAAGTCAAATGATAAACAACACATATATCTTACTTAATGGTTTAGTAACATCTTTACCCTTGAATAAATAATGTCCGGCAGGATTTATGATTTCTAACAAATTAAGTAAATTCCTTGGTGTTTAACAGTATAGTAATATGTGCTGCGGAAATATTTGGCAGTTAACTTGAAGTCTGTTAAACAGAGATGCACAGCGTTCAATTAGAATGGATTACATATACAACATATTAGTTAACACAGCTGCGCTATATGAATGCACGTCTTACACAAAAAATAAAATAAAACAACAACAAAATGTATGAAGATGAGAAAAAATACCAAAACCTGTCTTTAGAATTAAAATCATGTACAGATAACAGCTACTTTTACGATTTCTACAAGCCTTTTAAAAGTTAATTTTCTTGAACACAGTGTGTACTCTCATCAATGAATAATATTTGTTTCCCTTCCACAGAGGAAATATTGTTGGCATAAATATAATAAAAAACATAAATAAAAAGTTACAAACTGCAAACCTGCAGCAGTTAGCAAAGACCTAACATTTCCAAAGCTGATCTATTTCATCCAGACTTCATTGATAGAGGTATTTTAGTCCAAGCTGAAACTGTTAACCTGGAATACACGCATCTTATTCAAATGATTAAGTTTAGCACACGATAAGGTAGATAAGATGATGGTTGTGACAAACAGAAATAATTTAACGCTTCAAAAAATTTCATATAAAAATTACATTTGTCGACCATTCTCTACCTGAAAGCTCTAAGTCTGTTTTTGTACCTACATCATTGCTAGTAGTTCTAAATAAACTACTACTGCTAATACCACTACTGTATGTTGCTACAATGCGAATTCTTCATCATCTATTAAGACTATCACTATTATACCTGCTGTTAGTAATCTAACAGCACTTCTACTATAATTACTGATACTATCGTCGTCTTAAACTACGACTACAAATACTACCATAACTACTGATTCTATCTTCTTCTTAAACTACTACTACTACTACTACTACCATAACTACTGATTTTAACTTTGTTTTAAATTATCACTACGACTCATTTAGCTGCTGATACTAACTTCGTCTTAAACTACTAGTACCGTAATTACTGGCTCTAACATCGTCTTAAACTTCCACTACGATAATATAACTAGTGATACAAACTTCGTCTTAAACTACCACTACGACTGCTACCATAACTACTAATACTGACTTCGTCTTAACTACCACTACAACTAGTATAACTACTGTTACTAAATTCGTCTTAACTACCACTACAACTAGTATAACTACTGATACTAAATTCGTCTTAACTACCACTACAACTAATATAACTACTGATACTAAATTCGTCTTAACTACCACTACAACTAATATAACTACTGATACTAAATTCGTCTTAAACTACCACCACTACGACTAAAACTATAGCTATTACTTAAACTTCAACTACTGCTTGTATCAGTTATACCAGTAAACTCTAACTGTGATACGTTATAGTAAATACATACAAATTCCTTTCCCAGTCTGTGAAATACCGTGATAAACATGTAATGATTTTATAGTCACTGGTACAACTCACTGGATATGTTCATTGTGGTGTGGTTAAATCCACGATTGACATGAATGTACAGTGGTCTCACAGGCATTTGATGTCAAAAGCGTTCTTAAGTAACATGTGCAAGATAATTTATTGTGTTAGATTTAGGAACGAATTTTAGACTGTACTTCAAACTCTACTTCAGTACTTCTGAGTTATAGACTGAGGTTCTATATAACCGATTGGTTTAGCTTTTGTCTGTATCATGCCTTTAAAGACTGATGTTATACCTAATAGATTGTATCATGCTAAAGCATAGCATTGAATGTATCATGCCCAAGCATAACGTTGATTGTATCATGCCCAAGTATAGTATTAATTGTGTCATGCTAAAGCATATCATTGACAGTATCATGTCTAACCATATCATTGATTGTATCATGCCTGAGTATAACATTGACTAATTCATGCCTAAGCAAATCATTAATTGTATCATGTCTAAGCACAGCATTGATTGCATCATGCCGGGGCATAGCACTGACTATCATGCCTGACCATAGCACTGGCTGTATACACTGAGTGTATCATGCATAGGCATATCATTGATTGTATCATGCCTTAGCATATCACTGATTTTATCAAGCCCAGGCTTAACACTGATTATATTATACTGCATCATAACATCAACTTATCATGCCTTAGCATAGCATACACTGTATTATGCTTTAGCAGAGCACTGACTGCCTAAGCAGTTCACTGATTTTATCAAGCCTAAACTTAACAATCAATATATCATAATGAATCATAACATTAACTATATCATGTCTTAGCATAGCATAAACTGTACCATGCTTTAGCATAGCACTGACTGCATTATGCCTAAGCATAGCATTGACTGTAATATGCCTGAACAGCATTGACTGTATCATGCCTGAGCATAGCATTGACTATCATGCTGAAACATAGCATTGACTGTATCATGCCTGAGCATAGCATTAACTATATCGTGCCTATGCATAGCATTGACTATCCATATCATTGATTGTATCATCCCTGAGCATAGCATTCACTATATAATGCCTAAGCATAGTACTTATTGCAACATGCTGAAATGTAGAAATTATTGCATCATGCTGGACTATAGCATTGACTGTATCATACCTAAGAATAAAATTGAATGTAGCATGCATAACCATATAATTAATTGCATCATGCCAGAGTGTAACATTGATTGTACCATTCCTAAGCATACAAATGATTGTATCTTGCTTTAGCATACTATTTAGTGTATCATGAATAAACATGGCATTGACTGTTTCATGCCCAACAAATGAGAGCCAAGTGCCATTTTTAAAAACATGCAGAGGCAACCAAACAGGATTGGCAAGGGCATATATCTGACCTGAAACCCTCAGATTAAGAATCCGACTCTTTACCATCTGAACTTCTGATACTCCACTGTCCAATGTCTGAGTATCCTATGTGTATCTTTTTATATGACTACATTAGTGTCTGAGAATCATATGTGTATCTTTTTATATGACTACATTAGTGTCTAAGAATCATATGTGTATCTTTTTATATGACTACATTAGTGTCTAAGAATCATATGTGTATCTTTTTATATGACTACATTAGTGTCTAAGAATCATATGTGTATCTTTTTATATGTCTACATTAGTGTCTAAGAATCATATGTGTATCTTTTTAAATGACTACATTAGTGTCTGAGTATCCTATGTGTATCTTTCTATATGACTACATTAGTGTCTGAGTATCCTATGTGTATCTTTTTATATGACTACATTAGTGTCTAAGAATCATATGTGTATCTTTTTATATGACTACATTAGTGTCTAAGAATCATATGTGTATCTTTTTATATGACTACATTAGTGTCTAAGAATCATATGTGTATCTTTTTATATGACTAAATTAGTGTCTAAGAATCATATGTGTATCTTTTTATATGTCTACATTAGTGTCTAAGAATCATATGTGTATCTTTTTAAATGACTACATTAGTGTCTGAGTATCCTATGTGTATCTTTCTATATGACTACATTAGTGTCTAAGTATCCTATGTGTATCTTTCTATATGACTACATTAGTGTCTAAGAATCATATGTGTATCTTTTTATATGACTACATTAGTGTCTAAGAATCATATGTGTATCTTTTTAAATGACTACATTAGTGTCTGAGTATCCTATGTGTATCTTTTTATATGTCTACATTAGTGTATCAGTATCCTATGTGTATCTTTTTAAATGACTACATTAGTGTCTGAGTATCCTATGTGTATCTTTTTATATGACTACATTAGTGTCTTAGTATCCTATGTGTATCTTTTTATATGACTACATTAGTGTCTGAGTATCCTATGTGTATATTTTTATATGACTACATTAGTGTCTGAGTATCCTATGTGTATCTTTTTATATGACTACATTATCTACATCGCTGTAACTTTTAATGTTTTTAGAGGAATGCTTTAACTCACAGCATGAATTCATTATCTTCATTACTGTAATATCTGATAGAGGAATGTTTTAAATCATTGCCACAAATCCAAAGTCTTCATATATATATATATATATATATATATATATATATATATATATATATATAATCTTCATCACTGTAACTTTAAATGCGTAAAGGATTTTTCTTTAATTGTTTCATGTTTAACAATGGCAGCTAATGCTAATTCAGTCCTTAACAGTATGACAAATGCCCCTGACTATATGGCTTCATTGAAGAATCATTGGCTCAAACTGCACTGATGAACTTCTAATGTGGACAGGGTACAGTTCTACACTTGACGTTTAATAATACCAATTACCTAACACTGAACATTGCCTTGATAATGACCCATTGAACTTGAAAAGTTAGCTTTACCTAGATAATGCCCGTATTAAGCTTTGAAATTGAACATTTAGTAACTAATGCCCATGTTAAACTTCATAACAAATATGGTACAGAGCAACTGTGTCTTAAAAACAATTACTGAATCAAAACGAATTCATATCGTATATTATGTATGGATGTGTATGGGCCAAAGTATATAAATCTTGCATTGGATATGCATTTATGATGTACAAGATGCATGTATGTATGCATGAGCATGGGAAAAACTATATGACCCTTGTATGGGATATGTGATCAAATATTCATGATGTACACTGCATATGGATATGAGTATGAACATGGGCACAATTACATGCACCTTGCATTGAATATGCAATTTAGTATGTACCAAATGTATATATCTGCTTGTGAAAATGAGGAAAATATATGCACCTTCCATGGGATATGTGATCAAATATTCATGATGTACTCTGCATATGGGTGTGTGTATGAACATGGGCACAATTACATGCACCTTGCATTGGATATGCAATTTAGTATGTACCAAATGTATGTATCTGCCTATGAAATTGGGGAAACTATATGCACCTTCCACATGATATGTAATTTATGTTATACACAATGTATGTATGTGCGTATGAACATGGATAAAACTATATGCACCTTGCATCATTTATGTTAATTGCATTGTATATGTAATTTACGAATTCACAATGTACAGATGTATGCATGAACATGGACTCAGTTATATGCCCCTTTCATGGAGTATGCGATTTACGTATATATATATGTGTGTGTGTGTGTGTGCATGTTTACAACACCGGCAAAACTATATGCATCTTTCTTTTTTTGTGGCATTTTGTTATACACAATGCATGGATGTGTATATGAACATGGGTAAAACTACATGCCTATTTTATGGGATTTGTGATTTATGATATAAACAATGCATGGATATGTGCATGGACCTTGGCAACATATTATATTCCTCTCTTGGGATATTTGGAAGCATAAAAAGATGGTTTGATTAAACTTAAATTAGATAATTTAATTTGTCATGGAGCAAATTTTTATTGCGGAAACAAGCAATAAGCAAATGATCATTGGGTGTATATGCATCAATGAAAGACACTTGAAAGAGTCCATCCATAGCTGTCTGTCCAAGGAGACACTAATAATAGTCCATCTGCAGCGGTCTATCCAAGGGGACACTAATAACTGTCCATCCATGGCTGTCTATCCAAAGGAGATATAGTTCATTCACAGCTGTCTATCCAAGGAGACAATAATAACAGTTCATTCACAGCTGTCTATCAAAGGAGACAGGAATAACTGTCCATCCACGGATGTCTATCCAAGGAGGCACTAATAACAGTTAATTTACAGCTGTCTATCCATGGGGACACTAATAACTGTTCATCCACGGCTGTCTATCCAAAGGAGACACTAATACCAGTTTATTCACATCTGTCTACCCAAGTAGACACTAATAACAGTTCATTCACAGCTATTTATCCAAGTAGACACTGATAACAGTTATTCACAGCTGTCTATCCAGGGAGACACCAATAAAT
Organism: Sinohyriopsis cumingii; assembly: GCA_028554795.2. NCBI lineage: Eukaryota > Metazoa > Mollusca > Bivalvia > Unionida > Unionidae > Sinohyriopsis > Sinohyriopsis cumingii. The sequence goes on from CM068824.1 coordinate 100,961,321, forward strand.
GTCCATCCACATCTCCCTATCCAAGGAAACACTAATAGCCGTCCATCCACAGCTGTATATTCAAGAAGAAAACCGACGAACTAAATTTCACATTTACCTTTAGTCCCTTCTGATTTTAATGATATGGATGTATTCAATGTAATTCAGAAAGATAGAAATCATGGTGACATGGACATATTCAATTCAATTCAAAATTATGTAATAATCCACAGAAATCATTGTGATATATGACAAGTGTTCATAGAATACACAAGGTATGGTGATATATGACAAGTGTTCATAGAATACACAAGGTATGGTGATATATGACAAGTGTTCATAGAATACACAAGGTATGGTGATATATGACAAGTGTTCATAGAATACACAAGGTATAGAGACATATGACAAGAGTTCATCATATTACATACAAAATGAAATATGTTGATACATGAATTCCTAGATAAATTTTTCAAAATCAGCAAATCTAACTAAGGGTATATTATACATCCCAGCATTTTCATATCTGTTATTTCCATGTTGTTAATTCACACTGATATAATCACTTTTATTTATTCAATACAAAGGGACATATAACCCTAAAGGGATTTGTTACAGAATAATATATATATATATATATATATATATATATATATATATATATATATATATATATATATATATATATATATATATATATATATATATATATATATATATATATATTCACTGTTATTAATCATATAAGTAATTGTAACCACTACATAATTATGTCAGATATAAGTAAACCAAATATTATGAATGTCACACTTTCAGCAAGTATGGTTAACATTTGGCAATATCTATATACACAAGGCATGGAGCACACAATATAAACCTCTCCTTTTCTGAACAATATATTGGGACAAAAGTACAGTATCATGAATGGTATTTTATATGCCAGCATCGTGTTTAATAGTCTTTTATGCTGATCAGACTTGGTAGACTTTGGAGGTTATTGACAACTGGATCTCACTGACCTAGATTCTCAGTCAATGTATGCAGTATCAAACTAAAGGTACTGTGCAGAAACCATTACCTTTTTATTATGCTTGATATGACTATGATCCCTAACCACTAAGCTGCCTTGTTATTAACCAATGTGCAAGCTACTCACACCTTCAACAATTTATTCTGTAAAATCCAATTTCCTCTGAGAGAAGAAAATAACCTTGTACTTTCATCATTTGACTACCAGGTCAATAGTCTCTCCTGTGTCCTAAATCAAAGCCAACCACACACTTTTGGTTAAGGGATGTGCCCTAGAACTGAAGTTATTATGTACAAACATTTTTTCCATCCGCCACAGTAATCTTGACCCCCAATAATTTGACCCAAAGATCAATACATTATTTTCTTACACAACATGGAAGTCTTCCACAAACTGTGGTGAAGGTACATGATGGAGAACTTAAATGATTGTGCATAACCCTTTTTTCTTTGTCCAAAATGACCGTGATGAATGACCTCATGACCATAAAATCAACACACTTCTTTCTTATTATAACTGTATTTTATTCACAAAGTTTGGTCTGCATCAGTGATACATTTAGTCTGTAAGTGCTGCTGTGCAGAAACCAATCGTTTTTATAGTTTCATTAACTATAACCTTCGACCTCAAAGTCAGTATCTCTGTTCCTGACCCCAGTACAAAATCTACACATCCAGATGTCATTTGCTTTTTCTTCAACCCTGATTACTCTCATGTTTGGTCATGAAATGCCGTTGTCCTTATTCCAAAGTGTAAGGTATCCGCAAAGTTTGGCAGCGTTATGTGCTGTAGAACTGAATGTATCATGTGGAAAAGAAGGTTAAAAGATGTACATTATCGTATCATTATATTTCTAAAGGCAGGTGAGTACAACTTTAGCCATTGCTTAAACATAAATTAAAGTATAAATCAATGAGCTGTCAAAAGACAACACTCTACTAATCATGGTTCGAACCCTGCACACATGTTCAGATTAAAAAAAAAATCAACAAGGAACAATAGTATTAATACCATGTTAAACAAAAACAGAAGGTAAAATGTCAAGCTAAAAATGAAAAGTCTAAATTTGCCAGTGTCAACACTGCATTATTAACTTGACTTTCAAACCTCCATCATTGCTTATATGTGACTGACAGGAAACAACTATCCACAATGCATAAGAGAACGTACTATACTCATGTTCATGGACAGATGCTTACTTTAACAATAACTATATATATCATTCCATCCCTAACAGTATCATCCACCAAACTCTATACTTACTGATGTTTGTGTGTGTGTGTGTGTGTGATTTGGATTTTTAATGTAGCTTTAACAATTTTTCAGTCATATCGCTATGATGTCTGCAGTGTGGCAATTTATAGTGATGTCTAGCAATGGGGCATCATGCCGCAGACATGTAGCATGGTGTACCACCCAGTCATATTAATCTGACACCAGACCGACCAGTCCTAACACTAACCTCTTAATGCTGAGCGCCAAGCGAGGTAGCTGTTAGTACCATTTTTGTAGGCCTTTGGTATGACTTGGCTGGGGCTCTAACCACTAGGCCACTAGGAGTGGTTTACTGACATTTGTGACTTACCAGCTGTAACTCAATACCTGCTGGAATGTTATCTGTTTATACCTGCTGACATTTTTAATTTACCAGCTGGTATCCATTTAAACCCTATAGCTGCTGACATGTTTGACTTACTAGCTGTTATCCATTTAAACCCTATACCTTCGTACGTGTTTAACTTGCTAGCTGTTATCCATTGTTAAATTGCTAAGATGCTAAGTAAACATGACAGTAAGTAAAAAGTATTCTCATATATCAAGTCTTACTGGAATTCCATTCATAATGTATTTATTTACTTATTTTCCCACCATCTATCAACTCATTGTTTCTGAAAACTTAATTTATTCATATTTGTATCTGAACCATTTCTCCGCTAATATAATTTCTTCAATTAATAGAAGTCCCCTTACTTGACTAATAAATAATTGCCATTTTACAATGATTGCCATTTTCCCACTACAAGTAATATGTTTGCCATTTTCCCACCGATATAATTACATTTTCCAAATTAATATAATTGCCTATGAAGGCAACTAAAACCGCTGCAGAAATGGGTTATGAGCACATGTTGATCTTTTCTTCTTTTTAAAGTAATGATGTGTAAATAGAACTTGCATGATCTTAATATGCAATATTGTGGAGAATTTGTTTGAAATCTAGAAATTACTTGATATGAATACATTGTGATATGGTAAAACAAAACTGTTCAACGGTTTCTTACATGCTATCAATATAAAGCACCAACAATAATTAAAATATTGATTCATGTCATTTTGTAAGAAATTGTTACATACTGCCTTGAATATATGACATACATTATAATATTGAATAGTAATGAAAAATACTGGTTGCGTACTGCCTTGAATATATGACATACATTATAATGATGAAAATTAATGAGAAATACTGGTTGTATACTGTCTCGAATATCTATCATACATTATAATGATGAATAGTAATGCGAAATACTAATTGCAAAACAAATGTCACTAAATACACAACCGTTTCCACCAGGTGTATGTATATTTACCGGTGCTGTGTGTAGTCTATTAGATAAAAACTACATAACCGTTTCCACCAGGTGTATGTATATATACTGTATGCAGTCTATTAAATGAAAAGTACACAGCCATTTCCACCAGGCATATGCATATATACTGTATGCAGTCTATTAAATGAAAAGTACACAGCTGTTTCCACCAGGTATATGTATATATGCTGTATGCAGAATATTAAATGAAAAGTACACAACTTTTTCCACCGAGTGTATGTATATATACTGTATGCAGTCTAATAAATGAAAAGTAAACAGCTGTTTCCACCGGGTGTATGTATATATAATGTATGCAGTCTAATAAATGAAAAATAAACAGCTGTTTCCACTGGGTGTATGTATATTTACTGCATGCAGTCTAATAAATTAAAAGTACACAGCTGTTTCCACCGGGCGTATGCATACGTTGTGTTTGCAGACTATTAAATTAAAAGTACACAGCCGTTTCCACCAGGTGTATGTATATATACTGTATGCAGTCTAATAAATGGAAAGTACACAGCTGTTTCCACCGGGTGTATGTATATTTACTGTATGCAGTCTAATAAATGAAAGGTAACCATCCGTTTCCACCGGGTGTATGCATATGTTTTGTTTGCAGTCTAGTAAATGTAAAATTACACAGCCGTTTCCACCAGGTGTATGTATATATACTGTATGCAGTCCAGTAAATGAAAAGTACTCAGCCGTTTCCACCGGGTGTATGCATATGTTTTGTTTGCAGTCTAGTAAATGTAAAATTACACAGCCGTTTCCACCAGGTGTATGTATATATATACTGTATGCAGTCCAGTAAATGAAAAGTACTCAGCCGTTACCACCAGGTGTTTGTATATATATATATATATATATATATATATATATATATATATATATATATATATATATATATATATATATATATATATATATATATATATACTGTATGCAGTCTATTAAATGAAAAGTACACAGCCGTTTCCACCGGTATATGTATATTTACTGTATGCAGTCTATATAATCAGTGGTTGAATTGTACGAGTATCCAAACTGATAGGCAGCCGATTACGTCCATCTAACCAATGTTGAGGAATATTGTCATCCACATCATTATCTGGAATTGTCCAGGTCGTGTTTGCTTCCCACCTAAACAAAACAAGAAAGATGAGAGGACAGTACATTTTACATTATGTGCCTGTATACCCACCCACCTACTTATCTATCCACCTAATCACCTATTTAATGTGAGAGTCAATCAGTCCATCTAATTCATGCAAACACATTTCTATACTGCAGTTTCATTCATGCACAAACTGTACAATCCACACACCCATTCCACCAATCCATGCAAAAACCATGTTTACTGCAGTTCCACTGCATTTATGGTCATTCTGGTTAATACATTACCTAGGTGGACACCATGGGTTTATCTGTATATTATCAAGGTGATGAATCACAAAGGAATGTGGTCCAACATGTTATATCTGGTTGGTTGATTGTTGCTTTTATGGCGCACCAGGACTGTAAGGCTAAATAGTGCCACAAGAAGATTCAATGATGAAACAGTATGCATCAAAAAGATACATTGCCAACAAGCAATTGATGTAAAAAACCAAACAGATAAAAACAATGGCATGATGATGATAATTAAAGGTTCCAGATCAAGAGGGGATATAAATGATGTATATTAAGGGTAACTGGATAGTACAATATATATTAGAGTGATTACCAGTACAAATGTTGGTTCAAAATGCTTAAAATAAATAGGACTACACACACGCTATATCTTAGAATATCTGATCACTTCCTTCAAGAAATTTAAAACACAAGTCGCACTTAGTTTATCAAGAAGTTCCGTCATGTGCTGAACATTGTAATAATAATGACGTGTAGGTTGGAAATAAAAAGAATCTACATAATGTGCTTTACGGTGAATGGTCCATTGCAAGAAACACGCTCAAATTGCTCTTAGCCCTTTTTATGCATAGGAATTGCTGGGGCAATGGAAATAAAGTCCCTTGCTGATGAAAAATACCAAAAGGACTTGTAGGATTCGGATCTGCATCATCTGGCTGTGAGTCATTCAACAAGACCGATGACCCCTCTAGATTAAATGTATGACCTTTACCCATCATATTCAGTAGGTTTTCTCAAATAGACATCACGCAAGTAATCCACATACTTTGGTGAAGGAAAAAGTCAAGAAGTGAAATATCCTTCATTTTGTCTGAGTGACTTGATTTGGGACCTTTTGACCTCAAGATCAACTGCCTTCTTTATTCCATTAAGAACAAATTACATGCAGAGTCTGGTGAAAGTAATTGTAATGGAGAACTGAGGTCATCATGTGAAACAGGACAAGTAATGGACAGACCGAATCACTGCACCACATTCTTTGCCATTAATACAAGGAATCAAAAGTACATACACATACTTATAACACAGACATGGTAGATAACATCACTTCAGGATTATCCATCAATACCATCATGGACGTTGACATACTGGATCACGTCACTCTAGATTGTCCATCAATACAGTTATCCAAGGTATATACCTATGGACACAGATCTACTGAATCACCTCACTCTAGCTTGTCCATCAAGACAGTTATTCAAGGTATATACATATGACATTGACATACTGAATCACATCAGTTATTCAAGGTATATACACATGGACACAGACATACTGGATCACATCACTCCAGCATAACAATCAATGCAGTAATCCAAGGTACATACACATGCACATAACACATAAATATTAGAACACAACGATTCCACTTGTCTACTTATCCAATAATAAAATCAATGGCAAGAAAACTGATCAAGGTTAAAAGAAACGTATGTGTACATCTACAATCCACAGCTTAAATGATGTAGGAGAAATTTTCTTTATACTTTGTTCAAACCTTTCGATGACAGCCATATTACTCTTTCACAAATTCTACTCATTTCACAATGTTTGCTATCCTGCCAACACTGATGCATTACAAAAGGAAATGATTCTTAAGTTAACAGTTTTAAACAATTTAGGTTTTTCCCAGACCTGTTGCTTGAATGTAAGTAAAAAAATCTTTGAAAATTATAGCGTAGTTCTATTAGCAATTACTACACTGTTAGCATATTAGGCTCCATTTGACCATGTATATTCATTTTACTACACCATATGGGATATGTACACTTGTGGTCCTAAAATCTAACATATGTTATATACAATGTCAATTTATCTCAGTACACCTAATATTGGGTAAGTCAACATATGATCTTGTGTGTGTGTGTGATTTGGATTTTTAACATAGCTTTAACAATTTTTCAGTCATATCGCTACAATGTCTGCAGTGTGACAGTTTATAGTGATATTTAGCACTGAGGCATCATGCCGCAGACATGTAGCATGATGTCCCACCCAGTCACATTATCCTGACACCAAGCCGACCAGTTATAACACTAACCTCTTAATGCTGAGCGCCAAGCGAGGTAGCTGTTAGTACCATTTTTGTAAGCCTTTGGTATGACTCGGCTAGGGATCGAACCCATGACCTCCCACATCCCATATGGTTTTGAAATCTAGCATGTTATATACAAAGTAAATTTATCTTAGTACACCTAATATGGGGTATGTCAACATATGGTCTTGAAATCTAACATGTTACATACAATGTCACTTTATCTTAATACACCTAATATGGGGTATGCCAACATATGGTCTTGAAATCTAACATACATTAGATACTATTGTCAAGGACAGGTATGTAGTAAGGATGAAGGGAGACAACACTACATGAATTAGTATGTACTTATTTTGACAGATTTATGTCATTGTTATATTTGGAAAAGCGTTAGTCTTCTTCTAATAATGTGCTAGGCTCCTCTTGAACATCTTGGGGGATGAACAAGATTATTTTTTACACGCAATAATTAGCTTTAGAATTTATATATACATCAACAGTTGTTGTACAGGATTTAGCTGTCACACTCTTTTGTGCCTTTATGGCAAAATTGTATAGTTATTCTTTGAAATTAGGATTTATATATGATCAAGAGTGCAGCAGACAATCAGGTACTTCTAACAAAAACTTAACACAAAATGTTCTATGTATGCTATAGCTGTATTAAGAATCACACTGATTAATACCACTGAGACAACCTTCCGGAAAATGACTGGTAATTAACAATTGATACTGATACCACTGAGATAAGCATCAGGCAAATAACTGGTAATTAACCACTGATGCTGATAACACTGAGACAACCATCAAGCAAATAACTGTATTTAATCGTTGATATAAATATCACTGAGACATTCACCAAGCAGATATTTATCAGATTTTACCTTTACTTGGCACCATATAGCCACTATAGTGCTGATGTAATGTACAATGTTATCGTACAAACCTTTATCGCTAGATTTTCGAACATAATAATAAAAATTGCAATACTTGATTAGCTTTGAGTAAAATCCAATTATTCTCAACTTTTATAGCCAAATTTCAAAAGCTGAATCGGGAAGTCTGCCTGCTGTCAATCAGAGATGATGCCAGACAATTTCTACTGAGGGGCAGTCTCCCATACCCTACCCCAAATGTTAAGTGTGGATTATGTAAACAATGCAGGGTGACAGCTGATGGGGGACACTATTATTAGAAGGTATATGAATTCATAATGTGCAATAATCATTAAATGAGTGTGTATCACCTCTTGGACTATACTAAATACCTCAGTTTTATCAGATGGTAAATGTTCTTTATTTCTGACAACTCCTCCTCAAAAAGCCTTTGCAAACTGAAATAGTTAATGAATACCATTTTAAAATGAGTATGGTCTTTAGAAAATAACTAAGTTACCCTCAACTGTATACTTCATACATGTCCATGCTGCAAAGATATGCATAATAAATACATAGTGGACATAAGTGCATATTAAATACATGTATATAGAACATACAGTTACATGTTATATAGATATGCACAAGGCTGTTGCAAGTTTGCATATGATCAAATGGTGCCCTGTGCAAGTATCACCGTCAGGCCAGCCATCCTAAGAAAAACAGTAACTGCAAACTATTTATGTTCTAAAGTAGTTATATTTATGGGAATAATACATTGTAAAGTATTAATATTCATGGGAATAATACATTGTAAAGTATTAATATTTATGGGAATAATACATTGTAAAGTATTAATATTTATGGGAATAATACATTGTAAAGTAATAATATTCATGGGAATAATACATTTTAAAGTACTAATATTTATGAGAATACTAATCTGTTGCTCCAAAAATAGTGTTATGTACTAACCAACCTTTGTGATGGCCATTTACATGCATATTAATTACAATTATATGTTACATGCATTGTGCATATTGCATACACATGCACACAGGTATGACAAATCCATTACCATGATTAAACACATATTTAGACAAATAATAAGCCAGGGAACTTCCAGTTTTATTCTGTCTTTTGTGCAATGGGGGGCACTTATTTCAAGTATAATCTGTGTATCATTTCGATGAAGTAAATATCCTTATCTACAATTAAACCAGATATTTATTTTCAATATACATGATGCCTAATGTTGATGTCTCTGAAGACAATCCTTAGCCATTTAGAACATTACATCGTGTTGGGGGTCTAATCAGAACTTTTACAGCTATTTAGGCCATTACGTGGTGTTTGGGGATCTAAAATCAGACATAATTTTTACGGCTCTTTAGGCCGCTAGATGGTGTTGTCTGTGTGTGTGTGTGTGGGGTAAACCTAAAAAAACGATCTATTGTAGCTTATTAAAATTACTGAAATCTAGTCAGATTTTTTCAAAATCCCTATTGTAGAGAAGCTTGGTAAAGTAATACAAGTCATTTGCCAGTAGTATTAAAATCAAGTGAAATGTGATGAAGTCCTGCCTGGTAAAGCAACAAGTTATTTGTCAATAATCTTGAAATCAAGTGAATGGTGTAAAAGCCAATAAGAAAGTCTATAAAGCTGTAATTGAATAACATAGAGCCTAATTTGCTAGTACAAAATGTGAACATAGATCACGGTCTGCACTGCAATATATGAACAGCACAGACCAAGACCTGCCAGTACAAGATGTGACTACAGATCATGGTCTACACTAAAAGACATAAACAGCATACATGTATATATTGATCTGCCAGTAAACATATGATTACAGATGAATGTCTACGCAGCACTACATGAATATCATACATGTATACCTTGATCTGACATAACAAAATGTGACTACAGATCAAAGTCTATGCTGCAGTACATGAGCCTCATAGACCTTGATCTGCCATTACATTATGTGTCTACATATCTAGGTGTACATTGCAGTACATGAACATCATACATGTATAACTTCATCTGCCAGTACAAAATGTGACTACAGATCAGACTACGCTGTAGTACACAAACCACATGATCTACCAGTAAAAATTGTGACTAATTATCTCAATGTGGTCTGCAATACATGAACATTAAATATATATTCCTTGATCTGCCAGAAGCCAGTGCAATATGTGACTGGAGACCTATGTGTACAGAACAGTAATTGAACAGTCAGACCTGCCAAACCTGAAGAGTCCATCTCAGTAAAGCAGTTGATTTCTTCTTTAAGTTTGACCAGTTTTCAGTAAGGTGTAACAAAATATCGTAAACTGCTATTGTAAAGCTGGAAAACATAATAACAAAATAAAAAGTTCGGTATTCGGAACGAGCAGTGACAATAAACATCATGTTCAACTGAAAAGTTTGTAAAATACGGGTAAGCTTTATTTACCACAAGTACAGTGCACAAATGTTAGTTCCAAACCCTATGCAGTTTAATGGCTTGTTGCTGTTTCTCAACTTGAAGTACTTCCTGGAAATTCATTTTCCATTTCACATGATGACGGCAATCATATTTCCCACCATGAGTCATACTCAAGTTGGCACGTGATGTCCAATACACATAGTTGTGTCCCTTCCAACTTTTGTTCACAAGAATCTGAATATTTATTTTTATTTTTCCCATGTTGATTATTAATGCTTTTCAAGAGGCTTATTTTCTCTTTCGTCTTAAACATTCATGCTTGCTGGACACCATTTAAAAAAAATAATCTAAAATCAACAGTTTGATCATGCAGACACTTCGTATGAACAAATAGGTGCAGATTAAAGCATCTGAAATAAAGTTAGTATGGTTCCCCAAGCAATTTCACTACTTCTAATATGAAACCCGGATTCAAATCAAACATGGATGAACAAATTTTCCAGATTATATGATGAACAATTTTCTATAGTTTTTGCTTTTATGCCTTAAGTCCATATTTTAAGGGTAATTTTCATAAGACTAATGGCAAACACGTAAGAGTTGGCAGGTCTGGAACAGCATAGAACTCGAGACGCCAGAGCAACAAATGCGAGCAAACCTAGGTCTCTATTGCAGTAACTAAAACTAACAGACCTTGAGTTGCAATGCACAATAGCAAATATTACAATAAGGGAATATACATACCTTGAGTTGTCACTATAGCATGTGACAGCACGTATAAATATATACTACAGCAAGAGAACAACACAGGCCTTGATAATCTTCTTGAGCTGCATGAGTGCACTTTATACAAGAACATGCACTATCTGGACTAGGATGAACCAGAATTGATGCTGTTCTGGTTTCAAGTGTGAGTATTCAGATTGGACATTTCACTCTTCTCCTGACTAGAATGAATGCTGTCCTGGTTTCAAGTGTGAGTATTTAGATTGGACATTTCACTCTTCTCCTGGGTAGAATGGATGCTGTCCTGGTTTCAAGTGTGAGTATTCAGACTGGACATTTCACTCTTCTCCTGACTAGAATGGATGCTGTCCTGGTTTCAAGTGTGAGTATTCAGATTGGAAATTTCACTCTTCTCCTGACTAGAATGGATGCTGTCCTGGTTTCAAGTGTGAGTATTCAGATTGGAAATTTCACTCTTCTCCTGACCAGAATGGATGCTGTCCTGGTTTCAAGAGTGAGTATTCAGATTGGACATTTCACTCTTCTCCTGACTAGAATGGATGCTGTCCTGGTTTCAAGTGTAAGTATTCAGATAGGACATTTCACTCCTCTCCTGACCAGAATGGATGCTGTCCTGGTTTCAAGTGTGAATATTCAGATAGGACATTTCACTTTTCTCCTGACTAGAATGGATGCTGTCCTGGTTTCAAGTGTAAGTATTCAGATAGGACATTTCACTCTTCTCCTGACCAGAATGGATGTTGTCTGGGTTTCAAGTGTGAGTATTCAGATAGGACATTTCACTCTTCCCATGACTAGAATGGATGCTGTCCTGGTTTCAAGTGTGAGTATTCACATTGGAAATTTCACTCTTTCCATGACTAGAATGGATGCTGTCCTGGTTTCAAGTGACTGTGAGTATTCCAATTGGAAATTTCACTCTGCTCTTGACTTGAAATGCTGCTTCCCTAGATGTCTTTAATATTTTTGGTAGTCTTGTGGATTTCATCTATCCTATTCCTACATGTGCACCTGTCATTATCTTTATTAAGATATCACAATGTCCCACACTAATTAGTCCTATTTCTTCTTGAGCTTAAACCAAATCATCCATGCCCTCATGATTTACAAGAGGATTTGAGTCAAGGTATGATTTTGCTATTCATTTTATGCTCCTCAATGAGTCTTTTGTTACCTGTCCATCGAATGTAACACACAGTTCATTGTGTTCTGTTTTTGCCTCGATCTGCAAGCACAATTGAATTCATAATCTTTAGAGAATGTGTTTGAGTAAAACAAGCAATACTGGAAATAAATTCAAAGGAACATCATTAAAAATAAATTATATTATTTTACAATTCTTCTTTACTTTTACAAAATCTTGCCTCCACATTTACTTTCCATTTTTATGTTGTGCAAATATGTTAATTTTGCATAAGCAAAGCAAATGCGTGGTTTTAAAATAATTTTTAAAAGGTGTGAAAATATATTTTCAATCAAATATGAAATCATAAAGGAGATATGTTGTTGTTGTTGTTGGGTTTAACGCCATTTTTCAGCACACGATAGGCTATGTATGGCGTCCAGTATTAATGGTGGAGGAAGAACCCGGGAAAACCCCGGGAAGAACCACCGACCCGCGAGAAGCTACTGGCAAGCTTTCTCACATACCCACATTAGCCGAATCCTAGACTCGAACCCACGTAGACAGAGGTGAGAGGGCAGTGATCCGTAACGGAGAGCGCTTTAGACCACTCGGCCACTCGGGGCCCCCATAAAAGAGATATATGCATGCACAAGTTATTTGCTATCATTCTCAGTTTGTACCTTTCAAATACATTACACCTGCAGATGGAACATCAAAGACCTTATCTGCAGGACAATGTATAATCAGGTCATTATATAATTACATCAAGGTACACTTTATCGTCAAGTGGTCTTTATCTGCAAGACAATGTATAATAAGGTCATAATATAATTACATCAAGGTGACACTTGCTATAGCAAATTTGCTTGGATTTTGCTGTGATTCAGAAACCTTGTTATGAAACATCTTTTCATGTGTGAAATTAATGTGATTTTTATAAACAAAACTACCTCCAATAATCATCAATGCAAACTTTTATTTTCAATGGAATATTGATATCAAAATTGCCAATTTTCTTTCAATATCCATAAAATTATATAGTTCCGCCATGACCGGTTTTCTAAAGCTGGTTTTGTAAAGACTATCACAAAGAGTTTAGTTTATTACTCATCTTTTACAGTCTAATTATAATTCAACATCCACTATGACATGCTTCTCGGTCTGAAGGTATCATACATTCACTATAAAACAATTTCCAGTCTCTAAGTATCCAGAATCCAATATAACATACTTTCCAGTCTGTAGGTTCCCTACATCCACTATATCATCATCTCCAGTCTGCAAGTATCATATATCCACTATAGCATACTTTCTAGTCTGAAAGTATCCAACATTCACTACGAGATACTTTCTAGTCTGTGGGTATCCAACATCTACTATATCATACTTTCCAGTTTGTAAGTATCCAACATCCACTATACAAACTTTAAAGTCTGTAAGTATCCTACATCCACTATAACATGCTTTCCAGTCTGTAAGTATCCTACATCTACTATATCATGCTTTCCAGTCTGTAAGTATCCAACATCCAGTATATCATGCTTTCCAGTCTGTATGTATTCTACATCTACTACAACATGATTTCCAGTCTGTAAGTATCCTACATCCACTATAGCACACATCCCAGTGTGCAAGTATCCTACATTCACTGTATCTTACTTTCCAGTATGTTACGACCCTACATCCATTGTATTACATATTTTTAACAGACTGTAATTATCTTGCATCCACTATAACATAATTTCCAGTCTGTAAGTATCCTTATTCCTACATCCACTACAACACACTTTCCTGTCAGTATCTTACATCAACTATAACATAATTTACAGTCTTTAAGCATCCTACATCCACTATAATGGACTTTCTGGGTTTTGTTACTATCTTACATACACTATAATGGACTTTCCAAGTTTCGTTACTATCCTACATCCACTATAATAACGGATTCCCCAATTTGTGGTATTACCTTACAGGCCAGAGCCAGTATAACATAATTTCCAGTCTATAAGTGTCCTGCATTCACTGGAACAGTCAAGATTTCCATATCTTGAACACTGATTCAATCTACCCAGGTGCCTTCATTGACACCCGTGCATATATATTTTTAGATGCAGTAAAGCAAAGTTTTATAAGTCCGAGCTTGTTTCGAATTTTATTCAAACAGTAAAGCTAAAGCTAGTCAGAAAGTGTAACAAACAGGATATGTATTCAATATAAATCCTCATTCATGTTATTTTCTAAGACAGGGAAAAGAACTAGTTTGATATGACAGGAGTAGGTCTCAGTCAGACAGATTTTATATACCCCTTGCAATACCCAACTTATTCTTTCTGCTGAACAAACATGCTTGCAGTTTCGTGCATTTATAATATAAATAGACAGTGAATTTATAAGACATCTTTCATAAAGAATCTTAAGTATAAGCTATTTTAAATGAAATGTATGAAATTGGTTGAAGGATATCTTTCATTGGCCAGCATATGATTTAAATTGTTCAACAAGTTATACATCCAAATATTTTATTTAAAATCATTCAAGCTATACATGTATATATATGTATATTAATTTAATTAGGTGACCATACATGTAAGATTATGTTTACCACATGATGTAAAGCTAATTTTCTTAATACAATCACAGAATAGCCATTTAATTAATTTGAAGTATATTTGTATGCCCTTGACTCTAAATGGATTTGAAGTATATCTGGATGCCCTTGACTCTAAATGAATTGAAATATATTTGGATATTCTGGACTTGAACCAGCTTTGAAGTATAGTCTAATAGCCTGGACTCTAAGTAGCTTTGAAGTACTTGGATACATTTGACTCCAAATGGCTTTAAAATATATTTAGATGTTCTGGACTCTAACTTGGTATTTGATTGCCCTGGACTCTAACTTGGCATTTGATAGCCCTGGAATCTAACTGGTTTTGATGTGCATTTCAATGCCCAGGACTCTAAGTAGCTTTGAAATATATTTGAATGTGTTGGATTGTGACTTTAAAGTGTAATTGGATGTTTTGGACTCTAAATGACTTTTAAGTATTTTCAGGTACCTTGGACTCTAACTAACTTTGAATTATATTCAGATGTTTTGGATGCTAAATAACTTTGAATTATATTCAGATGTCTTGGGCTCCAAATAACTTTGAAGTCAATTTGGAAGCAGTAGATTCTAAACCTTCTAAGCCTATGAAGACATGACACTATAAATACTGGAACAAGATCATTTGGGTTTATTAGCTTAAATGCTGAGTGGGTACATAATAACTAGTTCCAAGATATTATTTATGTATCTAATAAACAGTTCTTCAACTACCTAATAAATATTATTATCAATTGTATTTATTTATTATCCATTTTTTAAAATTAACATTAGTAGTAGTAGTTGTAGTCCTTTAGCTTTGATAGTTATCAAATTACATGGATCATGACCAACGATAATTATATTTTTACAGGCTGACCATGACCAATGATGTCATACATTTATCTTTAATAAACTCAACACGTACTACCGCCTGCTTTAAAAATGGGGCAAAATTAAATTTTAAACAAATCACAGTATCTTTATTCTAACATAATTAAAAACACACAGATGCTAAAAGGATTCTTATTGTTCTTGTGCTGAGGCAGAAACACAAACATATGGAAGTGTATTACTAAAACACAAAGTGATTTATATATTTACAAACATCTAAAAAGTTACTTTTGGACATTGGGATATCAACAAACCATGTTTCATTCAACGTAAACAAATATTTGGGTCAACATGTTTTTAAGCCATCAATACATATTACAAATTATCACATTCTCTCATCATGCCATTAAGTAAATACCAACCACTTCAAATTATAAGTGTTATTGTTTTATTGTTATCTTGATAAATTTACTGACTTGTCATTAACATGTTGTAGGAACCGAACACATACATGTGTGTGGAACCCCAATGGTGATCCAGGATTCAGCAATCTTCTGGTTCACCCTAACAGAAGAATGAATTCTCAGCATACAGTTGGGATAGCTTCCACCCGGTAATAGCAACAGGTATGGTATTGCTGATATTAAACATTGGTTTTAAAGCTATGTATTCCATTACATGGTATTTTGGGGCTAAAATAGCTGATCTATTGGCATTGGTCAATGGTACTAAAATCGAATCAACTTTAAGAAAGCCCTTCTGTACATAAGCTTGGTACACTGTCACTTAGCAATAGTACTGAAATCAAGTGATCCATGTGAAAGCCTCACCTATATAAGCCAGATATTTATTGCATATATTTAATATTATTCCCACCTGCTCTAATTTGGTAACGCTATTAAGACTGATCTTTAATCTCATAATGGAAAATATGCGGTATAACATGTATGCATGGGATCATTCTTTACCGTTAAATAACATGTATGTATGGAGTCAATCTTTACTGTTGTATAATATATATGTAAGGAGTTGCTCGTTACTGTTGTATAATTTGTACGTGTGGAGTCAATTTGTACTGTTGTATAACATGTATGCATTGGGCCAGTCTTTACTGTTGTATAACATGTATGAATTGGGTCAGTCTTTACTGTTGTATAATATGTATGAATTGGGTCAGTCTTTACTGTTGTATAATATGTATGCATTGGGTTAGTCTTTACTGTTGTATAATATGTATGCATTGGGTCAGTCTTTACTGTTGTATAATATGTATGCATTGGGTCAGTCTTTACTGTTGTATAATATGAATGAATTGGGTCAGTCTTTACTGTTGTATAATATGTATACATTAGGTCAGTCTTTACTGTTGTATAACATGCATGCATTGGGTCAGTCTTTACTGTTGTATAATATGCATGCATTAGGTCAGTCTTTACTGTTGTATAATATGTATGCATTGGGTCAGTCTTTACTGTTGTATAACATGTATGAATTGGGTCAGTCTTTACTGTTGTATAATATGTATGCATTGAGTCAGTCTTTACTGTTCTATAACATGTATGAATTGGGTCAATCTTTACTGTTGTATAACATGTATGCATTGGGCTAGTCTTTACTGTTGTATAATATGTGTGCATTGGGTCAGTCTTTACTGTTGTATAACATGCATGCATTGGGTCAGTCTTTACTGTTGTATAATATGTATGCATTGGGTCAGTCTTTACTGTTGTATAATATGTATGAATTGGGTCAGTCTTTACTGTTGTATAATATGTATGCATTGGGTCAGTCTTTACTGTTCTATAACATGTATGAATTGGGTCAGTCTTTACTGTTGTATAACATGTATGCATTGGGCTAGTCTTTACTGTTGTATAATATGTATGCATTGGGTCAGTCTTTACTGTTGTATAATATGTATGCATTGGGTCTTTCTTTACTGTTGTACAAAAGTATGCATGGAGTCAATTTTTATTGTTGTATAACACATATGCGTTGGGTCTCTCTTTACTGTTGTATAATATGTAAGCATTGGGTCAGTCTTTACTTTTGTATAATATGTATGCATTGGGTCAGTCTTTACTGTTGTATAACATGTATGCAATCAGTCAGTCTTTACTATTGTACAACATGTATGCATGGAGTCAATTTTTATTGTTGTATAACACATATGCGTTGGGTCCCTCTTTACAGTTGGATAATATATATGTATGGGGTCAGTCTTCACTATTGTAAGAAAAGTTACATTAATGCAAAATGACCAAATTATACACCCCATCCTGTGCACATTATACAACAAAATACACTACCTGGAATATAATGGACTAGGATGTATGCTGTCCTGGTTTCAAGTATGAGCATTCCAATTTGGCATTTCACTCTATTCTTGATTGCTGCTTTCCATAATGTCTTTGATATCTCTGGCCGTCTTGTAGATTTCATCAATGCCTATTCTTACATTAGCCCCTGTCATTATCTTTATTAATACGTCATAGTTTCCCACACCAATTAGCCCTTTTTCTTCAAGAACAGACAACAAGTCATCCATACTGTCTACTTTTTCCAGAGGATTTGGGTCAAGGTATGTTCTTGCCATTCTTTTTATGCTCTTCAATGAGTCTTTTGTTATAAGTCCATCTAATTTAACACAAAGCTCATTGTGTTTTGCTTTTGCATCAATCTGAAAAAATATAAAGACAGTGAGTGAAGAAAACAAAATTGGAAATACTTTTAACTAAACGTAATTATATACATATTTTAAATTTTTCTTGGGTTGTATCGAATGTTTGTAATGTTAACTCCAAATTTAAATGTTATTTTCATATTGCATAAACATACCCTTTTTACTTTGGGGAACTGAAAGTTCGATCATTAAATAATTTTTAAAGGTGGAATATTTATTTCCAGTCAAACATGAACTTGTAAAGAAAACATGTGTGAAAGGTTTTTCAATTATTATCATAACTTACCTTGCAAATGTGTTCTACTTCTTCAGTGTACAGTATAGAATGATTCCCATAAGGCTGTGTAAAAGGGGGTTCATACAGTATGCTGACATTATGGCAAGGTTGTCTTTATGTGCAGAAAAATATGTATTGCCTTATATAAAAAAATGAAACTTTCAATATTTCCCACCTAATCAAATGATCATTTTATTATAAACAGGAGGCACTTTCTATAACAATTTTATTGCATGTTGTGTGATGCAAAATCTTTTTATCAACAAACATTTATGTATGAAACTGATGCAAGCCTTTTCCAGCTTGTAAGTATCCTTCGTTCACTACAACATACTTTCCATTCTACAAGTATCCAAAATTCACTATAACATACTTAAGTTTCCATTCTGTCAATAACCTAATATACCTTATTACATGCTTTCCAGTCTGTAAGTATCCTACATCAATAAAATGCTTTCATGTTTGTTGATATATTACATCCATGATAACATTCCTTCCAGTCTGTATTTGTCCTACATTCACTATAACATACTTTCCAGTCTGTATGTATCCTACATCCACTGTAACATACTTTCCAGACTGTAAGTATCCTACATCCAATGCAACATACTTTCCAGTCTCTATGTATCCTACATCCACTGTAACATACTTTCCAGTCTGTAAATATCCTACATCCAATGCAACATACTTTCCAGTCTCTATGTATCCTACATCCACTGTAACATACTTTCCAGTCTGTATGTATCCTACATCCAATGTAACATACTTTCCAATATGTATGTATCCTACATCCACTATAAGACATACTTCAACATCTATTACATTTGTCAGCATCCTACATGAACAAAATTTATTTCAAATCCGTAAGTATCCTACATCCACTATAACAAACTTTCCACTTTGTATGTATCCTACATCCAATGTAACATACTTTCCAATCTGTATGTATCCTACATCCACTATAAGACATACTTCAACATCTATTACATTTGTCAGCATCCTACATGAACAAAATAAATTATTTCAAATCCGTAATTATCCTACATCCACTATAACAAGCTTTCCACTTTGTATGTATCCTACATCCACTATAACATGCTTTCCAGTTTGTAAGTATTCTACATCCACTATAATATACTTTCCAGTCTGTATGTATCCTATATCCACTATAACATGCTTTCCAGTCTGCATGTATCTTATATCCACTATACATACTTTCCAGTCTGTAATTATGCTACATCAACTATAAATTGATTTCCAGTATGTATGCATCCTACATCCACTACAACATGCTTTCTAGTCTGTATGTATCCTACATCCACTATAACATGCTTTCCGGTCAGCATGTATCCTACATGTACTATATCATGCTTTCCAGTCTGTAAGTATCCTACATCCACTATAACAAGCTTTCCAGTCTGTAAGTATGCTACATCCACTATAACATTAGCTTTCCAGTCTGTAAGTATTCTACATCCACAATAAAAAGCTTTCCAGTCTGTAAGTATTCTACATCCACTATAACAAGCTTTCCAGTCTGAAAGTATCCTACATCCACTATAACAAACTTTCCAGTCTGTAAGTTTCCTACATGTACTATAAAATGCTTTCCAAACTGTAAGTATCCTACATTCACTATAAAAAGCTTTCCAGTCTGTAAGTATCCTACATCCACAATAACAAGCTTTCCAGTCTGTAAGTATCATACATCCACTGTAACAAGCTTTCCAATCTGTAAGTATCCTACATCCACTATAACAAGCTTTCCAGTCTGTGAGTTTCCTACATGTACTATAAAATGCTTTCCAAACTGTAAGTATCCTACTTCCACTATAACAAGCCTTCCAATCTGTAACTATCCTACATCCACTATAAAAAGCTTTCCAAACTGTACGTATCCTGCATCCACTATAACAAGCTTTCCAAATTTAAAGTATCCTACATTCACTATAACATGCTTTCCAATCTGTACATATCCTACATCCACTATAACAAGCTTTCCAAATTTAAAGTATCTTACATTCACCATAGCATGCTTTCCAAACTGGTAGTATCCTACATCCACTATAACAAGCTTTAAAATTTGTAAGTATCCTGCATCCACTATAACAACCTTTCAAAACTGTAAGTATCCTACATCCACTATAATAAGCTTTGCAAATTGTAAGTATCCTACATTCACTATAACATTCTTTCCAATCTGTATGTATCCTACATCCACTATAACATGCTTTCCAGTTTGTAACTATCCTACATCCACTATAACATGCTTTACAGTCTGTATGTATCTTACATCCACTATAACATGCTTTCCAAACTGTAAGGATTCTATTTCCACTATAACAAGCTTTCCAAACTGTAAGTATCCAACATTCACTATAACATGCTTTCCAAACTGAAAGTATCCAACATCCATTATAACAAGGTTTCCAGTCAGAGTATTCTACATCCACTATAACAAGCTTTACAGTCTGAGTATCACACATCCACTACAACAAGCTTTCCAGTCTGTAAGTATCCTATATCTACTATAACAATCTTTCCAATCTGTAAGTATTCTACATCCACTATAACAAGCTTTCCAGTCTGTAAGTATCCTACATCCACTATAACAAGATTTCCAAACTGTAAGAATCCTACATCCACAATAACAAGCATTCAAAACTGTAAGTATCCTACATTCACTATAACATGCTTTCCAATATGTAAATATCCTACATCCACTATAACATGCTTTCCAGTTTGTAAGTATTCTACATCCACTATAACATACTTTCCAGTCTGTATGTATCCTACATCGACTATAACATGCTTTCCGGTCCGTAAGTATCCTACATCCACTATAACATGTTTCCAGTCTGCGGATCCTACATCCACTATAACAAGCTTTCGAGTCAGTAAGTATCCTACATCATCTATAACAAGCTTTCCAGTCTGTAAGTATTCTACATCCACTAAAACAAGCTTTCCAATCTGTAAAAGTCCTACATCCACTATGACAAGCTTTCCAAACTGTAAGTATCCTACCTCCACTATAACAAGCTTTCCAATCTCGAAATATCCTTCATCCACTATAAAAAGCTTTCCAAACTGTAAGCATCCTACATTCACTATATCATGCTTTCCATTATGTATGTATCCTACATCCACTATAACAAGCTTTCCAAACTTTAAGTATCCTACATTCACTATAGCTTGCTTTCCAAACTGATAGTATCCTACATCAACTATAACAAGCTTTATAAACTATAAGTATCCTACATCCACTATAACATGCTTTCCAGACTGTAAGTATCCTACATTCACTATAACATCCATTCCAACTGTATGTATCCTACATCCACTATAACATGCTTTCCAGTCTGTAAGTATCCTACATCCACAATAACAAGCTTTCCAGTTGCATGTATCCTACATCCACTATAACATGCTTTCCAAACTGGAATTATTCTACATCCACTATAAAAAGCTTTCCAAACTGTAAGTATCCTACTTTCACTATAACATGCTTTCAAAACTGTGAGTGTCCTACATGCACTATAAGAAGTTTCCCAATCTGAGTATCCTACATCCACTATAACAAGCTTTCCAGTCTGAAAGTATCCTACATCGACTATAACAAGCTTTCCAGTCTGTAAGTATCCTACATCGACTATAACTAGCTTTCCAAACTGTAAGTATCCTACATTCACTATAACATGCTTTCCAAACTGTAAGTATCCTACATCCACTTAACAAGCTTTCCAGTCTGAGTCTCATACATCCACTATAACATGCTGTGCAGTTTATAAGTATCCGACATCCATTATAACAAGCTTTCCAGTCTGAGTATCTTACATCCACTATAACATGCTTTCCAAACTGAAAGTATCCTACATCCAATATGACCAGCTTTCCAGTCTGTATGTATTCTACATCTAATATTACATGCTTTCCAAACTGTAAGTATCCTACATCCACTATAACATGCTTTCCAGTCTGTAAGTATCCTACATCCACTATAACAAGCTTTCCTGTCTGTAAGTGTCCTATATCCACTATAACAAGCTTTCCAGTCTGTAATTATCTTCCATCCACTATAACTAGCTTTCCAATCTGTAAGTATTCTACATCCATAATAACAAGCTTGCTAGTGCGCAAGTATCCTACATCCATTATAACATGCTTTCCAAACTGTAATTATCCTAAATCCAATATAACATGCTTTCCAGTCTGTATGTTTCCTACATCCACTATAACATGCTTTCCAAACTCTAAGTTTTCTACATCCACTGTAACAAGCTTTGAAAATTGTATTCACTATGAAAACCTTTCCAGTCTGAGTATCATACATCCACTATGACAAGCTTTGCAATCTGTAAGTATCCTACATCCACTATAACAAGCTTTCCAGTCAGTAAGTATCCTACATGTACAATAAAATGCTCTCCAAACAATGAGTATCCTACTTCCATCATGACATACTTTCCACACTGTTAGTATCCAACATCCACTATAACCAGCTTTCCAATATGTAAGTATTCTACATCCACTATAACAAGCTTTCCAAACTGTAAGTATCCTACATCCACTATAACAAGATTTCCAATCTGTAAGTATTGTACATCCATTATAACATGCTTTCCAGTCTGTATGTATCCTACATCCACCTCAACATGCTTTAGAAACTGTAATTATCCTAAATCAACTATAACATGCTTTCCAATCTGTATGTATCCTACATCCACTATAACAAGCTTTCCAAACTGTAAGTATCCGACATTCACTAGAACATGCTTCCCAATCTGTAAGTATCCTGTATCCACTATAACATGCTTTCCAGTTTCTATGTATCCGAGATCCATTATAACATGCTTTACAATCTGTATGTATCCTACATCCACTATAACATTCTTTCCAAACTGTAATTATTCTAAATCCACTTTAACATGCTTTCCAGTCTGTATGTATCCTACATCCACCATAACATGCTTTCCAAACTCTAAGTATTCTACATCCACTATAACAAGGTTTCCAAATTTAAAGTATCCTACATTCACTATAACATGCTTTCCAATCTGTACATATCCTACATCTACTATAACAAGCTTTCCAAATTTAAAGTATCTTACATTCACCATAGCATGCTTTCCAAACTGGTAGTATCCTCCATCCACTATAACAAGCTTTAAAATTTGTAAGTATCCTGCATCCACTATAACAACCTTTCAAAACTGTAAGTATCCTACGTCCACTATAACAAGATTTCCAAATTGTAAGTATCCTACATTCACTATAACATTCTTTCCAATCTGTAAGTATCCTACATCCACTATAACATGCTTTCCAGTTTGTAGCTATCCTACATCCACTATAACATGCTTTACAGTCTGTATGTATCTTACATCCACTATAACATGCTTTCCAAACTGTAAGGATTCTATTTCCACTATAACAAGCTTTCCAAACTGTAAGTATCCAACATTCACTATAACATGCTTTCCAAACTGAAAGTATCCAACATCCATTATAACAAGGTTTCCAGTCAGAGTATTCTACATCCACTATAACAAGCTTTACAGTCTGAGTATCACACATCCACTACAACAAGCTTTCCAGTCTGTAAGTATCCTATATCTACTATAACAATCTTTCCAATCTGTAAGTATTCTACATCCACTATAACAAGCTTTCCAGTCTGTAAGTATCCTACATCCACTATAACAAGATTTCCAAACTGTAAGAATCCTACAACCACAATAACAAGCATTCAAAACTGTAAGTATCCTACATTCACTATCACATGCTTTCCAACATGTAAATATCCTACATCCACTATAACATGCTTTCCAGTTTGTAAGTATTCTACATCCACTATAACATACTTTCCAGTCTGTATGTATCCTACATCGACTATAACATACTTTCCGGTCTGTAAGTATCCTACATCCACTATAACATGTTTCCAGTCTGCGGATCCTACATCCACTATAACAAGCTTTCGAGTCAGTAAGTATCCTACATCATCTATAACAAGCTTTCCAGTCTGTAAGTATCCTACATCCACTAAAACAAGCTTTCCAATCTGTAAAAGTCCTACATCCACTATGACAAGCTTTCCAAACTGTAAGTATCCTACTTCCACTGTAACAAGCTTTCCAATCTCGAAATATCCTACATCCACTATAAAAAGCTTTCCAAACTGTAAGCATCCTACATTCACTATATCATGCTTTCCATTCTGTATGTATCCTACATCCACTATAACAAGCTTTCCAAACTTTAAGTATCCTACATTCACTATAGCTTGCTTTCCAAACCGTTAGTATCCTACATCAACTATAACAAGCTTTATAAACTATAAGTATCCTACATCCACTATAACATGCTTTCCAGACTGTAAGTATCCTACATTCACTATAACATCCATTCCAACTGTATGTATCCTACATCCACTATAACATGCTTTCCAGTCTGTAAGTATCCTACATCCACAATAACAAGCTTTCCAGTCTGCATGTATCCTACATCCACTATAACATGCTTTCCAAACTGTAATTATTCTACATCCACTACAAAAAGCTTTCCAAACTGTAAGTATCCTACTTTCACTATAACATGCTTTCAAAACTGTGAGTGTCCTACATGCACTATAAGAAGTTTCCCAATCTGAGTATCCTACATCCACTATGACAAGCTTTCCAGTCTGAAAGTATCCTACATCGACTATAACAAGCTTTCCAGTCTGTAAGTATCCTACATTGACTATAACTAGCTTTCCAAACTGTAAGTATCCTACATTCACTATAACATGCTTTCCAAACTGTAAGTATCCTACATCCACTTAACAAGCTTTCCAGTCTGAGTCTCATACATCCACTATAACATGCTGTGCAGTTTATAAGTATCCGACATCCATTATAACAAGCTTTCCAGTCTGCAAGTATCCTAGATCCACTATAACAAGCTTTCCAAACTGTAAGTATCCTACATCCAATATGACATGCTGTCCAATCTGTAAATATCCTACATCCACTATAACATGCTTTCTACTCTGTAAGTATCCCACATCTACTATATCATGCTTTCCAGTCTGTAAGTATCCTACACGTACTATATCATGCTTTCCAGTCTGTAAGTATCCTACATGTACTATATCATGCCTTCCAGTCTGTAAGTATCCTACATCTACTAAATCATGCTTTCCAATCTCTAAGTATCCTACATCCACTATAACAGGCTTTCCAGACTGTAAGTATCCTACAGTTTGTATGTATCTTACATCCACTATAACATGCTTTACACTTTGCAAGTATTCTACATCCACTATAACATACTTTCCAGTCTGTATGTATCAATCATCCACTATACAAACTTTCCAGTCTGCAAGTATCCTACATAGACTATAACAAGCTTTCCAGTCTGAGTATCTTACATCAACTATAACATGCTTTCCAAACTGAAAGTATCCTACATCCAATATGACCAGCTTTCCAGTCTGTATGTATTCTACATCTAATATAACATGCTTTCCAAACTGTAAGTATCCTACATCCACTATAACATGCTTTCCAGTCTGTAAGTATCCTACATCCACTATAACAAGCTTTCCTGTCTGTAAGTGTCCTATATCCACTATAACAAGCTTTCCAGTCTGTAATTATCTTCCATCCACTATAACTAGCTTTCCAATCTGTAAGTATTCTACATCCATAATAACAAGCTTGCTAGTGCGCAAGTATCCTACATCCATTATAACATGCTTTCCAAACTGTAATTATCCTAAATCCAATATAACATGCTTTCCAGTCTGTATGTTTCCTACATCCACTATAACATGCTTTCCAAACTCTAAGTTTTCTACATCCACTGTAACAAGCTTTGAAAATTGTATTCACTATGAAAACCTTTCCAGTCTGAGTATCATACATCCACTATGACAAGCTTTGCAATCTGTAAGTATCCTACATCCACTATAACAAGCTTTCCAGTCAGTAAGTATCCTACATGTACAATAAAATGCTCTCCAAACTATGAGTATCCTACTTCCATCATGACATACTTTCCACACTGTTAGTATCCAGCATCCACTATAACCAGCTTTCCAATATGTAAGAATCCTACATCCACTATAACAAGCTTTCCTAACTGTAAGTATCCTACATCCACTATAACAAGATTTCCAATCTGTAAGTATTGTACATCCATTATAACATGCTTTCCAGTCTGTATGTATTCTACATCCACCTCAACATGCTTTAGAAACTGTAATTATCCTAAATCAACTATAACATGCTTTCCAATCTGTATGTATCCTACATCCACTATAACAAGCTTTCCAAACTGTAAGTATCCGACATTCACTAGAACATGCTTCCCAATCTGTAAGTATCCTGTATCCACTATAACATGCTTTCCAGTTTCTATGTATCCGAGATCCATTATAACATGCTTTCCAATCTGTATGTATCCTACATCCACTATAACATTCTTTCCGAACTGTAATTATTCTAAATCCACTTTAACATGCTTTCCAGTCTGTATGTATCCTACATCCACCATAACATGCTTTCCAAACTCTAAGTATTCTACATCCACTATAACAAGGTTTCCAAAGTGTAAGTATCATACATTCACTATAACAACCTTTCCAGTCAGAGTCATACATCCACTATAACAAGTTTCCAGTCTGTAAGTATCCTACATCCACTATAACAAGCTTTCCAGAATGTAAGTATCCTACATTCACTTTAACATACTTTCCAATCTGTAAGTATCCTACATCCACTATAACATGCTTTCAAGTTTATGTGTATCCTAGATCCACTATAACATGCTTTCCACCTTGTAAGTATTCTACATCCTCTATAAAATGCTTTCCAGCATGTATGCATCTTACATCCATTATACAAGCATTCCAGTCTGTAAGTATCCTACATGTACACTAAAATGCTTTCCAAACTGTAAGTAACCTAATTCCACTATAACATGCTTTCCAAACCGTAAATGTCCCACATCCACTATAACAAGCTTTCCAAACTGTAAGTATCCTACATTCACTATAAAAAGCTTTCCAAACTGTAAGTATCCTACATTCACTATAAAAAACGTTCAAACCTGTAAGTATCCTACATTCACTATAACAAGCTTTCCAAAATGTAAGTATCCTACATCCACTATAACAAGCTTTCCAAACTGTAAGTATACTACATCCACTATAACAAGCTTTCCAGTCTGAGTATCCTACATCCACTATCACAAGCTTTCCAGTCTGCAAGTATCCGACATCCACTATAACACGCTTTCCATTCTGTAAGTATCCTACATCCACTATAACATGCTTTCCAAACTGTAAGTATCTAACATCCATTATAACAAGCCTTCCTGTCTGTAAGTATCCTACATCCACTATAACAAGCTTTCCAGTCTGTAATTATCCTAAATCCACAATAATAAGCTTTCCAATCTATTAGTATTCTACATCCACAATAACAGCCTTTCCAGTCTGTAAATATCCTAAATCCACTATAACATTCTTTCCAGTCTGTATGTATCCTACATCCACTATAACATCAGTTCCAAACTGTAAGCATACTACATTAACTATAACATACTTTCCAGTCTGTATGTATCTTACGTCCACTATAACATGCTTTCCAAACTCTAACTATTCTATATCCACAATAACAAGCTTTCCAAAGTGTAAGTATCCTACATCCACTATAACAAGCTTTCCCGTCTGTAATTATCCTACGCTCACTATGACAAGCTTTCCAGTCTTTAAGTATTCTACATCCACTATAACAAGCTTTCCAGTCCGTAAGTATCCTACATGTATTGTAAAATATTTTCCAAACTGTAAGTATCCTACTTCCACCATAACACGCTTTCCAAACTATAAGTATCCTACATTAAATCTAACAAGCTTTCCAATCTGTATGAATTATACATCTACTATAACAGGTTTTCCAAACTGCAAGTATCCTACATCCACTATAACAAGCTTTCCAAACTGTAAATATCCGACATTCACTATAACATACTTTCCAATCTGTAAGTATCCTGTATCCACTATAACATGCTTTCCAGTTTCTATGTATCCTACATCCACTATAACATGCTTTCCAGTTTGTAAGTATTCTACATCCACTATAACATACTTTCCAGTCTGTATGTATCTTACAACCACTATACAAACATTCCAGTCTGTAAGTATCCTACATCCACAATAACAAGCTTTCAAATCTGTAAGTATACTACATGTACTATAAAATGCTTTCCAAGCTGTAACTTTCCTACTTCCACTGTAACATGCTTTCCAAACTGTAAGTATCCTACATCCACTATAACAAGCTCTCCAAACTGTAAGTATCATATTTCCACTATAAGATGCTTTCCAACCTGTAAATATCCTACATTGACTGTAACATGCATTCCAAACTGTAGGTATTCTACATTACTATCACAAGCTTTCCAGTCTGTAAGTATCCTACATCCACTATAAACTGCTTTCCAGTCTGTATGTATCCTACATCAACTATAACATGGTTTCCAAACTGTAAGTATCCTACATCCACTATAACATGCTTTCCAGTCTGTATGTATCCTACATCCACTATATAACATGCTTTCCAAACTCTAATTATTCTACATCCTCTATAACAAGCTTTCCAAACTGTAAGTATCCTACATCCACTATAACAAGCTTTCCAAACTGTAAGTATCATACATTCACTACAACGTGCTTTTCAAACTGTAAGTATCCTACATCCACTATAGCAAGCTTTCCAGTCTGAGTATCATACATCCACTATAACAACCTTTCCAGTCTCTAAATATCCTACATCCATTATAAGAAGCTTTCCAGTCTGTAAGTATCCTACATCCCTATAACAAGCTTTCCAGTCTGTAAATATCCTACATCCACTATAACATGCTTTCCAATCTGTAAATATCCTACATCCACTATGACAAGCTTTCCAGTCTGAGTATCCTACATCCACTATTATGTGCTTTCCAGCCTGTAAATATCCTACATCCACTATAATATGCTTTCCAATCTGGAACTATCCTACATACACTATCACAAGCTTTCCGGTCTGTAAATATCCTACATCCACTATCACAAGCTTTCCAGTCTGTAAATATCATACATCCACTATAACAAGCTTTCCAATCTGTGAATATTTTGCATCTACTATAACAAGCTTTCCAGTCTGAGAATCATACATCCACCATAACAATCTTTCCTGTCTGTAAATGTCCTGCATCCACTATAACAAGCTTTCCAGTCTGTAAGTATCCTACATCCTCTACAACAAGCTTTCCAATCCGTAAATATCCTACATCCAATATAACAAGCTTTCTAGTCTGTAAGTATCATACATCCAATATAACAAGCTTTCCAGTCTGTATCCTACATCCACTATAACAATCTTTCCAATCTGTAAGTATCCTACATCCACTATAACAAGTATTCCAGTCTGTAAGTATCCTACATCCATTATAACAAGCTTTCCAGTCTGTAAGTATCCTACATCCTCTACAACAAGCTTTCCAATCTGTAAGTATCCTACATCCTCTATAACAAGCTTTCTAATCTGTAAGTATCCTACATCCACTATAACAAGCTTTCCATTCTGTAAGTATCCTACGTTTACTATAAAATGCTTTTCAAACTGTCAGTATCCTACTTCCACTATAACATGCTTTCCAAACTGTAAGTATCCTACATCTACTGTAACAAGCTTTCCAATCTGTAAGTATCCAACATCCACTATAACATGCTTTCCAGTTTGTATGTATCCTACATCCACTATAACATGCTTTCCAGTTTGTAAGTATCCTACATCCAGTATAACAAATTTTCCAATCTGTAAGTATCCTACATCCACTATAACAAGCTTTCCAATTTGTGAGTATCCTTCATCCACTGTAACAAGCTTTACAGTCTGTAATTATCCTATATCCACTATGACAAGCTTTACGATCTGTAAGTATTCTGCATCCACTGTAACAAGCTTTCCACTCAGTAAGTATCGTACATCCACTATAACACACTTTTCAGTCTGTATGTATCCTACATCCACTATAACATGCTTTCCAGTCTGAGTAACATACATCCACTATAACAAGCTTTCCAGTCTGTAAGTATCCAACATCCACTATAACAAGCTTTCCAAACTGTAAGCATCCTACATCAACTATAACATGCTTTCAGTCTGTATATAGCCTACATCCACTATAACATGCTTTCCAGTCTGTAAATATCCTTCTTCCACTATAACAAGCTTTCCAGTCTGTAATTATCCTACATCCACTATAACAAGCTTTCCAGTCTGTAATTATCCTACATCCACTATAACAAGCTTTCCAGTCTGTAAGTATTCTACATCTACTATAACAAGCTTTCCAGTCTGTAATTATCCTACATCCACTGTAACATGCTTTCCATTCTGTTAGTATCCTACATCCACTATAACTTGCTTTCCAATCTGTAAGTATCCTACATCCACTATAACATGCTTTCCAAACTGTAAGGATCCTACATCAACTATAACATGCTTTCCATTCCGTTAGTATCCTACATCCACTATAACATGCTTTCAGTCTCTATGTATCGTACATCCACTATAACACGCTTTCCAGTCTGTAATTATTCTACATCTACTATAACAAGCTTTCCAGTCTGTAATTATCCTACATCCACTATAACATGCTTTCCAATCTGTAAGTATCCTACATCCACTAT
The DNA here is from genome assembly GCA_028554795.2 of Sinohyriopsis cumingii. Taxonomy (NCBI): domain Eukaryota; kingdom Metazoa; phylum Mollusca; class Bivalvia; order Unionida; family Unionidae; genus Sinohyriopsis; species Sinohyriopsis cumingii. The sequence goes on from CM068824.1 coordinate 100,992,671, forward strand.
AACATGCTTTCCAAACTGTAAGGATCCTACATCAACTATAACATGCTTTCCAGTCTGTAAGTATCCTACATCCACTATAACAAGCTTTCCAGTCTGTTAGTATCCAACATCCACTATAACAAGGTTTCCAAACTGTAAGCATCCTACATCAACTATAACATGCTTTCACTCTGTATGTATCTTGCATCTACTATAACAAGCTTTCCAGTCTGTAATTATCCTACATCCACTATAACATGCTTTCAGTCTGCATGTATCCTACATCCACTATAACAAGCTTTCCAAACTGTAAGCATCCTGCATCAACTATAACATGCTTTCAGTCTGTATGTATCCTACATCAACTATAACTTGCTTCCAGTCTGTATGTATCCTACATCCACTATAACAAGCTTTCCAGTCTGTAAGTATCCTACATCAACTATAACAAGATTTCAGTCTGTATGTATCCTACATCCGCTATAACATGCTTTCAGTCTGTATGTATCCTACATCCACTATAACAAGCTTTCCAGTCTGTAAGTATCCTACATCCAGTATAACAAGCTTTTCAGTCTGTAAGTATCCTACATCCACTATAACAATCTTTTCAGTCTGTAAGTATCCTACATCCACTCTAACATGCTTTTCAGTCTGTAAGTATCCTACATCCACTATAACATGCTTTTCAGTCTGTATGTATCCTAGATCCACTATAACATGCTTTCCAGACTGTATGTATCCTACATCCTTTATAACATGCTCTTCAGCCTGTAAGTATCCTACATCCACTATAACATTCTTTCCAGTCTGTATGTATCCTACATCCACTATAACATGCTTTTCAGTCTGTAAGTATCCTACGTCCACTATAACATGCTTTCCAGGCTATAAGTATGCAATAACCACTATTATAATAACTTACTTTATAAAATGAATTAAATATAAAATGAAAGCCATCTCAGAAACTTCAAAGATACATTAAACATGTTTCTGGATATGTTCGTTTAAGTTTGGCCAACAGGATGTAGATGTTCCCTATAATTTGTGTCTGCTTCACACCCACCCATGCAAATTCTTTCTATCACTTTATCTTACTTGATGTTAAAACAACACCTTCATTTCTCCTTTACACTCTTAAATGGTTATATTAAACAACATGACTAAACATTCAAAGATTCATTAAAAGAGTACTGTGACAAAACGAGCTATTTAATATTATTAACAAGCATTAGTCCCTTTTCTACAAGTATAACTACCATCTTTGTTCAAACTTAAGCACATTTCTCAACCTGTTTGAAATTAAGGACCACATGTATCAAGCAAATGCTAGCGTATTTAAATGTAAGGGGTGCCAATTTAAGAGATTTCAGCATTTTACAGATCAAAATGCCATGCATATGACTTGAACAATATTATGAATAGTTACATTTATTACTTAATAACTTTTAAACACATGGGTTGACGTTTGTAATTTTTCAGTTTGTTTCTTGCATATATTAAATCTACACAAAACAATGCAATTCATAATTTTGTGCCAATATATCATCATGAGAACACCCATTTCCCTTGCTGTGAACAACTTAAAATCCCATGCCAGTACAATGACATGTGTACTGAATTTATATTGTGTACCTGACTTTTGTCATTGCAAGTTGCAAACAAGATGTTTACTAGATTATATTATGATTCTATTTTGTAATTCATCCCCACAAGATGTGACATAATGCATCTTCTCATGCCACATTACATCCCCTACCTGACATAGCTTGTAACACTTCAACCATCGGATCAGAAAAGTACTTCCAACTGTACACATGTTCATTTTCTGTAACTCAGATCCAAGTAAACAACCTATGCATATCTCAATATCTTGTTTTTAATCTACCGTCATGGACCAACTGTTATTCATACAATATAGATAAATGTAATAGTATGAAGTTAAAACATACTTTATCTGCTGTGAAGAACTTATAATAACATGTCAGTATACTATTGTGACAACGCCTATTCCACATGCTGTGAAAAACATATAATACCATGTCAGTATACTCGTGTGACAACACCTATTTCACATGCTGTGGACAAATTATAGTAATATGTCAGTATGCTCTCTTGACAACACCTATTCCACATGCTGTGGACAACTTATAATAGCATATCAGTATACTCTTGTGACAACGCCTATTCCACATGCTGTGAACAACTAATAACATGTCAGTATACTCTTGTGACAATACCTATTTCACATGCTGTGGACATCTTATAATAACATGTCAGTATCCACTCGTGACAACACCTATTCCACACGCTACAGACAACTTATAACAGCATATCAGAACAATATCATGGCAATACATGTTTCACCTGTTTCAGCTAACACATGTAACTGGTTATCTCAGCTTAATTTGAAGGATACTCAGGATACTTTGTTGTTCTATGAAGTGACATGGGTGGTAATGTCAATCACTAAATGAGGAAAACACTTGGACAAAGCATGCATTGGAACAGTTACTACGTTTCCAGTCAGTCTATATACTAGTTACATTAAATTTTAACAAGTATTACTGCAGGTGTTTACTGTGAAATATATACATTTTTTTGTTGTTGTGGGGTTTAACACCATTTTTCAGTACACGATAGGCTATACATGGTGGTCAGTATTAATGGTGGAGGAAGAACCCGGGAAAAACCCTGGAAAGAACCACCAACCCATGAGAAGCTACTGGCAGGCTTTCTTACATACCCACATTGGCCGAATCCTAGACTCGAACTCATGCAGACAGAGGTGAGATGGCAGTGATCCATAACGGAGAGCGCTTTAGACCACTTGACCACTCGGGGCCCCCGAAATATATACAACCTAACTGCTTAGGAGAACTCTGAGATGTCATAATGTCTTTCATATACTTTTAAAGACAATCTTTATAATACATCTGTAGTGAATTCATAAAATACCATATTAAGCAAATCTTAGCTAAATGTTATTTTAAATGAAATCATTAAATTGTTTGAATAATATCAAGTATTGTTAAGCAGATGATTGAAGTCATACAAGGTTTATCTAGTTTAGCTGAATTAAATATGCAAAAATGTGCGATTATATATGCCACACGATTAAAAACTGACCGAGTTAATCAAATCTCAAAATAGCCAAATGATTGAAATGACTTAGTGGTAAATCTGAATATCATGGACCTGACATTAAATGACTTTGAAGGACCTTTGATGTTATGGACTCTAAATGACTTTGAAATACATTTTGATGCTTTGGACTTTAAATGACTGAAGTATATTTAGATGCCATGGACTTTAAATGGCTTTGAATTACATTTGGATGTTATTGACTCTAAATTACTTTGAGGTACATTTGAATGCTTAATGGACTCTAAATGACTTTAAGTACATTTGGATGCATTGGACTCTAAATGGCTTTGACGTACATTTAGATGTTATGGACTCTTAATGACTTTGAGGTACATTTGGATGCCTTGGACTCTAAATGGCTTTTAAGTACATTTGGATGTTATGGACTCTAAATTACTTTGAGGTACATTTGAATGTCTAATGGAGTCTAAATGATTCTGAAGTACATCTGTATGCCTTAGACTCTAAATGACATTTAGATCCCTTGGATTCTACAATACTTTCAAGTACGTATAGATACATATACTGATAAACTGTGGATTCAACTGACATTGAAGTATATTCCTATGCCATGTCTTTTAAGTACGTTTGGATTCCTTGGCCTCTAAATGACTTTGAAGTACATTTTGATTCCTTTGACTCTAAATGACCTTTAAGTACGCTTGGATTCATTAAATTCTAAATGACTTTGAAGTATGTTTAGATGACTCTGACATTAAATAACTATCAAGTAAATGTGGATGTCTTGGACTCAGAATGACTTTAAAGCATATGTTGATGCCCTAGACTCATAAACTTCTATGTCTTTGATGACATGACAATGTCATTTCTGTACTCAAGAGGTGTTATGAAAGATTTGTAATGTGGAACAATATCTATTCACTTAAACACTAAAGTAGTTATGAAATAAATATTTTTATGATATAATTCTCTATCCTTTAAGACTTTTCAGCTACCTTAAAATTTTTTATATATACATTGTAATTATTATTATCATTATCCTCCTTTCTGATTTTCAGTTTTCTGATTTCATTATTATATTGTTTTATAAACTGACCAGTTATATCATATATTTATATTTTACAAACTCATAAAATATTTTATAAATATATGAATGGTGCAAAAATGCTACACAAACCTCTAGGACTTTTTTCAATGATCTTACAAACAAAATATTAATTTAACCACCCTGTATGTATGCTTCTTGCAACTGCACTGAATTCCATAATATTATAATGTTATAAACTCTATATGAATATGTTCTGGTGAATAAATACTGTTCAAACAAAACTGTTTTCAATGGATGATTGACAGAGGAAATCATCTTGAATGAACACAGTTAAGGCTCTGCCACCAGCTTTGAAGTGGAACAACATTAAATTCAGAGAAAGCACAATATTTTCATTTCAGCATAATAGGCTGTCAGGTATTTATGTGTCCTGCGTCATTCATCTTAAATTAAGATGTGACACAAAGTCCATTTAAAACCTCTTTACATACTGAAAATTATTCAATTCTGCAATTTATTATTTTCATGTCATCCGTGTATAATTAAGTTTTCATATTTAAAATTCTGAGGTCCACTCTAAAGAACACACAAATTCGTAGATACAGAATGGAAATTCTATTTTCAGAGTGTGTCTTTAAGGAATACTGATTCTTGGGTACAAAGTAGGACTGCTAAGTTCAGAGTGTGTATCTAATGAATACTGATTGAGTACAAAGTAGGACTGCTAAATTCAGAGTCTGTATCTAATGCATACTGACTCTCATGGGTATAAAATATAACTACTATGTTCATTCAGAGAACAACAGCTCCACAAATACCATTTCGATAAACTAATAACTGGGAGCTAAGCTCACTTATCATAACAAGGGATTTCATTAAAAATAACATTAAGATCATATTTCGTAATTTACTTACAGATGGTTCTGCCATGACACTACTAGTGCTTGCTGTTCCTGAAATATATATTACAGGAAACAGTTAAAGATATATGCATACAACATGCAGACATGTTTTGAAATGTGTTACATTATATGAATATTAAATATTTTTAAAAGAAAGTAGTCATATCTATTTCAGAAAATAATATGGAAAATGGCAATTTAACAGGCAATTTGGCAAGGAACTAGATCTGCATTGATTAATCAAATACATCAAGAGAAATTAAAATTAAATCATATGTTTATATGTTGATGATGTATACCTATAGCAATATCCATTACTATTAAAAACAACATTAATGTTGATGATGTTTACCTATAGCAATACCCATTACTATTATAAACAATATTAATGTTGATAATGTTTACCTATAGCAATATCCATTACTATTATAAACAATATTAATGTTGATGATGTATACCTATAGCAATATCCATTACTATTATAAACAATATTAATGTTGATGATGTATACCTATAGCAATATCCATTACTATTATAAACAATATTAATGTTGATAATGTTTACCTATAGCAATATCCATTACTATTATAAACAATATTAATGTTGATGATGTTTACCTATAGCAATATCCATTACTATTATAAACAATATTAATGTTGATGATGTATACCTATAGCAATATCCATTACTATTATAAACAATATTAATGTTGATAATGTTTACCTATAGCAATATCCATTACTATTATAAACAATATTAATGTTGATGATGTATACCTATAGCAATATCCATTACTATTATAAACAATATTAATGTTGATAATGTTTACCTATAGCAATATCCATTACTATTATAAACAATATTAATGTTGATGATGTATACCTATAGCAATATCCATTACTATTATAAACAATATTAATGTTGATGATGTATACCTATAGCAATATCCATTACTATTATAAACAATATTAATGTTGATGATGTATACCTATAGCAATATCCATTACTATTATAAACAATATTAATGTTGATAATGTTTACCTATAGCAATATCCATTACTATTATAAACAATATTAATGTTGATAATGTTTACCTATAGCAATATCCATTACTATTATAAACAATATTAATGTTGATGATGTATACCTATAGCAATATCCATTACTATTAAAAACAACATTAATGTTGATAATGTTTACCTATAGCAATATCCATTACTATTATAAACAATATTAATGTTGATGATGTATACCTATAGCAATATCCATTACTATTATAAACAATATTAATGTTGATAATGTTTGTCTATAGCAATATCCATTACTATTATAAACAATATTAATGTTGATAATGTTTACCTATAGCAATATCCATTACTATTATAAACAATATTAATGTTGATGATGTATACCTATAGCAATATCCATTACTATTATAAACAATATTAATGTTGATAATGTTTACCTATAGCAATATCCATTACTATTATAAACAATATTAATGTTGATGATGTATACCTATAGCAATACCCATTACTATTATAAACAATATTAATGTTGATAATGTTTACCTATAGCAATATCCATTACTATTATTAACAATATTAATGTTGATAATGTATACCTATAGCAATATCCATTACTATTATAAACAATATTAATGTTGATGATGTATACCTATAGCAATATCCATTACTATTATAAACAATATTAATGTTGATAATGTTTACCTATAGCAATATCCATTACTATTATAAACAATATTAATGTTGATGATGTATACCTATAGCAATATCCATTACTATTATAAACAATATTAATGTTGATAATGTTTACCTATAGCAATATCCATTACTATTATAAACAATATTAATGTTGATAATGTTTACCTATAGCAATATCCATTACTATTATTAACAATATTAATGTTGATAATGTTTACCTATAGCAATATCCATTACTATTATAAACAATATTAATGTTGATGATGTATACCTATAGCAATATCCATTACTATTATAAACAATATTAATGTTGATGATGTATACCTATAGCAATATCCATTACTATTATAAACAATATTAATGTTGATAATGTTTACCTATAGCAATATCCATTACTATTATTAACAATATTAATGTTGATAATGTATACCTATAGCAATATCCATTACTATTATAAACAATATTAATGTTGATAATGTTTACCTATAGCAATATCCATTACTATTATAAACAATATTAATGTTGATAATGTTTACCTATAGCAATATCCATTACTATTATAAACAATATTAATGTTGATGATGTATACCTATAGCAATATCCATTACTATTATAAACAATATTAATGTTGATGATGTATACCTATAGCAATATCCATTACTATTATAAACAATATTAATGTTGATAATGTTTACCTATAGCAATATCCATTACTATTATAAACAATATTAATGTTGATAATGTTTACCTATAGCAATATCCATTACTATTATAAACAATATTAATGTTGATAATGTTTACCTATAGCAATATCCATTACTATTATTAACAATATTAATGTTGATAATGTATACCTATAGCAATATCCATTACTATTATAAACAATATTAATGTTGATGATGTATACCTATAGCAATATCCATTACTATTATAAACAATATTAATGTTGATAATGTTTACCTATAGCAATATCCATTACTATTATAAACAATATTAATGTTGATAATGTTTACCTATAGCAATATCCATTACTATTATAAACAATATTAATGTTGATGATGTATACCTATAGCAATATCCATTACTATTATAAACAATATTAATGTTGATGATGTTTACCTATAGCAATACCCATTACTATCACAAACAATATTAATGTTGATAATGTTTACCTATAGCAATATCCATTACTATTATAAACAATATTAATGTTGATGATGTATACCTATAGCAATATCCATTACTATTATAAACAATATTAATGTTGATAATGTTTGTCTATAGCAATATCCATTACTATTATAAACAATATTAATGTTGATAATGTTTGTCTATAGCAATATCCATTACTATTATAAACAACATTAATGTTGATGATGTTTGCTATAGCAATATCCATTACTATTAAAAACAACATTAATGTTGATGATGTATACCTATAGCAATATCCATTACTATTATAAACAATATTAATGTTGATGATGTTTACCTATAGCAATACCCATTACTATCACAAACAACATTAATGTTGATAATGTATACCTATAGCAATACCCATTACTATCACAAACAACATTAATGTTGATAATGTTTACCTATAGCAATATCCATTACTATTATAAACAATATTAATGTTGATAATGTTTACCTATAGCAATATCCATTACTATTATAAACAATATTAATGTTGATGATGTATACCTATAGCAATATCCATTACTATTATAAACAATATTAATGTTGATAATGTTTACCTATAGCAATATCCATTACTATTATAAACAATATTAATGTTGATAATGTTTACCTATAGCAATATCCATTACTATTATAAACAATATTAATGTTGATAATGTTTACCTATAGCAATATCCATTACTATTATAAACAATATTAATGTTGATAATGTATACCTATAGCAATATCCATTACTATTATAAACAATATTAATGTTGATGATGTATACCTATAGCAATATCCATTACTATTATAAACAATATTAATGTTGATAATGTTTACCTATAGCAATATCCATTACTATTATAAACAATATTAATGTTGATGATGTATACCTATAGCAATATCCATTACTATTATAAACAATATTAATGTTGATGATGTATACCTATAGCAATATCCATTACTATTATAAACAATATTAATGTTGATAATGTTTGTCTATAGCAATATCCATTACTATTATAAACAACATTAATGTTGATGATGTTTGCTATAGCAATATCCATTACTATTAAAAACAACATTAATGTTGATGATGTATACCTATAGCAATATCCATTACTATTATAAACAATATTAATGTTGATGATGTTTACCTATAGCAATACCCATTACTATCACAAACAACATTAATGTTGATAATGTATACCTATAGCAATACCCATTACTATCACAAACAACATTAATGTTGATAATGTTTACCTATAGCAATATCCATTACTATTATAAACAATATTAATGTTGATGATGTATACCTATAGCAATATCCATTACTATTATAAACAATATTAATGTTGATAATGTTTACCTATAGCAATATCCATTACTATTATAAACAATATTAATGTTGATAATGTTTACCTATAGCAATATCCATTACTATTATAAACAATATTAATGTTGATAATGTTTACCTATAGCAATATCCATTACTATTATAAACAATATTAATGTTGATAATGTTTACCTATAGCAATATCCATTACTATTATAAACAATATTAATGTTGATAATGTTTACCTATAGCAATATCCATTACTATTATAAACAATATTAATGTTGATAATGTTTACCTATAGCAATATCCATTACTATTATAAACAATATTAATGTTGACGATGTTTACCAATAGCAATATCCATTACTATTATAAACAACATTAATGTTGATGATGTTTGCTATAGCAATATCCATTACTATTAAAAACAATATTAATGCTGATGATGTTTAGCTATAGCAATATCCATTGCTATTATAAACAACATTAATGTTGATAATGTTTACCTATAGCAATACCCATTACTATCACAAACAATATTAATGTTGATAATGTTTACCTATAACAATATCCATTACTATTATAAACAATATTATGTATCAGAAAAGTATATAGGTATGTTTACAAGTTATGAAGGAAAAGGTATTTCTAAACATTAGGCCCAAACTGCTGTGAGCAAAATGACAAAAAAGAATCTTGAGTTTCATGATTCTAATACAATTATGAAAAATAAAGACACTTATCCTTACAACAGAAATCTAGAGATGGGATATTCGCTTGGTCCATTGCTTATGTAAAGACTCCTACAATTCTCCATATTCTCAATTTGCATATAACTTACACTAGTATGTTATGGTGCAATACTCACATTAAATACTTCCTTCCATTACCACAAGGGCACTGTCAGCATCAGAGGAAGAACAATGACCATCCTTCACTTTGCAGATGATATTAATGGTTTAGCAGGGGATGAAAAAGAACTGGCTGACTTGGTTGAGCGCCTTGACACAACTTCCATGCATACAGTATGGAGATTAGCACCGAAAGAAAAACAACTGATGACAAACAAAACCAATGGCATCAGTGCAGAAATAAGGGTCCGTGGAAAGAAGCTGGAAAGAGTCACGAGCTTCAAGTACTTCGGATCAATAATCACTGATGAGGGCTCCAGAACTACTTTGCAAGATTGCCCAGACAACAGCAGCAATAACATGGGTGAGACTAATATGGAAAGATACCAACATTGCTTTTGGTTCCAAGATAAGGCTGATGTGCTCAATTGTCATATTAATCTTTCTGTATGCTTGTGAAACATGGACGCTCACATCAGATCTACAAAGAAGGATTCAAACCTTCGAAATGAGACGCTACCGCAAGATCTTGGGCATCTCATACATTGACCATGTAACCAACGACGAAGTCCTCATCAGGATCCAAGGAACCATAGGAGCCTATGAAATACACTTGACCACTGTATAAAAGCACAAACTGAAGTGGTATGGTCATGTCTCAACATCATCTGTAATGGCAAAACAATCTTGCAAGGCACAGTGCGAAGGTGCGGAAGTAGAGGCAGACAAAAAAAAGAGGTGGGAAGACAACATTAAAAAGTGGACAGGCATGGGATTTGGAGATTCCCAAAGGGCACTAGAGAACAGGGAAAGATGGGGAGAATTGGTTATAAGGTCAACTGTGGTGCCCCAACGACCTCTTGGTTAAGGGATTGATGATGATGACTCTCAACATATATACATCTGGATGATACAATTTGCTTCAATATGTAATAATAAATACAGACTGAAAATAAATTCTAATTATTTGAAGCAGAAATGTACTCTAGTCTGCCTTTGGTCCATTATGAATAACACAATAATTGCTAACAATTTATTTTTCCAAATTTATAAAACCTTCCACTGATAGGATACGGTCTGGTTTTAAATTTGTAGGTGTGACAGGACTCAACAATCCTCAACTCAACTGTAACTGTGCCAAGCATATGTGCATAAGTTTAAAGACAGGAGTTGAGGTATGATTTATAATGGACCCAAGGCAAACTAGAAAACTGGATGAAATACCTTGAACAAGTTGTGAGCTTTGCTGCAGATATGAGACAGACATACATATGAACTCAAGGATAACTAGCTCCCTAAACATATAAGAAAGTTTGACAAGAATGCGAAGTGGGTCTGACACTACTCATCTCAGAAAATGGCATGCATTTGGTTGTGAAAGACAATTAATACAAAAGCTCAAAAGCTCAAGTGGAAAGAATAGTATGGAACATGTTCTTACCTTGCTTTTTTGACAGGAATTGCTTGGATTCATCTTGGTCATCACTTAATCTCTTCTTCTGTGCCTTGGTACCTGAAAGGTCATATATAATCATGAGCAACATGATAAAATATAATACAGGACACAAGAAAAAGCATAAACCTTATGAACAATAATGCTAAAGGAAGTAAAGATCTCCTGAAACTCATCTTTTCTTTTTATTTCGAGATCCTATGTCAAATAAAATAATAGGCAAAAGTAGGCAGATGATACCAAAGTTGCATGATTCAAATAAACCCACCATCTGTTCTTATAAATATTTAACCAAGAAGAGCTATAACATATTTATTGTGACTAATAATTACATGAGGTAGACTTGAAAGGATTTTCCGATAGATTTTCCATTATAGCCGTTAATTACAAGTTTGAGATATACTCTGTCAATCGGTATGTGCAAAACAAACATATGATCCAAAATGCTGATCAAGGACCCTAACCTGACTTCTAAAACCCTATGTATCAAGGACGTTCTTAAACATGATAATGGGCTTATAACTAGTATTGTTACCATTATTGTTGTTACCACTACCGGCAATGAAGATTTCTATACTCTTTGATAATTTAGTTGTTAGATTATTCACATTTGAATCAGTTACAAGTATTACTTTCTATAGGTACAACCTTAGGTAATCAGTTACAAGTATTACTGGTTATAGGTACAACCTTAGGTAATCAGTTACAATATTACTTTATATTGGTACAACCCTAGGTAATCAGTTACAAGTATTACTTTTTGTAGGTACAACTTCAGGTAATCAGTTACAGGTATTACTTGTTATAGGTACAACCTTAGGTATTGATTAAGTCATCACTAATAGTTTTGGGTGGTAAATCTTCATCCAGTATATTAATCATCTTTACAGTTACATTTTTCATGCTCTCTTAAGCATATTTTTGGCTAATCTATGCAATTATATTACACATATTACATTTAATACCTGTACATACCTCCATAATACTCATAGAGAAGGGTATACAGAGAGTATGGTGTCATGTAAACAGGGATTTGATATTTCAAGTATATTTAGTTTAGTTCATCATGCTTTCCATGAGCTAGTATGAGTGCAATGCTAAGTGCAATACTAAATGTTATAATCCAAAGTAACATAGATTAGTGAATCAGTATCATGTTTACTATAACATGGATGTTAATTTCTTCTAGCTTGACTGACCATTTGTGATTTTTGTCATGTTTGATAGAAGGGTGGTCTGCTTTATGGCTTCCGCAGGCTCACGGTCTTCAGCACATAGCATCATACATCTTCCAGAAGAAGACCCTTACTCCCTCAGGCTTTCAGTTTCTGTTTTTTTTTTCTCTTGGCATTTTTGTACCAAGTTGGGTTTTACAGGGTCGGGTTGCTAGCCCTATGCCTAACCATCCTCCTTTTACACCCGGGCTTGGGCGGAGTTCTCAAGATCATCTGGACTGGCTAAAACAATCTTGCAAGGCACAGTGAAAACGTACAGAAGTAGAGGCAGACAAAAAAAGAGGTGGGAAGACAACATTAAGGAGTGGAAAGGCATGGGATTTGGAGGTTCCCAAAGGGCACTAGAGAACAGGGAGAGATGGGGAGAATTGGTTGTGAAGTCATCTGTGGTGCTCAAATGACAAGTTGGGTTAAGGGATTGATGATGACGTATCTCAACATGTATACATCTGGATGCTACAATTTGTTTCAATATTTGATAATAAATACAGACTGGAAATAAATTCTAATTATTTAAAAGGAGAAATGTACCCTGGTCTGCCTTTGGTCCATTATGAATAAAACAATAATTGCTAACAATTTATTTTTCCAAATTTATAAAACCTTCCACTGATAGGATACGGTCTGGTTTTAAACTTGTACGTGTGATGGGACTCAACAATCCTCAACTAAACTGTAACTGTATCAAGTATATGTGCATAATTTTAAAGACAGGAGTTGAGGTATGATTTATAATGCACCCAAGACAGACTAGAAAACTGGATGAACTACCTTGAACAAGGTGCGAGCTTTGCTGCAGATATGAGACAGACATACAGATGAACTCAGGGATAACTAGGACCCTCAACATATAAGAAAGTTTAACAAGAAGGCCGAGTGAGTCTGACACTACTCATCTCAGAAAATGGCATGCATTTGGTTGTGAAAGAATATTAATACAAAAGCTCAAGTGGAAAGAAATGTACGGAACATATTCTTACTTCGCTTTTTTGACAGAAGTTGCTTGGATTCATCTTGGTCATCACTTAATGTCTTCTTCTGTGCCTTGGCACCTAAAAGGTCATGTATAATCATGAGCGACATCATTAAATATAATACATGACACAACAAAATGCATAAATCTTATGAACAATACTGCTAAAGGCTGTAAAGATCTGCTGAAACTCATGTTTTCTTTTTAATTTGAGATCCTATGTCAAATAAAATAATAGGCAACAGTAGGCAGATTATATTAAAGTTGCATGATTCAAATAAACCCACCATCTGTTCTTATAAATATTTAATCAAGAAGCAGCTATAACATATTTATAGTGACGAACAATTACACGAGGTAGACTGGAAAGGATTTTCTGACAGATTTTCCTTTATAGCCGTTAATTACAAGATTGAGATATCCCCTGTCAATCGGTATGTGCAAAACAAACATATGATCCAAAATACTGATCAAGGACCCTAACCTGACTTCTAAAACCCTATGTATCAAGGACGTTCTTAAACATGCTTATTACATACATATATGTAACTATCGATGTTGTCCAAGGCATATACACATGTAGGAAAATTATAGAAAGTAACCATCTTGGAAAAACAATGGCAAAATGATTTTCCATAACTTTCCAAACAGTTTAGCTGTGTGCAAAACTTAGGTGTTGGTGATAGAGTTTTCACAACAGAGGTCAACATTCATTGGTTCCAAGAAAGACTTAATAATACCAATGAATACCAGAAAAACAAACAAAAATAATGTAATACCCAAATGTGTCATCTCTATTATTCTTTATTAAATTCACATACTGAGGGGTTATTCTGAGTCATGACTAAAAATAAAAATAGTAATGTTGCACACAAATATGAACGTGCACACACAAGTAACAAACAAAGTATCCACTTTATCTACCAAAAGATCTACTTTATCTGCCAAAGTATCAGTTACCAAAACATAAAATGTATATATTTTGAGAAAGAAACTATGGCACACTATACGAGCAGACAAAAGAGTATATGCCATTATAGAGATAAAAGTGATAGTGGTAAAAGTGGTAATTCTAAATCCATATCCTTACTAGCAATCCTATCTCTAATCCTGATTTGGTTGATACATACCGATGATTATCAGGATCATACCAATATGACACAGTGGTTCATTTAGGCTAAAATAGGATCATGATGATGACATCACAAAATGGTTCAATCAGCCTACCATACCTAATATGTTGAAATGGTACATTCAGGCTACCATATTTAGTACCAAGATGATAACATGATATAGTCATTCATTCAGGCTACCTTTGTTAGTACCATGATAATAACATGACACAGTGGTTCATTCAGGCTACCATAGTTACTATCATGATAATAGCATACCATACTTAGTATCATGATAACATGATGATATAGTGTCTTGTTCAGGCTATCATAGTACTATGATGATAACATGACATATTGGTTTATTCAGGCTACCATAGTTAGTACTACAATCATCTCAACATAATCATGATTAAAGATAGGAATATTAACCAAGTTAATGGGTTTATAACTAGTATTTTAACTACTATTGTTGTTACCACTACCGGTATTTCACATTTCTATCTCTTTGATAATTTGGTTGTTAGATTATTCACATTTGAATCAGTTACAAGTATTACTTTCCATAGGTACAACCTTAGGTAATCAGTTACAAGAATTACTGGTTATAGGTACAACCTTAGGTAATCAGTTACAAGTATTACTTTTTGTAGGTACAACTTCGGGTAATCAATTACAGGTATTACTTGTTATAGGTACAACCTTAGGAATTGGTTAAGTTATCAATAATAGTTTGGGTGGTAAATATCTTCATCCAGTATATTAATCATCTTTACAGTTACATTTTTCACGCTCTCTTAAGCATATTTTTGGCTAATCTATGCAATTATATTACACATATTAGTTTAAATACCTGTACATACCACCATAATACTCATCGAGAAGGGTATACAGAGAGTATAGTGTCATGCAAACAGGGATTTGGTATTTCAAATATATTTAGTTTAGTTCATCATGCTTTCCATGAGCTAGTATGTGTGCAAAGCTAAGTGCAATACTAAATGTTATAATCCAAAGTAACATAGATTAGTGAATCAGTATCACTGTTGACTATACTATGAATGTTAATTTCTTCTAGCTTGACTTGCCAATTGTGATTTTTGTGAGACTCTTTCACCATAATTGATGTAATGCTCAGTCAGTCATGACATGAATTATTAAATCAGACATTTATCTACCATTTACTAATAAAAGAGTTTGCTACCTTCAAGGCATTACATAGAACTGTAGCATGGTCTATACTTAGACTACTGGCATAGTCAGCATGGAATATACTAATATTTAGTTATATCAAGGCAGTTTCAATATCTTTTGATAATTATAGATTAATATATCACGGAGTTTATAATACTTGTTTTGCTTCCAAAGTGTGTGTATTATTGAGTCTATTACACTCGTTTTTACTCACAAGTTTGTGTATCAGTGTGTCTATAGCACGTTGTGTGCAAAGTCTCTATATCAATATTACAGCAATTAATATCTGCAAGTATCATCTATGTCCAGACACAACTCTAGGATTTTTAAACTTCTCATATTATCCTTAGGTGCATGCAAAACGATGTGCATTTCCAGACTATTTAAGGATTATAAGTATCATTCAACAACCGGGGTGATGAATTTGAAAAAAATTGGTCTTTTTTTCTTTGTTTTAAATATTTAATTATTATACCATAATTTAAGATGATGTTTACTATTAAAATTTTATACTTTTAGAAATATATGATAATTTGCTTACTCTTACCAAAGAAGCTTTTTTAAGTATTGAAAGTGAGTAACTGCATTTGAATTGTACATTTTATCATTGGTGGTAAATGCTCCACTTCGATCAGTGCCATCTAAGTTGAGCATTCATCAAGAAAATCAGAACTGGCTGAACTTCATGCAATTTGCTGGCATTCAACCAGTACAAAAACCAAGACTAGACACTGATCAAGCTAAAACTCTAACAAATTGCATCTGTACAAAAGTGTGTCAAGCATGCATATTCTTTGGGTAGGCTTAAGTCATGATTTCCTTGTCCTCATTAGAATCAAGCTTGGTTTGAAAGCTGAGAAATAAGTTACTCCTAAATCCTTTAAGCATTAATTATTTTGACCTTCTGATTAGATCAAAAGTCTTAAAGGATCTTGGTAATTCTCCATGGAATTGTTGCATAAATGCCTGATGATGCTGATGATGATCTTGATATATAAACTCACCTTTTCATGGTAGTTGTGTATAAATGCGTATCACATAAAATATGAAGACATAGAACATTACAAAACCCAGAAAATCAGAACGGCCAAGTAAAAAACAGTAGTAAGACTAATTCTGTCTGGAAATTGTTCAATCTAATAATGGCAGGGAAAAGTATTGACATCAATCATTCAACAACTAAATCATGAATGTTCTTGCACAGGAGAAGGACACATACATATATACTAGGTGTAGTAATACTCAGTTAAGGAACAGATAGTAGGTGGAACTAATTGAATCATTAGACATTGACTAGCTTGCAAATGAACCTAAAATGGTAACATAAATATTAGCACTCTAACTGACCACATTTATACCAACCTGCTAGACAATGTGGCAAATGTTAAATACTGAATTATGGTCTTAGTGGCCACTCTTTTTATTTTACTCATAAGAAAAGTAGAATGCAGTGAAAATTGGAACAATGCAAACAAAACTATCGCGTACAGACTGTTCAAAAACTGTAAAAAGAACTGTATCTTGATGACATAAATGAAATTACCCAGAATACAATCCAAAACTTGAAGGCATAAATCAAGCTTTGTGGTGTAGACTGACTTGTTTTAGGATACAGTGGAACAAATTATTAACTTATACAGCTTTAAATCCTTCTCAAAATTTGTAAGTCAACTATAATTACATCATTATATCTCTGTATTGATAAACTGAAAGCTATCGAGGATTAATAAACATTGAAGAATCCAATGAAACAGTATGAACTTCTCATGTTCCTTGTACAACATTGTACTAAAATTTACTTTAATATTCTGTTTTGTGTTAAATCAATTTTCAAGTACAAATTACATTCACAAAAATTGCTGATAATATTAAACTGATTTTATGACAAGTACATAGAGGGCCATGATTCTATTTTGTTTCATCACTGCTTGTATCCCATCCTCATTTTTATATTTAAGTTTTCATGGGGAACATTATTTTGCCACCAAGTTTCTTGTATTGGAAAGACATTGCATAGCTGGTATTTTAAACAATTAAAATATGTAAACTACCTTGGTCACTCTGTTTTGGACTTATAAAATTTGTAGTTAACTGAGAAATTTATAATCATGTACGAAGGGTGAAACTTTATTTCATTATAAATGATCTCATGTGGCTCAAAATATCTAAATGTTTCTGAAACAATCTTAGACAGATAACATTTGGCAGTTCTTTTCAAAGCTATGAGATAAAATTAAGTGCATTGTATTCGTAAGCAATTGTTCACAAGAGAAGTTTCATTACTTGTAGATTTTTCTGACAAGCATGAATAAGTGCATAGTAAGAGTATATTTTATAATTCAAGTAAATATTGTATAAATTACTATTGAAAGAAAATATTCAAGCTGGATAATTACAACAATTTTCATTCTCCATGTATTCAGTGTTACATCGAGAATCAGAAATCTGCGGGACCATTACAGAATTTGATTTTTCTGACAAGCACAGATAAGTACATTTTTTAAAAATGATAATTTATTAGATTTTAGTTTATGCACAACTTGATGATCTCAAGTTATTTTAGGTACATGTTGCTGGTTTAATAATGGGGTTTCTCAGATAATGACATTAAGGGAGGAATTGGTGGTGTGGTAAGGTGATGTATGTCAGATGATAAGGCATAGTCAGTGGCTAACACTAGGATACAGGTGTTGTACATGTACCTTGAAATTGAGAGGCAGACAGTGAATTATGCAAGAGTTTGTTATTAGCCTCTTACTAACTGTCTTCATGGGGCTTTTGCCAGCTGAATTCAAAGAGCCAACTACATTACATAATCTTACGTAACATTGCATCACATATAGTACCAGATGATCAGTCAGTTCTCTGGTTTTGAAAATGTACAGACAATGAACGTAGGGTTCATATCACTGGCTTTTCAAGGTTCATACAATGGATTTTGAGTCTCTGCATCAAACTTTTCTTAGGGATTTTTGCTGGCCCGCCACCACCCCCATCATGACCGAGCAATGGATACATCGTTGGGTTGTGTCTTTATGCTATTCATGCACATGGGCCTGCCATGGGTTGGAATATTGTTCCCCAATTGGACATTCATATGCTATACTAATAATGTAAATGATCAGCCTACCATTGCTTTGCTTAAAGATGGGATCAGCCCAGACTATACTTGAAAACTGGGATCAGCCTAGCACAAATTTTACTTGAGCTGGGATCAGCCCATAATACTGTAATGCTGGGATCAGCCTAGCACCGATCGAAAATTAAGTCTTTCACACTGAGTTGGGATCAGCATGGCACCAATTTTAGTTGAGCTGGCTTCAGCCCTCAACCCAGAATACACTGTAATGCTGGGATTAGCCTAGCACCCATTAGGAATTAGTCTTTCAAATTGAGCTAGGATCAGCCTAACACCAATTCTAGTTGAGCTGGCTTCAGCACTCAACCCAGAATACACTGTAATGCTGGGATCAGCTAGTACCAATTGGGAATCAGTCTTTCACACTCAGCTGGGATCAGCCTGGCACCAATTCTAGTTGAGCTGGCTTCAGCCCTCAGCCCATGATATACTGTCATGCTGTTATAAGCCTAGCACTGATTGGAAATTTGTCTTTCACACTGAGCTGGAATCAGCCTAGCACCAATTCAAGTTGAGCTGGCTTCAGCCCTCAACCTAGAATACACTGTCATGCTGGGATCAGCCTAACACCGATTGGGAATCAGTCTTTCATATTGAGCTGGGATCAGCCTAGCATTTTTCCCCCAATTGGACACTCATAAGCTATCAGCCTAACATATATTTAGTTAAGATGGGATCAGCCCATAATACACTACCATGCTGGGATCAACCTAGCACATAGTTTACCTAAGCTGGGATCAGCCCAGAGTAAACTTGAATGCTGGGATCAGCCTAGCACAGATTTTACTAGAGCTGGGATCAGCCCAGGATACACAATCATGCTGGCATCAGCCTAGCATAGATTTTATTGCAGATGGAATCAGCCCAGAGATGCATCAGCTCAATTTGCAAATACTTTCAGTTGATGCCACTAAAACACTTGTGTGTTCAATATTTGTTTATATCTCTTCCTGATCCATTATGTCAGAGCTCTATTGAAAACAATTTTTTAGACATGTTGCATCTAGTTGTATAAGCATGAATATGTTGCTTCTGAGCTTAATTGTTGTTTTATCTGTGTGAGATGTCAAACTTTTACAGTTTGGTGTTTGAAGGGTCATTTTTATAGCTACCTAAGCAAGCTTGAACCTATTGGGAAATTGTTCTTTTTGGTTGCTATATACCATTTTTCACAGCTCATATATATAAATATATTTTTGGCCACTTCTACTCTACCATAAGATTTATAACTAATGTAAGCTCTGCCAATGTTTCACTTTCTTAAATCGGTGCTTTACTTTTATGATAGATTTCTTATTTGCTCCATAATGCCATACTAGGGTTGCAAGTCCATTAATACTACAGTGTTATGTATAATTAATTTTCATTGTATGACTGATCTTTTTCCATAACTGATTGTAGGAGTTTGGGCCCACCTGACTTATGTCTTTGTTTTTGTTGTTACGACTCTATGCCCTTAACAAAAGGTAAAACTAACAAGTTTTGTGACATTGAAAACACAAATGTATTTCCCTATAATACAAAGTGAAGGAATAAAAAATAACCTACAGTATGGTGAATGGAATCCTAAAATTCTAATTGTTCTATCAATTCCTAAAGTTCCAAAGATATTCCAAATGGTAGTCAGTAATATTCTGATGGTTCAACAATGCAGAATAAGTCACTGATATAATCTCAAAATATCTTTAGATGGATGCACGGTAATTCCAATACAGCTATAAATCCAAATAGTCTGGAAATGAATTCACATACATTTTGTACTACTATTATCAGATTATATATCCAAATAGTCTTTAAATGAGTGTTAGAGCACTATAATTCCACAGATTGACTAAATGAAATAAATAATTTCTTCTCTATCAATAACTCTTCTAAGACTAATAACATACTAAGAATGCTTAATTCTAAGCATTAAATTTTATGCAGAATTCTATTGCACAATAGCAATACGAGGCTGACTTAATAATTTTGACTTTTTGAAATCACTTTACAAGTAAATAAGGATCGCATGGGTTACATGTACAAATCAGAACACATGTACTTGTCAGATCACCAAATGTTTACTTGCACCTATAGCTTGACCTTGGAACCTATGAATGAATCAATTTTTTCATTAGATACATAATTCATCTTACAGTACAAACCTATTTATAGGATATTAGCATTAAAATGTCATTAACTAACTGATCCCTACAAACATTATTATTATGAAAATAATATTCAAAATATAGATATTCATAACATTCTAAACAACATATTATATTTGAAAATTTTTTTAGCTTCAGAAGAAATTATGCAATTGCAGAAAGAGGAAAAAGAAAGACAAATACTAATCTTAAAAGATAACAGATATCTGCAACTGCAGCAAGAAGAACTACAAAGACAAAAGCAATAATAACGGCTTTCAGAGCAGTGACAAGTCCAGTCAAAAAGATCAAAGATTACATCATTCATATGACATTGTGTGAATCTCACTCATTATTGAACTCATCCAAAATTTTGATGCTACAAGCCCACATTTTAAGTTAGATCAAATTGGTATCAGAGATATAGTTCCAAGAGTGGCCATACATACAAATAAAGTGATAATATAAATCCATCTTTCCAACATTATTATGTCAATTGCATACATACAAATAATGTGAAATGTATGTAAATTACTAAAATAATACAAGCTTTACTTGACTTGCCTTTGCAGGCCTGTACAAAGCGTGTTGTTCCATGCACACTAGTTTATCTTCATTCCAAAAGATATCCACTATTCTGTTTTGCTACTGTCACCCTTAGCAACCCATTTCAATTTCTGTCACAAACTGACATAAACTTATTTCGTTCATTCATTTATGCATGAAATAAGTTTAGATTCACAGTATAATAAAGACCTGAACATATATTATCTGAAGTCAACTGTACTAAAACGCATTATCCAAAGTCCACTATAGAACACAAACTAGTAGATTGTTTTCACTACTTACATGTGTAATGTTATGTCATTGTTTAAAACCTACAGACTATTATGTCAAATATACTGATTATAATTCATATCCAACTATACAATGGTAGTACGTTGAACATATTATGATTTGTCAGCAGCAATGCAAATATTTCATATTTTCATTGTCATTCGTAAAATGTTAGGTTTGTTTTCATTTAGTTGCGGAGATAAAAGTAATTGATACATGACATAAAAAGAGCAGTGAAATAAAACAGAGCATGATGGCACTGTATACAAGTCACTCTATGTAATGTACACATTAACACTATAATATATGATTGAAAACAACTTTCTTTTTGTAGCTGCTTCCAACCTGGGCAGATCAGGCCAGGTTGAGAATGCTAATGGAAGATTGTGCTAGCCAGGCAAATCTTGCCACAAGGGCAGACAAATCAGGACATCCTATGAACGTCGGGACATGGAAGCCCCAGTCACATGAATGGTTTAGTTAGGACTAGTTTGAGAGACAGCTGAAGGGAGGAAGTGTGCTTGCCAGGGAATCCTGCCACAATGGTGGACAAACCTGGGATATCCTAAAAACATCGGGACACAGGAACCCCAGTCATTGGAATTACCCTATCATTCGCTACAGTGGAGAAGTCATTGAAAGGCACACCTACACAATGAAGGAGCCATTGGAGGGTGTACCTATGCAGTAAAGCCATTGGAGGGCGTACCTATACAGTAAAGCCATTGGAGGGCATACCTATGCAGTAAATCCATTGGAGGGCGTACCTATGCAGTAAAGCCATTGGAGGGCATACCTAAGCAGTAAAAAAGCCATTGGATGGCGTATATAATCACTGAAAATAATTCAGTGCGGAAATACCAGTGAACATCAAATGCTCTTTAGAACTTTAAAAACAGAATACTTAAGGATGGTTTAACTGCATTTTTTTTTTGTTTTTTTACTGTTGTGCAATATATTTTTTTTTCTATTCATCATAATCATCTAATTAAAAGATCTTAATTTTGTGTGCATGTTGTATCTATATTCTTCATAAGCAGCATTCCAACCACACATTTGTCCATTCTGTGACAGTCTCAATGGGAAATGATTGGCATTGCTACACAATTCATCTACTGGGCAAACGTTACAAACATTGTTCTATTGTATTTAAATATGAAGAAAAAATAGTCATTTTTTATTTTATACATATGAAATTCATAGATATATACATGATCATTTAGGAAATGTATATTAAGTATAATATGACTTTACTTATGATGCCAAAATTTCAATTGACTCGTCATCACCATACAGTTGGGATACAGAATTTGAGCGGCAGCCATTAGCAGCATTTGAACCTGTCTCTATGGACTTTGTACGTACAATCGTGTTGAAGAGTGCACCAAAGTCATGTGAACTTGATCCAATTCCAACATCACTGCTGCTTGAGTTCTTAGACCCAATATTGCCTTCACTGACTGATGTTATTAATACCTCTCTCTCATCTGGGGAATTCCCATCATTTGTCAAAACTGCCATTGTAAAGCCTCGACTGAAGAAACCAACACTAGACCATAACGATTTAAAGAACTACTGCCCAGTTTCTAATCTCCCATTCATTTCAAAAATCTTAGAAAAGATTGTTCTATCCCAGCATGTATCTCATCTAAATTCAAACAGTCTTTTTAGCAATGTACAATCTGCATATTGCCTTTGCCACAGTACTGAAACTACTCTTTTAAAAGTAGTTAATGACATTCTCTCTGCATTGGATAATGGAAAGATTACAGTCCTCACCCTCTTTGAGTTGTCTGCAGCATTTGACACAATAGACCATGATATATTACTTCACCATCTCCAGCATGTATTTGGCATTCATGATACAGCCTTACAGTGGTTCAAGTCATACTTGGTCAACAGGACACAAATTGTATCTGCAAATGGAATACACTCCAACCCAGTTGATCTATGTTATGGTGTTCCACGGGTCTGTTCTTGGACCTGTTCTCTTCATTCTAGACACACAGTCGCTCTCAAGTGTCATAGATCATCATCCAGTGTCTCATCAATTGTACGCTGATGACACGCAAATATACAAAATTAGCCACCCAACTGAAGTTGATGCTACCATCCAAGGTGTAAAGAGGTGCATTTCTGATGTGAAATCATGGATGACTTGTAACAAGCTGTAGATGAATGATGATAAAACTGAAGTCATTCTGATCACAACACAAAGACTTTCTCATTCACATCCTTTACCTAAAACAATAAATATCAGCAACGCCAACATTAGAGTCACACGATCAGTATGAAACCTAGGTGTTACTCTGGACAGTACTCTCACAATGAACGAACATGTCATGAACATAAGCAAGGCTGCATATCTTGAGCTGAGATGCATCAGCTCAATTCGCAAATATCTTTCAGTTGATGCCACTAAAACACTTGTGTGTTCATTAGTACTTTCAAGACTGGACTATTGTAACTCAATTATGTCTGGTTCATCTCAATATCTACTCCAGAAACTTCAAAGAGTTCAAAACACAGCTGCTCGGATCATACTTAGAGTACCACTATCAGAGCACACCATTTGATCCAGAATCAAACACAAAATATGTTCTCTGTGCAACATTTCACTGTCGGACTCTAGTCCAACATACCTATCTGACCTCACTCATCTGACAATCGTATACTCATTATTCCCACTATGAAAACAAAGTCATATGGACAGCGTTCTTTTGCATACCAGGGCCCAGCAAAGTGGAATGAATTGCCCACTGACCTTAGACACAAAGACACAGTGAGCCAATTCAAGAGTGCTCTCAAAACTCACTTATTTCGACAGCAAGAACAAAGTTAAAGACCTAATAATGTTTCCTACCTAAAATATTCTCAGCATGTTTTTTATTTTTTTAATGTTTTTCTGTTGTTTGTTGTTTGTCTCTGTAATAATATTATTATGTTTCTTATCTTATAGGTGTTGTCTAATGTTGTAAAGCGCTTAGAGCTTCTTAAGATTAGGCGCTATACAAAGTCCTCATTATTATTATTTTTATAAATGACCTTAACTGACTTGGGATAACCATACATTTCTGACAGAAGTTGAAAACAGTCAAAGAGGTTCTACACTGATATTAAGTGATATTGGTTGAGTTTCTTGGATTATAAGACAATGTGTCTTGTGAACAAGAGGATAGAAAATCAGTTGTATAATCTAGAGTCTATTTATTGATAATATTATAAAAAGTGCAGAGATTGTTTATCTTCCACCTTTTCTGGTACACCGTGAATGGGTTAATTTGAGTTTTAATGCATAGACTACTTCAGATGTGCACCTATAACAGAAATGCTAGCTCTGTCTGATCATGTTCACTTTCTGGACTTCAAAGTTAAATTGTAAAGAAAGGAACTGATAACTTATTTTTAATATAACTTATTTTTTATCTATTATATATTTTGTAATTAATCATTGCACATTTGAAATATAGTATTATCTACTTTTCCAAAATTATTTACCCTATTTTAATCATTGTTAAAGACGAGACACAGTACTTTAGATTAATTCCAAGTGATGTTTTGAATGTATCGGAGCAGATAGATTGGTTGGATGCGTGCTTAGGTAATCTACAATGCCCATAAGAGTAATATGTAAAGAAATGTGGGCCACAATACACTGAAGTAGAATAGTGATATGCCATCATTCTCTCCATGTTGCATGTTGCAAAATATTTCACATTACACCTGTCATACTTTCCGAAATTTGTAATATTTGTAGAGTGCTCCCTAAATAGTGTTTAGGTTGTGCTTGAATAATACATTCCTAAACTTCCACAGCTGTAAAATTTGCACCATGATTCAAAATGGTTGTTGTGATAGCCATTGCATAATACAATAGTTTCTAGATGTTGATATGATGTAACAAACCGAATCTTTTCACCCTAAAATTCAAGGTCTGGTATATATTATAATTACCTAAAATGGACAGGAAACCCTTCCCTCTGGATGAATTCAAATAAAGAAGCGCTCTGTATTTTTATAGACTTATTTGGCCATGAACTTTACAAATCAGAAAAAAGGATTAAGCAAAGAGATACATAAACATATGATTTATTTTTGTTCCATGATGACTAGGGTTACAACTGCATACTGTACCACACCATACACTATCCCAGAAGTCTCATTAGCAAGCTAGTTAATTATGTTTTGACCTGTATTCATACTTGTGATCTTCAAGGTAATACAATATGATTAAAATATTATTAAACTGTGTTCCAGGGATGAAAATTAAGCAATGCAGCTGAATGTTACCAAGACTATGGATAGTTCCAACATGTTTTGGAGTAAATCAGAATAACATCCTGACAATTTTATTATTACAGAGTGTTTATATTTCTGTTAATATGCAAACTTTCATACTTCGTTCACAGATCCAGGCCCTAAGTATATTTATAAGTGTTAGTTTCAAGATTTAGTTCCACTTCTTTAAATTGTAATTGGAAACCTCTCAGCAGATCGACACTGTTTATGAATAATGCATAACCTATACAGGTTATGGACATGGTTTCCATACTTAGTACTTCTTCACAATGTTTCATAACTTAAAAAGGTGATACAAATGGCAAATGGATTAATTACACCTTCAAAATAATTTCAAATTCAGCATATGATTTCTAACCTACACTGATGATGGACATGGTCTATGATCTAAGTGCATCTTCAAAACAATATATAACCAAAAGAAGGTGATGGACATGATTCACAAACTAGGTACATACTTGAAATGATTTTTTAACCTACAGTGGTGATATACATAGTTTATGGACCTATTTCCCATTTGACTGATATCTCACCTGCACAGGTCATGAAAACTGTTTATAGACAAAGTGGATATCTGAAATGATATATAAGCTACAAAGGAAGTGGACAAGGTTTATATACTAAGTACATCTCTGAAATAATGTGTTATGTCAGCATGTGATGACAATAGTGTATGGACTAAGTACATCTCTGACATAATGTGTTATCTCAGCATGTGATGGCCATAGTGTATGGGCTAGGTACATCTCTGAAATAATGTGTTATCTCAGCATGTAAAGGCAATAGTGTATGGACTAAGTACAAATCAGTTAGTGACTCCTATATTTAACCCAATATCTGCATTTTCTACTTTGTACACAATAGTGCAGACATGCTGATGGTCAGAACTGTACTATTTACATTCAAGACTGATCACGTGCATAGTGCAAAAGGTGTTTCAATGAACACCAAATGACAATGCCACCATTCTTCAAAGAGCAGTAGTGAGAGTTCGATTCTTTAAATGGCCACAATAGCTGCTGTCACAATTTTTATTTAGCCCTGATACATAGTGTGAAAGACTTTAAGGGAAAATCCCATGTTCCCACTAAAGACGGTTTACAATATGTCAATGAAGCAGACATTTTAGAGTTTTCAAAAGTATCAATTTAATCTAGGACGTGAATGCAAAATAGCGATTTAGTGAAAATTCCAAGTTATTACAAACAATAACAATAAAGAGTTGTGATAATAAGGCTAAGAAGATTGCCACCATGGCAGCCATGTTGTTTGTAAGAGCAGCAATAACAAGGTTTAAACAACTGCAACCAAAACTGCCATTACAAGGTTTAGATGTCTTTGACAATGGCAGCCATGCTGGTTTTACAAGTAGCAAGAACAATGTTTAGAGGATTGCAATCATGGCAGCCATGCTGATTTTCTGTGTAGCAATAAGAAGGTTTAGAAGAGTGTTACCATAGCAGCCAGGCTGGTTGTAAGGTTAGCAATAACAAAATTTAGAGGACCGCCAATACATCACCATTTGGGGGCCCCGAGTGGCTGAGTGGTCTAAAGCGCTCATCGTTTCGGATCACTGCCATCTCACCTGTCTGCGTGGGTTCGAGTCTCAGGGTGGGCTAATGTGGGTAAGTAAGAACGCCTGCCAGTAGCCTCTCGTGGGTCAGTGGTTCTTCCCAGGGTTTTCCAGGGTTCTTCCTCCAGCAGTTATACTGGCCACCATGTATAGCCTATCATGTGCTAAAAATGGCATTAAACCCTACAAAACAACAACAACAACAACAACAACAACAGCACCATTTGCATTTAACATCATTTGCTAGTCATAAGAAGTTTTTAATTGAAAACAAACATGTTGATCAATATGGGTAGTGATAACAAGATTTTCAAGTTGGGTGGCATGGCAGCCATGTTTGATGTGCAAGCCAAGGTAAGCCTCTTGTTGTTATGCCCATACACTTAGCAATCAGATATTTAAGATGGCAAACATGGGGGCCATATTGGACGCCTGAAACATATAAATTTCATTTTAAACTAACTGGACCCAAAGAGTAAATTACATGCCAAGTTCCATGACTTTCCTCCATGCAGTTTACAATGTGTAGTGATCACAGATACCTGTTAATAGATGACAGATGCAGGCCCATCACATAGGCTCTTTTGGCCAAAACAGTTCTGATGTTGATCACCTGACACATATAACTGTAGAAAAGTTAAATAAACACGGTTACCAAATTCTGTAAGAAAATACCCCAGTAAGCTACCTCCCATCTTGATACATTGTCATTGTACTAGAAAAGTTCTTTTCAAGGATTAAATGCATAATTATATACATGTATAGTTTCCTGCTCAATAATGATTCAGTCATTCAACACCTTTAACAATGACATTTGCAGACAAAGCACTGTTTTTGTAACATGAATCAGAATTGTTGTTGTTTCAAATGTTTTTTTTAAGGTAACGGGTATCTTTGCTTTGTTTAATGAAATAACTCCTCAGCATATTCAGGTATATTTTATTAAACAGAGCTAAAGGCACAAAACAAAATACTTCAAGTAATTTCCAAGTCATGGCATAGAAGATATGAAATGACCTCAAATATGGCACAGATCAAATTCATTCTGCACTAACCAGACACAAGGATGAAACTGCAAACCAAGTTTCATGACTTTATTTTCAAAGACTTGGGGTGTTCTGGTGGCACCATTTTCAGTTCAGTCCAATAAGAAGTATCTTGGTGAAAACCTGATGATGGCATGACTTTCCATTCAGGCAGATTAGCTTTAGGAAGGCTTTCATAGTGGCTGCTAATGTGGCCATATTGCAAATCAGATTGGCAGAATTTGTTATTAAGACAAAGTTAAAATGTGAAAAACCTATGTTCAAGTTTCATTCATTCAGAAGGAATAGCAATAACAATTTAAGTTATGCAAAATGTTTCTGGTTTAGTTGAGCTAAGCCCACTTTAGGATGTTTTGCCAAGTGTCTTTGGGTACTAAAAGTAAAGTCTCTTACCTAGTGCCTTTGAGGTATAACGGTACCAATTGCGCAAGTCCAGGTGGGCGGAGCTTAAGGTGTATGGAACATTGTATTCAGAATTAAAGAACAACACTAGCTGTGATTGGTGCATTATGTAAGAGCTGTACTTTCTGTTTGGCTTAAAAGAAAGTTGAGCCTCTTGGCAACATGTGAGTTTGTGTTAATTTCTATCTAGATCATATTTTGTATTTTTTATATTTTTAAAATATGGTACACATGGCTGAAAATGTGCTTGTTGTGATTAGATAACTCTTACCCCTGTCTAGTTCCAGTAGAGTTATCTCTCTTAAATGCAATGGAGTACCTGGTTATGTCATTGTCAAATTGAAAACTAGCATTGTTCTATATGACAGTGTGTGACATGCATGCCCAAGTAGGACAGAAAGTATATTTATTTCACAAAACATTAGCATTGAGGTATATGGAAAAACAATTGGTACCATGATACCTAAAGGAAAGAATAGCCTCACAGTGTATCCATAGAAATGCATACATGTGGGCGGCATTTATGAACTATACTAGTCTGATGTAGGAAAACAAATGTGTGCTGAACAGTTTTGGTCAAATATTGAAAGTTTTTTAAGAATAAAATGTATGAAATCTTCAGAAAATAGCACAAGATGGCTTTGGATGGGGACTTTTGATAACTGTAGCTATGATAGATATAGACTTGTGTTACCTAATGCCTTTATGTATGTGCTGTTACCTCCTAAATTGGAATGCATGCAACAAAATAAGTTATGTAAACATAATATAGTTGATTTTGGCCAAATATTGGCTATTTTACCTGCAAAAGATGAAAAATCATGTGTACAAAAACAGCTATCTTGTTCTTGTAAGGCATGCCATAAACAGGGATAGAGAACACTCTAAGTACACTTGTAGATAGATCACTTGTACCATGTGGGATGTTTGTTCTGGCATAAGTAATTTTTAGGTAATTTATTAAGGATATGGTATCCCTTCCCACTTTGATTTGAATTGTCCTGCTCTAATTGTCGTTTTTTTATTATACACTTTCCTGCTTTGAAATTGTTCATGTAGTTAGTTCAGTTCTCTTGCATTCCCTTTTGTTGAAGTAGCAGTGAACACCAACAAACAAGAACAGTTTCCTTAAGTCAGCATTTCCCATTGGCACTTGTATAAGCCCAATTATAATCTACTATTGACTTTCAATTAATCCTATTTCTTTCTGTCAAGCTGCTCTTGTGGAATTTCCATGTTTGGTCCAACATTACAGAATGATAACCATTTTAGTCACACAGTGTGTATTCATTCCATTAAAATCCACAGTTCTTGAAACTTTGCATCCCATCGCAAGAATCCAAATTGGCATGAGATGATACCTGCATGGTTATGGAAGGCTGAATTCTACATGCCAGCATTGTAGAAAATATGAACTATGTGATATGAAAGAGCTGCATTATCTTAGAAATTAAAATTACATGACTCTTGAGGTCTCCACTAAATATAGGAGTCTAAATGTTAGGTTCTCACTTTATCAGTAATGTATTTTGAGATAATTTAATTGCAATGAAGTTAATACAGGTTGTTGATGAACTCATCTATATTACATGGATAATGTATTAGAGGTTACCACACCTTATGTATATCATTCAGTTATCTCCCTTACACCAGTCATAACATTTCAAGGAAATAAAATCCACAGTTCTTGAAACTTTGCATCCCATCGCAAGAATCCAAATTGGCATGAGATGATACCTGCATGGTTATGGAAGGCTGAATTCTACATGCCAGCATTGTAGAAAATATGAACTATGTGATATGAAAGAGCTGCATCATCTTAGAAATTAAAATTACATGACTCTTGAGGTCTCCACTAAATATAGGAGTCTAAATGTTAGGTTCTCACTTTATCAGTAATGTATTTTGAGATAATTTAATTGCAATGAAGTTAATACAGGTTGTTGATGAACTCATCTATATTACATGGATAATGTATTAGAGGTTACCACACCTTATGTATATCATTCAGCTATCTCCCTTACACCAGTCATAACATTTCAAGGAAATAAAATTTCACATTTTCGGTGACTGGTTATGAAAATAAAGAGAAGATTTGTGAAGTATTATATTAGCCCTCAATCTTGATGCAAATGTAAGTAGAATCAATTTAATAGTTTCTCACAGTAAAGTTTACAAGTTTAAAAACTGATAAGGTATGTACTGCTTGGATCTGAGATAAGTTTCTCTCTATCTTATGCCAATTATTATTAAATTCTTATGTAGAAGAAATATACTTTATATGTATCTATATTATCAAAATTATTCACCCTTTT
Source organism: Sinohyriopsis cumingii (assembly GCA_028554795.2). Taxonomy (NCBI): domain Eukaryota; kingdom Metazoa; phylum Mollusca; class Bivalvia; order Unionida; family Unionidae; genus Sinohyriopsis; species Sinohyriopsis cumingii. Next base: position 101,024,505 of record CM068824.1, read on the forward strand.
ATATTAGATGGAAATGAACACAACTTCACTTGAAATTTGGGTACCTGTAAGGGATGTTATAGCACAGTTGCCTTTGGGCTGTCCTTGGACCTGTTGGGCCCTGCCCCATATATTTGTCCAAGGTAAGGTCATCAAACTTTCACTTCTGATTTTTTGCATTGCTGATTTTGCCTCCTTTAATTCCTTTATCATAAGCTACCTCTCCCTTTTAGATAAACACTTTCCTCCTGTTTTTAACTCTATTTGATATGCTATACTTCGTGTTTATATTTGGCATTTTTCTGTATTTTATTCCCCTAATTTCACCCCCCCCCCCAATCCAACATAACCACTTAGAAGCTGTGATTTACTATATTTGGTGACTGATTGGCTTATTGAAACAATTTTATTCACATTACAAAGGAGGAAAGCTTACTATTTGTGTTACAAAGAGGATGGGTAGGTGGACCTTTGTGTGAGGACTGGTGGTTAGTGACCTCTTGTATCTGCAGATAGTGTAAAGTGGTCAAAGCTTATACTTTATAATAAGATTGGGTCATGTCCACCTGTCTCTGATGTTAAGTTCTGCACCTACCAAACAAATATAAATTCCTTTCTTTTAGGTGAATTGTACATTTTGAAGTAGGACAGGTACATACTATTTGGTACATTGACCTTTGACCTAGTTATTACATAATATGACATAATGTGATTTATCCCATATCACCTATGTGAAGTTCAATAAGTGCTGATATGAATAAGATACAGCTCATAGTTGAAAGAATTCATTTTATTTCAAAAGATGATTTTGATGGTGAAGCAAAAGTTAGAATACAATAGTTCAAACAGCTCAATGACATTTCTATACACATTCATATAAGACATAGGTTAGTACCTCATCAAATTGTTTTTCACAAGTGAGACTAAGTATATTTGTTACTTATGCAGTCCCGAACTATTTCACAGATTATTGGAAAAATTAAGGTTTGCTATAGGTATAACGGTACCAATTGCGCAAGTCCAGGTGGGCGGAGCTTAAGGTGTATGGAACATTGTATTCAGAATTAAAGAACAACACTAGCTGTGATTGGTGCATTATGTAAGTGCTGTACTTTCTGTTTGGCTTAAAAAAAAGTTGAGCCTCTTGGCAACATGTGAGTTTGTGTTAATTTCTATCTAGATCATATTTTGTATATTGTATGATTTTTTTAAAATATGGTACACATGGCTGAAAATGTGCTTGTTGTGACTAGATAACTCTTACCACTGTCTAGTTCCAGTAGAGTTATCTCTCTTAAATGCAATGGAGTACCTGGTTATGTCATTGTCAAATTGACAATCTAGCATTGTTCTATATGACAGTGTGTGACATGCATGCCCAAGTAGGACAGAAAGTATATTTATTTCACAAAACATCAGCATTGAGGTATATGGAAAAACAATTGGTACCGTGATACCTTGAGCAATGAAAGTATAATATATTGTCTAGTGTCTCTGGGCAATGGAACTTCAGTCTCCTGTCTACGTATGCAATAGGGAAATTTACCCAGCCTGAGCCAGGAATGAAGTCCACTACTCCTGCAATGGAATATAGCAAACTAACCAATATGTTACTAGTCCTAATGATGCCTTGATCTCAAGATTATAATGGTTCATCAGTTTTACAAATTATCTTTTGGCCAAATTATTTTATCTACTTAGATTGTTTTTTCTTAAGTTACACATTAAAAATTACTCATTTTAATCCTTGTTGAGTATTAATTAGTTACCTGTATAAATTGCCTAATTAATGTACACATTCTATATTCAAAAGTTTATTTATATCTGGTTTAAAGAGCTCTGATTTGCAAAACTTTTCTTAGTAGTTCATATCATGGGATACTTCCCTTTTCTTTCCAGACAGAGTGAAGAAATGGTTACAGAACATAAAAAATTGATAACTATTTCTAGCTGTGCTAATTTTGATTACTATTGCATATTATGCTTATCATAAAAGACAAGCAGCTTAGCCGGCTATGAGATATGGTGCTCTCTAAAGTTATGTGACACAGTAAGTGGGGCCTTCTAAAGCTATTTGATAAGTCAGCTACCCATCTCATCAACATGCTGATCTTGCTCAAACCTGTGTCATACATCTGGATAATTTAAGACAATTTTACCACATTTGCTCGAAGTTTTGGCTCAAAAATATGGTACTTTCTAAGTTGGTAACAAGTCCATCCAATCAGATGCAATACCACATCATTAATATTAGTTGATTGTATTCATGTGCTCATTATCAAACATATAACTTGATCCTATAACCATATTCCATGTACAATCTATCTTTTTCAGGTAAAAAATATGGCTTCTAGACTGATAATAAACTCAGCCAACCAGATCAAAGAACACTTCATGTAATATCTGTATGTAATACACTATAAAGCTAATGCAAGATCTTGATCATCACAAGTCTACAGTCCAAGTTTGATCATAATCATATTAGAAATATGGATTACAGATTGATAAAACGCTCAGCCACTCAGATGAAAGATCAACACATTAATAGGAATGAAAACATTGGCTGCTTAAATATACACAGAAAGTGTAATGACTAATGAGACATAGGATACAAATTCGTCATGATACAAAGTTAGCAAAATCTTGCAAGTTTTTGAACTTTTTAGCTCTTACATTCTATGTCCATTTTATCAATAAGCAGAGTGAAACATATTTCTTGATTTAAAGGAAAGCTGTCTTTGAATTAATGCAAACAACCAAAAGTTGGCAAGATTTATTCAAAATAGTTCATACTGAAGCAAATTTGACGTTATGCAACCCATTTCCTCGCATGCTCATTAATAGTAAAATTTCTCTGAGTTTACAAAATTCCCTGAATATATCCTGAATTTGTACCAAATTTTCATTTCCCTGACTTAACAATTTTAGTATGGCTTTTCCCATTTTTCCTAATAATTGAAAAATGTCCCGACTTCTCTATGACCCATGAAACCCATCAAAAGCCAAATGGGCCACAAGACAGCCTAGTATGTGTACCAAATTTAAAATACATTGAACAAGTCACATGGGCCACAAGACAATCTTAAATATGTGTACCAAATTTAAAATACATTGAACAAGTCATATGGGCCACAAGATAATCTAGTATGTGTACCAAATTTAAAATACATTAAACAAGTCACATGGGCCACAAGACAGTCTAATATGTGTACCAAATTTAAAATACATTAAACAAGTCACATGGGCCACAAGACAGTCTAATATGTGTACCAAATTTAAAATACATTAAACAAGTCACATGGGCCACGAGACAGTCTAATATGTGTACCAAATTTAAAATACATTGAACAAGTCACATGGGCCACAAGATAATCTAATATGTGTACCAAATATAAAATACATTGAACAAGTAACATGGGCCACAAGACAATCTAATATGTGTACCAAATTTAAAATACGTTAAACAAGTCACATGGGCCATGAGACAGTCTAATATGTGTACCAAATTTAAAATACATTGAACAAGTCACATGGGCCACAAGACAAGTGGCAATCTAATATGTGTACCAAATTTAAAATACACTAAACAAGTCACATGGGCCACGAGACAGTCTAATATGTGTACCAAATTTAAAATACATTGAACAAGTCACATGGGCATCAAGACAATCTAATATGTGTACCAAATTTAAAATACACTGAAAAAGTCACATGCGCCATAAGACAATCTAATATGTGTACCAAATTTAAAATACATTGAACAGGTCACATGGGCCACGAGACAGTCTAATATGTGTACCAAATATAAAATACATTGAACAAGTCACATGGGCCACAAGACAATCTAGCATGTGTACCAATATAAAATATATTGAACAAGTAACATGGGCCACAAGACAGTCTAATATGTGTACCAAATTTAAAATATATTGAACAATTCACATGGGCCAGAAGACAATCTAGTTTGTGTACTAAATTTAAAATACATTGAACAAGTCACATGGGCCACAAGACAATCTAGTATGTGTACCAAATATAAAATACATTGAATAAGTCACATGGGCCACAAGACAATCTAGTATGTGTACCAAATATAAAATACATTGAACAAGTAACATGGGCCACAAGACAATCTAGTATGTGTACCAAATATAAAATACATTGAACAAGTCACATGGGCCACGAGACAGTCTAATATGTGTACCAAATTTAAAATACATTGAACAAGTCACATGGGCCACAAGACAGTCTAATATGTGTATCATGCTTAAAATATCCTCAATAAAGCCACACTGGACATAAGACAGTCTAATGTGTGTACCAAACTTAAAAAAGCGACATGAGCCACAAGACAGACCAAAATGTCTAGCAAGCTTAGAAAGCTATATGGGCCCAAGACAGTCTAATATATTTACAAAGCTTAAATATGCCATATGTGCCACAAGGCACTCTAATATGTGTAGCAAGCTTAAAAAGTTTTATTGGCCATATCACAATCTAATGTGTTTAGCAAACTTAAAAAGCTATATGCACCCCAAGACAGTCTAATATGTTTACAAAGCTCAAAAATATCATATGGGCCACACAACAGTCTAATATGTGTACCAAGCTTAAAATATCCTTACCACTTGTGGACGTGCACTTCAGAAACAACATTGTTCATTTATTGAACTGTATATGTACCAAATTTAAAATAGCATTCACACGTCATATGGACCACAAGAGTCTGATATGTGTACGGTGTTTAAAATATCTTAAATAAAGCCATATGGGCCACAAAACAGTCTAATGTGTGTTCAAAGCTTAAAGTACTTATGGGCCACAAGACAGTCTAATGTGTTTAGCAAACTTAAAATGCTATATTGGCCCCAAGACAGACTATTATGTTTATGAAGTTTAAAAATATCATATGGGCCAAAAAACTGTCTAAAATGTGTATCAAACTTAAAAAGACATACAGGCCACAAGACAGTCTAATATGATTGACCAGCCAAAATGAGCCATATAGGCCACAAGACAGTCTAATATGTGTACAAAACTTAATAAATCTGTATGGACCACAAGACAATCTAATATGTGTACCAAACTTAAAAATACCATATGGGAAACAAGACAGTCTAATATGTGTACCAAATTTAAAAAGACATATGGGTCACAAGACAGTCTAATATGACTGACAAGCAAAAATGAGCCAAGCTTAATAATTCTGTATGGGCCACAAAACAATTTTAAAAGATAAGCATTAACTGCAAAGAAATAAAACTGTAGTGCAAATACACTGGCAGTGAACTAAACATCCCACAAGAACAATGTTTATAATTTTAAGCAGTCTCTTATACCAATGCCAGGTGCACAACAAAACAGCATTTAAAATAAAATGCATGGTGATCAATTAAACTTGTGTGGCTATTTCTAACATAAATAATTCAAATAAGCACATTATTAACTTCCATTAGTTTTGCTTTTTTACTTGTGTCTTGTAAATGCTGTATCACTTTAATGTGTACTGCTTATCAGAGCTATACAAAAGACTCAAATGAATTTCCTTTCTAAAGCAAAACATGTCTCCTTCCTTCCATAATAAATATGTCAGTTTGATGCTCTGGTATTTGAAAGAAGGCAATGTATTAAACTGAGGAATGTGTATGAAAGTAATGTGCAATGTTTACCAAACTAGATATGTCAACTTGAAGTTGTTTTTGCTGCATTGTGCAAAACCTATGTTAAAAAAAGAAGTTAAACAATTTGCCAAAACAAGAGACCAAAGTGAGCCTGATATGGCTCATTACTCAAATGTTAGTCATAATCTCTATGATGATAACCAAACAGATTAAACATATGGCCTCAAGACTTCAAGAGTGGTAACAAGTTCAGTTGAACAGATACAAGGTCAATTCATTAATACAGATACAAGGTCAATTCATTAATATATGGATAAGGTCTAATTACAAAACTGCTCATGATCCTGAAAATATAATCCCACATTTCAAGTTTGATGCATGGATCTCAGCTATTACTGAATCAACCCAAGATCATGCTGATATAAGCATGTATCTCAAGTTCTATCAATATTTTATAACAAAATAGTGCTTCCAGAGTAGCAACAAGTACAACCGATCAGATGCAAGATAACATCAATGATATGGATCTCAATGAGTTTTTAATGATATGAGTACTTATTCCAAGTTTGCTAAATATAATTCATAGATTCAGTCTCAAGAGCAGATACACATCCTTATAACCTAACATGAGAAAAGTCTTTGTGTGGTATGACCAAAGAAATTCTTAATACATATGACCAAAGGAATTCTTAATACATATGACCAATGGGATTCTTAATACATATGACTAAAGGGATTCTTAATACATATGACTAAAGGGATTCTTAATGCATATGACCAAAGGGATTCTTAATACATATGACCAAAGGAATTCTTAATACATATGACCAAAGGGATTCTTAATGCATATGACCAAAGGGATTCTTAATGCATATGACCAAAGGGATTCTTAATACATATGACCAAAGGAATTCTTAATACATATGACCAAAGGGATTCTTAATACATATGACCAAAGGGATTCTTAATACATATGACCAAAGGGATTCTTAATACATATGACTAAAGGGATTCTTAATACATATGACCAAAGGGATTCTTAATACATATGACCAAAGGGATTCTTAATACATATGACCGAAGGGATTTTAGTGTGGGTAAAAAGTAAAACACAAAACGCAAACCACCTAATTAGTGAAAGAATGAAATACTACCATTTTACACATGCATGACTGTAGATTCCAATGCACACTAAAATGCAAGTAAGGTAGGTCTTACATGACAGAGACAATATGGTCAATGATATTTCGAAAATCATTACAATTCAAAATAAGAACGACCCTTATAAACAATTTTGTCTCATCTGGTCACATGGAATGCTTCATGTGTCACATCTGCACCCATAAACCACATCTTTATTTCTGTTAAACATCTGAATTCTCAGATTATCACTATAACAATCTACTCCATCCTATTTGGCTCTCCTACCATGAACTTCACGAAAATGAACACCCTTTCCCAGAATGTATATACCATACACATTTTTTCTATTACTTAATTTCTTGATGCAGTTTAAAAATACTGCTTCACCCTTTTCCTCCTAACCTGTGTCAGCAATTTTTTTCAAATTCCGCTCATTCTACTAGTGACAAATCCTGCACATTCAAAGGCCTAACTGTCAATTATTCTATAAGAGGGAAATCTGAACATTACAAACCTAAGCCAATCTTGTAATGGAAAAAAATTTAAAACCAAATATCCTAATGAACTGGCCTAATTTTGACAATTTTGACAAGAATTGACTCTTGGCTTGCATTAAGCTGGCCTCACAAATATAAGAACAAAGACTTAGAAAGCCAAATAGGAAATAGTTTGGTTCCCTTTGTTGTTAATTTTTGCTTTATTTTGTTATTTTCTCACTCCATGCATGTAATTAGATGGTATTCCATTCTTTTACTAATAACATGGTTTGCCTTTTAGGTTTTACTTTTTCCACACTAAAATCCATGTAATCTACTCTTTATATCCAATATACACACTAGTTCTGTTCACCCTCTCCAAATTCTACACTAATGTTTATCTACATTATTTCACACTATATTTGTCCACTCAGAATATCTATCACTCCATTATGTCTATCAGGTATTCATTCTCTTTACTCCCCATCTTGTATATCTCTGATTCTTATTTCCAACAACATCTTATCTCTGCCATTCCTTTTTTCTTTCTCTGCCTCTGCTTTTCTTTTTGCTTTGTGTCCTTATGCCTTCTGCTGTCTCTTCCACACTATATCTTGCCTCTATCTATATGCCCATTTTGTAATCCCAGACCCTTTCCGCACATTCAGAATATGATTGGCTAACTAGATGAATGACAGCTCCCTTTCCCCATATCATACTATAACTATAACTGAATGGCGCTGAGACAGATGGTATGTGACCCAGTTATCCAGATATGTCATGATGCTGACCTGTTTACCCAGATTTGTCAAAGCCTTCCTAAAACCCTAAACTTTAATTGCTATTGGAATGTTCTCACACCCAACTTACATTAGTTTATATAATGCTGACCTAGTTACCCAGATTTATCATTGCTTCCCTCACATCTGTCTGTGAAATTCCCATATTCACACACCCCACATAATGCTAGTTATTAACCTGATATTGGTACTGCTACATATTTTACTTTTTCCCCACACTAAAATCCCTTTTGTCATATGTACTAAGAATCACTTTGGTCATAGTGGCATAACAATCAAAATCAGTTTATGAAAGAAAAACTAAAGTTCAGACTTTGAAAATCAGACTGCAGTTCAATATCAGTGGTATGGGATGAAAAATGCAGTCCAGACCTTCATCATCATTTGTATTTGATGACGTTTGCAATCTAGACCTTCAATATCAGTTGCATGGTATGAAGACTGCAGTTCAGACCTTCATTAACAGTTGTACACGATGATAACTGCAGCAAATGCCTTAAAATCAGATGTGCAAGATGAATACTGCAATCCAGACCTGCGAGGATACGTTGTTGAAAGATTTACATATAGTAAAGCCTGTGTGGATATAATGTTGAAAGATTTGCATGTATCATAGCATGTGGGGAGGGGTTGTAGAATCATCTACATAAATTATAGCCTGCCCAAACAACATTTTTAGGCAGATTCTGCCTAAATTTTATGTGGATTTGGGGTGTAATTAACCTTAAAAAAAACAAATTCATATGGACTTTAGGCGGACTGGGAATATGGCTAAGGTGAACGACTGAATCCATTGATTAGTTAAGCATATTATTTCTCATATTCCTCCTAAAGGATAACTGTTACATGAAAAAGTTATGATTGTCGAGTTCAATTTCCTACTTAAGACGTATTTTTAACTTAGACTGACTTTAGCAGAAATGTAAGGCATAATTTTGAACTTTATCAAAAGAACTACAAGCCCAGATGAATCTTTGGAAAATTGGTGCAAGGTGGATTTTGGACTTGATCTGATGTTTACTCTGAAAAATAAGCTTTTTTGCTTCCTATTAAAATATGGTCTTCAAATAACACACCCTAGTGAAAATGTGACTGAAATTTGAGTGAAATCACAGTGAAAATTTTGTGACATTCATTCAAATGTCCTTTTTTCACTAAAATTATGGTATTTTGCCAAATTTCAGTGAAATTTCATTGAGATATTACGAAATGTTCTGAAAATATCATTGAAATTTTGTGATTGAAATTTCTTTTACTCTGCCAACATTTCTGAAAATATCAGTGAGAATTTGATTGAAATTTCACTGAGAGTTTGCCAACAATTCTTAAAATATAGTGATAATTTGTGATTGTAATATCAATGACATTTCAATTTTAAAAAACAATAACATATAATAGAATTAAGTTTTTGTTTTCTTGTACAATTTGAATGATTTTCAGCAGCATTTATATTTTCTGTTTCTAATAGCTGTTAATTTTTTGTTCCTTTTGGGAATCAAAACTTTTTTCCGCATCTTTCCTTGTTATGTTTCTCTTTCAAAGTTTTGTTGCATTTTTTGTTTACCTTCAACTGCATTTCACTGTCCTCATGCAAGATCATTTTCTTGTTTTCCGTTTTAAACCAGAATTTTGCTTTTCTCCTGACCTGAATCTGATTTTCCTCGATATGAACACTTTTTTAAATATCATCTCTGAAACTGTTTGTTTTGTTTTTTATAATGTTCTGTCCCATCTCATTCTGCAATGAGCTTTCGAATAAGTATTTTTTCTGTATTTTATTTAACAGATGATTGCTGTAAAGAGCTTTCTGATTGGTCAAAAGTTTGTACTTGCCAATGAATTGTCACGTAATGGAAACTGATGGGAATGAGCATGCTTGCCAAACATGGCGATTCGAATTGTTGTAAAGGATATGAATCTGAATAACCATTTGAAAAATGTGCAGCAATGAGAACAGCTTGATTGCAAAGTCGATGGGAATGTAATTTGTCAATCTGTATGAAAACTGAACACCAGGACTAGCATTCTGTTTTTTGTGCCACAAAGAGCTTTAGAGTAGCAGCTCACATGCTAAATATGACACGGAATTGAATCAGGATGATTTGGAACTTATGTAACTCCAAACTGATTAATTTCCAGAATTTAAGGAGGTATAACGTATAGATCACTGGTGGGAATTGTTGATATTGTTTCCAGATACCCATATCTATCAAAGATAGTCATATCTTTGCAGAGTTTTCTTGGCCCAAAATTAGAATCATCCGTTAATATCGTTAGTGGTATTATTGTGTATATTTTCAAAATATTCTAGTGTTGTGTTTGAATTGAATGTAAAATAAGAGTAATTATACCATGATAAACGTTTGTCAAGGATGCTTATGGAACAAGGACTAATTCAAGAGACCACAACAGCATCATAGTTTGTACATAATAAAAACTCAAGTCTGCAGTATAACTCCCATATCTCATGCCTTGGATGTCATATAATTACAACATCTGTATAATTTTGTTTCATATACAATGAAATATTACCTTATTTAATAAAGTCCGGTTGAATTCATATCCATTATTTATGTGAAACCTTTCGAAATGTTTAAAATTACTTCAAGTTCAGCAAAATATTATATAATGGCCCAAATTTTAGTAAACTTTCACAAAACTTTCAATGAAATCTCACCAGAATGTCAGTGAAAGTTTTGGTCAGAATTTTGTGAAATCTCGCTAAAATTTCAATGAAAGTTTATTACAAATTTGTATGAAATCTCACCAAACTTTCTTTGAAATGAATGCCCTAAATAATGCCATCACAGATTAGGTTTTGTATGCAAGAAAGAAAATGAGGACAAGAAAACCCTAAATCTTATTTGATAATGTCTGTCTAATATAAAATGTATGATCCATTTAAAAATGATTGTGAATAGTATCATTGATACCCAATAATGTCTAAGCATCATTAGACAGTTTAACAGAAATCTGAATCAGATTTTTTATTGGATGATATTTACGTAGACATTTTAGGCAGTCTTTTTTAGACGGACACATAAGGCAGATTTTTATTTCAGAAATCCACCTAAAGTCCACTTGGAATTCGCCTAAGCTTCTTTCAGTTTATGGTTAGGCAGAAAACTCTTAAGAAACCTGTCTGAAATCAGCCTTAAGTCCGCCTGGAAAATTTTGAACCAGGATTTCAGGCGGATTTTTATTTCAGGCAGAAATCTAAGATGGATTCCTTTTATTTAAATGGAATATTTGAACAACTGATTTGCATATTTCGCCTAAATTCTGCCCTGAATTCCACCTGAAGTTTTGCCTAAGCTCCCTTATGGGCAATAATCATTTACGCAGAAAGTGCTTAAAAAACCCATCTGAAATTCACCTTAAGTCAGCCTGGAAAATTCTGTATGGATGTGGAGATACGATGTTGAAAGACGTACATGTATTATAGCCTCATTAATATATAAAACTATTTTTGTGTATCAATCATATTTACTCAAAAGATATATTTCATGAGCTTTCCAACAAAGTTTTCCGGTAGTTTGTCAGGGTTAGGTTTATTTTTTCCTTCATTTTCTTTTTCTCCTCTGCTTTTCAAATATTAACTTTTTGATTACTCATTTTTTTGTTTTACCTTTGAACTGTACAAAATTAGAGCTCTCTTTTGAGCTCCTACTCCATCTTGTGTTGTCGTTAATGTCTGATATGCAGTCTGTAAAGCAATCTGTCTTTCACACATAAAAGCTATATATAAACTGAGTGGACAATAAGGAAAACCATATTTAATACCCACCTGCAGAAAAAAATAATCCTGACTAGGTGGCTGTAATAAAAATGCATGCATACTTACGCAAAGAAAATGAAACATCTTAAACTTTCTGTTCCTTACCTGGCTTTCCTTGGATCTCCTGAAATGTATGAAAAAGATCAATATAGCTTCAAAGAATGTCATAAAATAACTGTATACATAATTACTTAGTATGTAATATGTAATGGACTGTATACTTAATTAACTACTATTTACTATGTAACTGACTATACTTAATTACCTAGTATGTAATACGTAATGGACTGTATAATTAATTACCATGTATGTAATACATAATGGACTGTACACTCAATTACGAAGTATGTAAAATGTAATGAAGTGCATCCTTAATTACCAAGTATATACTATATAATCCATTGCATACTTAATTACCTAGTGTGTAATATGGAATGGACCATATACTTAATTGTCATGTATGTAATACATAATGGACTGTATACTTAATTATCAAGAATGCAACATGTCATGAACTGCATCTTTAATTACCAAGTATGTACTCTTTAATCGACTGCATACTTAATTGCTTTGTATGTAATATTTAATAGTCTGCATACATAATTACCATGTATGAATACATAATAGACTGTATACTTAATTACCAAGTATCTAACATGTAATGAACTGCATCCTTAAATACCAAGTATGTACTATATCATTGACTGCATACTTAATTACCTGGTGTGTAATATGTAAAAGACTGTATACTAAATTACCTAGTATGTAATATGCAATGGACTGTTTGCTTAATTACCACGAATGTAATATCTAATGGACTGTACACTCAATTACCTAGTATGTACTATGTAATGGACTGTATGCTTAATTACCTAGTGTGTAATATGTAATGGACTCTATACTTAATTAACTAGTATGTAATATGTAGTGGACTGTATACAATACTTAATTACTAGTACGTAATATGTAATGGACTGTATACTTAATTACCATGTATGTAATACATAATGGACTGTATACTCAATTACCAAGTATGTAAAATGTAATGACATGCATCCTTAATTACCAGGTATATACTATGTAATCCACTGCATACTTAATTACCTAGTGCGTAATATGGAATGGAGTGTATACTTAATTGCCATGTATGTAATACATGATGGACTGTATACTTAATTATCAAGAATGTAACATGTCATGAACTGCATCTTTAAATACCAAGCATGTACTCTATAATCGACTGCATACTTAATTGCTTTGTATGTAATATGTAATGGTCTCTATACTTAATTATCAGGAATGTAACATGTCATGAACTGCATCTTTAAATACCAATAATGTACTATATAATCGACTGCATACTTAATTGCCTAGTATGTAACATGTAACGGAGTGTACACTTAATTACCATGTATGAATACATAATAGATAGTATACTTAATTACCAAGTATGTAACATGTAATGAATTGTATCCTTTATTACCAAGTATGTACTATATGATCGACTGCATAGTTAATTACCTAGTGCGTAATATGTAATTGACTGTATACTTAATTACCTAGTATGTAATATGTAATGGACTGTATACTTAATTATATAGTATGCAATATGTAATGGACTCTATATTTAACTACCTATTATGTAATATGTAATGGACTGTATAATATACCTAATTACCTAGTATGTAATATGTAATGGACTATATACTTAATTACTATATATGTAATACATAATGGACTGAATACTCAATTACCAAGTATGTAAATTTAATGAAGTGCATCCTTAATTACCAAGTATGTACTATATAATCCACTGCATACTTATTTACCTAGTGTGTAATATGGAATGGACTGTAGACTTAATTGCCATGTACGTAATACATAATGGACTGTATACTTAATTATCAAGAATGTAACATGTAATGAAGTTCATCCTTAATTACCAAGTATGTACTATATAATCGACTTCATACTTAATTACCTAGCGTGTAATATGTAATAGACTGTATACATAATTACCTAGTATGTAATATGTAATGGACTGTATACTTAATTACCTAGTCTGTAATATGTAATGGACTGTATATTTAATTACCTAATATGTAATATGTAATGGACTCTATACATAACTACCTAGTATGTAATATGTAATGGCCTGTGTACTTAATTGCCATGTTTGTAACATCTCATCGACTGTATACTTAAATACGAGGTATGTAAAATGTGATGGACCGTAAAGTCTGATTACCTAGTATGTAATATGTAATAGACTGCATACTTAATTACCTAGTATATAATATGTAATGGACTGCATACTTAATTACCTAGTATGTATTATGTAATGGACTGTATACTTAATTACCATGTATGTAATATCTCATTGACTGTATACTTAAATACAAGGTATGTCAAATGTAATGGACCATATAGTCTGATTGCCTAATATGTAATGGACTGTAACCTTAATTATCTAATATGTGATATCTAATCAACTGTATACTTAGTTACCTAATATGTAATATTTAATGGACTTTACAGTATAATTGCTTAGTATGTGATATGTAATCACCTGAATAGTCCAATTGACTAGTATGTAATATGTACTCAGCTGTATACTTAATTACCTAAGATACAATCAGCCATTGACTATACTTAATTACATGCTATGCATTATGTAATTTCTTGTATATTTAATATCCTATACAATATGTAATGGACTGTGTACTTAATTAGCTACGGTGTAATATGCAATGGACTTTTGAATTTAGTTATCTAGAATGTAATATGTAATGGATAGAATAATTATCACCAGGTATTAAATGCTTTTCATGTGTATTACAAAACCAAATCAGGCTTTGAGAGTAAACAATTAAATAAGACTGAAATGTGATGCAGTTTTTAGTTATTTAATTCAAGATATAGAAATTTTTCAATAATGTAAATCAGATCTTGCGGAGTACAAAAATAAATTTAAATTTAATGCATTCTTATTTATTATGTTGGTGATCAGCTGTTAAAAGGAGAAAGAAGCTAAAATTATGTAAAATAAAATAACTGAAAAATATATCGCGTAAGCTGTTAAGGAGTGGATGAATGTAGCAATAACATATCAATCTTAAAGGTCAAATAAGAATGCCTGTTTTCAAAATTATTTTTTTTTAATTTTCCATACTTGAAAGGTCCATATTTATTATTATAAACCTTTAATGCAGTCATTTATGAATACCTGCATTTAAAGGATGACCCTCACAAAACTTGGATCATGTATTGCCTAACCCTGATATATGCGTAGAAGTAACAGACAATTATTTAACATTGAGATTACAGTGTTCTGAATTTGAAATATGTATGCAGAAGCATTGCATCAGTGTAACAAAAAATTCACTAAAATTCAGATTACAATGTTAGGAATTTATGTTATATACAGGTATGTCCGATTGTTGCATCATCATAACAAACAAGTCATTAACACTGAAATGAAGTGACAATGTTTGTCTAATGGGATAATTGCTATAAAATACATTAAAAAACATATCAGCAGTGATGTGAGAACAGAACAAAAGCTGTAGAAATGAAAGAAAATCGCAACCATATATAGGTGGCATATGAAAATCCATTAATTATTAAAATTTTATAAGGTGACGCGATTAATTTATGAAGATACAAATCACATCACTGGTCAACATTTACTATCAAAGCAAGAATAAATATTCCATTTTATTGTAACGTTCAGTGTTGTGGGAGGTGCATATTCATCACAAATTTATTTCATGACCTATGTACAAAAAGGTTCACCATAAGTTCTATGACAGTAAAAAAATTATTTGTTTTATCATGCCCCAAGATATATGACAAATACAACATGTATATTTGGTTTGTATTGTGTTTTTGGCTTTTGTCCTTGATTGTTTGTATTATGCATGTCTCATTTGTGATGTGTGATTGACCAATGTACATGACTGTAAGTAGGTGTTTGTGCTTGCATACATAATTTCATGTAGGGTAAACATGTGAACTAGGTTCTAGACCAGGTCTTGATTATGACCTTAGAATATTTTTTTTTAATTGTTTACTGTTTGATTAAAATTTCCCTTAAGATGACCCTCATCCTGGTCCTCAAATTGTCTCTTAGGGTTTTAATCTTAAGGTTTTTTATCTTAGAATTACTAATTGTACATATTAACATCAGTCTTGGTTAAATCAATTTAAGGTGCACTTCAGTTACGATTTGAGAGGATTTATGTCTTTAATTATTCATCAGAACTACAATGTGTTCACTGATACTATTTGGACTACAGGTAAATCAAAATTTCAGGATTATCGTGAATTCATTCAAGGACATTTCGGATTATACCATTGTGATACATCAAACATGTTGGCACACTGCCTTATTCCAGGCTACTGGTATATCAACACATTCAAACTGGAATTAATTCGGAACACCAAAGAAATCCATTCTGAATAATCTAAAGTTTCGGACTTTTGATATAAGTTTTGGAACTATTTGGGACTTAATTCACAATACTGTTCTTTTTAAATTTTAACCAGGGTTCATACAAAATTCTGAATGATAAATTCAAAGATTTTTCCCAAACTTTCAAACACCACAGATTTCCAAGACATATTTTCACTAGCATTTTAGAAACAAGCTATGTTATATGAGAAAACAACGAATACTACAAAACTGTTTAATGATGAAATGAAACTGAACAGATCATCAAAAGAAAGAAACCAGGAAAACTCGACCACATCTGAATCTAACAACCTTGGACAATTTTATTTGTGATTATGGAAAGAAATTAAAATGTTTGTGTTTATTTCAATTTTTAAAGACTTCTAAAGACTTTGTGGTAATCTGCTAGATTTTCCCAAACTTTCAAGGTCTTGAAAATGCTACCTCATTTTCCCAAACTGTCAAAGACCTTCAAAGACCATATGAACCCTGTTAACACTGCATAGTGGGAAAATAAATTAACTGTTGAAAATTCTTTTTTAATTGGTATCTTTTTTTTGGACGAGAAATACATTATTTGTTGAATTTTAAAAATATTTTGGTTTCGTTCTTTTATGTTGCTTAGTTTAAGACCAAACTTTCTTAACAGTAGGTGATACAACCTCATCAAGTGCCAACAAGATTATACTTTACAAAGGTGTAATGAAAACTGACTAATACATTTGGATAAACCAAAGATTTAATTCTCACTACCAAAAAGAAGCAAAATTTGTACCTTTTACCTATGACTAAGTTGTAGATTAAGAAAAAGACATTCTTCTGAGATATCACACTGAATATGCTTTGTTCAGGCATATATTTTTAAATTTTCCAATATTTTATGGGGTAATTCTACTGCTAGAAACCGTAAAAAATATGTTCAAGTTACATAAAATAGCTTGCAAAATCATTCTTGAGGACTCCATTCATAAACATTTCTGGAACAATGAATGGCTGAAAATTGTATGTGTGTGTTTGTCAGAAAAGTTAAAATGAATAAAGTATTTAAGACATGAGCTCCCAAGTGTCTGCATTATCTATTTAACTAACCATAACATCAATACGTATTCTCCTAATCTAAGGTCTACTATGTCAAATAACAACAAACTGTACACACAGAAAAAGAATATGAAAGAAGCTTTCAGTATTCAGACGTTTATGTATGGAGTAATATTAAATAGACTCAAATTACACGATCCTTATATAAACGGATTATCGCGTGGATGAAACATAACAGTTAAATATATTCACTGACAAGCTCAAATTACACAATCCTCCAATGAATGGATGTCAGCACGGGTGAAACGCATCATTTAAATATTCACTGAAGTTCATGATCCTTTCATGAAAGGACGAAGGATGACTGTGTGGGTAAACCATAACAATTAAAAATCCATCACTTCCTACACTTTCTTGTAAATTCCTTCCGAGATTAAGGGTGTTTCCATCCCTACCATCACTTACTGAAATCTCCTACATAGTCCAAATTATTAACTGTTTTAAAAAAAATAAAACAGAACATCAAGGTTTCCATTTTGCCGTGGTTAAGTCTACTTGTGATCATGTCAATGCTGACAAGCTTACGCAAGCATGACACTTTACTTGCTAATCAATAGACAATACCCTAAGCATAATCATAAAAGTATGTGTGATCAATAGCAATTCTGACAGGACTTTAATGTACAGTATCATGGTTAGAATACTAAAAAGCTCAAGCAGCATAAAACAATTAACATTTATTATCAGAAGAAACTCTTCAAATATTCCTTCAAATCATTTCTGTAATAATAATAATAATAATAATAATGACCTTATTTAAAGAGGGTAACACAATTAGCTAAACACTAATCTACCTTGAGGCCCTCATACAAAGGAATTTATCTATTTTAACTGCATCTCTGAAGCCACCGGATATATTGGGTTTGGAAGAAGGAAATAGAGTAGGCATTTCTAATCTCAACTGGAATACTATTCCAGAGCAGAGTTCCAGATTATTTGAAACTTTTTTTAAATAACTCCTTATTTGGTTTGGGAATTTTATACTGTTTGGTAGACATGGACCGCAGATGGGGAGTATTACCAGGTAGCCTACACTGGAATAGTGATTGTAAATATTCAGGAGCACTATTATGAGATATCCTGTACATTAATTTGGCTTTTCTCAAACAGATTCGGTCTTTAATAGGTAATATTTTTAACCTACCAGCTAAACTTTCCTAGGTTTCTTTCTGGATTGATATTAGCCCAAATGCTCTTTTTTGAAGATGTGCCAGCTTTGCTATGTTTTTATCATCTGAATTACCCCATACTTTACTACAGTAGTCCGAATAGGGTTGTATGTAACTGTTATAAAATAGTTTTCTGTGCCTTTCAGGTAGAAAATGTCTTATCCTACTGAGAAGCCATAAACTTGAATTGACCTTTTTACTGATATGTTTGATATGTTCAGTCCATGATATGTTATTATCCACCAAAACACCAAGTAGTCTATCATGACAGACCATTTGCAGATTTGTATCCTTCCATGTCAGACATCTGTAACACTTCAACATTGACCGTGAGTAGGCGTTTGTGCATACATGCCTAATTTCATATAGGTTAAACAAATGTACTAGGTTTGAGTTCTAGACCTGGTCTTGATTATGACTTTAGAATTTTTTTTAAAAATTGTTTACTCTTTGATGAAAATTTCCCTTAAGATGACCCTCATCCTGGTCCTCAAACTTTGTCTCACATTTTCATCTTAAGGTTGATTATCTTATAATTACTAACTGCATATATTAACATCAGTATCAGTCAAATCAATTTAAGATTTACTTCAGTTACTATTTGAGAGGATTTATGTCTTTAAATTATTCATCGGAACTATGCTGTTGAAATAAAAGTAACAGAAAAGAGTGAAGACAACAAGTTTTGTAAAATTAAACAAATAATTTATTTCCCTAAAATACTAAATGAAAAATATAAGAAGAGGAACTTAACTGTATTGCAAATTAAGTCCAAAAATAACCCAAGAATTAAAAAACACAAGTCCTATCAATGAAAATTTCTAAGTGAATCAGAGTCCAAATCTCGATGGAATCCAATATGGAAAGCAATAACATCTGTAATAGTCAGCGCTGTACTGATGTGTCAACAGCCTCTTGTTGAATCACGGAAAATATTATTACAGTTAATTTCCAAGGAATGTCTTTGTTTAAGAATTATCAGAGCACTTATATTTTTCCAAGGAAAAGAATCACTTGAACTTCAATAATTTGAAGAAAATAAAAAACTCAGCCCAAACTGGACACAACATAAAGCAACTTGACTTTTCAAGTCTTAAGGCACAACAACTAGAATTCATATCATAACATCAGCTATAAAACTAACTAAATCGCAAAACAGATTCCTGGATCGGGGTCAAGCGTTCAACCTTCTATAAGGAATGCAAGCTTGTTACATGATAAATATCACGTCGACCAGCTGTGACATTGACTCAACTTAATGATTCTTACTCTGAGAAAGAATATTTTAAAAGTTGTTTACCAAAAATGTCAATGATTGTGAATCAAGGTCAGCAACTGAATACAATGTTTCATTTATTAGTTGTTTACATAAAAAATAAATCTTTTTTTAAAAAAAATCAGTCAGAAATGAACTCTATTCAAATCCAGTAAACAAAATTACATTACAGAAGCATGTAATGGAATAAAAAAAAATTAAATCTAACAGACCAACAATTAAAGTAAATATACATAACACTACAATGTGTTCACTGATACTATTTGGACTACAGGTAAATCACACTTATAGGATTATTGTGAATTCATTCAAGGACATTTCAGATTGTAACATTGTGATACATACAAAGTTTTGGCACATTGTTATATTCCGGGTTATTGGTACATCAATACATTCAAAACTGGAATTCATTCAGAACACTACTAAAATTCATTTGAATCATCTAAAGTTTTGGACTTTTGATATAAGTTTTGGGACTATTTCAGATTTAATTCACAATACTGTTGTTTTTAAATTTTAACATTGTATTTTATGGAAATAAATTATTTGTTGAAAATTCTTTATAAATGTTCTCTTTGTTTTTTTGGGGGAAAAACATTATTTGCTGAATTTTACAAATCTTGTTGGTTTCACTCTTTTATGTTACTTAGTTTAAGACCAAAGGTTCTTAACAGTAGGTGATACAACCTTATCAAGTGCCAACAAGATCATACTCGACAAAGGTGTAGCGAAAATTCAGTGTTACTAAATTTGGATAAAACCAAAGATTTACTTCTCACTACCAGAATGAAGCAATCTTTTGAATGATAATCAAACATTGTCAGTTACAGATGTTGATGAATGAATGTCTTGATATGATTCTTGGCGTGAAAGCGGATAATAGATATCAATCCATTTTTTTACCCTTGACTAATTGTAGATTAAGAAAAAGACATTCTTCTGAAATATTACACTGTATATGCTTTGTTCAGGTATATATTTTTAACTATTCAAAATATTATATGGGGTAATTCTACTGGTATAAACCGTAAAGACCTGTTAAAGTTACATAAAAAAGCTTGCAAAATCATGCTTGAGACTCCATTCATAAACGTTTCTGGAACAATGATTGGCTGTAAATTGTATGTGTGGATTTAACAGAAAGGTTAAAATAAATAAATACATAACACATGAGATCCCAAGTGTGTGCATTATGTTTTTAACTGACCAAGTGTCTGTATTGTCATTATAACTGACCATAACAGAGCAATATGTATACCCCTAATCTAAGGTCCACTATGTGAAATAACCACATACTGTACTAAAAGAAAAATGATTTGAAATAAGCTTTCAGTATTCAAGCATTATTGTATGGAATGATATTAAACAGGCTCACAATTACACAATCCTTCCATGAAAGGATGACCGCTGGGATGAAACATAACAGTTAAATATTCACCGACGGGCTAAAATTACACAATGCTACCATGAATGGATGTCTGCCTGTGTAAAACAGAACATTTAAATATTCACCGACAGGCTCAAAGTTTATGATCCTTTCATGAAAGGACTGCATGAGTAAACCATAACAATAAAAATCCATCACTTCCTATATTTTCATGTAAATTCCTTCCGATATTAAGAGTGTTTCCATCCCTACCATCACTTACTGAAATCTCTCACATAGCTTAGTTCCTCAGACACTGCGAGTGCATAGTCATGCATTTTGATAAAAATTTTCAAGTTAGTGATATAAACCATCGCAAATAACTACTGTTAAGGTCACATAGAATACAATGAGCTCACTTCCTTGCTTTTCTGACAATGGAAATTTATCATGCACATGTTGACAAGATCCAGATATTTAAAGGAAATCTCTGAACTCTGAGACTGCAAAGTTTACAAAAATGTCTAAACACAGGTTTCCAATAACTACAGCGATGGCATTTAATTGAAATGACTAGAAACTCAACAAGTGGTTAGATTGTCCACCTTGGATCTGGGAGGTCATGGGTTTGAACCCCCGCCGAATCATATCAAAGACTTATACAAATAGTACTAACAGCTGCCTCACTAGACACTTAGCATTAAGAGGTCAGTGTTAGGACTGGTTGGCCTGATGTCAGGATAATGTGACTGGGTGGGACATGAAGCTACAAGTCTGCGGCATGATTCCCCAGTTCTAGACATCAGTATAAGAGCTGCCACAGTGCAGACATCATAACATTATTACTGCAAAAGTGTTAATGCCAAGTTAAAAATAAAAATCACTCACACAGAAACTCCACATTTTTCCATCTCTACACGCTAATCTTGCTGAACAGCTGACAGCAATATACATGCTGCACCTTGCTGAATTTGAGACTTTTTTATTTGCTGTATGTCCTTCATTTTATATTATGACAGGTTCCATTTTTCTAACAGATCTTTGCTGAATATATCAGGCAATTTAAGTAAAATATGATTACTGGTATATTGATGTTCTTTCCTACTCTTACATAAATGTGCATGGTGCAAAATTTGATAATGGGTACAGTGATACTGCCTAGACATTCACATGGGATGTTCTTGTAGGGTCAACAGTGATCAAAACACAATAAAACAAACTTGAAACGGGTTTTATTTTTCTTTTGACACAAAAGATTCCACTGATCCAAGGCTGATAATTAACACACTGTCTGAAGGTAAATACTGTAGCTTAAAGAACATTTTATAAGCATTAACAACAAATGAACCTGACGAGTAATGTTCAGTCATTTGCCCTAATAATTCTCATTAATCTGTGATCTTTCCATAACGAGGTCACAATGGATGTGAAAATCATAGGTACATGCTTTCAGAAAAATATTAAACAATTCCCATGAGGGATCCGATGCTCTACTTGGGTAAAAGGATCTCCAGGAATTCAATATAAGGCCATTTCTTTCTTTTAACTGCAGAAACTGCTTAAACCAAATCTCAGATATTCTTCAGCGATAACAAGATTTTCAATCTAACTAATATTGTGAATATAATGGATATCAAGATTAGAACAATTTTCATTCAGAACAAAGTAAACATATCAAGCGTTCTTTGGTCAAAAGCCAACATCATATGAAGGATCCATTCCGAATTGTGACAAGATTTGAAAGACAGCTGTCATGACAGTCAAACTAGATTTACAACTGGTACCATTTAGGATCAACTAAGCATCATAAGTAGTGTACTGGTTAAGCCCCATGATGGTATAGCTGTCCATGTGTCAAAAGCCCCATGATGGTATAGCTGTCCATGTGTCAAAAGCCCCATGATGGTATAGCTGTCCATGTGTCAAAAGCCCCATGATGGTATAGCTGTTCATGTGTCAAAAGCCCCATGATGATATAGCTGTTCATCTGGGAGGAGTACAAATAGCGATATTTTAATGGCTGCCATTTTATGGGTAATTCATTTCCATTTAGGGCCAACTCGACATCATAAGACCTCTTCCGATGAAAACTGCATCTCAACATGAAGTTCCCTTCCCTTTTATCTGAGTAGCAAATACAAGTATGTCATGATGACCACATATTAGACATCAAATCAGCGCCACTTTAACTTAAGATCAACAAAATATTGACAACACACATATACAGATACATATACATATGTCCAAACATATGTACAAAGACATAAACATATGTACAAACACATGTACACAAACATATGTATATACACATATACATATACAAACACATCTGCAAAAACATGTACACAGACATATACACATATACACATATCTATGTACATACGTACAAACTTATGTACAAACACATGTATAGATGTACACATATACATACAAATGTGCAAAAACACAGGTACAGTTACCCAACACATCTTCATAATATGTACAAATACATAGACATGTGCACAAACACATGCACACAGATACAAACACATATGCACAGATTCACACACATGCACAAATGTTTGCAAACATGTACATACATACACAAATGCATGTACACATATATACAGTGTGACCCCGCTATAGCGAACTCCATCATAACACAAATTCGGATATAACACAGTTGTGGTGTGGATCCCGAAATTTCATATACTTGTATATTTCTTGTGCACAAAAAAATTTCTTTCTTAAAAAGTACCAAAATCATCAATATTGTTTTCAGATTTTTGATATCTTTATGTTGACTAAAAGAAAGCAAATCTACTGACTCGTGTAGTAAACTAAACTTAAGAAAGAATACTGGCTCTGTCATGTGGTAAACAAAGCTGCATGAATCAGATATGGACTACTTACAGCTTTCTGTTCTCTTTTTGTAGCTGTCTCCTCCTTGACAGGCTGTTTCCCTTCATGACTCTGCTGGACTTCATGGGCTTCGTCATCTGGATAGAAAACAACATGATTTATAGTTTCCACACTCCCCAGCACTTCTGGCGTTTTATTATCTCCTGCACAGGAAACACATTAATCTTAGCTTGCACTAATCCCCAGGACTTCTGGCGTTTTATTATCTCCTGCACAGGAAACACATTAATCTTAGCTTGCACTGCTCCCCAGCACTTCTGGCATTTTGTTATCTCCTGCACAGGAAACACATTAATCTTAGCTTACACTAATCCCAAGGACTTCTAGTGTTTTATTATTTCCTTCACAGGAAACACATTAATCTTAGCTTGCACTACTCCCCAGGACTTCTGGCGTTTTATTATCTCCTGCACAGGAAACACATTAATCTTAGCTTACACTACTCCCCAGGACTTCTGGCGTTTTATTAGCTCCTATACAGGAAATACATTAATCTTAGCTTACACTACTCCCCAACACTTCTGGCGTTTTATTAGCTCCTGCACAGGAAACACATTAATCTTAGCTTACACTAATCCCCAGGACTTCTGGTGTTTTATTATCTCCTGCACAGGAAACACATTAATCTTAGCTTACACTAATCCCCAGGACTTCTGGCATTTTATTATCTCCTGCACAGGAAACACATTAATCTTAGCTTACACTACTCCCCAAGACTTCTGGGGCTTTGTGAACTGACTATCCACTCTAAAAGTTTAATCAGGTAGAGAAGGATGTTCATTATCATTAACCAAAACTAAACTTAGTGAATAGTGTTTTTAATATATCAACCAGGTACACTGCCACTTAGTGAATATTGTCTTCAATATATCAACCAGGTACACTGCCACTTAGTGAATATTGTCTTCAATATATCAACCAGACATCCTGCCACTTAGTGAATATTGTCTTCAATATATCAACCAGGTACACTGCCACTTAGTGAATATTGTCTTCAATACATCAACCAGACATCCTGCCACTTAGTGAATATTGTCTTCAATATATCAACCAGACATCCTGCCACTTAGTGAATAGTGTCTTCAATATATCAACCAGGTACACTGCCACTTAGTGAATATTGTCTTCAATATATCAACCAGACATCCTGCCACTTAGTGAATATTGTCTTCAATATATCAACCAGACATCCTGCCACTTAGTGAATAGTGTCTTCAATATATCAACCAGGTACACTGCCACATAGTGAATAATGTCTTCAATATATCAACCAGACATCCTGCCACTTAGTGAATAGTGTCTTCAATATATCAACCAGACATCCTGCCACTTAGTGAATAGTGTCTTCAATATATCAACCAGGTACACTGCCACTTAGTGAATATTGTCTTCAACATATCAACCAGATACACTGCCATCGCTGTGGAGAAAAGCATCCTAAAGTGGAATTTGGTGGTGCCCACCATCTTGATGAACATTTAAAGTGCTGAGATTAAAGTTGAATATAAAGGTGCAGAAATTTTTTACTACCCCGTTGTAGATGAAGTGAAAGTATTTGCATGATGTGTGAATAGGAATAAGTGTCAGACAGATCAAGAACGGTTTCCATGCATTTCATGGAGAGACCTCGCTGTCTCCATCTTGAATGATGGGCAGTAATAAAGTGATCTGAGTCTGTTAAAGTCTGTAGCACAACTGGAGATTACCCAATAGACAGGAAGGAAAGCAAGTCATTAACAGTTGCCAACAGGCTTGGGGAGATTACTCAATAGACAGGAAGGAAAGCAAGTTATTAACAGTTGGCAGCAGGTTTGGAGGAGGAGAAACACATTTATTTTGACTTTACAAGTAGAAATAGATATTATCTGGTCAAAATTAAATGTAAATTGCAATGCATTTTTGGGGCACTGTTTGTTCAATGCTTAAGTTAAATTATGTTATATAAGGGTGGCTACATATACAGAACAAGAGGAGTTAATTTGTAAGAGTTACTTCCCTTGACATATCTATATGATCCATATACATGTATATGGAATGTCCTTTTTCACAATTTAAGAAAGACATAGTCAAAAAGGTAACATAGATTAATTCCTAATATTAATGTAATTGCATGATGATTTTGATGAAGAAATATGTCTTTGGAGTGCCATTTAAAAGCGGAAATTAGGTTAGGTTATTTCTTGGGATAACAAGTCACTTATCAGACCTGTTATCTTCTTGACACACCAACATTGTGTGGTGCAGCATATTATACAGACAAACAGTGGAGTAGAATTTAAAATGCACATTTTGGATATCGAGTTGCTTGGGTTTTCAAATAATCAAATAACACTTTCAGGCTAAACTCTTAAAAAAGTTCACACTCCAAATGACATGTATTCAGAAGAATCTTATAATCTTTGGATGAAGTTTATCTGTTATTTAGTATATGTTTCTCTAGTGCCTATACCGACAATGGTCAATATAGTTTGTTTTGTCATTTTTAAACAAAAAAGATTTGAATTGGTGGCATTATACAGAAATAAGTTAAATGCAGTAAATGTTTTAAATATATAACATGATGTACGATGTTTGTGTCTGAGGCCAATTTCTTGCTAAAAAATACTGCAAGTTTTAACTCTGAAGTCCGGGGAAAGCCCATACAATCAACCCAGTAATTTTGCTTACATTATCTACCATTCGATGACATTATTTTCTCACATTATCTGAATGCAACACTCTGATGTTTATTCTTGCAGCGTTTGTAATGTTGAGAAAATCTGTCATTTTACCCACATCTCTAAAGAACTACTTAAGGTTTTACACAGCAAATACATTCATTTCAGATACAAACATATGGTCACATTCATATTTTAACAAAGAAGACTTATTGTGATGTTTATTTCCTCCCAAGCAAAAACTACCCATCTGACATTCAATATGACCACCATGGCAATCACCTTAAAATCCTTGTTATTGCTACTCCACCCAAACAAACTGGCATATAAACAATGGTTTTCTAGCATAAGAGTTCTTATTATATGCTCATTTATTTCTCTGTTAACTTTGCATTGTCAGAATTGTTCAATATTTTACGATAATTAACTCGCGCGCAACTTCATATTGCACTCATAAAGGAACTACTTTCTACTGTAAACAAACAATTGATGCAGACGCTAGCTCTTTTGATTTGTAAACAAAATATGTACACTCACATAGTAGGTGCTTTACGTTTTGTTTGATGAAATTTGTTTCTGAATGAAGTAAAGCTGACGTTACGTGGACCGCCACATACCAGCTGCTTTGGCACATTCCACGTTAAATTTTTTGATACAATGTTTCGGATTTAGGCTAGCTATACAGTAGATGCCAAAAAGGGTCTTTACAAATAACATGCAAGTGACAAGGCATAAACTGTCTTCTTTAGCTGGTAATAAGAATGGCAAATAAATATACTTACAGTTTTACATCCTGAATTTACTCAAAATGTACTTTCTTAGTTCTGCAAATTCAGATTACATGAGCAATGTCATAGGTTCTCAATCTTGATTACACATTTCGAAATCGTACTGTAATTTCGAATATAAGTGCAATTACATCCTCCTTACTGCACTCAAAATGAAAAAAGCATTAAATTCCATAGTGCCTTTTCTGATAATTGCAATTGAAAGACTTCATATTTTTTCCACATTATGATTTCAAACATTCAATGACAGAAACAGAAACACATCTGCAGATGTCAACATGCTTCTCCCTCGCTTCTTCAATCCGATATATTTTATGTGGAATTGTCACATATAAATCCAGTCCATAATCATGACATTTCGTAGAATTGACACAAGTACCAAAATCTATTTATCCCAGATAGAATGGAAAAGTTGTTGCAATGCCCATTCATTCACAATATGACTCCAAATTTGAATTTTTACTAGACATGCCATTTTCTTCTGAAAGTTCTGCAGAGCACGCAACTAAGTTTAAATTTATCTGGACGGAGTTATGTGCGCAGTAATAATGTTGTTGTGTAATGATGTATTGGCACTTGTGTATTTAGTTTCAATATGGCATACATTCAGTTACTTTGTTTCTTGTAGTGTATTTTCTTAATATAATTAGGCATTAGGTAGAATGAGAAAATGAGCATATAATAAAAAGGTTACTGCATTTGTATGTGAAAAAATGAACTCGTTTTGTCGGATGAATATACTGCACTCCCAAGGTCGTGCAATATTTCATCCGAAAAATTTGTTCATATTTTCCCATGCAAATGCATTAACCTATAAACATCATGTCTGGATGGTCCACCTTAAAAGTTAATATCATGTCTGGATGGTCCACCTTAAGAGTTCATATATCTGGTTGTTGTTGTTGTTGTGGGGTTTAACGCCATTTTTCAGCACACGATAGGCTATGCATGGCGGCCAGTATTAATGGTGGAGGAAGAACCCGGGAAAACCTCGATAAGAACCACTGACCCACGAGAAGCTACTGGCAAGCTTTCTTACATACCCACATTAGCCGAATCCTAGACTCGAACCCATGTACACAGTCATATGTCTGGATGGTCCACCTTAAGAGTTCATATCTTGTCTGGATGGTCTACCTTAACAGTTCATACTGTATCTGCATGGTCCTTGATACAAATGAAGGTAATCTGATGTTTAATATAACCACAATAGCAATCTTTAAATCTGTCACTACGTCATACTGGACGATCATATCAACATTGATGATATATTGAAGGTCTCGAATACAGAAGGTGCCAATATTACATCATAGAGTTATAAAAATAGCCTTTAACTGTATACTAGTACATCATAGAATTATAACAATAGCCTTTAATTGTATACTGGTACATGATATAATTATAACAATAGCCTTTAACTGTATACCGGTACATCATAGAATTATAACAATAGCCTTTAATTGTATACCAGTATATAATATAATTATAACAACAACCTTTAATTGTATACTGGTTGTATACTGGCATAACATAGCATTATAACAACAGTCTTTTTATACAGTATGGAAGTATGACCAATATGACGTCCTTGGGTCATCTGTATAGAAATTGATGATATCAGTACGCCATACCAAGTTTACCATAGGCTATATAGAGGATCATGTTAAAGTTATCCCATGGGACCAATTCCATAATCCACAACACCATACTCCATAACTTAGGGTCTTATCTTAGTAACGCTAGAGAACTCATTTAATGTTCCAAACCACCATACTCCACAATTTAGGGGTTTATCTTAGTGACCCTAGGGGACCCATCAATATTCCTAACCAGAATACTCCACAATGTTGGGGCTTATCTTAGTGACCCTAGTTGATCTATTCAGTATTCCACACCATCATACTCTATAATTTAGGGGCTTATTTTAGTGACCCTAGGGGACCTATTCTGTATTCCAAACCACCATACTCTACAACTTACGGGCTTATCTTAGTGACCCTAGGGAACCTATTCAATGTTCCAAACCACCATACTCCAAAACTTAGTGGCTATACCTTAGTGACCCTTGGGGAGCTATTCAAGATTCCAAACTGACATATTCCACAACTTAGGGGCTTTATTCTAGTGATCCAGGGCACCTATAAATTCTTGCAGAGCTATCACAGACCATATAAACATTTGAAGCTTGTGACTATGGACACCTTATAGACCATATGAAGGAGTGTACTCTTGTGAATATGGACACGTTATAGACCATAACTAGTCTTGTATAGTTGTGAATATGGACACCTTATACGCATGTTTCCTTGTGAATATGGACACCTTATAGGGAAAGTTAGATAATGCTCTACTCCAGCGCTCTATTCTGGTTACCTCATGACACCTAACATGAAATTAATATACGATGGCTTTGGGAAGGGTTTTAATCTGACTGAGATATGTTCCAAAATGAAAA
Organism: Sinohyriopsis cumingii; assembly: GCA_028554795.2. Classification (NCBI taxonomy): domain Eukaryota; kingdom Metazoa; phylum Mollusca; class Bivalvia; order Unionida; family Unionidae; genus Sinohyriopsis; species Sinohyriopsis cumingii. The sequence goes on from CM068824.1 coordinate 101,054,465, forward strand.
CTCTACATCAACGTAACTTGGCTTAAATGTCCACTGGTTTGAAATATCACCTGTCTTGAAAGACCACATTTTAAGGCATGAATTGACATTGTTATATAAAGTATATCTAACATGAGATGACCACAATAAGCCACTTTGTGTTGGCAGATTGGAGTTCTCTCCCCTCAAAACCAGTATAATGACTTTAAAGTGTGACTCTACAATCATTACTATCCTAATCAAATAAATTAAAATTGCAAAATTCATCTCAGTACTATTAATCATTGCACTTAAGAACATCATTATTTAAATACCAGTAAATTTCAAGAATTTCACAATACTATTTCCACTGTACTTATGGGTATAATTGTTTAAACATAATTAAATGTCAAGAAACTAAATTTTTTATATAATCTTACCCATGGGTTGTAGTGACTGGTAGTGACTCTCCCATATGTGTCCCAGAAGAATTGGCTGCCCACTAAAACTGGTCTGGCCGACAACCCATGCGATGATGTTATCAGGTCCTGAATAAGGTGCACTGGTCACGATCATGATATCCGTCTGTAACATCCGGGCCATCCCAACGACGACAACATGATCTGCCCATTCCCCGTCCTGGGCCATCCATTCACAGTAGTCATTAAAGTTGCCAACTGATATGAATTCAGCCAAGTTTATGGTACCTTCAGCTCCCTGAGTAGTGGAGAAGCATTGTATAGTCTACAGGGTTATGTCACATAATCATTATTAGCATTCCTCATACTAAATCATGGATGATGATGGTACATTACACTACATCTGATAAGTGTTTTCATTGTTCAACCTCACTCTCAAGAAAACGATGTTTTTCTGTCATGATGTCATTTAATCTTTCCTAGTTTTGCTTCCACTAGAGAAGTGTATGAAAATAATCTTACAGACTGTCATGGTCATCGATGAGGTAAACTGACTACATGACTTGTTACTTCATCTCAATGCAAGCGCATCACTGAAAGTTTTTTCTGACACATATAAGCGTGTAAGGGTGTAAGTCATTACAATGAAGGCCTGAAATTATGTAATTGCAGTAAGTGTGTAAGTTCAGCAAAATGAAGACCTAGCATGAATCTAATGAACTGTGTAATTGTGCAAGTTCAGCAAGTACAATGAAGGCCTGGTATGAAGTTGTTGCAGTGTGTAGAGTGTAAGCGAAGCAAGTAAAACAAAGATGTATGAATGAAGTCTGTAAGCATGTAATTACAGCAAGTAAAATCAAGACATGGTATGAAACCATGGAAGTGTGTAAGTAAGTTCAGCAAGTGAAAAGAAGACCTCTTTATGAAACCACTGAAGTAAAGTTCAACAAGTAAAATGGAGACATGACCCTTGATAAACACTATAATGTCTATTGGTGACCTGATTATGAAGTAACACTTAGTCCATAATAAACGTAAAGGCACACTGCCAGCGCCTGTCCCACTAAGTTTTCTACTGACTCAGTATTATCCCATACCCCATCTCCACACAAGCCATATATCTATTTGAACTGTGGTGTATCTGACTGTGTACTACCCCATACCCAGTCTCCACACAATCCATATATCTATTTTAACTCTAGTGTCCGATCCACTAAGTTTTCTACTGACTCAGTAGTATCCCATACCCCATCTCCACACAAGCCATATATCTATTTGAACTGTGGTGTATCTGACTGTGTACTACCCCATACCCAGTCTCCACACAATCCATATATCTATTTTAACTCTAGTGTCCGATCCACTAAGTTTTCTACTGACTCAGTAGTATCCCATACCCCATCTCCACACAAGCCATATATCTATTTGAACTGTGGTGCATCTGACTGTGTACTACCCCATACCCAGTCTCCACACAATCCATATATCTATTTTAACTCTAGTGTCCGATCCACTAAGTTTTCTACTGACTCAGTAGTATCCCATACCCCATCTCCACACAAGCCATATACCTATTTGAACTGTGGTGTATTTGACTGTGTACTACCCCATACCCAGTCTCCACACACTCCATATATCTATTTTAACTCTAGTGTCCGATCCACTAAGTTTTCTACTGACTCAGTAGTATCCCATACCCCATCTCCACACAAGCCATATACCTATTTGAACTGTGGTGTATCTGACTGTGTACTACCCCATACCCAGTCTCCACACAATCCATATATCTATTTTAACTCTAGTGTCCAATCCACTAAGTTTTCTACTGAGACTCAGTAGTAACCCATACCCACTCTCCACACAAACCACATACATATTTAAACTCTAGTGTCTGACCCACTAAGTTTTCTACTGAGACTCAGTAGTAGCCAATACCCAATCTCCACACAAATAACATACATATTTAAACTCTAGTGTCTGACCCACTAAGTTTCTACTGAGACTCAGTAGTAGCCCATACCCAGTCTCCACACAAACCACATACATATTTAAACTCTAGTGTCTGACCCAATAAGTTTTTCACTGACTCATTAATATCCCATATCCCTCACCAAACAAACCATACCAGAACAGATTACAATTTTGTTTATTCAAGTCTTTTCAACATAAAATTGTTTTATATGTGTCTTTTCTACATAAAATTGTTCGGCAAGTCCCCCTCCCTACCTCACCCAATGTCATCAAGTAGAATAACAGATTTTCTTCCTAAAAAATATGTCTCCATTTACATTACGACATGTTAATGTTTGCGATTTAATTATGCAGATGAAACGCGTGTCGAGTGGATGAAATACCTTCTTCATAAAGGAAGCGATAAATGTGTTGTCACATGATTTTTTGGTCATTGTCTGGTACCCTGATCTGTTAAAGGTTAATTTCACTGTGTGTTTGTAATAATGCTCAAAATCTACTTTTAGCCTATGCTGACCCTGTTATGATCTTGACAATTATATCCAATTGTTATTATCAAAGAGAAGAACTCGACAGAAGTGTGAAGCCCAAACTCTATCACACCACTGTTGAAACCATTTCCTGTAAACATCGACTTTTATAGATTATGATATAAAATGTATGCGTGCATGTATGTATAAACACATGCAAGCACACACACATGAACCATAGATAAATTTTGTACAAGATGACTGATGAATATGGAATTAACTGTCTTGTAAACATTTGTTTTACGCTTGCGAGCCATCCCATAATGTCTACACATTTGCTTATGATTTACCAGCCATCCCATAATGTCTACACATATGCTTATGGAATTGGGTCACAATTAGTACTTCCAGTTCAGTACCCACAAATGTAGTTGAAGTCTATTTTTAGAACATTTTGTCCTCACTCATTTTGGTGGTGATATAAGAGCTTTATTTATGCATGTTTGGTAGAGATTTAAAGGTAATTGTTTATTCTTGATAATATGAGTTCAGGGTGTTGTTGTCTGTGTGTATTTTGGTGACAGTGCACAGTGAGTAATAAGGCCTTGGTGATGATCTGGAAGTGAAATCTGTGTTCTGTTTACATGTTGCTCTGTTGACAGTCCAGCATCTCAAAAAAGAGCAGGTCAATGTTTGATGAGAACTTCACCGTGAAGTCATCTTTGAAGGTATTTTTGATTAATATATTATTTGCATTGATTGTCGCACAGTGAGTACTGAAAAGCAAATGTAGAGAACATATAGTAAAATTAATTGTGTACTTTGTCCTTATGATTTACCAGCCATCCCATAATGCTTACATATTTGCTTAAGACTCACCAATCATCCCATACAGTCTACACACATATTCAAGACTTACCAGCCATCCTATAATATCTGCACATTTGCTTAACATTTAGCAGCCATCTGATAATGTCTACACATCTGTTTAAGACTTACCAGCCAGACCATAATGTCTACACATTTGCTTAAGACTTAGCAGCCATCTGATAATGTCAACACATATGTTTAAGACTTACCATCCAGCCCATAATGTCTACACATTTGCTTAAGACTTAGCAGCCATCTGATAATGTCTACACATCTGTTTAAGACTTACCAGCCATTGTATAATATCTGCACATTTGCTTAACACTTAGCATCCATCTGATTATGTCTACACATCTGTTTAAGACTTACCAGCCAGACCATAATGTGTACACATTTGCTTAAGACTTACCAGCCATCCCATAATAATAATAATAATAATAATAATGACCTTATTTAAAGAGGGTAACACAATTAGCTAAGAACTAATCTACCTTGAGGCTCTCATACAAAGGAATTTATCTGTTTTAGCTGCATCTCTGAAGCCACCGGATATATTGAGTTTGGAAGAAGGAAATAGAGTGGGCATTTCTAATTTCAACTGGAATACTATTCCAGAGCAGAGTTCCAGAGTATTGGAAACTTTTTTAAATAACTCTTTATTTGATTTGGGAATTTTATACTGTTTGGTAGACATGGATCGCTGGTGGGGAGTATTACCAGGTAGCCTATACTGGAATAGTGATTGTAAATATTCAGGAACAATATTATGGGATATTCTGTACATTAATTTGGCCTTTCTCAAACAGATTCGGTCTTTAACAGGTAATAACTTTAACCTACCAGCTAAATTTTCCTTGCTTTCTTTCTCAATTGATATTTGCCCAAATGCTCCTTTTTGAAGATATGCCAGCTTTGTTATGTTTTTATAATTTGAATTACCCCATACTGTATTACAGTAGTCTAAATAGCGTTGTATGTAACTGTTATAAAATAGTTTTCTGTGCCTTTCAGGGAGAAAATGTCTTATCCTACTGAGAAGCCATAAACTTGAATTGACTTTTTTACTGATATGTTTGATATGCTCAGTCCATGATAGGTTATTATCTACAAGAACACCAAGTAGTCTATCATGACAAATCATTTGCAAATTAGTATCCTTCCATGTCAGACATAGTTCATCACTATCAAGATTTGTCCCTCTTTGCCGTGTTGAGATAAGTAATATTTTAGTTTTACCAGTATTTACCACTAGCCATTGAATGTGCACCAGTTTTCCAATTTGTTAAGGGCATTCTGTAAAGAAATTTTGAGTTCATGCTTTGTGTTTTTTATGTCTGACAATGTTGTGTCATCTGCATAGAGATCTGTAGATGGTATTGAGTCTCTTAGCAAAAGTGGTAGATCATTAATAAATAAAATGAATAGTAATGGACCTAGAATTGAGCCTTGTGGTACTCCATATCTAATGGTTCCAGGTTCATACAGAACATTATTTATGTAAACATGTTGTGCTCTCTCACTTAAGTAAGAAGTAAACCATCTAATTTTTCCTTCATTACACTGGTAGATTTTCAGTTTCTTCAGAAAGATTTCATGATCCACCATGTCAAAAGCTTTCCTGAAATCTACAAATACAGATCCTATTCTTCTACCTTGGTCAAGTGCTAGAAGCCATTTATCAGTTAGGGAGATCAAGGCAGTCTCACATGAATGGTTCTGTCTAAAGCCTGATTGATTAGGGTGTAACAGCAAGTGTTTTATTAAATATGACATGAATGAGTCATGGACATGTTTTGCAATCAATTTTGACAAGTTTGGTAGTATTGAGGTTGGTCGGAAGTTATCAGCATAATCCTTAGAACCTGATTTGTGAATAGGAGTAACATTTGTAGTTTTCCATATTTTGGGGACATATGAGGTTGCAATACTTAAATTAGTTATAAATGTTATGCTATCTACAATAGCAGAAGCAGAAGCTTTAATGAGTCATGGACCAATCTGATCAAGTCCTGTAGCTTTCTTGGTATTAAGTTCACTGATATAATATATACACATTTAATTTCATGTAGCTGCTTCATTCAGTCTTGGAAAAGATAAAAAGTATATCCCTCATATTCCAGACTCCTTTTAAAATTTACTTACCTATAGTATAATGTCCCTCATTTAAAGACTCCTTTTACTTTTACAAAGCTATAATGTTCCTCATATTAAAAACTCCTTTTACTTTTGCTTACCTATAGCCTAATGTCCCTCATATTCCAGATTGTATAGACTGTTACTGACCTGTAGTAAAGTATTAGCCTTCGTATTCCAGAATGTAAGGACCTTTACTTACGTTTTGCAAAATAGCCTTCATGTTCAGGACTCGATAGACTCCATGCTTACCTGTAGCAAAATGTCCTTCATATACTAGATTGTAATGACTTTTATGTACCTGCAGTATAGTATTAGCCTTCATGAAGGCAACTACATCCTGGCGTAGTTGTTGTGGTGACTTTTGAACAGCACAATTTAATCGCTGAAGTTGACTAGACACAGCCTCAAAGAAGCAGTTTCCATTACCCGGAGTTTCACCATGAAATTTCAACCTTGCTCTTTGGCAGTTTTCTTCCAGAGTCCTTCGACTGGAAGAATCAACTTGTGTTGACATCTTTAGAAATTGACAGAGCGATTCAGGATCTGAACAAGACACTCCTGCAAATAGAATGTTATGTCTGGTTACTTACTGGTGTTTACTGTTGATCAGAGAAAATTTCACTATTCTCGGGTTCAGTGTCAAAATATTATCTTACTATGAATTTGGTTAATACTGGTGATATGCATAATTTGGATGCTTGACCTTTGTCCATGATTGAGGGTAGAGTTCTAAAAAACCTCACTACTCTTTTGGCTGTAGATTGTGTCTACCCAACTTTTGTCAGTTTGGTAAAGCTGTTTACTTCAAGTTAAGTTCAAGGCCTGACCCTGTTTATAAATTAGTAATTGTTTCATTTAACATTACCCACATCCTAGGTATTATAGTGTTTTAGGTCAATTGAAATACATATATTTGTATAAAGGATGAGGTAAACCTTTATCCTTGACTGAGGGTAGAGTCCTGGAAAACCTCACTACTCATAGTCATAACACTAGCTGAAATAAATCCCTCTTGAACTGAGTATGGTTCTTATAGCAATCACTTAATTATTTTTCAGAACCAATCAAGCATACTTCCAGTTCAAGATAAAACAAACAGTCAATAAACTTACAAATAATATTAGCAATATCCATGACCACTCAAGCATCAAGTACCATTTTGAGTATTTTTAAGTTGTATTGCATCTATATATTTCCATGCTGTATAATTGACCATGTGGCAAAGAATCAATCAATCAGTGTATATATATATATATATATATATATATATATATATATATATATATATATATATATATATATATATATATATGACTGGGTGAGCTATAATAATTTTGGCTGAAGCAGTCACTTACAAATATAACAATTGCATTTCTTTAATATATATATATATATATATATATATATATATATATATATATATATATATATATATATATATATATATATATATTAGGATAATTATGATGGAGGAATGTCATTAAATATGTCACTTTACACTGGGCAACATCAAGGAAAAAGCTAGAGTCAATGCTGGTGCAGGAAACATCAAAGACAATATTTTCTCACTTGTTATAATCCCATGCCAGTTAATTTTACAAAAGGGCTGCCAATGGGAACACATACTGTATTCTTTTTTGTAACTATGATGTAAATATTTCTGGTGACTTGTATGGTCATTTTTTTGTTGGGTCTAGGATGACCCCCTCAACAACTGTATAGCTTTCATTTTAGTTTTGTGTTTTGTGGCACAGCAACACCAGTAATATTGTTTAGAACCAAGGCAATTAGAGTTACGTGCCTTGCCCAGGACACAACACAATATCTTAACCAGGCTGATTGAATTTTAACCCTTCACCCTTCCAGTATTGAGTCTGACATGATAAGCAGTGTCTTCACAAATCCACTAGCAATGGATTCTCTCCCAGCATAACCACATGGAAAATATTTTCACTTTCTCCAGAATGACTAACACTTTTTATTGAACTTTCTAAGAGTGAACCTTTTGATTTGTGACACATTAATAAGTCACCCTCATTGAACAGGTCACTTGGAATTTTGAACAGGTCACCTGGCATTATGAATTGGTCATTTGACAATATGAAGAGGTCACTTGGCATTAGGAATTTGTCCTTTGGCATTATGAAGAGGTCACTTGGCATTAGGAATTGGTCACTTGGCATTATGAACAGGCAAGCTAAATAGTGAGCTGTTCAATGCAATTATAACTTGATTAAAGTTCACTACCATTAAACTAGAAACTAGTGTATACTATAATTTATTCAGGTTATATTCTCACTGCTCATTGCTTGCAGTGTTAATGGTCTTTGATACAACCCATTATGTTCTATTTCTTTTGATTTAAATAATAAATTAGTGTTGGATAAGTAAGATGTACATGTCTTTTTCCTATTTCTTAACATCAGTAATTTCTAATTCATCTGGTATATCATGGTACGCGAGTAAGAGATACCTGTCATTTTACTGTCCTTAACATCACCAATGTCTAATTCATCTGGGACATCATGTTAAGTAATAGATACCTGTTGTTTTACAGTTCTTAACATAAGTAATTTCTAATTCATATGGTACATCATGTTAAGTAAGTGATACCTGTCTTTTTACTGTCCTTAACATAAGTAATTTCTAATTCATATGGTACATCATGTTAAGTAAGTGATACCTGTCCTTTTACTGTCCTTAACATAAGTAATTTCTAATTCATATGGTACATCATGTTAAGTAAGGGATACCTGTCTTTTTACTGTCCTTACCATCAGTGATTTCTAATTCATATGGTACATCATGTTAAGTAAGTGATACCTGTCTTTTTACTGTCCTTAATATCAGTGATTTCTAATTCATATGGTACATCATGTTAATATATACCTGTTCTTTTACTGTTCTTATTGTCAGTGATTTCAAATTCAAATGGTACATCATGTTAAGTAAGAGACACCTGTTTTTTTACTGTTCTTAATGTCAGCAATTTCTAATTCATATGGTACACCATGTTAATATATACCTGTCCTTTTACTATTCTTATTATCAGTGATTTCAAATTCAAATGGTACATCATGTTAAGTAAGAGATACCTGTCTTTTTACTGTTCTTAACGTCAGCAATTTCTAATTCATATGGTACATCATGTTAAGTAAGAGATACCTGTCTTTTTACTGTTCTTAACGTCAGCAATTTCTAATTCATATGGTACACCATGTTAATATATACCTGTCCTTTTACTATTCTTATTATCAGTGATTTCTAATTCATAAGGTACATCATGTTAAGTAAGAGATACCTGTCTTTTTACTGTCCTTAACATCAGTAATTTCTGCTTGTCTGGTACATCATGTTAACTAAGTAAGAGATACCTGTCTTTTTACTCTCCTTAACATCAATGACTTCTGCTTCGTCTGGTACATCTGACTGATTGGTGCTTGAAATCTTATTTGCCACTGGTCCTTTCAATGCACTGCTCCTTTTCCTTTTCCTCTTCATGCTGGACAGCTTTACGGTATTTTGTTCCTTTGCTTTCTTCTTTGTCTTGCTTACCCCTGCTGGAACAAAATTTCAATGTACATATATAACAGAATTTATAATGAAATGTTTCTAAGGAAACTCTACAACAGATACATAAACACCCAAAGAAAATACATTTTAATTTAATTAAAGATGTATCAAAAGCCAATCTTTATCACATAAAGAAAAACTCACAGAACAATAGTTTTATAATTTCAAGTAAGATTTATCAAACACTTTTCCTGGGGTTTAAACTACAAGGTACACCAACGCACAATCCACTCTATTTTTATCCCTGTTCACCGATGAGTTAGCTTATGGTACATATAATGTACTAAATATATGGCAAGAAGTCATATTTATGAAGGCAGAGGGATTTTGGAACCGCTGATACAGTTGGTGAAAACAACCATATTCATGAAGGCAAATGGATTTTGTAATTTGTCAAAGTAGGTGAAACCAGCCAAATTTATCTAGACAGTAGAAGTTTGTAATTGCTGTCAGCATGTGTAAAAGTGTTTATATTTATGATGGCAGATGGATTTTGAAACCACTGTCAGAGTGGGTGAAAGGATTTATAGTCATGAAGCCAGAGGGATTTTTGAATTGCTGTCAGAGTGGTTAAAAACTTACATGGAGATAGTATCTCAGACTGTAGAAGGTCTCCTTGTTCCCTTCCTTGACAAAAGCAAACAATAACCAAGGGCCTCAAGTGGGCCTGATATTATTCAATGGGAAATGTGTGGGTAGGTGCTGGGTATCGTTGACTAGATTATTGACAAATTGATTTCAATGACCTCATTATTTTGCAATGTGTGTGATTTTGATCAAAACGTAATATGCAGAAGAAAAAAAAAACATTTTATTATTAACCTGTACCTGCATCAGGACAAAATACTTGGCAAAACATAAACTAAATCCATGTTATTAGAACCAGAATACAAACATAAAGGACACTGACCAATTGTTTATATTCAACATGCACTTTAACAGTCAACATGTCTAACGTTTGTAAAAATAATCATGAAGTCCACCAATTAAGCTCTGTGGTGGAGATCCAATTATTGTCTGTGGTGGAGATCCAATCATTGTCTGTGGGATGAGCATGACGAAATGCTAAATCGCAATGCTCAATTACATCACTCTAATATTTATTCTTCCTTTCAAATTTGTAAAGCAGTATTGATTTGTCCTTTTTATAATCAGAAAAATTCAGACATGTTTTAAGTTTACAGAGACATATCTACTCTAAGAATTTTCATTGACAAGTCAAACTGAAAAAGGCCATTTCGCTTAACATCTAACTCATTCTTATGCAGCAGGCTTTCTTTAAGAATATTCTTTAATGTACTTAATGAGTGAAAATAAAAAGATGATCACATAAATTAACAAATGCAATTTTGTTTTTAATGCACTGGAATAGCACAATCCATACACAGGCAAGCATAAGATATAATTAGGTTAAAAATTAGGTAGGGATATTTGAAACCTCAAGTGTATGCAATCTACAAACCAATGAACTTACAGTTAGGATTCGTGGCAAAAACAAAAATTTCAAAATGACTGCCATTTTTCTCATGAAAACTCAATGTCAAGATGACTTTCCATTCAGGAATAGTAGCAATAACATTTGTTTCAAGCTAGCAGCTGTGACAGACGGCCCTGTTGGATGTCTGAAAAGCATATTTTTATTTAGGGCAAGCTACCGGCTATGACAGATGGCCCTTTTGGATGTCTGAAAAACATATTATTATTTAGGTCAAGCTAACAGCTAGGACAGATGGCCCTGTTGGATGTATGAAAAACATTTTAATTTAGGTCAAGCTACCGGCTATGACAGACGGCGCTGCTGTATGTCAGAAAAACATATTTTTATTTAGGTCAAGTTAACGGCTTTGACAGGCGGTCCTGTTGGATGTTGTTGTTGGGTTTAATGCCATATTTCGGCACATGATAGGCTATGCATGGTGGCCAGTATTAATGGTGGAGGAAGAACCTGGGAAAACCCCGGGAAGAACCACCAACCCATGAGAAGCTACTGACAAGCTTTATCACATACCCATGTTAGCCTAATCCTAGAATCGAACTCTCGCAGACAGAATTGAGATGGCAGTGGTCCATAACGGAGAGTGCTTTAGGTCACTTAGCCACAGGGGCCCACCCTGTTGGATGTCTGAAAAGCATGTTTTCATTTAGGTCAAGCATAACATTATAAGAGGTGTTTTAGGTGAAAATCCAAAGTTGATATGAAAAAATGAGCTCTGGTAACATGGTCATCAAGATGGCCACTCTGGCGGTGATACAGGTCATATATGCACTATTTTCATCTAGGACAAATTAGGCACCATGAGTAGTCTTCTGTTGAAAAATCCATGTCAATATGGCTAGATTTCTATTCAGGAGCAACAGTGAAAAAAGATTTTCAAGGTGGATGTTATGGTGGCCATATTGGGATGTCATATCTGCACTCTTTACCTTTACAACCCATCCATTCTTTATAAGAACTCTTTTCTGAAACTGAAGGGTTTTTTGTGTAAAACTAATTTTATTTACATGATACCTGTCATGACTACTTTGCTTACTTCCTCTGTGAGACAAAAGTACACTGCCCATTAGTTTGTAACCTCATTCCTCCTATTATAGAGCACTGAATTCAGACCCAGTCTGATTCCCACATCACAGGCCCATACAATATTGTTATGACATAAGATAATGAAAGTTTGCATTAATGACAATTAAGTTTTACATAATTAAATCGAATTTTACAACCCCACACCAAAGTATGTTTACCAGCAATAAGACATTAAATATCACTATTGCCTTTATCATTTACCTGTTGATGACCCACAAGAAAATGGCATTTAAAAATGATACACCTTCACAGTAAAAGTCTTAAATACTGTTAAGTTGGCAGCAGATTAATACATAATTTGTGCTTTAACTAAAGGGCCCAAGAAAATATGCCTTCTCTGTGGTGTGCCAAATGATTTAAGACAGAAGAAAATAATGTCTGAGTGACAAAACACAGCTCTTATAACATCCTCTTGTGGTGCATAATTACCCATGAAATAGAAACAGCCCTAACAGTCCTCCAATAGTGAATAATTATCATAGACCCATGAAAAACAAACAGCCCTAACAGTCCTCCAATGGTGCATAATTATCATAGACCCATGAAATTGAAACAGCCCTAACAGTCCTCCAGTGGTGCATAATTATCATAGACCCATGAAATAGAAACATCCCTAACTTTATGGACTCTAATTCACATCAATGAAATATCCTGCTCAGTGACAGATTGATAAATTCTCTTAAAAGTGAATTCAATCCACCTGGGAATGGTGGACACCAAAATGTCAGTGGTGTTCTTAGTAGGCCAGAAGAGTCATTTCAAATCCTTTCTTCCCATTTTTCAAGTAAACAAACTAAAATGTGAAGTCCTAAATGGGAAGAGAAGTCTATCTTAACCATTCCCAAAATAGTCAATACCTTGCATGGGGACCTTGTGAGAGTTGGGCTACATGACTCAGACTGAAGATCCTGAAGGAGAGTAGAGCTACAATACTAAGACTGGAGACCTTGAGAGGGAGAGGGACTACAATAATCAGACTGGGGACCTTCAGAGGTGGTAGAGCTATTTGACTCAGACCAGAGATCTTGAAAAGGGACTTGGCCAATATGACACTGACTGGTGACCTTCAGAGGTAGTAGTGCTATATGACTCAGACCAGAGATCTTGAAAAGGGACTTGACCAATATGACACTGACTGGTGACCTTCAGAGGTAGTAGTGTTATATGACACAGACCAGAGATCTTGAAAAGGGACTTGACCAATATGACACTGACTGGTGACCTTCAGAGGTAGTAGTGCTATATGACTCAGACCGGGGCTCTTGAAAGGGACTTGACCAATATGACTTAGACTGGGGACCTTGAGATGGAGAAGGGCTATATAAGTAAGTTATTATTTGGATCCTATTATCTTTTATCCTATTGAAGGAAGCTAGTTCTTTACCAAAACATTCAGACTGCCAAAGAAGAGAAATGAACTTGTAATTATTGCTGAATTGTAATGTTTTACTATCGTCTAGGCTTGAAGCACATTCCTTTTCTCAGAGTTTATCAGAACAGCAGGAAAATACTATCATGGGTTAGGTTTATAAAAGAAGCTTCAACAAATGGACCATAAGAGGTTCTGACAAAACTCACACAATGCACAAGAGGTTCCATCCAGACATTAGTGAGTATGATACCAGTCTCCACAGATCAAACTATTTGACAAAGCCAGGATTAAGTACACGGATCTTGGTCATTATAAGGGGACTAAGGTACATTAGATGTCCCCATAAGTGTATCTTGGTCATTATAAGGGGACTGAGGTACATTAGATGTCCCCATAAGTGTATCTTGGTCATTATAAGGGGACTGAGGTACATTAGATGTCCCCATAAGTGTATCTTGGTCATCATAAGGGGACTGAGGTACATTAGATGTCCTCATAAGTGTATCTTGGTCATTATAAGGAGACTGAGGTACATTAGATGTCCCCATAAGTGTATCTTGGTCATTATAAGGAGACTGAGGTACATTAGATGTCCCTCTGACAGCTAAACAAAAGTGAAACACTGAGAAAAAGTCATAGTCATACCAAGTTTCCTATAACAGATCATATTTCAACAAAAAAGCACTGATACTAATCGAACTTGGATCGTTGTTTCATATCATGGTGATTCTAAATAAATGCTATCTTATCTTTAATTCTTGAGACCACATCAGACACTATATTTGACTTACTGAAGACTTCAGTCATAATTACAGCCATCCAAACACAATTGAGGGCTAAACAAAATCTGCGTCCTCCATTCTAAAGCGAGATAATTTGACCCAGCTACTTTAAACAGCTGATCATGGCTGAATCTTAAATAGTGACCAGATGATCTGATGCAAAGGTCATAAAACATCAATGACTATGGTTTCTGTAAGGGTTGTTATACAGTTATATCATACCTGTCACTTGCATAGCTAATACTTTTCCAGGAGGAAAGTTTTCTCACTGAATGATTAAAAAATTTATCCTTTCAGTGGACCGAAATAATCTAGAATACTATTGCAAGACCTCTCTAGGAAACATATAAACTTGATGGTCTTTCCATCTTTGGAAGGTAGGTGATGCCCCTTTATGTATGTTGACATACTGGTTGTATTTTCAGTATGCAAATTACAAACAAAAATTTAGCTGTCAGATATTGTATATGCAATTCTCGGGTAATGTTAAATATTTACTTAACACTTCTCTCTTTCTTCCTACTCCACCTTTTTAGAGCTCTACTGAAATCAGAACCTTTAAAAGATGTCACCTCTAGTTTTTTAATTATTAATCTGTAAATTATTTTTGAGCATACTTTGTTCCTTTTCTGCGTATAAATGTTTCTTTGCTTCCTTCTGAAAGGGCATATGCATAGCTAGATTTGTCATCTTGAATATGTTGGGGAACTGATCTTTGTTGTTGTTATTTACAATTTTCCAGAGCTCACAGATATTATCTTTTGGATACATTAGCTCCAAAATAGGTTTTTTCACTATGATAAACTTACTTAGCTGAAGCAGTAGTTTACTGACTACCATGCCAGATTTCTTATCTGTTCCATAATGCTGTATTACGGTTTTTAGTCAATCAATGCCATAGTCTGCTTGTGCAGACAGAGGTATTCAAATAAATATCTTTACTTCTTAATTGCATTTTTATTCTTATTTATTAAGTTTATCTTACCTCTGACATGGATATATGGTTTTGTTGCATATGATCTGCAGACTCAACTGATTCATGAAAAATGAAAATTGTATTCTACTTTTAAGTTGTCTGTATTTTAAATATGCACAATATTCTGCCATTTCTGCAATTAATTTTGAAACACCGCTGAAAGGGAGATTGAATGTCATGCCGTCTATATTTGTCCATCCAACATGTACATCTGATTCATATGTAACACCATTTTCGGGGTCAAAATCACTACATTAACAATTTCTCAGTTCCAGTAAACCAATATATTTCATAACTTTAAAAATTATTGTTATCATCACTAAAACCAGCCAGTATTTGCTAACCAGAAATGTAATGAACAATGCAGAGAATCAGACATTTTGGGTTTTCTAGGTAGCCTTTATTTAAACACATAATTGTATAACAAACTATGCCATAATGCTTATTCCATGGTACAATGTGCCAATTCAATTTAGTTTAACAACCATTCATTTCATGCTTGAAGAACCCAGATGTGTAAACAGCTGCCAACCCAAAACACAAATGTCGCAACCTGAACGGTTAAATAAAAATTGTATACTTCGATGAGCACTTTTTTATATGAGGGCCTTTCAACTAATTTCCAAGAGTTCTCATGCATAACTGTTCTCCAAGTGTGTGAATTCATACAAATTTTGTATGATTCATGCAATCGCGCACTCTGACAGTTTTTTTTTTCAACTAGTATGTATCAATGACTTTTGCCAGAAGTTTCTATGTTGTTTTGTTACTTCTTCCTGTTTGTAACAAAGGGAATAAGCTACAATGAGTCCTGATTTGTACATATTATTTAAACTGGTCCAGAACAAGCAACAAGATTTCAATGTAACATATCTCACCGTGTGATATACTGTTAGTGCAGCTTTCAAATTGACCAATGTAGACATGATACAATTCAAGGTAGAAACTCGCGTAAAAGTGTTGTATAAATGATCAGTAAAATAATTAATTATACATGTGGAACACATTTGGAATGTATCCTATATGCTGAACATTCTGCTGAGTTAAGGTAATTAACATGGAATGGGGTGAGGTTACTAACCATGTCAATTTGTTTTAATCTGCGGATGGTGAGCGAGTAATCTCATCATTTTTGTTTTTACTACTAAAATTATTGTATAGGACTGCAAATACTGTTTCAGATAATTTCTATATTTAAAAAATAACAAAGCAAACTAATAATAATTATTCATGACAAATGAAGACTTCAATAACTTACTGTATCATTTTGTATGAATTATCCATCTCTTGTATCGATATTTGTATCATTGCAGCAAAAGTATTGATGCATCAAAATATCAATGAATCGTTTCACCAATTGTTCACAAGCTTATCTGATATGCATAGATGCCACTCAAAACAAAAATAATTCAAGATCTTAACTGACCAAACCCACTTTGCCCCTTTGCACCAAATCTGATCCCAATCGGTTAAAATATGAAGTTTTCAAATAGATCACATACTCAGCCAATCAGCGCCAATGTCTAATGTCTATGTCACTGGGGCAGTTAGGCTTGATATGAACAAATGATTATGAGCCAGAAAATGTAATACTTACAAGCATCAACATCACCAGTTTGTTCCTGAAATTGAAACAAATCACATTTTAACTTACAGGTTATGACTTACATTTGACATTTACTGAATTATATAAAAATTTATTTAATAACAGGCTGTAATATTTGACATTTGTTGCATTCTATGTACATTTTAATTTACAGATTATGGTTAAGTTAGATATTTGTTGTATTGAATGCAGATTTTAACTAAGGTTGCAGTATAAGTTTGACATTTGTTGCATTTAATATCAAAATCAGACACAAGTAAATCTGTATAACTTAATTTATTCTCATGCAGACAAAATTTAAATTCACATTAAAATATGGAATTTCTGCTAATATACAAAGTCTTGTGAGTAATCCCACTCTTTAAGTGTTTTAATTTTGAGCTCAATTTTGATATCATCATATACAAACAACAAGAACTTAAAATGCAAGCATCATGATTCAGTTGCACATTATATAGCATGATGTAGGTATTACTGTATAATGCATTTACATAGACTTGACGTCATTCTGTAGCATGATGTAGGTATTACTGTATAATACGTTTACATAGACTTGACGTCATTCTGTAGCATGATGTAGGTATTACTGTATAATACATTTACATAGACTTGACGTCATTCTGTTGCATGATGTAGGTATTACTGTATAATACATTTACATAGACTTGACGTCATTCTGTAGCATGATGTAGGTATTACTGTATAATACATTTACATAGACTTGACATCATTCTGTAGCATGATGTAGGTATTACTGTATAATACATTTACATAGACTTGACGTCATTCTGTTGCATGATGTAGGTATTACTGTATAATACATTTACATAGACTTGACGTCATTCTGTAGCATGATGTAGGTATTACTGTATAATACATTTACATAGACTTGACGCCATTCTGTAGCATGATGTAGGTATTACTGTATAATGCATTTACAGAGACTTGACGTCATTCTGTAGCATGATGTAGGTATTACTGTATAATGCATTTACATAGACTTGACGTCATTCTGTTGCATGATGTAGGTATTACTGTATAATACGTTTACATAGACATGACGTCATTCTGTAGCATGATGTAGGTATTACTGTATAATACGTTTACATAGACTTAATGTCATTCAGTAGCATGATGTAGATGATACTATTTTAATGTTTATGATATGTCATTCCATGCCTACTCATCAGGTATGATTTGAAAACTCTGACTCTCATCATTTTCTCACCCTCTTTCAAAATGGTTGATGCCATAATATGAAATTTTAAAAAACCCTATTTCTTGAAACAGGTGGAATACAGGGGTGATGAACAAAATTTTTATAAAACAGTCCCTTGAAAATACTGATGCATACATTCAGCAATAACCAATCTGATTAAAATCAGATCTTCGCTGTCCTATGTGAAGATCTGATGACGACCGCTTAAGGGTCATATTCCGGTGACCATTAAATTAGCCAATGAAAATGCATCTGTCAAAATCTGAAAATGAATCAAATCATTCAGTATACATTCATTCTCTTCATTCACACTGCTCAGCTTCCAAATGCGAAAATATAAGACATCTGATTATTTGATAAAATTAGTTATTATAGTAATAACATAGGTTACTAGAACATGACCCCTAAGCGGTCGCTATCAGATCTTCATGTATAACAGTGGAGATCTGAACTTAATCAGACTGAGCGTTGTTATGGCACCCAAACAGATTGTCTGAATGACAGAATTAAAACCTTTGAGCAAACAGACATCAAAAGAATTAATTTAGTCAAAATCCTTGTTGGTACAACAATCCATACAAGATGAACAATAATACAATTTTCAAGATGGCCAATATGGTGGCAATGTATGTACAAGTACCAGCATTTGTATTCAAAACCAACTAGACATGATAAATAGTTGTCTGGTGAAAACCACAGAGCAATATTACTTTTCATTTGGGAGACATAGTGATAAGAAGACTTTCAAGACGGCATCTGTGGTGGTCATATTGACTGTCCGATCAGCATGTTTAGGACCATCTACGCATCACAAGAAGTCTTTTTTGATGTAAACATCATGATTAAGTCAATATGACATTCCATTTAGGACCATCTACGCATCACAAGAAGTCTTTTTTTATGTAAACATTGCGTTAAGTCAATATGACATTCCATTTAGGACCATCTACACATCACAAGAAGTCTTTTTTATGTAAACATTGTGTTAAGTCAATATGACATTCCATTTAGGAAGAATGGCCATACAAAATTAAAAACGGCACTGAAGTGGTCATGTTGGATGTCCAGGCACCTTCAATTTCATTTAGCAGCAACTAGACCATTGGATGAATGAGTGTATGAAATTTGTGATCCATCCTGCTGGGAGTTAAGTAGGGGAAATGATATAATTATGCTAATGGAGGGACTGCAGAACATTCCCTTTTATGACCAGATGAGCTAAAAGTTAAAAAAAACATCAAAATAACATTAAAACCTTTTTTTTTTAGGTTTAGAAAACATAAAACATAGTGTTAAAACTTGTACAACTTTATAGAAGACCTTAATTTCGTAACTCACCTTATCTTCGAACCAAAATTTCAACAGATTGTATGACTCAATTACATTGTTATGGAATTTACAGCGTATTTCTGCATTCTCTTTAAGTTGTGATACAGGAATCAGGCTGTTGACACTTTCACCACTGTATTCAGGACACTGTATAAAGTACTCAAACTTAAGGCTCTGACCCAGGTATCCAATGATCTTCTGCAGATTGGTAGTGATGAACTCTCTCACCTCAATGCACAGCTTTGAAGATGGAGTCTTATCCTTGATCCCCATTTTTGTGACCCTCACAAAGATGACAAACTCTTTAAAGTGTAGTGTCAGATTGTGAAGCGGGTCCAACTCAAACACGCAGCAGCCACAAAAGATCTGATTCTCTTGTTTCTCCTCTTTGTTCTTTGTGGCAATTGGCCAGTGTGCTACACAGGCAGCAAGAAGCCTATGGAAGATTGGGGATGGCATAAAATTTCCAATGAATACAAAGCAAAGAACTGTTGAACTCTCCATCTGGTCATTTGGTTTTGGACAGATGACCTCTGCAGGTGCTTTCTGCTGAAGCATACATGGGGCAAGGAAGTAATTTGCCTCCTGAAATATAAATGGATGTATTTGTTAATGAGGATATAGGTCAGATATTAAATTGTCTCATTTACAATTAAATTTCAGATAGCACATTTTTATTTCATTTATCGTGTAAACTAGTTGCATGTAGCGGTGCAAGTGATAGCTTTACTGCAATTTCTCTCCATTATGACTTGTTCTCCATTGCTCTTTGGGATTTTGTGAAGTCTATGCCTGTTTACTCTTTAGTGTTATCTTCCCATCTCTTCTTCTATCTTGGTTTCATTTCTGTTACTGTGCCCTGTAGGATTGTCTTTGACAGGCTTGATGAGCATGAGATGTGATTATACCATCTTAGTTTGCGTTTCTCTATGGTGGTGAGTTTCAAATGGTCTAATTGTACCTTGGATGGTAGTGCTCATCTCCTCATCAGAGATATGATCTAAGTACAAAATGTTCAGATCTTTCAATAACATCTCATCACCAAGGTTTGCATTATTCTCTCTAGTTATAAAAATTGTGATCTTAATGTAGGGCCCCCTCTAGAATAAAATGTCACATACACAAATGTGATACATGACTCATCTTTCCATGATGATATAAGGAAGAACATTTAGTCTCTAATTAAAAATGTGTGTGTGTGTATGTGTGTGATTTGGATTTTTAACATAGCTATAAAAATTTTCAGTCATATTGCTATGATGTCTGCATTGTGGTAGGATATAGTGGTGTCTAGGACTGGGGCATCATTCATAGATAGATAGGACATTTTAACACAGCTAGATGAGAAATATAGTCTTTAGATCTAATGGAGATACAGGCAGTCTCAGCTGATCATTATCTGAAGAGTCATCTCATTCATATATAACTACTGAGCCTGTCTAAGAAAATGGCAAAGTGTCTCCCTCATCTGCACACTGTTGTTATATTTATAACTCAAGATGTGTATTTCATCCTTATAATATCATATTTCTCATGAATTCACATAGAATATCCACCCTTTTCATTTTATCTGAATACTTTCATCTTGTTTTGTGCAAACTCTTCCTTTTTGACAACATTTTGCATCTATGTGCAGCCACCCATTCCTTCATTGGCAACTAATGTCAAACTAATTTGCGGCTGTTACACAAGAAACCTTGTTTGCAAAGAAAGTGAGCTTGTCGCATGAATGTTAGTAGTCTAGTAGACTTTCTAATACAATTTGTATTCTGTGTGAAACAAATCAAAAATGCTATCATACACATTTTTACTTTTAACCCAAATCATTCTGAACTGAGGTTAGATTGTGCTTCTCAGTTGTTCTCATTTGTCATCCTGAAAATTACAAGCATTTAAGAAAGTGATGAAGCACTAAAACTTCAGAACAGTACGGATTATCAGATTATGACATAATCTCTTTGATCAAACTTAGTAATTATCAAATGGACAAAGCATGATAGACAATGAACACATACATAAAAATAAATAGACGGCATTGCCTCTCTGTATGGCCTAAACTTAAATACTTTATAAAGATGATGGAACAAATGCACTGTCAATTTAAAATTGAACCCCCATCCCCACCACAAGTGAGATATTTGATCTTTAAACAACTAGGTGTCTACTTATGAGGGGTCATTTTGACAATGTTTGCACTTATATCATGACTGTAGTAAATGGATGACAATCCATGAGGGAAAATTATGGGTACACTAATATCATGACTAGTAAATGGATGACTATCCACGAGGGACAGTTATGGGTACAATAATATCATGACTGTAGTAAATGGATGACTATCCATGAGGGACAATTATGGGTACACTAATATCATGACTAGTAAATGGATGACTATCCATGAGGGACAATTATGGGTACACTAATATCATGACTGTAGTAAATGGATGACTATCCATGAGGGACAATTATGGGTACACTAATATCATGGCTGTATTAAACGGATGACTATCCATGAAAGACAATTATGAGTACATTAATATCATGGCTGTATTAAACGGATGACTATCCATGAAAGACAATTATGAGTACATTAATACCATGATCATATAAAATGGATGACAGTCATTGAGGGACGATTATGAATACACTAATGTCATGATTGTAGTAAATGGATGACTATCCATGAGGGACAATTATGATTACATTAATATCATGACTGTAATAAATGGATTACTATCCATGAGGGACAATGCAGAATACACTAATATCTTGACTGTAGGACATGGGTGACTCTCGATTATGGTTAAGATGTCAAAAGTTTAGGAAAAGTCACCCAGGTACCCATCAATCCTAATGATCGGTTACCTGGGTACCCGATCGAAAGCAAATCATATAACTGTGATCCTGAATTGCTTTAGTGTAGTTTATCCATACCAATCCCTCTTCTTACCCCGAAAGTAATCAACATAAATTGTACTAATATGAGTGGCAAAAGAACAGTCTGAGTATTCAAATGAGTAATCTAATTACATGTATTCATGCCATAACTACAGAAAACCACAAGAAAAACATTTATATTGGTTCTCAACTGGATCTTCAGTTAGTTAAAATCTTGTCACTAATTGGCTAAATCCATGTGGATTATTACAAGAATACAGACACAAAACAAAATGATAAATGATGTTGAATATCACCTGACACGAGCCTCAGACTGTACTCATTATTATGTGTCATGCTTGCTCGTGACGTCGCTAGATATAATCTTTGATCTGAACTTGGAAATGTGTTTTCTGATTATTTTATTTTGCATGAACTGAATGGGTGCCCTATAGTAAATTTTTTTACCGTGTAATTGTGAAAGGGCGGGTACCTGAATATCCATTCCCGCCATTGCATGAGGGACAATTCTGAACACACTAATATCTAAATATCACGTGAGATGAACCTCAAACTGTACTAATTATTCTGTGTCTCGCTGGTTCCTGACGTAACCATATACAATCTTTAATCTGAACTTGGAAACATGTTGTTTTGATGGGTATTTTTTTATTATTGTTCTAATTTTTTTTTTACATGAACTAAATTGATACACTACAGCTAATTGTATTACCTGAGTAATTGTGAATGGGCGGTTACCCACTGACACTTCTACATGTAGGACAATTTTGAATACAATATCATGGCTGTATTGATTCTATGGCTATCAATGAAGGACAATTCTGAATACAATAATACAGTTTGTATCATCATTGTATCAAATAGATGACTATCTATGAGAGGCAATATTGAATACAATAATATAGTTTGTATCATCATTGTATCAAATAGATGACTATCCATTAAGGTGCCAGAGTTCCAATTCAGAATCCAGAATTTGACAAAGGCTACTAATTGGATAAATAACTGGATACAAGATTACATTATTAATGTGAGCAAATCTTACTCAAAATCAGACTCATTGAGATTCATGCAAAACTAATACTATTTAACAGGCATCATCAAATGCACATAGATTCTTGAAAAGGTATGATTGTTTACCAGTTTTCATCAAACTCATTTGGATTCTTCATATAGGATTATTAAACAATTCTCATCAAACTGATTTAGAGTTTTGAAAATCTAGGACATTTTGTTAATAAAAATCCATCAAACTCAGCTACATTGGAGCAAATATTGGAAACGCTAACAGTTTACACTGAAATGCGATACAAATCTAACTGCTTGAGTGTGAACAAGCTCAACCACTTTCTTTGACATGAGATCGCTCGTTTAAAGAATCACCAGTGTCTGAAAAAGTCATCCAATGATATACAATTTACATCATAATATTAAAATGCA
Organism: Sinohyriopsis cumingii; assembly: GCA_028554795.2. Classification (NCBI taxonomy): domain Eukaryota; kingdom Metazoa; phylum Mollusca; class Bivalvia; order Unionida; family Unionidae; genus Sinohyriopsis; species Sinohyriopsis cumingii. The sequence continues at coordinate 101,078,065 of CM068824.1, forward strand.
TTGATGTCATAAAAAATTGTATTGATCTAAAATCTTGATAATTGAAGTCTACAAGTATTTATCAAGTTTAACTCTAGGAATTCAAACTATATGCTGCATAATTAACAGGGAATGACCTAATTCTGATTATTGAACTCCAAAAGTTTCTAAAGTGAAATTTTCTTAGAAATATTATTAAAATGATTAACGTTTGGTTGAAAGAGACACATATCATGACTATTTTTTTGTACTGTTTTCAATCTAAGCAAAAACAGAATGCCTCCATAATAGTTAAACTAATTAAATGTGGGGAAAACAAGGAAATTGTTATGCTAGTGGAGCCACTGAGGCATAAACTAAATGAGACTATTATTATAAACATGAGACATTACCAATTCCTTACCATGCCAAAACAAGTAAGAATTCATATTATCATAAATGTGAGACTTTACCAATTCCTATCCATGCAAAAACAAGTAAGAATTCATATCATTATAAGTGTGAGACTTTACCAATTCCTATCCATGCCCAAACAAATAAGAATTCATATTATTATAAATTTAAAACTTTACCAATTCCTTTCCATGCCCAAACAAATAAGAATTCATATTATCATAAATGTGAGACTTTACCAATTCCTATCCATGCAAAAACAAGTAAGAATTCATATCATTATAAGTGTGAGACTTTACCAATTCCTATCCATGCCCAAACAAATAAGAATTCATATTATTATAAATTTAAAACTTTACCAATTCCTTTCCATGCCCAAACAAATAAGAATTCATATTATCATAAATGTAGACTTTACCAATTCCTTTCCATGCCCAAACAAGTAAGAATTCATATTATTATAAATGTGAGACCTAACCAATTCCTTTCCATGTCCAAACAAATAAGAATTCATATTATAAATGTTTAGACCTAACTAATTCCTTTCCATGCCCAAACAAATAAGAATTCATATTATTATACATGTAGACTTTACCAATTCCTGTCCATGACCAAACAAGTAAGAACTCCTATTATTATAAATGTAGACTTTTCCAATTACTTTCCATGCCCAAACAAATAAGAATTCATATTATTATAAATGTAGACTTTACCAATTCCTTTCCATGCAGAAAAAAGTAAAAAATAATATTATTATAAATGTAGACTTTACCAATTCCTTTCCATGCCCAAACAAATAAGAATTCGTATTTTTATAAATTTGAGACTTTACTAATTCCTATCCATCCCCAAACAAATAAGAATTCATATTATTATAAATGTAGACCTTACCAATTCCTATCCATGCCTAAACAAGTAAGAATTCATATTATTATAAATGTAGACTTTACCAATTCCTTTCCATGCCCAAACAAATAAGATTTCATATTATTATAAATGTGGACTTTACCAATTCCTATCCATGCCCAAACAAGTAAGAATTCAAATTATTATACATGTGATCAAGATGTACATGTGTCATTATTATATCCTATTAATTCAAACTTTACATCATAGGAATTAAAGATAATTGTTACCCGATACAATATTTTGTGCACAGTATTTATCACTGATTTAACTAAATGTTGAAAAAACATCCAGTTATGTAATTGTTATCTTTTTTTCCAATGATGTGACAACTTAACAGAATATATTTCGTAAGGGTGTATTATTAGTCAAATATGTTTCACACATTTTTTAACAGTCACGATTTCAGAGACATACTTATCCAGTACCATTGACCAGTTAAGACATTCTTCTTCTTCATGGTCATCATGCTTGAAAGGTATTTACTGATGTCTATCCACATTTCATTAATGACGATATTCTCAAATTTAAATGTTCAATGATTCCCCAAAATCAAAACATGCAATATGCCAGATTAATCATATGATAACTATATGTGTTAATGTTCTTCTTAATCCACCTAGTTACTCAGCGAAACGAAAGATCAATGCGCACTGTCTTTATTCCATTAATTACTTCTGAGTTTTGTGATTCAGACATTGATCTTTGGGACAATCTCATGGTTTATGAAGACATTTTGTGTCAGGATAATGTATCTGTGTGGGATATCATGCTTCATGTCTGCGGCATGATGCCCCAGTGCTAGACATCACTATTAACTGTCACAGTTAAAAATTCAAATCACACTAACACTTCCAACATAACTTAATGAAACAGATTTCGTTTGATATTTGTTGCACCTGCTGAAATATATTATCCTGTTTTTATACATTGTTTGTCATTCTGCAGAATTCATTAAAGTTCTTTTGAACTTGAACACATGTATTCTCATTTGGGATACATGGTATAAAATCATCATTGATATTTTAATATTATTGTTACCATAGTAACCAAGCTATTTGGTTTAAATTTTCTTCAGATTAAATTTTAAACCGAATATGTTGTTATATTGAAACGTTTAAGACCATGCAAGTCCCTTCAAGATAAATTTAAGCACAGAACATACAGTATAAACTTTATTGACTTTTAAGTATTCAATTTTAAAATTGTAACATCACTAAAGCAAAACACTCATTAGTATCTGAAACTTGGACAGTCTGAGCAAAATAATTAGAACATCTGTTCTCAGTCATAAATTGGAAACAAATTCAAACCTTCACCGAGTTACAAGAAAGTAGTAAACTTAATAAAAATGACTAAAACAAATATGTAATTTTGTCATGATTTGCAATCAACCTTAAAGTTTTCATACTCTGCATGCTTAAATAAAGTATATTCATCCAGTGTCCACAACAATCTCCTATAAAGAAAATTACTTTTGAAGTATGCTTGAATGGGATGCTAAATTATTGAATTAATGGATAACCCTGTGCAAATCAACCAATCAAATGTCCAGACTGATGTGCAATCAGTTGTTTGGGAAATATTTGTATAGTGCAGTTCAGTTAATTTGCAATATTCCACTCAGTTAATAACTCAGACCTGGATAACCTGGGAAGCCAATAATAACATGGAGTCAGGTATGGATTTCATGATTGTTTACTAGAAATTATTTAAAACAAATTAACACCTATATCTTGAAAATGAAGAAAGTCACCATTAAAATTGGCAAATAAATCTTAATATATTAATCACTGACATTGGAGGTTAGTACCATTTGTATAAGTCTTTGGTATGACTCAGCCAGGGATTGAAACCATAACCTTCCGCATCCGAGGTGGGCGTTCTAACCACTAGGCCACCGGTGTGGCCCACCCTAGCAATGTGATTCATTGAATGATATAATTAAATGTAGTAACATGTCATTGAAATGTGTCAAGTGACTTGTAATTCATCAGCACAAAAAAAAGAACCATGACACCAATAGCTCCTCCATAATTTGCAATCAGGTTTCTGATAAAACATGTCAAAATTCCTTGACAGAATTTAAAGACCAATAACTAATAATGACACATTTCCAAACAATTTAATGGAACAAACTTCCTTGTTCTTAACAAAGCATTCGATTTAGTTAACTATTTAATGCAGTGGCCATAGGCAAGTATAACATCATTAAAATTAGTTTATATACCCCTCCCCCTTTTCCAAATGCAATTTAACAGCAGTAATACAATATTTGCTACTACTGAACTGCTGAATTTACCAGTCAGGAGGGAGGATGATGACCTTATGAAAAGTAAATGGTATAGGAAAAATGCATAATGCATGAAAGATTCATTAAAGTCACTAACAAGTGAGATACCATTCTATGAAGCTTAATACACCTGATGAGATCAGAAAGGTGAGGATCCAACCCAACAGAAAAAACCTAGAGAACTTGAGAGTTTTAAAAAGGACTACCATATAGTCCTTAATGTCCAAACATTATATTTCTTTCAAAAGGAAGTTTAGAAAAGCTTGCTACTGCATTTAAAGTATCATAGATAGGACCAACACATTTTTACTGCACCAAATAACAGAAGTTGGATAGCTAGAATAAACCCATTTTTTACTTCTCCAAATACAAAAGGGGGATAGACAGAATCAACCCATTTTCTACCTTACCAATTACAAAAGGGGGATAACTTAGATTAACCCATTTTTTACTGTGCGAACTACAGAAAATTCTTCTCTTGGTATCATAAACTTTTGAAGCTGAGTGTGTGTGTGTGTGTGTGTGTGGTTTGAATTGTAACGTAACTTTAACAATTTTTAAGTCATATCGCTACGATGTCTGCACTGTGGAAGTTTATATTGATGTCTAGCACTGGAACATCATGCCGCAGACATGTAGCGTGATGTCCCACCCAGTCACATTGTCCTAACACCAGGCCGACCAGTCCTATCACTAACCTCTTAACACAGCGCCCAGCGAGGCAGGTGTAAGTACCATTTTTATAAGACTTTGGTATGACTCGGCCAGGGATCTAACCCACGACCTCTCGCATCCCAGGCGGATGTTCTAACCGCTAGGCCACCGGAGTGGTTGGAAGCTGATTGTCTTGTAGAAGTTGGCAGACTTGCTAAAAATGAATTGGTACATCGTTCGTTGAGATGAACCAAGCATGAAAGTGGGGAATATGCAGGCTGCTGTGTAGGAGTGACCCCCTGTGCTCTGACAGTAGGCCTCTCCTTTCTGGTAATTAGCTTAGCTCATCTACCAACTACTGAAGTAGATCATATAAAGATGACCACTCTGGCACCAGGGAGCCAGCATGTTGAAATGAACTGAGATATGGAGTTTCTGATGCTGTGGAGGACTTAAACAAATACTTTGAAATACAGTAAAGTCACAAGCAAACCAGTGATTCTACTTTAGACTAATAGTACTGATGCCTGAGAAATGATACTACTAACATATTTTAGAAGCTGTCATAATACTATGATATTTGATGCTGCTGATGTACCCTGGAAGGGTCGAAGCGCTGCCTATATTTCTAGGTTGTTGATAAGAAGGGTTACCTCTTCCAGAGTTCACCATAATTGTAGACTTTAAGAACAGATGTGATTGATCTCTACCACTCTTGGAAATGGTGGGAATTATCCTGATAAGAGGATTAATAGTATCATTTCATCCTTCCTTGATATGTTTATCAACTTTGTACACACCATATATTCTGTATAATTGATAATTATTGTTTCTGTTTTAAAGAAAACTTATATTTAATACTCAGGAAAACAAATTATGTTATGGTTATTGTACTTTCTGTTTTGGCAAAAAATCGCAGATAAAGCAAACTGCGTCAAGCTAGCAAGCTAATTAAAAAAAAAAGGCTGATCGAATAATGTCAATTATTCTTTCTGATGTGTTGGAATAATTTCAATGGTTCTCAGTTTCAGATGTATTGGAATAATTTCATTGGTTCTCAGTTTCAGATGTGTTGGAATAATTTTGTTAGTTCTCTCTGATGTGTTGGAATAATTGCATTGGTTCTCTCTGATGTGTTGGAATAATTTCATTGGTTCTCTCAGATGTGTTGGAATACTTTCATTGGTTCTCTCTGATGTGTTGGAATACTTTCATTGGTTCTCTCAGATGTGTTGGAATAATTTCATTGGTTCTCTCTGATGTGTTGGAATAATTTCATTATTGCATGTATATCAGGGCTATCAAAGCCCATAGCACTTTGTCATATTGGACTATATAGCTAGTTGTCTACAAACACCGTATACTGGACTACTGAGCTAGTTTTCTGCTGAATACAGTATATAATGGACTATATAGCAAGTTGTCTACATAATACACCATATAATGGATTATAGAGCTAGTTGTCTACATAATACAGTGTATATTGGACTAAAGAGCATGTTGTATACATAACACAGTATACATTGGACTGCAGAGATATTTGTCTACATAACACACTGTACACTGTATATAGAGCTATCATTTTATAAACTATTCCTATCCATTCTACCATGTAATTATCATAGTACACCGTGACATTTTATAATTTGTAACCACCATAGTACGCCATGACATTGTATGTGTAACCACCATAGTACGGTTCCTGAGAAATGACTTGATATGTTTATGGAGAGTAGGTTTCTTGTGACATGATTGATATGTTTACAGGCAGTAGGCTTTTCAGCACATGACTGTTTTACATAAGTATTCAGTAAATTTATTTAAAAAATTTTCTTGTTTTGTTTTAAATAAATTTTCATGGAATTGTATACAAATTATAAGTCTGACCTTTGCAAAAGTTGCAAAAGAATTATCTGCCTACGATATGAATGTAGATGTGCATATCACATGTACAAAGAATCCACAAAGTTAACATCTATATCTTTGGTCAAAATATAGATACAATTTCTTTGAAAATAAATTGCAGGTCTTTTGAGTTGGTAAATGAGGGACATACTCTCCCCTTTAACATGTCTGTTTTGATCTCCATACATGATCTCTCACCAGTTGTCCCTGATATCTACTGTCAGCTCTGATCTCCGTACATGATCTTTCACCAGTTTTGATCTCATTACATAATCTTTCACCTGTTCTACTTCAATTTGATAGTTATTGTCTGGGCTGAAATCCATAAATGATCTTTCACCTGTTCTACTTGATAGTTATTGTCTGGGCTGAAATCCATAAATGATCTTTCATCTGTTCTACTTGATAGTTATTGTCTGGGCTGAAATCCATAAATGATCTTTCACCTGTTCTACTTGATATTTACTGTCAGCTCTAATCTCCATACATGCTCTTTCACAAGTTATACTTGGTAACTTGGAAACATTGATACCATGACGGACAATGATGAAGGGACAGATGGAAACATGAATAATGTGTCGCAAACTTTAACTGGAAAAGGTTGGAAATAATCAATAATGCAGGGCAATGTCTTTGTCATTTAGTTACTGCAATTCAATTACATTTCAACTAAAAATGATTCAAAACTTAACCTAATGTTGGTTCTTTTTGGCATTAGGTCCTCACATAACAAAATTCTTTTGTTACGAAAATTCCCAAGTATTTCTTTCCCCATAAGAAATTTTATGATGTATGGATGACATGACATGACATACAGATGGAATGAAAGAAAAGTCACTATCCATCAACATCATATGTCAATTCAACGTAATATAGAAGGGACAAAAACAAATGAGGCACTAAAACCTCAGCATTTCTATAAACATACCTGGACATTTCCATCCTCTGTAAATGACCTTGGCCTTGCAATAATATTTAACTTTTCCATCAGGAGCAAGATATGGTCCTTGTTGTCATGGAATACCTGGTTGTTCTTCTCTGCCCAGATGGCATCTATAAATAAAAAGTATGACTTCAAAAAACTAATGTCATTATAATAAAGGAAGTAATATAAATGTCATGTAGGCACACTATTATCTAAATTTACCATTGATCTAAGTTTCTGTTGGCTCACAATTTCAACACAGAAATTGTTACATGTACATTTATATACGTGGTATAAGAAAGAACACAATATGGATTTAGTTTCAATGTCTATCTAATATAAATATTTTTCTTATACATGTTTCAGTTGGTTTAATATCTGGAACTCAATTTTGCATAATGTTTCAGTCAAACTTCACTCAAACAATGATCACCTGAATATGAGGTATCTCTAATATGACTTCCTTGGTCCTGTAGAAAAAATTCAAGCCAAATATTAAGTCTGATAGTCATTACAGTTTTCGAAGTTTCACTGTATATTCATCTGGCGAAGGTAGTATTATCAGGACCGAGCTTACCCATTACAATATACAGTAAGCTAATCATAATTATAAAATCAGACAGCTGGCTTACACATTTGGGTTGAATTAAATTACTATAGAGATCCTATGCCTCATAACAGTCTTTTGTGGTTTATATGATTTCGTTCAACAAAACTCTAGTGGTACATCTTCAAAATGTTCTAATTACCTCCTTGTTGATGCATAAAATCTGTATATCATTAAAAGGAACTTCTTAAAACAGTGGGTATTGAGAAGAAACCAATGATGAGGTCAGGTATACTGTACAGTCATACCTGTCAAATGCAGCTACACACAGAAACCAATGATGAGGTTTGATATACTGTAGTCATATCTGTCAAAAGCAGCTATACACTGAAAACAATGATGAGGTTTGATATACTGTACAGTCATACCTGTCAAAAGCAGTTACACACAAAACCAATGCTGAGTTCTGATATATTGTACAGTCATACCTGTCAAAAGCAGATATACACACAAACCAATGATGAGCTTGATATACTGTAGTCATACCTGTCAAAAACAGCTACACACAGAAAATAATGATGAGGTTTGATATACTGTTCTGTCATACCTGTCAAAATCAGCTACACACAGAAAACAATGATTACGTTCGATATACTGAACAGTCATACAAAGGCAAAAGTATGTGTCTAGTATGGATACTACATAAAAATGCTTATTATATGCTTATTGCTTATCATGATTTATTTCACAGCAACTTGAAGAAAAGTCCAGTTCATCAAGAATGACATGTGTCAAAGATGGTCTAGTTTATTACTGGACTACCACACTGACACGCACACTCTGGTTCATGAAACTGGCTTTTTCCAGGTTACTGTGATGGCTCTCAGCCAGTTGTTCTTGGAATATATATGTTGAAAACTAGTTGCACTTTTGTGTTTTCTTTTACAAACAGTATGTGACTTTCATTTATTATTTTCCAATTTTTGTACATCAAAATTGAAATAGGAATTATTGTCGGTTGAAATCATGCAAATATTGGACTTTGATGTAATGGGGCATGTAAGTTATGAGATTTGCATAGTCATAACTAACAATGCAAATGGTGAGCACCAGGTTGAGTTTCATCAACAATGTGGTCATTTTCATTTCACCTGTCAGATGAGTAAAGATGTGAGTAAAAGTGAGGGTGTATAAAACTGTTGTTGATGCATTCTTGAATTTCACCTTTAAATGTAATAGAATATATAGATAATTATGGTGAACTGATAACAAATAGTGTAATAACCACTCCAGATAGATATATTCCAAAGTTTGAACTCAAATCACATTTCAATCCATATTGAAGTTTTATTGATACGTTACATACATAAATGTTTGAATTCAAATCACATTTGAATCCATATTGAAGTATTATTGATACGTTACATACATAAATGTTTGAATTCAAATCACATTTGAATCCATATTGAAGTATTATTGATACGTTACATACATAAATGTTTGAATTCAAATCACATTTGAATCTATATTGAAGTTTTACTGATACGTTACATACATAAATGTTTGAATTCAAATCACATTTGAATCCATATTGAAGTTTTATTGATACGTTACATACATAAATGTTTGAATTCAAATCACATTTGAATCCATATTGAAGTTTTATTGATACGTTACATACATAAATGTTTGAATTCAAATCACATTTGAATCCATATTGAAGTTTTATTGATACGTTACATACATAAATGTTTGAATTCAAATCACATTTGAATCCATATTGAAGTTTTATTGATACGTTACATACATAAATGTTTGAATTCAAATCACATTTGAATCCATATTGAAGTTTTATTGATACGTTACATACATAAATGTTTGAATTCAAATCACATTTCAATCCGAATTGAAGTGTTATTGATACGTTACATACAGAAATGTTTGAATTCAAATCACATTTGAATCCATATTGAAGTTTTATTGATACGTTACATACATAAATGTTTGAATTCAAATCACATTTGAATCCATATTGAAGTTTTATTGATACGTTACATACATAAATGTTTGAATTCAAATCACATTTCAATCCGAATTGAAGTGTTATTGATACGTTACATACAGAAATGAGAAAAGCACATGGAGAATGGAACAAACCAGGAACAGTTTGACTCCCAAAATGGAACAGAAAATACAAAGATGCAAAGAGATTTCAGAAGAAACAGAAAAATATATAATAAATGAGTACATTTTTGAAGAAACATGAAAGAGTACAGAAATGTGAATAGACTAATTTTAGAGAGTCATATGGTAAAGTAGGAAAGATAAATAAGACATGGTTACAGTTCATTCCATTACGTAGAAAGAAATAATTTGGATAATGTGTTAATTTATGGAAACTATTTTTCTGAATTAAGTTATAATTGTATGTACATGATTTGGATATTTAACGTATCTTTTTCAGTCATATTGCTACGATGTCTGCAATGTGGCAGTTAATAGTTATGTCTAACACTGGGGCTTCATGTCGCAGACTACAATGTCTGCAATGTGACAGTTAATAGTTATGTCTAACACTGGGGCTTCATGTCGCAGACTACGATGTCTGCAATGTGACAGTTAATAGTTATGTCTAACACTGGGGCTTCATGTCGCAGACTACGATGTCTGCAATGTGACAGTTAATAGTTATGTCTAACACTGGGGCTTCATGTCGCAGACTACGATGTCTGCAATGTGACAGTTAATAGTTATGTCTAACACTGGGGCTTCATGCCACAGACTATGATGTCTGCAATGTGGCAGTTAATAGTTATGTCTAACACTGGGGCTTCATGCCACATACTACGATGTCTGCAATGTGACAGTTAATAGTTATGTCTAACACTGGGGCTTCATGCCACAGACTACGATGTATGCAGTGTGGCAGTTAATAGTTATGTCTAACACTGGGGCTTCATGCCACAGACTACGATGTCTGCAATGTGACAGTTAATAGTTATGTCTAACACTGGGGCTTCATGCCGCAGACATGTAACATGTCCCATCTTGTTATATAATCTTGAAACCAGGTCGACCAGTCCTAACACTAACCTCTTAATGTTAAACAGATGAGGAAAATATTAATTTGTGAGAAAATTAAAAATTATATGAACAAACAAAAATTAGAGGCTTATAACATAAAATGTGAAGCTATCAAAGAGGTCAGGTACTGCAGCATAACAAGTCTCTAGAATATAACAAAATGACAAGGCACTGATTGCGTGTCCAACTACCATTTAAAGCATGACATGGAAAATCATCTAATTACCGGTAGACATATAACTGCCCATTGTCTTATGTGATCCAATTTAAGTTTTTGCCTAATACATATGCATTTGGAAATATTCTATTGATATACAAACAAAATGGTAAATGTAAAGATCTGGTCAATTGTAATGGCATAACACTGACATCTTGTCTGGGAAAATTATTTGAAACAATACTGATTACCACAATTTGAGAATGTCAGGACAAAATCAACTTTCCACTGTTTTATCAGCTTAGATATGGTAAGGAGGCTGGAGCTATTTTTGCTGTACTTACCCTTCAAGAATGTCTGATGTGCAAAATAAGTCATGACCTTAATGTATATTCTTTTTTACCTAATAACAAAAAGGCATTTGATAGATTGCAGGCTTTTTAAGAAATGCCCAATCCTACATGCACAAGTGCATGTGTATTTTCTAAACAATGTAAACTGAACTTATTTATCCTTATACAGAGAAGCTGGTCAGGGTCCCAATACTACAAGGTTTCCTGCAAAGATTACTGGTAGGATCTGCAACATTATGTTTCTGAATGACCATAGTGGAAGCCTTTTTTCCTAGTAAAATATATTTCTTTGAGAATACTTATCATATCATGATACCTTAGGAGAACTACTACTATCATGCATATCCATGTCTCTCAGATATTACCTTCAGCTTAAGGAACCAAAAGATGTCTGCCAACGTAGTTGACGGTAGGGCAGAGTGATATCCCCTTAAGAATAAATATTGGTGGTAGAAAACTTGAACCAGTCAATTACTACTGGAGCATAAGGAATGTTCTTTATCGATGTAACTGATGGGAGGCTGTGTGTGCATTATGAATTAATCTAGTTGTTATTGTTGTTGTTGTTGGGTTTAACACCATTTTTCAGCACATGATAGGCTATGCATGGTGGCCAGTATTAATGGTGGAGGAAGAACCCTGTAAAACCCCGGGAAGAACCACAGACCCACGAGAAGCTACTGGCAAACTTTCTCACATACCCACATTGGCCGAATCCTAGACTCTAACCCATGCAGACAGAGGTGAGATGGCAGTAATCCATAACAGAGAGCGCTTTAGACCACTCGGCCACAGGAATTAAGCAAGTATTCTTGAAAATATATTTTACAAGGAAAATTGGTTTTGTCTGTAAAAATGTTACCCAATCATAATACCTTCGGAAAATAAGAGGTGAAGGGAGGTACACCCCCTTACCTTGGAGATACTAGCTCCGATCCCTTGAGGTATAAGAGACTGCTTCTAGGTAACCTGACTGGAGGGGACAACATCTGTCATGGAGTGAAATTTCAAATAAGGAAAAAATTTCCCTTTCCACACATCCAGCAGTAGTCATGAAGCAACGTCTTAGAAAGTTGTTGATCGACCTGGAATGGTGACCTGTTGAGCTTTGAGTATAAAGGGGTCCAACAGATTAATCTGAACCCCTTGGCATAACATATCTTGGGGATAAAACCTAGAGAATGTGGACCCTGATCTTCATCCCACTGCCTGAATGATGCTGGTTAGCAATCAGCTCTAGACAGAGGTTTCATGATGAAAATCTGGTTACCCATTGAAGGAAGCCTGTTCTTGGTGATGAAAGAGGATTATGTCATGAGTAAGAACAACCCGTTTTGTCAGAACTGCATGTATGCTGATAGGGCATGTATTTCAATAATTCTGTCCCCAGTCACTAATGCCATGAGGAAGCAGGCCTTGTATGAAGGAGGTTCAAAGGGTCTTGTTTAACCAGGTCAATACCCAGGACAGGATCCACTTTAGGTACAGAGCTATAGTATTTGGCTGTGCGTATGTAAAGTTGGATAAGTCCTTTTATTTCCAATATTCTCTCTTTCATGATAACGAAAGGTGTCAGTGATTATGTGACAACCTTTTATCATACTTCAGATGTTAACTCTCTCTTTTTGAAACAACTGTGAATGGGGTTGTTTGAGTAGATAAGGGAAAATCCAAATTTTCTATAGAGTTTCCAGTGCTAGATTCATGAGGTTGTTGATACATGACTTCTCCCATCTGAGTCGTGTAATGAAGTTAAGGTGACAGTCTGATTATCTTGTTTTTTGTATCCCTTTTTTGAATCTGAGGAATTCAAGGGTAGGCATATGAATCCAGGCCATTCCAATCTACTGACAAAGCACTGACTGCCCAGGACTGGCGAAACAAAGGTGGGAAGTTTGGTATTCCACCTTCTTGCAAACAGGTCCACCAATGGTCGGTCCCATTAGGCACATATCTAAGTTAAAAAGGGGATGGAGAGACCATTCTGTATGTATTATTTGATTGTTCCAGGACAAAGAATTGGCTGGTATGTTTAGGCATCCTGGGATATGGTGATCGTATATGTGGATTTGTTGTTGACAACACCACTTTAGAAAGTCCCACTCCAGGTTGCAAAGGTCTGGGGACTTGGTTCTTCCTTGTCGTTTGAAACAGTCACCACAGTAGGATTGTCTGCTTCATGAAAGGAATTCAAAGTGAACTTCATCTCCAGAATATTGCTATATAGATGTCATTCACGGGGAGACCATATATTACTAGTTTTCCTAAAGAATGGTAGTAGGTGGGCTTCTTAGCCTTTCGTACTTTCATCAGATTGTAATTCCATGTGGTTTTACTTCCATAGGTATATCAGGAGTGAGCCAACTTTGGTTGCCTTAAGTCTGCAGATGGTGCTTCAACTGTGTGCAGAAGGTGAGGGTTTACTCCAGTGGGCAGAATTTGGGCCTACATTATGACAGGATAATAATTTGCAATGGGTCCATACAAGGACAATCTAAGACAAATAGATACGCTGCCATGTTGAGCAGGCCCAGTAGACAAAGGAATTTCCATGCAGTTTGAGTTTTCCTCCAAAGTAAAGAAGCCACCATATTTCAGATTTTCAATGCCCAATCCTGAACGAGATGAATTATGTTTGCCTGTGTATTGGACTATGTACCAAAGTGAACAAATTGTAAAGATGGTGCTAGGTCGATTTATCCTTGTTGATGAGAAAGCCTTAGATTTGTAAGCAGTAACACAAGGGTTATCATGTCTTGTTTTAAAATACAGTAGTCCCCCTCTTGAATGGCCCCCCCTCACCAGTGGCCACCCGCTTCTTTCAGCCAGAATCCCTTGGCACAGACGAGTTTGTATTTAAAAGTACCCCTCAAGAATGGCCACACCGCTAAAGCAACCAGCGGCCAACATATTTTTACAAAAATGTAAAATGCTCCTCTCACGAGTAGCCACTTTTTTCTTCAAATGTATCAAGATCTAATAAAAAATTCATATCGTGACGTAAGGTAAGTAATCAGATTATCTATATTGTTGATACATGTCTCCCAATGTCAATTTTCCGTTTCTGAAAGAAGTGTTGACTAGAGTACATGTAACAGTAAGATTAATATGACATCATTGTCTGTAAAAGCCAACGTTTACAGGAAATGGGCTCATCAATGTTATGATAGAGTTTTGGGTTTCACACATCTGTCAAGTTTTTCTCTTTGATGATTACAACTGGACATAATTGTCAGGATCATAAAAACTGGGTCAGCATGGACTAAAATAGATTTTGTGAATTAACACACACATACAGAAATTAACCTTGAACAAAACAGTGTACCAGACAAAGAACAAAAAATCATGTGACAACACAATTATCGTTTCCTTTATGAAGAAGGCATTTCATCCACTCAACGAAAGTTTCGTCTGCACAATAAATTGCACACAGTTAGCAGCATCCAAATAAATTATTACCAAACATTAACAATTCATCACGTAAATGGAAACATGTTATATCAGAAGTCTGTTCTTCTACTCGACGACATAAGGTGAGGTGGAGAGGGGAGACTTGCCGAACAATTTTATGTAGAAAAGACTCAAATTAAACAATTTTATGTTGAAAAGACTGGAATAAACAACATAGTAACTGATAAGGAGGTTATTCAGCAGCAGTGGGAAAATGGAGTGAACTGAAAGAGAATTATGTATGTACCAAGATTTATATGACGTTTTTGAATGGTTTTGCAATGTACATGACAACAATACCTGCTCACATATCATTCTTTCACTAAGAATAAGAAATATTAATGTATATTCTGTTGAAATAAGACTATTATTACAAGGAAAACCTTATAATAATTAATGTTACTTTTAAACGAAGATATTAAGTGCTTTGATGTAGCTTTCATACTGCGTATATTACATATACTTCTCACAAAAAAATGTAGTCCCCCTCTGGAAAGGCCAACCATCTTATAGGGCCACTTTCCCAGTGCAGAAGGGGTGGCCATATAAGAGAGGGTCACAGCATAACTATAGCTGCTGTTTTTGCAGGATATCATCCTGGTAACTTGATTGGCCATTGTATAAATGGTCCAGATATGTGCCATTACATGGTACATGAGACAAGTGAAGACCCAGCAGTTGATGTCAAGTCCAAATGGGAGTACTCTGAATAGGCATACAATGTCATTGTAGGGCGAATTGCAGGAACTTCCTGGAAGCCTGGTGAATAGTGATATGAAGGTGAGCATCTTTTAAGTCCACATAAATGACAAAGTTTCCCATTTGGATAGCGTTTAAAATACGCCATATTGAATCCATTGATAACCATGTGCATGAATTAATTGATTGAAGGCGCTGAGGGTGATGACCGGACATAGAGTGGCATTTACAAGATAGTTCAGAATGTCTGTAACCCACCCAGACTACAGAAGCAATCTGAGGTAAGGTTCCTCCTTTCCTGTCACAAGATCAAGAGATGCTGGAGGTCTGGACCCGGTAGTGGATGGAGTGGGAGGAGGAGTGTTGAAGTTAGGAGGTAAAAGATGGAACACTTCCTCACTGAAGGCTCACTCTTCACATGACATGACTTTTAGAGCAACCATCATCAGCCTTGCTGGACTGATGACTCCTGTGATGCCTAGCATAAAGTAGAAGAGTGATGAAGTTTGCAGCTCGTAAAACTTGTAGATCACCCAAATTAGAAACCATGACTTTGTGATTTTCCCTGTGTAAGGAGTCTCTTCTCATGGCAGAGTGTAGAGGGATTTGCGAAATTACATCTGGTGAATGAACATGTCTCCATAGGACAGGTTCGGCATACTGGAAGCCAGGCTTTTTATTCATTGGGACCATAATAGAAGTAGGCGCTCTGTATATGGGTAGGTGTCGTCCGAGTTGTAAGGTTTGGATGGGTTACATTTGTGTGTGTGATTTGGATTTTTAACATAGCTGTAACAATTTTTCAGTCATATCGCTAAGATGTCTGCAGTTTGGCAGTTTACAGTGATGTCATGCACTGGGGCATCATGCCGCAGACATGTGGCATGATGTCCCACTCCGTCACATCATCCTGACACCAGACCAACCAGTCCTAACACTAACCTCTTAATGCTGAGCCCCAAGGAAGGAAGCTGTTAGTACCGGATATTTGTAAGTCTTTGGTATGGCTCGGCCGGGGATTGAACCCACAACCTACTGCATCCGAGGCAGATGCTGTAACCACTAGGCCACCGGAGCGGTCGGGACAGGTTAGAGTCGTTTGATCTGTGTATCTGTTGGGTCAGGGGGAAGAGTTGTAACAGCTATTACATGACAGGAATGGAGTTGAACGTCGAGGAGGAAAGGATGATAGAAATCACCAATAATGCCGGATCCGGTTTTGGTGACTTAAGTGCTAGAACAGACTCTAATCATGCTGATTTTCTGGCGCTTCATGGCTGGAAGGGTGATGTGGCAACTTATCTCCCTTGTCTGCCAGAAAATATTGAAACCATGGTCACGAGTTCAGACTGACATTGTCGTCCATCGCTGTGCATTTCTGTTTGTTGCCCATGGTTCTAATCTGTAAGACCATTTGAGCAGAGCACATAAAACTGTTGATCCTGCACCTGTCTTTTGAACACGGTGTCAGTGCAGATTTATATCTTAAGTTGGCCCGGCAATAGATAACAGCCATTCTAACAAGCAATGAAGTGCATAGGTAAATATAATGAATACCATCTATAGGAACAATAAATTATAGGTTGTATTCCTACACCTGTCTTGTTTGGATATTGTGACGGTGAAGGGCTAAACCAAATGAAGGTTACCTGGGAAAAAAGTGATACCAGACAATCTTAATGTAAATACTACCTGTTGGAAACATCAAGGATAACATGGGCAGGTAGAACCATTGAAGAATGGTGTCCAGATGCTAAGAATGCCTAGGAAAGTTTAGTACACCTGGTTTTGAACATGGGGTGTGGTGCAGAGTTATGCCATACAATGTTTACCTGGAAATTAGATATAGCAGATGAACTAACACAGAAATGTAGTTTCCAGAGATAACATAATCATATTTATAATACTACTTGTAGAAAGGCTCAAGGGCAGCCTATACAAATAAAATCATGGAAGCATGGTGTCAGAGTGCAATGGATGCTTTGGTAGTGAACACTCACCTGTATGAACAAGCAATAACGGAATTATACAGATATAACGGGGTTCTGAAAGGCATAAAGACTTGCACACAAAAAAATATTACAGCTCAAACGTATCCTGTGAAAACATATATATATAAACCCATGCAATTGACAAAGTGCTCTAAGATATGCAAAGGCAACAAAGTGTTAGCAAGTTGAAAGGCAGAACTTTGTTGGGGTAAGGAAGACAGGTAGGTTGGAAATAGAGATGTTGTATTTCCTCGAGGCAAAAGGTAGTTAACTGGCAGGTTCATGGTTTTGGATGGTAATCCTTATACTTATACTTAAGTGGGAGATCACTCTGCCTGACCACCAACCAGGTTGGCAGACTGCTTATATCTTCAATTAGTTAGAAGTAGTGTAGTATCTGGGACAGCTAGATCTGTGAGGCAGTAGTTCTCTCAACACTCAGAGAAGAAACTCACATTGATAAACATCTGTTTTAGGTCACATGTGTAGAACATCGGCAAACATAACTGCTAAAGCTATTTTTCTTGGACTATTGTCAATTTGATTCTTTGATCGTAAAGATAAACATGGAAAAACATAATTGGGGCAAGAGTACAGGTGGCTAAAGAGAGAAAAGATGAAATCAGTAACAAAAATCTGTCAAAGAGTTTCAGTCAATTTTTAAAAATCAATCCAGGTTTAAATATTCACAATTGACGGAAATGCAGTTACATCAGATTAAAAAGTTTTATCTGTGTACACAGTTTAATATTTTTTCAAAAAATTAAAGTTTTAGTGGATTTTCTAACATCTAATTTTTGAATGATTTATATGATGTCCCACTAGTTATCACTTGATCAAAAAACAAAAAAAAGGTTTCAGATCATATAGAGGACATAAATATTACTTTAACAATTAATTTATGGTGAAGAAAGAACTATGGTGTCCCAAAATATATGGTAAATACGGTATAATAACTCCCACAGAAAATGGAGTATTTATATAAATAGATGTGTATGTACTGTGAATGTTCTTGCTTGTGTAAACATCTTATTATCAACTTGCATTACTTACAGACAATAACAGTTTGAAATGCGTGAAAAACGTATTTCATCAAGTGGGTGAAAAAAGTCTGTCTATGAGTTTTCCGACAAAGAGATGAAATATATCCATTATTCACTCAAAAAATATAACATTTAAAAATTAAATTCACTTAGTATAAAAAAATATACATAAAATGAGGAACTCAAGATAGAATATTTCTCACTTATAACTAATTCACCCACTCTCTGAAAATAAAATTATTTATAATTATCATTGTTATATCATGGACTTATGAAATAATGTTTCATGGACATATGAAATAATATGTTTCTTGTTCTACCTCCTCCTGATTATATGGTAATGACCTTTGGTTCAATCATGTTTTCCCTGTCGATATATGCCTTGTATTATCTATAATACTATTGGAGCCAGGTATGTAAACTGCAGATGAAATAGTTTACTATGACCAGTCATAAACATATAGCTATACAATGCAAAGTCATCTTGCAAAACAGAAAATAATTTACCTGGAGCAGGCATCAACATTATATGCATCCAGGACAAAGCTGACTTGGAAACCAAATGTCTTTTGTGTCAACCAGACATCAACAACATGTATATTGGGCAGTTGACTTGAAAAGTAAATAGTGTTTGTCTTGACCAGACATCAACATTGTATATGTGTTTAGGGTAAGGTCGACTTAAAAAATAAATCGTTTTTATCTGGACCAGACAAATTACTTCAAAAAAGAGAACCATAAATGTCAGTTGATATGCTCCCCCACTGTTTAACTGTCGTCTATACAGGCAACCCACATTATAAACAGAATTGTATTTCTTCTTTCATTTTTACATTCTCAGGCTTCTTCTTCAACAACAGACAAGCCATCCACAATGTTTGTAGCATGTTTGTGATGAAGAAATAATGTTATTGTATGGGAATTATTTAATAGTCTTCTTTACAGGCTTCCTCATCGACAACAATACAAGCCATCCACAACGTTTGTGGCATATCTGTGATGAAGAAATAATGTTATTGTAGGGGAATTTTTTAATAGTCTTCAAGAAAGATGGCTTAAATATTTGCGCAGAAAAAAATATTTTCTGAGTGACCTTCACCCTCAGACACCAACAAAAACAGAGCTCTTCTTTGCTATAAGTGCATGCCACCCAAACATTTGGGCCCAATTTCATCGTCTGTGATGCAGAATCAATGTTACTGTATGAAACTGATTGATTTTCTTTCAGCCATCTATTTTAATATCTGACCTATGATACAAAGATCAAAAGCTTTTTCAAATGCCAGGTGCAAACCATTTACAAAGTTTGGTCATGATATCATATGTAGTATTAACGTTATTTTACAGATACAATTTCTGTCAGTATAAGTAATTGACCTGTCATCTTTACATCCCAAAATCAATAAAGTTCTTCCTTTCTCCAAGTGCAAGATGTGCACAATGTATGATAAATGAAGAAGGTGGCAAACTTCAGGTGAGCAAATCATTTTTCTCCTTTCAGTCAGTGACTTTCACCTTTAATATTTTTATCTAAGAACAACAGGATTATACCAAACCTAAGTACAAGCTGATTGTCAAAAACTAATGTTTACTGTGTGGAATTAATTGATTTAAATAGATGGATGGACAGCCATTAATGAGTACTGACAGGTGGTTGGGCAACTAATTGGTACAGTGAGATGAATGGGTAACAACTAATTGATACAGACAGATGAATGGACAACACCTAAATGGTACATACAGTTGAATGGACAGCCACTAATTTGTATAAAGAAATGGATGGACAACAAATTAATTATACAGACAGCTGAATAGATAACAACTAATAAATGGACAATAACTAATTGAAACAAATATATGACAACTGAAGCAGACAGATGGATGGAGAAAACTTGATACAGGAGACATCTAATTGGTACAGACATAGAGATGAATGATAACTACTGGTACAGACAGATGGGCAATTAATTGGTACAGACAGATGGATGGTCAACAACTAGTTGGATAAGTAAAAGGCATTTGAATGATTGCTCAAGTCACACTTTCCATTAGGCCAAGGTCACAAAGATGTATCCTGGCAAATGTCACATTATGTGTGGAGCATAAAACATTTCCATAGACAAATAGATCATCAGCTAGACTGAGACTACACATGGATTCGTAATCAAACATTTTCCATGTATTATTTTTAAAGCAAACAAGTACAGACCTATCAGTTCATGGGTGAGTTTTCCTGTCTCTTCAAATTCATACCACTTGCTAGTGATGGCAGGGTATTGCTTGATGAATGTCTCAGCTGTGATTAGAGACTTCAGGGCATCAATCAACCACTGTGGATCCAACACAATCTTCTCCCTCAATCCTTCAAGACTGAAAACCACATACAAAATACTGATTATGGAGACTTCATACATTATTTCCCTTCTCCGAATAAATCAGTAAGTACTGATGTGTATTTTTATCTCAAGAAACCAAACAATGGGGTGATTGCTTTTGATAATTTTTTGCACAAACATACATCAGTAAGACATAAAACTGTAACAAATGTATAAGTTACTTGAATCAATTACTATTAAAATTACATGGAACAATTTGTTAATCAAAAAAGCTTACATATTTTGCTACCAGAAGAATCAAGCCAATGTTAAAGACTTTGTGTAAGCCAAGGTACAGTTCAAGATTTTGTGGAAGTCAATGTTTAAGTTCGTAACCAAGTTAACAACTCCAAAAATGACAAGTCAAGTGCTCTGCAGGAACATTTTTATGGCTTACAATGTGGAAGAGAAATAAAGTGTTATACAGAATAAATATATGTGCATTATAATACAAACATAATTAATATTCTTTTTGTTTTCATGTGTTATTGATTGTTCCATAAAAATTTTGTTAATTCACATGTGCTTAATATGCTGACAACACAGCCTGACCTTTTGCTAACAGTTTTATCACACCATTTTGACAATGTCTGTTACTGTCTGACAAATTTATCTTGTCTACTGATGTATATAAGCAATAAAATAGAGTACCCAAACCAAGTTTCATGATTATTGGCAGTCCGTATTGGCCAAGGATATTCACATGGCTGCTGTGTGACTAATTCTGAAAAGACTGTTTGCACAGTTGCCAAGAGACTATTCACATACCGCCCATTGCATAATCTACTTAAAGCAGCCGTTCATATGTCTGTTATGTGTTCATCCGTTTATTTTTTCAAGTGATTATAGGCAAAACTGGTACAATATTACACTCTCTCTGCTGCATCTTTTACAGTAAGAAAAACATTTCTATTACCAATGAGATCCATAATTTTATGTAGATAAATTACCCACAATGCATGTATAATCAGGCCACATGTCCTAACTGGATGGTTGGAGAAGCCAAGCACACAAATGAGCATACGTTCTCCGTATATTATGCTTTCACTTAAATGATGATTTGTGTGGAACAATCGTTTTAAGTGGTAATGAGCTACAATGAATACTCATCTGTATGTGTGTGTGCGTGATTTGATTTTTAAAAATTTCAGTCATATCGCAACGATGTCTGCAGTGTTTATAGTGATGTCTAGCACTGGGGCATCATGTTGCAGACATGTAGCATGATATTCCGCCCATTCACATTATCCTGACACCATACCAACCAGTCCTAACACTAACCTCTTAATGATGAATGGCAAGTGAGGCAGCTGTTAGTAACATTATTTTAGGAGTCTTTGGTATGACTCAGATGGGGATCGAACCCAAGAACTTCAGTTCAAAACCCTATGCATCTCAATGGATTGTTACAATCTCTTAACTGACAATTATTGGAATCATTATTTTTTATTTCACATGATGAAAATCATATCTCCCACCATGAGATATACCCAATAAATGTAATTACGTCCTTTCCTGCTTTTATTCACAAGAATCTGACTATTCCTGTTTTATTCTTCTGTACTGATTATTAACACTTTGTAAGAGACTAATTTTCCCTTTTGTATTCAACATGTATATCCTGCTGGAGATCATTTTATGAAAATGCTATAATGAACAGTTTGATCTTGATGATGTTTTGTATGAAAATATATGTGCAGATTAAATTGTATGCAGTACTACTGTAAAGTAAGTTTGGTTCTCTAACTCCACAACCTTCAGCAGGCACTTAAGTCATGAAGAGTGCATGTCTATATATCTTAGCCATAGCCCTCAGCAAGAAAATAAGCGCAACTGTGACAATTCCTCCTTTAACAACACTGAAGGAGACAGCAAAACAAAATGATCACTATGAGACTTTCTTGCCATTATGTTGTAGGCCCTAAAACGCTTTGACCAGGATATTAGCCCATGTTGCAGCTGATATTTCTGCTTGGGATATACCCAAGTCCAAGTGTGGGAAACAGGAGGAGCCATGAAGATATCTGATACCTGGCGGCAGAGACCAATCAAATAGTGTAAAAGAATGGACAAACAAATGAAAAATGTTCAAGAAAGAGTGCCATGGCTATATTGGGCACGAGTACTTTATTTTCCTTGAGAGGACAATGCAAAACAGAAGATCTCCCCAATTAGGAAGTGACCAAGATCCCTCCAAGAAATGAGTGGAAGGTTCATCCTGACATCAAGAGGAAGAAGGCTTTCTTTCCCTCCCCCACTAAGTGAGGCAACTCTGTTACCAAGTCACACACATCATTTGACCAAAGATGTGCACAACCCATAGACACCATGAAGGTTGGATTAGTGTCCCATGGGGCCTTTTTATGCTCATACTCACCCACACCTTGAGACAAATTATATCACTAATAGGGAATACAACACAATATAATGGGAAGTAGACAAGGGTAGATACCAGACACCAGTACTAAGACGAGTTACAATTAACTAAGCACAGTGTGAACTTTCGAATTATGAATTACATGAAATTTTAAGTTGAATGCATTGAACAATTAATGTCTTATTGCATTTAAGGCAGAAAGTCTTTGTGAAGGGTCACTTCGACCTTTCTTCGTTCATCACCCCCCATGTCAGTGTAAACTTCAAAGGAACAGCATTCCGACCCAGTGAAATTGACCAGGGTATCTTAACACAGTGATTAGAAAGTAAACAATTGAGCTACCAATCCTAACCGCTTGGTAGGAACCTATGCCAACTTATCACATTTTCAAAGAGAAATTGTCACGCACTGTCGTACACAGATTCTGAGCTGTCTAAACCTGATTAAAAGGAATTATTTCTTTGGGAAAGATTAGGGACCACTACAATTGTTTAGAATAAATTAGGGCATATACTTTAGAGCAATCTGACTTTAAGGTGACGACCCTAGTCGAAATTCTTTAGTCTGGAAATTTCCTGGAAGAGGAAAACTTAGTCTTGACTCCGTGGAAAGTCTAAAGACCTTAGTGCTTTCCTCATGAAACAAGAAAAGGGACCACGTGGTGATCGTGTAAAAAGAAAGGCATGTTTTGTGCTAAGACACACAAGTCCTGAAAGAAAAAACAGCGATAAGGTTGTTTTATGCAAATGTGTTTGCTATGACTAGGTTCCATATTATACAGCATTTATTCAATTCATGGAAATGTGTTGATGCTAGAGTTGTTATGCAATTTATTTTATTCAATTTCATGGAAAGTGTTGTTGCTAGAATTGTTATGCAATTTACCTTTTAATTATACAGTTATTAGTTCATTGGTTGAATTAATTGCATACGATCCAAATGTTCATATGTGTAAGATTTCATAGGGTTATATGAAATAACTTTCCTTGTTGTTAGGACGATATCGATCATCATGAGTTAACGATAATTACCTAATTATATCTGATTTTGTAATGCCTGGATAATGTTGTAGTTAAGGCATGCCATAATATAAACTATCATGATTTTACTCAGTATATAATGGAGTAATTTAAACGTACACTTCAATGCATCCTTAGCTTACCATAGAGGGAATTAACAGACATTTCCACTCCATCAGGTTAAAAGTCTTTCTCTCACCTGTAAAGTCAATTAGAATACATTTCGATTCCTACAGGGAAAATATAGCGTTTCTCTCATATGAAGAGTGAATTAATAATTGCCATTTCAGCTGGGAAAAATAGCCATTCTCTCACCTGAAGTAGAGGATTGTGCCCATCTCATGATGGAATCTAAAGAAGAGATCAAGTTCATTGCTGTCTTCAATCCTAACAGATCCTGACTCATTTATCTCTTCAATGAGACTGCGTGCTACAACCTGATGGAAAGAAATGTAAAGAGTTATAGCCTAACAATTAAGGTGTTAGATCCCATTAGCATGACAACAGCTACAATGTGTGATGAATGCAATGAAATTTGATAGGTCCTAATTAACAATAAAATAATCCGTATCAAATTACTTTCAAACTTAATGTGTCCTAATTAACAATTTACACACTTCAAAGTTCTCTTAGTAAACCTTCAGATTATATGTTGAAAAATGGGACATTTTTAAAATCTATCCCTCAGTAATAAAACCTAAAATATACTAAATAAAAATAAAATAAGAGGGGGACTACTGTAGTTCTGTTCCAGACTTCTTACACAAACTTTGCTCAAGATGTATAGTCTGATACTCAAATTATTATGCAAACACCATTCTATATAATGACCATCGCCATTAACCTTGTAACTCCAAAATCAATAGTCTTATACATTATCAAAAGAGTAAGCCATCTACAAACTTTCATGAAGATATATGGTTGGAAACTAAGATTTTGCACAGATTTCTTTTTTCATTTTTGATCTGCAGGCTCTATGGCCTCTGACTTTCTGACACCAAAATCAATAGGTTTCTTTGCCCCCAGTGAAAGATATCCACAAAGCTTGGTACAGTTAGATCATGTAAAATCAAAGTTACAGTAAAGGACAAAAGATAGAAGAATGGATAACACTGTAAAATTAAAAGATTTACCTTTTGAAAGTATATAAATGTGAGAAGAATTTTCTTGTCAACATTACCTTGGCACCAGAAGCTTTCAGTGTCATGATAGCTTGTTCCAAGGGAAGCCATCGTGCAGGTCTTTCCTCCCCCCAATCGGGCTGCTGTGAGGCCAGTACAAAAATTCTTTGTTTCAACTCTTCTAGCATGGGATCACTCTGGGTGTTATCAATGGCAAAATCATCCATCAGGTGGCATATGGTTGGCTTGTCTTTCAAAATGTAGCGGAGTTCCTTAAAGTACTTATCAATGATTTCTTTTCTAGATTTCTGTAAATAAAATTAATTAGACTGTAATGGTTTTACATGCAGTTTTGTGAATTTTGTTCACAACATGACTTTCTAAATCAAGCAAATCAAAACCAAAAACAATGTCTAATAAGGGAATACATCAATACATTAAATTCAGTTACAGCCTGCCACACCTAACAATGTTATCTCAGATGGGCAGTTGATATTCTTTCTTAAGTCAGACCAATTTTCAGTAGAGTGTGTTAATTTGTCCAGTGATAATGTCTAGTAGTGTACTAATCTGTCCAATGATATTATCCAGTTGGACATTTAGAAAGTTCAGAAGTGTAATCAGAGATGGATGCAGTGACAATACACATTATGTTCAACTAAAAGGCTTGTCAATGTCAGAAGTGTAATCAGAGAGTGATGTAGTGACAATACACACTATATTCAACTAAAAAGCTTATCAACGTCAGAAGTGTAATCAGAGATAGATGCAGTGACAATAAACATTATATTCAACTTAAAAGATTGTCGAAGTCAGAAGTGTAATCAGAGATAGATGTAGTGACAATAAACATTATATTCAACTTAAAAGATTGTCGAAGTCAGAAGTGTAATCAGAGATAGATGCAGTGACAATAAACATTATATTCAACTTAAAAGATTGTCGAAGTCAGAAGTGTAATCAGAGATAGATGCAGTGACAATAAACATTATATTCAACTTAAAAGATTGTCGAAGTCAGAAGTGTAATCAGAGATAGATGTAGTGACAATAAACATTATATTCAACTAAAAAGCTTGTCAAGTACATACGACCTCATTGCCTCCAGTACAGTGTCAAAAATGGAGGTTCCAAATCCCATGTAGCTCAATGATGTATTGCTATGTCTCGACTTATTGAAATCTGTTCCATCTTTTTAACTTACAGATGGTGACATTTCCCATATCAAGACACACTTAGGTCAACACCTAATTTTCAGAAAACATAACTATTACCCTTCCAGCATTTTCCCAATAATTCAAAATATCCCATTTTATTCTGTGCTATTTAAATTTTATAAGAGACTTTCTGTCCCTATTGTTTTGAACATGTATTGTCTCTTGGATGATATGTTTAGAAAATATTATAAGCAACAGCTTCATCATGCAGACATTTTACATGCAAAAATGTTTGCAGTAAAAAGCCAATGATATACTTCTGTTAAGTTAGTCTGGTTCCATGACCAACTCTGTTAATTATACTATGAAACCTTGATCCAAAACAAACACAGACAACCAAGTATCGCAATTTCACCATATTAACAGTATTTCTATAATTTTAGTTATTATCAATCATTATCAAAACACTGCTGTTTACTTCCTTGTAACCTGGCATTCAGAGTATCATTACTATCCACTGCCATTTGCTTCCTTATACCCTGGCATTATGTGTGTATCAATCATTACTAACCACTATTGTTTATTTCATTACAACCTGGCATTCTGTTTATCATTACTACTAACCAATGCTTGTTACTTCCTTGTAACCTGGGATTACCATCCACTGTTGTTTACTTCATTATAACTTGGCCTTCTGTTTATCAATCATCACTACTAACAACTGCTGTTTACTTTCTTTTAACCTGGCATTATATGTATCAATCATTACCATACACTGCTGTTTACTTCATTGTAACTTGGCATTCTGTGTGTCAATCATTACCATCCACTGTTGTTTACTTCCATTCGACTTGGCATTTTATGTACCATTAATTATTAAACACTGTTGTTTACTTCCTTGTAACTTGGCATCATAGGCATCAATAATTCTATCTTATACCTCTGTCAGACTACATTTATTTGCCTATCCCTACGTACTTGCATGTACTTACTATTCTACATACATATTTGCATGTACTTAATATTCTATATACATATTTGCATGTACTTACTATTCTATATACATATTTGCATGTACTTACTATTCTACATATGTATTTGCATGTACTTACTATTCTATATACATATTTGCATGTACTTACTATTCTATATACATATTTGCATGTACTTACTATTCTATATACATATTTGCATGTACTTACTATTCTACTTACATATTTGCATGTATTTAATATTCTATATACATATTTGCATGTACTTACTATTCTATATACATATGTATTTGCATGTACTTACTATTCTATATATATATATATTTGCATGTACTTACTATTCTACATACATATTTGCATGTACTTACTATTCTACATACATATTTGCATGTACTTACTATTCTATATATATATTTGCATGTACTTACTATTCTACATACATATTTGCATGTACTTACTATTCTACTTACAGATTTGCATGTACTTAACATTCTATATACATATTTGCATGTACTTACTATTCTACATACATATTTGCATGTACTTACTATTCTACATACATATTTGCATGTACTTACTATTCTACATACATATTTACATGTACTTACTATTCTACATACATATTTACATGTACTTACTATTCTACATACATATTTGCATGTATTATGCTTTCTTATTTCTTTTTCAATCTATCAACACTATATTTATCACCCCTATATTAAAACCACCTTTCTATAAACAATCACATATCAATCATTGTACTATTTCATTACTCACACATTTTTTTAATTATTTTTATTGTAAAAAATAATAATGCTAAATGATGTATTTCTACAAGTAATAAAAACATTTATGCTCAGTTTAATTTTCATTAGCTATTTCTCGTCTAAAATGACTGAAACAATATGGTAAAATGAAGAGTACCCAGCTCTGAGAAACCCTTTTTACTTCTTACACACAAGTCTAGCACATTCATTTATTGAAAACAAGCACATCCTATGACATCCTACGAAACAAGTCCATCACAATCGTTCCTAGAAAACAGGCAAGTCCTATGGCAATTTTTAAAGAGACTGTGATCATGAGCCTGAAAATTCTTCATGTCTGTTAACATTTTCTAATGAGATGCATATAGTAACAAGACCTTAAACACACTCGATAAGATGAAAAGGTTGCTTCAAAACCCTTATCAGAACATATGCAATACTGATCTTGGTTGCAGTCAATTAAATAAATTAACTTTCAATAAATTTAGTTAAGACTTTATTTCGGAAACAAATATTGAATAAATAGGGCAAATATACAACAGAGTTTGTACACCAACTTCAAGTCAATCTTTAAAGTAATAACTTAATATACCTCTGAAAGCTTATCCACATGTGTGCCAACCAGAACCACATAAGGAATACTAGCCTCAGGTGATGGTGCACAGGTGTGTACGGAGTTTAGCCAAATCTCAACCAGGTCTGAAGAGAACAAAAATATTTAAAGGTCATTGGCTACATATATTTGTACAAACATGATATTATTATAGTCATAAAACATGCATTTGTTATGTATGCACACCATAACAATGTTTAATTAGACTAAAAAGATCAGCTTTTTTAAATGAAAAAAATTATTTGCCAATCTCCGTAAACAATCGGTAGTTTCTGTGTGCCAACAACGGATATGACGCACTTTTATCCCTTCTATTCAACCTAGCACTTCAAGCATTTAATTTCCCCATGTAATCGTCTCTGTGTTATATCTTATGATTGTGTTTTTATACTGCAAATATGGTGCACTGTGGTACATATGGATGTAAACAAACGAGTGATGATGGGATAAAATGTGTTTTTTCTCCCTGAAAGATGCTGTTTATCAGAAAAAGTGGACTAAAGCTGTGGGACTGAATAATGTGAGGGATGGGAAAGTTGTACCATTTACGTACAAATAGGGTGACTTGAAAATTCCACTTTTTCAAATGAAAAAAATATTTGCCAATCTCCATAAACAATTGGTAGTTTCCGTGTGCCAAAAATGGATATGATGCACATTTACCCTTCTATTCAACGTAACACTTCAAGCATTTAATTTCCCCATGTAAACGTCTCTGTGTTATATCATATGATTGTGGTTGTGTACTGCAAATATAGTACACTGTGGTGCACATGGATGTGGCCAAAAGAGTGATGATGGGAAAAAGAGGTTTTTCTTTTTTCAAAAGACCTTGTTTATCAGAAAAAGTGAGCTAAAGCTGTGGTATCGAATAGGGTTAGGGATGGGAAAGTTGTACGTTATATGTATCAATAGAATGAGGGATGGGAAAGGTGTACCATATATGTACCAATAGGGTGAGGGATGGGAAAGTTGTACAATTTATGTACCAACAGGGTGATGGATGGGAAAGTTGTACCATTTATGTACCAACAGGGTGATGGATGGGAAAATTGTACCATTTATGTACCAACAGGGTGATGGATGGGAAAGATGTACCATATATGTACCATTTGGGTGTGGGATGGGAAAGTTGTACCATATATGTACCAATAGGGTGAGGGATGGGAAAGTTGTGCCATATATGCCAACAGCAGCATCCTGCTTGTGCATACAGCATTTTGAGGACACTTGCTTTCTACATCCTACTTTGGTGACGAAATCCATTTGTGTATAAATGAAATTGAATTTGTTAGAGACAACACTGCCTACAATTTT
Source organism: Sinohyriopsis cumingii (assembly GCA_028554795.2). Lineage (NCBI taxonomy): Eukaryota > Metazoa > Mollusca > Bivalvia > Unionida > Unionidae > Sinohyriopsis > Sinohyriopsis cumingii. The sequence goes on from CM068824.1 coordinate 101,108,181, forward strand.
CCCAGATTCTGTCAAATGTAAGAAAAGATCCCTTCTGTCACCTGCGAAGTTTGGATCTCCATAACCCGAAGAAAGTTCTAATGTGCATATGAGAAGAAGGATAGAAAGTAAAATATATCAAATGAAGATTACAGTACTGTAATAATGTTACTGCAGCTGTAAATTATTAACGTTTAAAATAATCACAATACTTTTTGAACGTGCAGAGTGTAGACTTTGATCAAACTCTTTACTTAGCATTATTATAATTAAATATTTAAAATTTGGAGCTGTTTTGTACTTTTATAACACTGCAAAGCTTTATTATCTCTTTTTAAAACTTGTGCCAACATGTAAGTTCTAAATTTGCAGAACAGCTCCTTAGAGCTACAGTTGTCAGGATTTGTTAAGTAAAGACTTCAAGAAAAACTATTTAACTTTATTATTACCAACCCCCACTCTCTTTCTTTCTCACTCATGGCTAAAAGCATTCTACTTACCATGAACTTTACACTGTTTAATCCCCTCTATATCAAGGAAACACCTGTCATCTTCTATAAGATCTGTGATTTGTCTATTGAGATCTATGACCAGGAGATACAGTGCACGCCTCGACAGAAATGTTTGATGAGTAGTATAGAAGGCATACTGCCCTGCAAAATCCCATATTGACAATGCTGCATATTTCATTGTATCTTTCTCTAGTTTTGCGGCATTTTCATTGATCAAACGGAGGATTTCTACCACTGCATCCTTCTTCTCTTTTTTGCTGGACTCTGTTTCACTCTTTGTAACAGTAACAGTGCTCGTTTCTTGGTCTGAATGTGCCACACCATGTCCACCATCCATCTTGTTAGCAGACAATTTGGCTGGCTGCAAGAAGGTCAATTGATCTTCTTGGTCTGACCTTGAACTAGATGCTGCTTCACTCATGTGAGTGTTATCTGCTTCAGGAGTTGTCTCCCTTTCATAAACAACCTCCATATGACCTTCTTGTTCCTGGCTGACATCAGACTTCTGATCTGGTCCAGATAGTAGCTTCATCAACCGCTGAAGCCTGGACAATTGATCAGAATCTTAAAAAGGAAAAAATACTTATATATATGTGTGTGTGTGTGTGTATTAATGGCTATAAATAAACATAATTCCGATGTCAATCATGTCATTCATATGGGTCTGTATACTAAATACTATATCTAATATTTTTTGACACATAAGGTACTTTAGTAAGTTGATGATATATAAATGTCCAAACATTCATCTTTATATATCACCTTGCCTCAACTGATGTTTTAATTTACCCTACCCCCACCCCCACCAATTGAATTTATAAATGTAGTTTATATAATGTTCACATGCTTTCTGCAGTCAGTGACCAGGCTTTCCAAACCTAAAATAATGGTCTCCCACTGATTTAGGCAGTCAACTGATTTGGTTGGTTGCTTAACGCCGTTCTCAGCAGCAGATTATGGCTAAATATAGTAGCCAGTACAACTGTAGGAAGAAGAACCCACAAAAATCATGTAAGAACCACTGACCCATGTGAAGATACTGACAGCCCTCTCACATGCCCAAGTTGGCTGAGCCTGCGAATCAAACCCACCAAGAGAGAGGTGAGATGACAGCCACAGCAGTAAAGGTGAATGCTTTAGACAACAGAACTACTCCTGGGACTTGAGATATCGCTCATCTGGTCTGTTTTCTTCTCAGCTTATTTACTTTTATTGGGTGTGGCTTGAAATAACACTCATCTATCCAATTTTTCTAATCTGTTTATTTACATTATTGGGTGTGGCTTCTATTATAACTCATCTTAAACTAATAGGAGATAGCGAAAACCAAACAGTTTTGTACAATTCAGCAAATAATTTATTTCCATAGAACATAAAGTGAATGATATAAAAGAGTGTAAGATATTATGAATGAATATTATGAATGAAATCTCAAATAACTCTACATTTCTCAACACAAGTTCTAATAATTAAAGTTATGAATAATGTTTAGTGGTATTTCAAACTAACCCTAACACTAGAAATGTTGATGTGCTTGTGATGGCCTCAGTCATAGTGATGTGAAAAGTCTTTTGTTGAATCACAATAATACAATCTAAGAATAGACCCTTGTTTGTATTTCACTATAATTTCCAAGTTTCTATTTCCAAGAATGGTATTTTAAAGACTTTGTATCAAGAGGAGAATAACTTGAATAGTTTGAATAAATTCCAGCCTAAATGATTACTGGACACAACAATAATGCAACTGATTCTGCTCAGATCTTAAAGTATGAATGTGTGTCCATGATTGATTTGGATTTTTTGAGGTAGCTTTAAAAAAATGTCAGTCATATCGCTAAGATATCTGCAGTGTGGTAGTTTATAGTGATATCTAGCACTAGGACATCATGCTGCAGACATGCAGCATGATGTCCCATCCTGACACCAAGCCAACCAGTCCTAACTCTAACCTCTTAATGCTGAGCGCCTAGTGGGGCAGCTGTTAGTACCATTTTTATAAGTCTTTGGTATGACTCGACCTGGATTCGAACCCACGACATCCTGCATCTGAGGCAGACACTCTAACCTCTTGGCCACCGGAGCAGTCCATCTAACAGTATGTATGAATAATTTATAGATAAACAGACATATATTCCTCTTCTTGATCTCAGGACACAATTAGCATTTTTTTTTTAAAATATTACCTAATAGAATTTTATTTCTTGGAAGGTTCCAAATGTTTCTAAGACATAATCAAGGTTATAATTATATGGTATGTTACTAAAATTATAATATAAAATGTGGCAAGCAACAGGTAGACCTGGCATGTCATGGGAAATTTTTAACTTTTCTGTACTCAGAATGAGATAATGTTGTTTACAAAACCAAAAACAATGATTCAGGTAGAATATGACTTTGATTTTGGAAAAGGTCAATCCCAAAATACAATTAACCATAGCATATAATAAAAATGAAAGAAACAAAGAATGCAAATTAAACATACATAGTACCTGAAAAATCATTCATGTCATCGGTTTTGTATCTGCTTATTTACATCAATTATATTGCTGGCATGCTTCATATCTGTCTGTTTTATTATTTGGCTTTAAAAATCACTCATCAGGCCTGTTATCTACATTATTGGGTGTGGCTTTAAAAATCACTCTTCCAGCCTACACCCTAGAGGAACATGCACACAACTAGATTAAAAGGACAAAGACATTCATTCGATGAATGATATAGAAGTAGGCATGTTATTACAGCAGAAATGGAAATCACCTTATGTGTTAGTGTGACAGGTATAGTTCATTATCTTCATCTATTGTTTGTTATTTAAAGTCATCTCTGATGCAAAAAGTTCATCTTTGAAAAGAAATAAGAATTAATTCATTTTCATAAGGTCAGCAGTTAATTAAATTTTAAAACGTGTCTTTAAAGGCAGCAACGTTTCAGATCTTGTGTCACAAAGACTATCCACATATGGCTTCTTCAGATTCACCATTCATCATAGGCCTCTCACACATGTTGATGGTCTTTGGATCATGACAAGTGACCAGCTGTGTAGGCCTAATTTACAGATGCTGGCTGACAAAGGGTCAGTCATCTGTTTTATTGCAAACTATCAATCAGTAGTGAAATCAGTGTTTTGAGCTGTCAATCAGTAGTTATTTAGTTTTTTGTCAAGGTGCACAGAATAAATGAAGATCAGTGATTATTTAAAGAGTTGGTGATGATTTAATTTAAACGTCAGAGGATATATTAAAGTGAGCAGACACAGAAATTTTGCCAGGACATAAATCTGGGACAGAATAAACACTGTATACAAACAGTTTATGACTGAATAATGCACATGATAAAATCTATTGATAATGTAATAAGAATAAGTATTATGATGACATTTGATGTATAGTATTTGTTTAAAACCAAATTTTTGAAATGTAAATCTGTTTTGTTTATCTCTCTCTCTCTCTCTCTCTCTCTCTCTCTCTCTATATATATATATATATATATATATATATATATATATATATATATATATATATATATATATGTGTGTGTGTGTGTGTGTGTGTGTGCATGTGTGTGTGTGAGTGTGTGAGAGAGAGATAAATGTTTCAGAAGTTCGACAACATGAGTTAACGACACGATCAGTCAGATGTTAGGCTGTCAAGCCAATAATACAATCTATCTTCTGACATGCAAGATCTGTGTCATTCAATATGTTGCCAAAACCATTGATTTCAGAAAGCAAATGAATAATCATAAAAGCCACAACAAAATCAATGCAAAAGTCGCCAACCACTACAACGTGAATGGACAATCAGTCGAGTCACTCGAGATGTTACTGGCTGAATCTAACTGAGGATGGACAGATGCGGAATGCACATATAAGGAATGACTCTTGATACTACAATTGCAAACTCATTGGAAATGAAAACATCTAACCTTCCTTCCGTGTCAAAATTACAGCCAGTCATTAGTTTTAATGCGAAATTTGCACTGATATCAACCAAGTAATTTACATTTTTATGATTTTATGGTCTTTATTATTTTTTATCATTATCATTATTATTATTTTCTCTATTAATACTATTATTATTATTATTACTATAGTTTTTGTCAATCATTCTGATATACAATTATTTTAAGATCCTTCAAAACCTCTCTGAATAACTCTAACAGGATATAACTTCTGGTGTCAATCTCTCACCATGCTTTGTCTTGTTTCTTGTTCACAACTTAGAATTAAGTCAAAACATACAGGCTGGTTTGTTTTTGTGACAGGCTGGGAGAACCATAAAACTCATATCTCAAGGATAATGATGGATTACCTTCATGCTGTACTATCCATTCCCCAGTTTCGAGAGAGATTTTGAAACAATGTTTATATACATCGATTCCCTCTGTACTTTTACTCTCAGATATACAAACTGGCTTTCCAAGGAGACGCTTGGTTAATGTTGTCTTTCCAACTCCAAACTGACCAACCACCATAACTCGTATGTTGTAAATATTCTCCTTTCCATCGCGCAAAGCCTTTTTGTACAGGTGAAGGGATTTGTCATCCATACGAAGGATCTCTACAGGAATGACTGGGCCTGAAATCAGCCAATGTAAAAATATATTCATGACAGATTTTACAACCAGCATTCAACAAAGGAAAACACTATTACAGTGATCCCCCTCATGAACAGCCCCTCTGACCAGCAGCCACCCACTCTTTGCAGCCACAATCCTTGGCACTGATGAGTTTTAGTTCAAAAATACCCTTCAAGAAAGGTCACCCCTCTAACGCAACCAGTGGATAAACATATGGATGCACAAATGTAAAATTTACACCTCATAACCAGCCACATTTTGTAATTAATATGCATCCAAAACCAATATTTAAGTACAGTAAGATAAGTAATCCAATTATCTTTTCCTATGTCTGTTTCCTGATGTTAGGCTTTTGTTACTGAAAGAAGTGTTGGCTAAAATACATGTACTAATAAGTTTATTATCATTATATCATTAATGCTGTCATTTGCAGGAAATGTGGTCAGCAATGTTTTGATAAAACCTTGGCCTTTACATAACAGTTTTGTTTTTGTTTTCTTAACTGCCAATTACAACCAGACATAACTGTCAAGACCATGACATGGTGAGATAGAAAGATAGAAATGGGGTCAGCACTGTTTTGATAGAGTTTTGGGCTTCACACAGCGGATTTTTTTTTGGTTTAAATTGATGCTTTTTTGTTTAAAGTGACGCTTACAACTGACGTAACTGTCAAGATAATAACATGGTCTGATAAGCTAAAAATAGATTTTGTGAATTAACACAGACACACACAGAGAAACAATTAACCTTGAACTAAACAGGGTACCAGATGAAGACCGAAAAATCATGTGGCAGTACATGTATCACTTCCTTTATAACAAGATTTTTCATTTATGAAAGTTTCATCTGCAAAATTAAACTGCAATACTGTACATTTTTAGCAACATAGGAATATATGATTACGAAACTTTAACATGTCTTCACATAAATGAAGAAATAATACTTTAGAAGGAAAAGTAAACGTTATTCGACTTAATGACAACAGGGTGAGTTCGCTTGCCAAAATATTTTATGTTGGCAAGATTCAAATGATCAAAATCTTAACAGATAAGGAGAATATTCTGTAGCAGTGGGAGAATCAGAATTATTAATTTATGTTACCTTAAAATAACAAGAAAAATATTTTAATAATTAATGCTACTGTTAAATGAAAATATTAACCCATTTTATAAGGCCACTTTTCAGGTGCAGAAGGGGTGGCCGTATAAGAAGGTGACCACTGTATTTAAACAGGAAATTATCACATACGTGCAGGCTTATCACTTGGCAACACTTACAAAAAAAATATATAAAAAATCAGATGCTCATATTTGGTGAGAATGAAGTTTATTATCATTCTTTTGTAATGATAAATTATGATTTCTTCTTTTATGCAGGTCATAACAGTATGGCACTAACTTGGAGGCAAGTTAGGCCATAGATTCAAACTGTATACAGTGTACATCTAGTTTGCATTAAAATAAATATGTGGGTAAATTTCAGGAGGATAAAGCTAACACTGATATTGTCCCAAACAATGTCCCCATCATGTAAATTTACTTACCATGAGTTAGCTCCCTTTTCTTCCTGTTGGAACCTTTTCACTTAGAAGATGCATTATATCTCCCACTATTGTGATGCTGAGGTTATACTACACTGTACAGTTTCACAAGTGTTCATTTTCTGATCTACTGTCTGCAATTGGTTCAATCTTTGCAGCCTTTCTTTTTACATCTCTTGCAATTTAATAATAAAAGATCTAAGTGATACTTTAAAGTAGTTCTAAGTTAGGATTTTTCAGTACTATATTTTAACTGCAGCCCATGAACAATGTTCCTGTGGCTACAGTAAATATCAGCACGATTTAGCAAAGTGTTTTGGTGCCAGCACATTTGATGGAAACCCTTTTTTGAAACTACAGGCATGATTGTGGTTTTGTACTTCTATGACTTTAATGCCATTTTTTCATCACAATATATCTAGTACAGGAATTAAGAACCACAGACCCGCATAAAGCTTAATTGGCCAAGCTGAGACTCGAACCCACACATTTGATAGAAGTCAGCTATCTGTAAAGGCAAATACTCCTCAACCCAAAGCACAGTACATGCTTGAAGGCAAATGAAATTTAATCCCATCAGGTGGTTGCTATTTGAGGTATAGGTACATGCTTGAAGGCAAATTAAATTTAATCCCATCCGGTGGTTGCTATTTAAAGTATAGGTACATGCTTGAAGGCAAATGAAATTGAATCCTATTAGGTAGTTGCTATTTGAGGTATTGCCATAACCTGCTACTGAAAGTAGCAGGGTTGGATTCTCCACTCTCCAAAATGGAGGATGTGGATTTCATTCAGCATTTTCATGAGTTTGGGTGATCAGAATTATCACTGCATAAGTTAGATATTAGGCTCTGATGTCAATATAGGCAATACTGTTTTAAAATTTAAATAACTTTGACAATTTTGTGTTAGTAATAAAAATTATATCCAATATATTAAGAAGCTGAGAAATGTCTGATATGGTTGGTCACAAGGTTTTACTGACCTGAAGTGAGTTCTCCCATGATTTTAAAGAATATTCAAAAAATTCTTCTGTGAGAAATAAGTATCCACATAAATGAGAACACATGATGCTCACAGTGCAAACATAAGCCCTATCCCTGTGTGATTGTGTACGTAATAGCTTGATGCAATTCATTAAAGTTTTCGTCCACAAAAACTTTGAGATATTCTACTTGCCTTGAACCAACGTGTCCACTGCTATCAATGTCTAGCTCTACTTCCTAGCAAACTATTCATATTTCGCTTGCTACATACTGTACAGTGACTACATGAGGTGAACATGCCTCACATCAATTTCAATACGAATACAAGCAGGAAAGACCAATTCATAAATATATCAATATTTTTAATTATTACACAATAATAACTGAGAAAGTCACACCGCAGCCATAAGTTAAGAAATTTGCTAACCTGGGTCAATTTACAAAACTATTCCCTGACAGCTGAAACTTCATCACTGTATTTTGGAGATATCATTAAAGTTAGTACAGCATTTCCCATGGTTCAAGTCCAAGGGATGTACTTCATTCAGCAAAATGTACTTCATTCAGCACTTGTTTAAACCTGCAATGTACATGCGGTAGCGCCATTTATTAATACATTCACTAGCCTAATTGCAAGCGTTGAATCAAACCCTATTTTTGTTCCTTGTTGTCATATTGGGATCACATTTAAATGAGTTAGGTATTTGTCGCGTTTGCTAAGCCACAGCTATAAAGTCATGTATAAGCTATAATCCACCTGTCTTGGGAATATTACCACGGCCATGTGTTTAATGTCTAAAGATTGCTGTGGGGTTAGTGTTGAACTCTTATGCAAGGTTACCATGACCAGCCAAAGACCGGAAACTTAAGCTGACAAAGGCAACTGATTGCTCCACTTGACATAGTGTTGCTGTTATAACACCTATATGTTAAAGGTTAATTCCAGGATAAAAGGAAGTCCACAGGGTGAAAGGGGCATATTCTTATCCATCCCCACCTTGACAGACAGTGAGATGGACATTGTCTGCCAAGTTTGATTGGATCGGTTCACAGTGATATCCAATCGGAATTGAGATAGAGGACATAATTACAATTCGACCCGAATGACATTCCGAACTCAAAATATAAAATTAATATTCACCTGGAAGGATTGCAGATCAATAGAGTTTACTCTGAGAAGGAAGACACTCATAATTTGGTGGCATAAATTAGAGGCAGATTGTAAGGAAAGACAAAGCTTCAAAAAGGAAGCTTTTTAGGGGAAAGAGAACTTCTGGTTCCATTGGGTCCCAGGTCTTCAAGAGTTGGAGATAGAATTGAGAATGTAGCAGATACAGTCAAAGTTAACAGAAGAGTAGTCGTGGGAGAGAAAGTGGTGGAAGAGGAGGAGTCTAGAGAAAGTGAAGGAGGGAGAGGAGTCAAGAGAAAGTCGAGGAGCAGGAGGGGAAGGAATTTGGAGAAAGGTCAGAGAGGACGAAGAGAAGGAATTTTGAGAAATAAGAGCAAAAGGATACAACAGATGAGTAGAAATACAAGGATAGATGGAAATCAATCCAACCTTTCTTGTATATTTAACCATTTAACCATCAGCATTACTGACTGGAGGCTCGGAGTTTTACATCTATCTTTCACTAAATTTAACTTCCACCAAAATAGTGCCTTTGTAGGACTTCTATAATAGTTTAAATAAAATAATGGGAGCACCCCACCGCAACTACGTACTTCGTCACAGTATTTACAATTTCAAGGCAAAATAAAAATGTGATTACTTGTGTATTGCGATAAAAATTATACTGCAAAAATTATAATGCATAAACAAACAATAATGGAGTCAAAAGGGAGAGGTAGTGTTACAGCAACCCTCAAATTATTGTTATCCAATCAAGTTATATACAAACCCTAATAAGGTAAAAAGAATAAGCAAACAGAAAATTAAAGCTTTTTTTAACTTCTCAAACAAATTGATTCCATTTCCATGTAATAATCATACATGCCAAATGTGAGGAGGTATATGTGCACTTTTTGCTAATGTAATTAAGTTTGACTAATTAAATGCATTTAGAAATTAAAGCGTATATCTTGTGATGCTGTCTTAAACCTTTGGATTGGCTTTTACTGTTTATATCTATTCTGTTTGGGGGGTCTGCTTTTATGCAAATGGGCTTATACACGAGTACATATCGTAGATGGCTAGCAACTCTTGATAGAATTCTGTTCATTAGAATAAACAAGTTTTGTTACCGTATATGTTCAAATAATGAAAGTTCAGTTTAAGTATCTATATCTAGGAATTGTAAAGGATGGATGCAAGAGTGAGAGAGCATGCAAATTTTCAATATTAACAATCTGCATTAGATAATTATTGTGCAGCTTTTTTAAATACAAACTAGAATACCAAATACTGAAACGATGGATGTCAATATTACAAATTGCTGAATTCCCAGGTTAAATTTCATATGACTATCATTTGCAACAAACAATATTTTGTACAGCAGTATGTCATAGGAATGTACCTAATATAAGCAAACCTGTACAATTCATTACAGCCTAAATCCATTGAGTCCTGTATGTGTGCCTGTAATAACGTTGTGTAGTTACCATTACCTTGTTTGTCATCTTCAGAGTCCTCAGGGACCGGTACAGATGGAGGCATTTCTACATCAACACTTGACTGTGTTTGGCCACCCTAAATGACAAAGGGAACAAATCCTTGGTAAACTATGGCAAAACATAATGTCCAAAAGAACAATTAATGGCCTGTGATACAATCCTGCAGTCGCCATCAACAATTTCAATTTTGCTCATATAACTGACTTGAGGCACAGGCATTTATGAGGAAACACAAACAACATCACTCTATTATAATTGACAAAATCATTCCATGACATCTACCTCTGCATATTTCAAGACTTGATTACCAGTAAATTAAACTGGCTCATTTGCAATAAAAACTGACATAGTTCTGTAATTGCAAATTAGTTGACCCATTGCCTTGCCTGCAAGCACGAACCTTTATATCCCTCGACCATCCACACATCACCAACAAATGATGCTACAAAGTCACTTAAATTTTAATTTATGATTTAGTGTCATATGACAAATACTTAGAGAAGACAGGTTAGTTTTATGTTTTTGCATGGAGACAAATTATATATACACACACACACACACACACACACATATATATATATATATATATATATATATATATATATATATATATATATATATATATATATATATATATATGTATATATATATATATATATATATATATATATATATATATATATATATATATATATATATATATATATATATATATATATATATATATATATATATATATATATATATATATATATATATATATATTAGCAATATACAGTATTTGCATTTCTGTTATGTTCAATATCAATTTACACCAATTCACCAGATGTTCTGATGCAATAGCTCAAATGCAGTACTAGCATAACACTGTGCAAATACACGATAATAATAATAATAATAATAATGACCTTATTTAAAGAGGGTAACACAATTAGCTAAACACTAATCTACCTTGAGGCCCTCATACAAAAGAATTCATTTATTTAAGCTGCATCTCTGAAACCACTGGATATATTGGTTTTGGAAGAAGGAAATAGAGTGGGCATTTCTAATCTCAACTGGAATACTATTCCAGAGCAGAGATCCAGAGAATTGGAAACTTTTTTTAAATAACTCCTTATTTGGTTTGGAAATTTTATACTGTTTGGTAGACATGGATCGTAGGTGTGGAGTATTACCAGGTAGCCTATACTGGAATGGTGATTGTAAATATTCAGGAGCACTATTCTGAGATATATCCTGTACATTAATTTGGCTTTTCTCAAACAGATTCAGTCTTTAATAAGTAATATTTTTAACCTACCAGCTAAACTTTCCTTGCTTTCTTTCTGGATTGATATTAGCCCAAATGCTCTTTTTTGAAGATGTGCCAGCTTTGCTGTGTTTATATGATTTGAATTACCCCATACTGTACTACAGTAGTCCAAATAGGGTTGTATGTAACGGTTATAAAATAGTTTTATGTGCCTTTCAGGGAGAAAATGTCTTATCCTACTGAGAAGCCATAAACTTGAATTTACTTTTTTACTGGTATGTTTGATATGTTCAGTCCATGAAAGGTTATTATCTACCAGAACACCAAGTAGTCTATCATGACAGACTATTTGCAGATTTGTATCCTTCCATGTCAGTCATAGTTCATCACTATCAAGATTTGTCCTTCTTTGCCGTGTTGAGATAAGTAATATTTTAGTTTTACCAGTATTTACCACCATGCCATTACATGTGCACCAGTTTTCCAGTTAGTTTAGTGCACTCTGTAAAGAAATTTCGAGCTCATGCTTTGTGTTTTGGATGTCTGACAATGTTGTGTCATCTGCATAGAGATCTGTAGATGATATTGAGTCTCTTAGTAAAAGTGGTAGGTCATTAATAAATAAAATGAATAGTAGTGGACCTAGAATTGAGCCTTGTGGTACTCCATATCTAATTGTTTCAGGTTCAGACAATGCATTATTTATGTAAACATGTTGTGTTCTCTCATATTTAAGTACGAAGTAAACCATCTAATTGTTCTTTCATCACACTGGTAGATTTTCAGTTTCTTCAAAAGGATTTCATGATCCACCATGTCAAAAGCTTTCCTGAAATCTACAAATACAGTTCCTATTATTCTACCTTGGTCACGTGCTTGAAGCCATTTATCAGTTAGGGAGATCAAGGCAGTCTCACTGGAATGGTTCTGTCTAAAGCCTGATTGATTAGGGTGTAACAGCAAGTGTTTGGTTAAATATGACATGAATGAGTCATGGACATGATTTTCAATCAATTTTGACAAGTTTGGTAGTACTGAGATTGGTCGGTAGTTATTAGCATCATCCTTAGAACCAGATTTGTGAATAGGAGTTACTTTTGCAGTTTTCCATATTTTGGGGACAGATGAGGTTGCAATACTTAAATTAACTATGAATGTTATGCTATCTACAATAGCAAAGGCAGAAGATGTAATGAGTCGTGGACCAATCTGATCAAGTCCTGTAGCTTTCTTGGTATCAAGTTCGCCGAGACATTTTCTAACAAAGTTTTTTGACACTGGTGGGATAGAGAAACATATCTCCTTTGAGATTTTACTGCTGCAGAACTTTTTCAGTTCATTAAAGTTGTTTTCTATCACTGGCTCTTTTACCTTTGTGGTAATGTTGATGAAAAAATCATTAAAAACATTTGCAATGTCAGTTTCATCAGTGACTATGGTGTCATTTACCAGAAATGAGTGAATTTTATTTGTCTGTTTGTTTGTGCGTTCCTCCAGTGAGTTCATTGAAGACTTTCCAAACGAAGTATGTGTTGCTCTTTTTGTTTTCAAGCAATGATTGATAATAAGTTTTCTTAGCTTTTTTAATCATACTTGTTATTTTATTTTTCCATACTTTATATTGTGCATGGTTTTCCATAGCCTTGAAATTGTCTCGTGTTTTCATAGCATCTAGGATTTCAGTAGTAAGCCAATTAGGTTGAATATCAGTGTTTACTCGATGTACTTGCAGTGGTGCATGCTTAGATACTACATCCATAAATAAGTCAGTCCACATCCTCATGGCTTCATCTATGTCATCCAAATTTTGGATCATACTCCATGGAACTTTATATAGGTCATTGAGAAATTGTTCTTCAATACAAGTTTTGAACGATCTGTAAGTGATCGTTTTATGTGTATTTTTCTTATTTTTCTTGCATTTAACCTTTCTTGTCAAACAAGTAGGATAGTGGTCACTAAGACCAATATTCGGTACATTAACACAAGCACATTGTCTGGTAGGTTAGTATAAATGTGATTAATAAGAGTACTTGATTTTTCTGTTACCCTTGTAGGCTCATTTACCAGATGGTCTAGGCCTAATGATTCAATAAATTCCATCCAGTTGTTCCTTATTTGAGTATTGAGAAGGTCCGTATTTATATCTCCGAGTATATATGTTTTTTTTCTCCTGTGCTAGAACATTTTCTATTTGTTTCAAATGTTGTCATTCCAAAATGCTTTGGAGGAAGGTGGTCTATAAATGAAACTAGCTGGAAAGATTTTGCATTATTTTGAAAGATTTCCACCCAGATACTCGATCTCAATTTCATGTGACTCCAAGTCAAGTCGCCTTTTTACATTTACATCTTCCCTAATGTATACAACAAGACCCCCCGCTGTCTCTCTGTCCCTACGAAATGGTTTATTGTAGCCTTGACAGTGAAATAGATCATCATTGTGGTTAGCATTTAATTTGGTTTCAGCGAGTCCTAAAACATGTATATTATTTTCTTTGGAAGACAACATTAACTTAATCTGGTCTATCTTTCCCACTATACCTTGTACATTTAAGTGACCTATGTTAAAATCTTTTGTATTTAGTTTCATATTAATTACATGTATGTCATCATGCAATGGGGTACTCACTGAGATTGTCTCCATACTACTTTTATCATTCTGACATCCTATTTCTATATTTAAATGTTCATATATATTAGCATCTTCAAAGTCACATACAAACCCTGAAAATCCATTTACATTTGCATCTACAACAGTGTCCATTGAATAGTTAATGTCAAGAGTCCCACTGGGTACATTTAGTTTTTTTTTTAAATGAAGCGTTGACATTCTCCTTTTTGCCAGCTTCCTTAAATATGTATACATTAATGGACAAAGTCTTTGTGTGTGTCCATATTTATGGCACCTAAAACACTCGATCTGTTTGCCATGATGGCATACCTGTGTCATGTGCCCAGTTTCTCCAAAGTTGAGACGGCACTCTTCATTAAAGTGCTTGAAAATGGGGGCATACATGTTAATATTTCTCAGTAACTGAGAGGTTCCTTTTCTGCTTAGATGAATTTTGTCTCTGTGGTAGAGACTATGGTTGACATCCTGATTCTGAATAAAGAAAGATTTGTATTGTGGGATGTACTGTAGGTTTAAATCTTCACATAAGTCAATTATCAGATCATTTATTTCTTTGGCCTTGGTGTCCACACGAGGAGGTAGTCCCAATATCATTAATTTACATGTATTTGGGCTGCAGTACCTAGCAGCATACAATAAACTTTCAAAATCTGTTTTGAGTTGATTTAGTGACCTTCCCTCACAGGCATCATTTCCACCTACTAAAATAATAATTTGTTTGTATTTGGTTAGGTCACTGTTCATTATTATGTCAGTGATGTTGTTGATTTTTGCACCTCTTAAAGTCTGTACATCTGTTTTAAAAAGTCTCCTTGGTATTATACTTTTCAAAATTGAGGAGCCAATTATTGGAGTCCTATCTTTTCTGGCTTGTGATGTCGTGTGTTGGACTCTGGATTGTATTTCAGACACATATCTTGGAAGAAGGGGTGCTGAAATTGGTGTTTCAGTTGTGTGAACTACTTGTGTTGATTTTGACACATTTGTCTGAGCACTGGGAAATGCAGTTGTTGGTGAAGCTAACAGACTTGTTTGAACTGCGGGCCATGGATGTACACTTATTGATGTTGCAGGTGTGTCACATGACTGAGATGGGATACTGTTGTCTGCAATGCAGGATTACTTTGGGCATCAGTTTTTATTTGCACGGTCATTTTACATTTTCTTTTGGCTGGTACTGGGATTGTCTGTGTCTGAGCATCTGATACTGTTGACATTTGGGAGTCTGTCTGAATTGCAATTTCACATGAGGTTACATGCTCATTAACCTTTCCCTGTGCTGATTTAATAGCATGTAACTGTAGTTTTAATTCTTCGATTTGGGTCTCCAATTTCCTAATTGTTTTTTGATGTACACACATGAAGAAATCATTAAGGCTTAAGCCAATATCACTGCTGTGGTCATGTTTTATGGAGTGTATCACTGTAATTGCCTGACACTCTGGAGGGGTATTAATGTTATTGCCTGAGTCAAATAGGTCAAAGACTTTAGGAACTGTTTCATGTTTGGTACTACATCTAGTTACTGGTGTAGATGTCAGCATACAAATGCCTTTAGCATGGGTATTCTCATCCTGTCTACACTTACTGATAATATGATCTAACCATGTGAGACTGTTCAGCCCCTCTATATGTAAGACACATGTTGTTTTATACAATGTAGCTGTCACAGTTTTTCTCTTGTGCTCTGTAGATATTACCATTTTTACACTTGAACTGCATGAAGTCATGCAAGGTTATGAATCCAATATCTGTTTTACAAACTCAAACTTTTGTGGATCTATATTCACAGTGATACTGTACTTATTATGTTTGACCCTCAAGAATTCTGGATTGTCAGCCATAATGGATAACTCCAAATCATCATCTGCACCATTGTTTTCATTTTTATTCTGAACATGACTTTCCTGCATGGGTTTATCTGTGTGGCTCTGATCTGCAGGTATATCAGACATACTAAAGCCAGAGAATGATGCAGAAAAGGCTGAGCTGAGTGTGTTGAGTAAGGAACCTACTACAAGGCTGGTTTTTAAATATGTTTCCATGATTCTGATATTTTCAGCTTGTTCATAGCAGTGATAGCAAAATTATATCAGATCCTTATTTATGACTAGCACATATCCATAAACTTTTGAATGAAACTTGCATAATGTGTTTGAGTTGGTATCAACTGAAGTTCAGATATGGTAGGTGTAGTTCAATTTCAAGTATATCCACTTCAGTACCCATCTTGGATAGCCAAAAATCCTTTGTTTTGAACAGGTTTCCAAATTCACTTGAATACATGAACATGTGCACATAACATTTCACTTACACTAACTTAATATTGTCATAAATCCACAGTATAAATGATGGCTACAGGTATTAGCATATTTAACACCAGTTTTTACACCAAGTTCATCGAGTTGAGTGGAGCTGTGTTAAGACCATATATACATGGCAACCATCTTGTTCTTGGTTCTTGATGAATAGACTGCACCTGCCTGCCTGCACTGTGATAGTCGGGAATTGAAAGATTGTGCCATTTCAACTTTGGTTGTAAATAGTGACGAGCTGAGAGCTTAGACATTTTATCACACGAAATGTTGAACTATAAGGAACGAGTAGGCTTATACAAGCCAATATTATTTATATAACCACGTGTAGTCTTGTACAAGCCAATATTATTTATATATCCAAGTGTAGTCTTGTACAAGCTAATATTATTTATATAACCAAGTGCAGGCTTGTACAAGCCAATATTACTTATATAACCAGGTGTAGGCTTGTACAGGCTAATATTATTTATATAACCAAGGGTAGGCTCGTACAAGCCAATATTATTTATATAACCAAGTGTAGGCTTGTACAAGCCAATATTATTTATATAACCAACTTCAGGCTTGTACAAGCCAATATTACTTATATAACCATGTGTAGGCTTGTACAGACTAATATTATTTATATAACCAAGTGCAGGCTTGTACAAGCCAATAGTATTTATATAACCATGTGTAGGCTTGTACAGGCTAATATTATTTATATAACCAACTTCAGGCTTGTACAAGCCAATATTACTTATATAACCATGTGTAGGCTTGTACAGGCTAATATTATTTATATAACCAAGTGTAGGCTTGTACAAGCCAATATTACTTATATAACCATGTGTAGGCTTGTACAGGCTAATATTATTTATATAACCATGTGTAGGCTTGTACAGGCTAATATTATTTATATAACCAAGTGCAGGCTTGTACAAGCCAATATTATTTATATAACCAAGTGCAGGCTTGTACAAGCCAATATTATTTATATAACCAAGTGCAGGCTTGTACAAGCCAATATTATTTATATAACCATGTGCAGGCTTGTACAGGCTAATATTATTTATATAACCAAGTGCAGGCTTGTACAAGCCAATATTATTTATATAACCAAGTGCAGGCTTGTACAAGCCAATATTATTTATATAACCAAGTGTAGGCTTGTACAAGCCAATATTATTTATATAACCAAGTGCAGGCTTGTACAGGCTAATATTATTTATATAACCATGTGTAGGCTTGTACAGGCTAATATTATTTATATAACCAACTTCAGGCTTGTACAAGCCAATATTACTTATATAACCATGTGTAGGCTTGTACAGGCTAATATTATTTATATAACCAAGTGTAGGCTTGTACAAGCCAATATTACTTATATAACCATGTGTAGGCTTGTACTAGGCTAATATTATTTATATAACCAAGTGCAGGCTTGTACAAGCCAATATTATTTATATAACCAAGTGCAGGCTTGTACAAGCCAATATTATTTATATAACCAAGTGCAGGCTTGTACAAGCCAATATTATTTATATAACCATGTGCAGGCTTGTACAGGCTAATATTATTTATATAACCAAGTGTAGGCTTGTACAGGCTAATATTATTTATATAACCAAGTGTAGGCTTGTACAAGCCAATATTATTTATATAACCAACTGCAGGCTTGTACAAGCCAATATTATTTATAAAACAAAGTGGTCCTGTAATTGTGTTATTTCTCACCTAGCTGCCAAGGAATAAAACAACTCTATGCTTGAGGGGTCTAGAAAATCAGTCTTGATACAAATGTCATAAAACTTGCTGTACAAAATGTTTTCAAAAAGTTTTCAAACACGTTTGAGATGAAAAAAACGGCAACTACCGGTATTTCCATCTGCATATTTTAACAGAACAAAATTCTAAATTAGATCACCAATATGCAATTTTGATGACTTGTGGTCTAAGAAACATTAATCCTATGAAATTTGGTAAAACCTGAACAAGCTGATTTGGACAAGACATCAAAAGCATATGTTCAATTTGTTGCCTGGAAACTTGTGGTAAGACACCAACAACAAAAAGGAACTTGGTAAAACATGTTTTAAGAAATATTCTGATAAGACTGCATCACAAAGGGCATATTAGCTTTTGTTGTGGTTAAAAATACATTTTAATCCTGGTTTGTATGGAAGCTATAAAGTTACTTGGAAAATCATTAAAAACATGATTTTGGTAGAGCATGTTGTAGAAATCATTTATATAAAGTTTAATTAAAAACAACAAATGAGTTTTCTACTAAGATGCCAGGTAAACTAAAATGTGTGCATGTGTGTGTGTGTGTGTGTGTGTGTGTGTGTGTGATTTGGCTTGTTAAAGTAGCTTAACAAATTGTCAGTCATATTACTATGATGTCTGCAGTGTGACATTTTATAGTGATTTCTAGGACTGGGGCATCATGCCGCAGACATGTAGCATCATGTCCCACCCAGACACATTACCCTGCCACCGGGCCATCCAGTTCTAGCACTAACCTCTTAATACTGAGCACCTAGCGAGGCAGCTGTTAGTACAATTGTTTATAGGTATTTGGTATGACTCGGCCAGGGTTCCAACCACTGACCTCCCACATCCGAAGCAGCTGCTCTAACCACTAGGCTGAAAACTAAAATTAACAACCTCTTAAGAAACATTTCTCATCAATGAGCAATACAAAACCGATGCAGGCCCATACCATATTATCATGCATATGTTGGCCAGGTATGTGTACGATTTTTACTCAAAATTGTACTTCACTCCTTCTATACTTCATCTCTAGCATAGACCATTTAGGGCTCTTTGCATCAAGGCCACCTGGCTAAAGGGGAGATTTTGCAAACCCACCGATTACTATTCTGAGTCTAGACAGTTCCACAATATTACTAAATAAAGCAGACATGCCTCTTCTATATGTCTTGTAATCTATTTGTTCTAGCTTTTTATAATGCACTGCTCAATATTTAAAGAGAGAAACAAATACTTCTAATGAATACTGAAAGCTAATCAAGCATTTGGAAAAGACATCCCACTAATAACGTTTGTAGTTTATTGTAAAGTAAGTGAGAATCATTTATATTTCTGTATGGGAATTAATGCAACTGCTTGTATGTGTGATTGTTTGTATTTTACACCAATTCATACTCTTAAACATTCAGACTCTCTGTATGCATATTTGTTTTTACATTGCCTATTCATACTGTTAAACTACTGAACTGTTTAAACACGTGTGTTTGTTGTTGTTGTTGTTGTTGTGAGGTTTAATGCCATTTTTCAGCACGATAGGCTATACATGGTGGCCAGTATTAATGGTGGAGGAAGAACCCGGAAAACCCCGGAAAGAACCACCGACCCACGAGAAGCTACTGGCAAGCTTTCTCAACGTGTGTTTGTATACTGCCTATTCATACCCTTAAACATCTGAACTGTCTGTATGCATGTGAGTTTATATACGGAGTGACTAACAAGTACATCATATTGACTAACTAACAAGGACATGTAGAAACTAAACAGATTCATACTGTGTAGAACAACTAAAACCTAACTAATAATAATAATTATTATTACAACATAAAGCAATCATGTGTTGTTAAGGATAGGTCCCTTATATATTACTGCACAAATATACATGGATCAAAATGAATATTTTTAAGAGTAGTACTAATGCCTACTACTATCATCACCATCATTCATCTTCCTGTTGTTGTTCCTACCATTATTGTTGTTACTATATGTTAGTTCCTTATCAATATTGTTGATATTGTTGTTATTTGTTCTTTATCAATACTGTTGGTGTTGTTCCTAATTTTACTGCTGTTATTAAGTATTAGTTCCTAATATCAGTATTGTTGTAGTTATTGTTATTAATGTTGTAGTTATTGTTATTAAGTGTTATTTTCTTATCAGTATTGTTCTTCTTGTTCAAATTGTTATTTTTCTTATTAAGTAATAGTTCCATATCAGTACTGTTGTTCTTCTTCTTCTTTCTATTCTTTTAATATAACAATATGTATTTGCTTATTAGATATACAGAGGCAATGAAAGTTGTGGTAATAATAATGCCATTTTCTGAACAGCAGTGGAACTCCCATCATATCCTTTCAATTCAGTGTCAAAGAAATGTTGTGTAATTTTATGTAGTTGAAAATAACCACCAGAGAGAACTTGAGCTTTACTTAATTTATGTAGTTGATAAACTCTCATAAAGTAAGATTTTTTCAGTGTTTTCCTTATCAGCCTGGAGCCAGCTGATTCACCCACCTACTTTCACTTATGTCCAGCTACTTTAACAAAAAAACATATCCCCATTGGGGGAAGTCCCCCTCCCTCCTCCCCCCTGCCTACATAAGCAACTCACCCTCCAACTTGAAATCTAATCAATTTACATGATAATAACATTTGCTGTCCAGTTCTATCACTGATGATGAAATCTGACTGGCATGTTAAGATGTAGAATCAAATGTAAATTGTTCTCGTTTGGGGGTGTCTTGAAAATAAACTTGTGGACAGTGAATACAAATATTTCAGTGTCAAATTAGTGCTGGATAAATAAAAAAATGACTGACCTTTATTCATGTCTACAGTGAGCGTGATTTTCATGGAATACGTATATGAAAGTGCCCAAATGACTGACCTTCATTTGTGTGTACCGTACACTGAGAGAGATTTTCCAATGATTCATGTGTGAAAGTATCACCTTCATGGTCCAGATCTGGCTCATCTCAAAGATAATACTATGTGCCAAAAAATGTCTTCATAATGACCATCATAATAAAGCAAATTACTATTGTAGCAACACTAAATAAAAGGGACAAAACTCTAAATTTTGATTGTAATTGTTTTTCCTATATATGTACTTTTAACCTTCACCTGGGTTACCTTATGTTAGTTCCTTATGCGCAGCAATGACATAACTAAGTTTCAAAAGCATGATATGAATGTTCATGAGAAATCTATGAATATATATCTGATCCTTACATGAAGACGTGTTAAATTCAAAGTATCATTTATCGATACTCACCGAATATAACCAATGTACTACTTTATTCGGTGGGGGGGATTGCTTTTCACTTTTATGAGATTGATCATTTTAAACATAAACATATTCATCTGGAAATATGGCTTTTAAAAACCCTGGGGTATAATGCATAAAGGATAGCTGTTGTTGTTATTGTTGTTCTAGGGTTTAAAGCCATTTTCAGCACATGATAGGCTATACATGGCAGCCAGCATTAATGGTGGAGGAAGAACCCCGGAAAACCCCGGAAAGAACCACCGACCCACGAGAAGCTACTGGCAAGCTTTCTCACATTAGCCAAATCCGAGACTCAAACCCACGCAGACAGAGATGAGATGGCAATGATCCATAATGGAGAGCAATTTAGACCACTTGGCCACTCGGGGCCATAAAGGGTAGTTTCTATTACAAGAAGTCTTAGTATAATCACAGAAATATCAGCACTAGGTATGAGTGAGTTCAATAACTACTGAATAAGTGGGGCTTTTTTCCCCATCATAGTACAACAAATGTTATCACATTATTAATTTTTAAAATACTCATGAAGAAATGTGCCTTTTACAACCTCATGTTATACACGTACCAAGTAGGCAGTTGTCATATAAAATATCGAAATACATGTTCTCCTATTCACTGTTAATGCACATGATATACTGTGTGGGTAGGTGGATATGTAAGCATGCACTTCAGTGGATACGTCAGTGATACTTCAGTGTGTATGTCCATGGAGCTATTATCAATTACAAAATAAACAGAGACAACCTAAATATTCTGTCAGTTGTCCTACTGGGAACAGATTATTACTCCCCTCTCGTTGTGTCATATATCGTTCTAATGGAATTCAAACAGTCCAAAGGCTGTCTGTCAAGCTAAACATGGCAGACCATAAACAAACCAAGTCTGACATGATTAATATACTTCCTAGTGGCTATCTCATTACTGATTCCCATTATCATTACACGAGACATAATTGTTCCACCCCAGCGAAAAAAGATCTTACGTTCATGAACGCTTCAGTTCATGAAATTCAAGTTCTTGAACTTTCCCTCCAAATTCATGAACTGTTCATGAACATCAGTTAATGAAATTCAAGTTCTTGAACTTTTCCTCTAAATTCATGAACTGTTCATGAACATCAGTTCATCAAATTCAAGTTCTTGAACTTTTCCTCAGAGTTCATGACTGTTCATGAATATCAGTTCATGAAATTCAAGTTCTTGAACTTTTCCCGAGTTCATGAACATCAGTTCATGAAATTCAAGTTCTTGAACTTTTCCCCTGAGTTCATGAACATCAGTTCATGAAATTCAAGTTCTTGAACTTGTCTCCTGAGTTCATGAATACCAGTTCATGAAATTCAAGTTCTTGAACTTTTCCCCTGAGTTCATGAAATTCAAGTTCTTGAATTTTTCCCGAGTTCATGAAATTCAAGTTCTTGAACTTTTCCTCCAAATTCATGAACTGTTCATGAACATCAGTTCATGAAATTCAAGTTCTTGAACTTTTCCTCTGAGTTCATGAACTGTTCATGAATATCACATGAAATTTAAGTTCTTGAACTTGTAATAGTTCATGAACTATTAAGTACTGAACCTAATAGGCAAACAAATTGCAATTTTAGAAACTTGTTATGCATACTTGTAGTTCATCAACTGTCCTTGAAGCAATCCAGTTTATGAAGAATTAAATTTGAGAATTTTGATTGCATTTTCTTAAAATCGGCGATGAACAAAATTTTAACTAATTTTTTAAGTTCCAAGAATTGAAGATATGTGCAAAATGTGATTTAATCTGTTGAAATTAAATGTGATTGAAGATTAGCAGTAACAAGCAAGTCAGTTGCTTACATACATCAACCTATTTCACAACAAAGTATGTCCAAATAAACACACTGAAAGTGCATTGTACCATATTCTTAAATACATTATGTATTATTCTAAATATATTCATGTTTCAGTACATGGCCTAATTATTGCATATATACTTTTTTAGACTTGTTATCGAGGAACAGCCCAGCCAAGTTTTGGATTTGTGTGCATCTCACTGTCATCTTTACCTAAGTGAAATTTTATTACTTTTGGGCAAAAATTGCGATAAAGATCTTTAATTTCCTTCCAAAAGTAAAAAAAGAAAAAACTTCAATTAGAATTGTTGTAAAGGTGGGGACAAGGTGCGTAAAATTCCATGTCTGTGCTCTTTGGACCGTGCAAGGTTCCAGAAGTGATAGTTTTGGGGCAATATCCTTCATCCTGGTTCTCTTATTGTATCTTAGTTATTTTACAAGGTAGTGAGCATTATTTATTCCCATCTTAACAATTGAAGCAGAATCGGTCTTTTAGTTTTGTACAGCTATTATTTAAGGGATTTATTGAATTATGTATTGCAATTATTACGTGATCACTGACTTTAGGTCGCGCTCAACATTTTGGCATTATTGTGAACTCATTTAGGGACATTCTGGATTAAATCATTGTGATACATCAAGAGTGTTAGCATATGAACAACATTTAAGAGTAAAGGCACATAAGCGCATTCGAGATTGGACATTATTTAGAAGATCAATGGAAGTCATTCGGAACACTATACATTTAGGTTTAGCTCAAAATACTGTAGGTTCTTAAACAGATAAAGTACTAGTTAAATTGTACGCAACCTACAGGTTTTAGCTTTTATCTATTACTTAATTTAAGACCTTAGTGTCGTAGCACGTGAATCGTTATCCTAACTTGGACGGCTTCCTGACTCATATTATGTTGATAATTCTGATTGGATTGAGTCTATAAATACCTTGGGTATATTGAAATAGACGGACAGAAATCTCAAGGTAATCTGTCTCACTGCAAGTACTTTACTCGTGCAACATTGGGTGAACCGAACTCATTATTTTTAAAAGTTAAAGACACAAATAGGCCACCTTCTAGTAACGATACACACGATAATGATAGCCGAACACATTTGGTACAGGCATAATTCATTAACATTATGTACACACTATTCCTTGGCAAAGCACCGTTCATCGAACTACATCTTTCCGTTCATACACTGAGAGCAGGGATAGCAATGACTGAAAACTTTCAACACAAGATAATCAGTTCGGTTTATAAGTAGTCGGGCAGTCTGATGAGTTTAGTCAACACATCATGACCAGGTACAGTGTTGGTTCTTTTATGGAGCATGTCTTTCATAAACAGTGTATGAAGTTCAAAAGCATTCTTATTGGAAAGCCAAAATGAATAAGACTAGACTAACTTTAATCTCGCGAAAGACGTTGTCTGTTACACTAATTCAATGGATAATTATATTTTCACAAGACACTAAACATGTTATCAGTCTTTATTAAGATCTACTCAAAATAACTGGTGATAATGCGTGTTACAAGACCCACCAGTTGCTTGAGATATATTTGCAAATTTGCACAAATTATAGCGCAGTTTAAATCGTGTACAAAGGTTAGTTACTTAATTAATCCCCCCAAATGTCGAAGGATATCTAATGCTATTCTCAAACGTAGAACTTTTAAAGACGATATTGACCATGTAGGCGATAGAGGCTAGTTTAACGCACAGCGCTCCCCGACTCACATCCCCCAAACGAAGCCAACTATGAAACAACAACTTTCGTATTCTCAGCTATTAGAAGAAAAAGACAAAAAAAGGAATCAAACAATCCAGCTACGAATATAT
This sequence comes from Sinohyriopsis cumingii, assembly GCA_028554795.2. Lineage (NCBI taxonomy): Eukaryota > Metazoa > Mollusca > Bivalvia > Unionida > Unionidae > Sinohyriopsis > Sinohyriopsis cumingii. The sequence goes on from CM068824.1 coordinate 101,133,304, forward strand.
TTGATTATGATTGTATCATCTGCTTATAATATGTCTCATACGCTATCTTTATTTCTGTCTAATTGTTATCAACATTCTGTTATGTTAGTGACAGGTCTAAAATTCGCATCACTCTCCGATATTGATATGAAATTTGCTGATTAAAATACGGTAAAACACATTATCTAGTGTACTCACTGAAGTAGATTTGCTTATCAATGTAAACTTAAATTGTTTCATTCTCAGTTTATGTGTTGCTGTATGTGATGATGGCAACTAGAAACAGTAGTAAATTATAAGATATATATATGAATAATTTGTAATACCCTAAATCTCTCTTGATTTCAGCGCTTGCGTCGAAAGTGACTTTGGACTTTAATAAAGTTGCAACTTATAATGCGCTTGGTATGGTCTGTAGTGTAAAAGGCCGAGAGAAGGAAAGTTTAATTAAGATATACCATGGTGGGCTGGAAAAGGTTACCTTGTCAGATGGCTGTATTATAAACTCTAATGACACTAGACTAAACATTAGATGTACAGAGACAGAAGATGACACACTGCTTAGTGTAAATCTGACATATTACGATTCATCGGACTTAGGAACCTGGAATTGCAGTGATGGATATTCTTTCGATACGGTTACTTTCCCGTATTTTGCAAGTAAGTAAATATCCTTAACATATTTCATTTAAAGTAATGCTTGTATTATACTATACATCATTACCAAAATGTTGTTCTTGATGTTGCGTGAATGTGCGCAACAGAGATATTCCAAATAAATGTATTTAAATTAGACTGATACTAGTAATTCTCAATTTCTTTCTGGTCCAATTATGCATTGCGTTGTGTTCAAAACTCTAAACTATGATGTTCATTTTCGATAGAACTATAAAAGGTAATTATTAATTGCGATCAGGTATGTTCGTCATTTACTGTGTCGTGAAGAACTCTTTGAGGAGATGGGACATCCATATAGTGGTGTTAGACCTTTTTCAGGTCTAATAATATATGATGGATGTTACTTCATATATGTAAATTCTGTCATCACAAAGTTCGACAGTTCCGGTGGCCTAGTGGTTAAAGCGTCCACCTCGGAAGCGGGATGTCGTGGGTTCGAACACCGGCCAAGTCATACCAAGGACTTACAAAAATAGTACTAACAGCTGCCTCGTTAGGCGGTCAGCATTAAGAGGTTTGTGCTAGGACTGGTTCGCCTGGTATCAGGATACTGTGATTGGGTGGGACATCATGTTACACGTCTGCGGCATGATGCCCCAGTGCTAAACATCGCTATAAACTGACACACTGCAGACATCGTAGCGATATGACTGAAATGTGTTTAAAGTTACGTTAAAATCATAATCACACACACATACACTCACACACACACACACACAGACACACACACACACACACACACACACACAGAGACATTCACACTCATTACAAAGTTCGAATAAGACCGTTCTTGGACAAGTCAGCCATTTTAATCAGATTAAAACAGACGCTTTTGCAACGTGAAATGACATATTCGTATACACGAAAGTTTATGTCACCCTCATTATTTGAAAATAATACCTTTATATCACTGAACCATACTTTACAATGCTCATTTGTTCTATCTTGGACATTGATATGCAGAGACATTCGTACTCTTTTCAAACGTATCTCTTGAACCCTGGTCTGTAGTATACATTATTGGTGTCTTGCATTGATATGTTAAGCACTAACTTTTAACAATGCTCAATATACAATTAAGGGCGAAAAGGTACATTGTTAGGAACGTAATAGTTTTCAGAGTTGTGATATGGATAGTTAAAGTGGTTAACATGGAGACAAAACTGGCCATAACAATAGATAATGTCTTTTTTGGAACATTGGATGAGAAAGAAAGTGTAATCAAATTATAAAGCTTATAGTGGCACATTCTCACTCATGATTGGTATGGATATTTTATTAATATTGGGTGCTTAACCTTTTTCTAGATTAATTACGTAACTAATCTTTGTACACGATTGTACATTGCTCTTGTAAACAAAATATTTCCATTCCATCTGAGTTCCATTCCAGTCTTGCTTACATTTAGACTTAATTTGTTTTTACATTATATTCATTTGCATCGTTGGTCAAATGAAAATGTATATAGAAATGGATCAGATAAACAAATAATTCATTTATATCTTGGATCAGTCTCTAGAATTCATTTGTGATCGGAGATTTCCTATTGTGATCAGATACAATTTGAGAGGAATTTTTATTTTCAAATATTCATTGGCATAACTAATGTGCTCGTTTACCTTTGGAAGCGTACACTTGGATAAAAATATTCTGAATTGCATCCTATATATTTATATCAGGACATTGAAGACTATTAAAATTCACTCAGAATATTCTGTGGTTTTGGACACGTAATTTAGGATTATTTGGGATATACTTCACAATATTGTGTCTCTCAACATTTCGCTTGTGTATTGTACATAAATAAAGTGCTTGCTCTTTTGTACATATATTATGTCACCCCTATGGACCTCCTTCCTGCACCAAACTTCAAAACTGTTATAGACAGTAATTTTGGTGTCACCCTGTGATAGTGTCACCCGTTATGAACCGTACACTCTTTGCGACAACACTGTTTTGTCTGAATTTCTCTCTCTCTCTCTCTCATTCTCTCTCTCTCTCTCTTTCTCTCTCTAGCAATTGTGTATAGATAGTTCATTAATACAAAAGCTTATTTTTGTCTTTATTTTATTCAGAAGGATTATAGAAAAGTTTTGCATGCTATACTTTCTTATTTAACTGTCTTTCTACTTTTTTAATATAATCCTCATTATTCGTTATTACTGTGGTGCTAGACTTATCAACTCTTTAATAATAATAATACCTTCGTCTTTTGATTATGCACATAAAAAAAAATAATTCTTCTTTTGATATGTTTGTAAACTATTTTCTTTTAGGACTGCTATTTAAAATGTTTCGTTTAGCTGCTTTAATATAGAAATCTGGATAAATATCTCGTCCACTAGAAGGTGTAAATAATGATTCCTTTTTATTAAAAAGGGGCTTTTTTGTAAATAAAACTACATTCATACTGTGAATATGTACATGATTGTGCGAGAAAGTCTTTTAATTTTAATGATTCTATGTATTTGAAAAAATGATTGGGCTAAATTATTATTATCATGCATTTCGGTTGTCAGACAATATGATAATTCCTTACCTAGAAGAATGTAATCACTATTAGTTCGAATTGGCGTAGAAAGTTTAACACAGTTTCTTTTCTTTTTAAGATTTCCTTTTTTCTTTCCTTTGTCTTCTATAAGCAATAATTGCATTATTTTTGTAAAGTGTTTTTACGCCGTTTCTATTTGATAAATTTAGGAGACTCCAATATTTATTAATTACAAACCCTATATTAGGAAGTAAAGGATTATTTTGTATTGTGAAAACAATTTAATTTTCTTTAGTGTCTATTTTGCTATGGTTAAAGTCTTATGTTGAGTAAGATTACGGGCTTTGGACAATTCGTCCTTTCAAAAACTACCGACACATGTTATAGTCACCTTTCAAAGAGTCAATAAATGATGTATATATTGATCATAATACACGGGGATATAGATTAGTTGCGCACCAACATCTCGATGACGTGACTACATTGTGGGACTTAACACACCAGTCCTCGAAATGGTGCTTCAGAAACTGGTTCAGAATGATCATAACTCATGAACTACGTGTTATTGTAAATGTCCTCACAAAGTCGGTAATGCGTGAGAGACAGTTACACTCCGTGTATATAAGTACACACAATTCGCGATCTTACCCTGGCACTGGAGTTGTTGTTCTTGTTGTTGTTGTTGTAGGGTTTAACGCCATTTTTCAGCACACGAAAGGCTAGACATGGCGGCCAGTATTAATGGTGGAGGAAGAACCCTGGAAAACCCTGGACAGAACCACCGACCCACGAGAAGCTACTGGCAAGCTTTCACATATACCCACATTGGCTGAATCTGAGACTCGAACCGGCGCAGACAGAGGTGAGATGGCAGTGATCCGTAAGGAGAGCGCTTTAGACCACTCGGCCACTCGGGGCCCCTGGCACTGGAGTTGTGTGCAAACGCATAGCCAATTAGAAATCGCGTGACTTCTAATTTAAATTTCATATACCGATACATACGAGTCGTAAAAATATTTATTAGTATTATTAGTCACTGTAATAATGATAAACCGGTGTTGCCATCGGAACGTTCGATATTTTTAGCCCGGTGCGACTGATACTGTGTGGTGCTTTTTTTCGTGTGATTTGGTGTGTACATGGATTTCATTGTTTCGAGACTGAAGACGATTAACTCTTGGAAGATGGCAAAACGTACTGGATTAAACTGGTAAGAAACAAAAAGCGTCTTTATGAATTTTTTAATTATATTTGTCCAAAACAAGCTGATCGTTCTTTCATTGGTATCATCCGTGACAACATACTTTTATCCAGTGCCCACAGTTTGCTTATCTTCATCATGTATAATAATCCTAGTAGAGCGGGAGCCATATATTTATGAAAGATGTCACCTGGCTTTTATGTTGGAACCAAATATTTGTTTACTAAATTTGGGAATTAATGTTTTTGCAGGAATATGGTACCAGGTCGAAAATTCAGCAATTGAACGAAGGTCTTGATTATCAAATTCCCAAGTCGCATTTCACATTGCTGTGAAAGAGAGGTTAATGAAGAAATGATCTCGATCTCTCTCTCTCTCTCTCTCTCGTCCATTTCCTTTTCAACGTATTGTTGAGAGAGTGAGAGAAGCAGTGAAAGGAAAATGGAATACCACGGCTCGACAACTTAATATATGGTCCCTTTTAAGCTTGTACAGTTCTCGCTGTTGATGATACAGTGTATCCCCCAATATAAGAACATACTCGGTACATGATATACTCGTTAATAAACAAACCTAATTACTATTTTAATCTTGATTTAGTGGGAATTGAAGTAATGGGATGGCCGTATCATAGTATGTGTATATCAACACGTGATAGAGTCAGCGCACTTTCACATCAACATGTATATTCCTGCAGAAACTTAATTCTCAAATTTGGAAAACTCTTCATATTGCTATGTATACCTCTTCACTTCCACACAAAGCCCTAATGAACTTTATTCTAATTATGACTATCCAATATATGAGGCAGTTTAGAGACTGCAACTAGAATTAACAGCCACCATGTTGATTACAACAACGTCCAGTGTAGCCAATAGCTTTCCTAGTAAAATAAGAATGTTGTATTTGTAATATTGGTTTCACGGAAATTCTGTTATAATAATAAAGAGCCCTGAGATGTAGGTATATTACATGTTCTATATACCTTTTATTATTAGCACACGATTAATGAATGGCCTAGACTGGACATCCTTAGATGTCACTGGCCTGTACCTATATATATATATATATATATATATATATATATATATATATATATATATATATATATATATATAGGTGAAGTTTGACCATACTTATATGGCTCCCGCACTACAACAGTTATGATTTGTTGCACTTAACACAATTCTATTACTCCCCATGACACTGTCGTAATATATGCTCCAGCAGAAAACGATGTTTTAGAGCAACATTAGTAATACGTAGAAAACTCAATTTTACTGGGAAAATGAGATAAAATCTCACTTTAACATTCATAAAGAGTTTCTTATATTTATCATAAGTGGCGCTCACCAGATAATATGTACCTTTGAGAGAGTGACGTATGTAAGGTGAAGTAGTTCGCATTTAAAACATGCACAGTGGAGAGAATGTTTGCATACCTCTATGCTACATTAATGTAATGTGGATGATATTTCTTTTGGATATTGTACTTTTGGAAATTTTACATGATTTAAGCACACTGCTAACTAAAATGACTGCTCCCTTGTGTTAAAAAATCAGTCTGAATTAGTCTAAAGTACACTATACATAGCAGCTATTAAAATAGGGAAAATGAATTTTGCCAGACTAGACAATACCAGCTTCTGAAAGTGCAATGAATGAATTACCAAATATATAAAATGTAAAAAAAGTTATCGGCTCTTTTTTATACAATTTACCTCTGAAGTTCAGGAAGTGAAAATGACCAAGTAGAGCTAGCACTTTTTTGAAAGGTGCACATTTGAAGTAAGGCCAAGCTGTATACTCTATAACCCATAGTACACCCATCAATCATACACCAAAATAAAGGGAATCAAAGGTTCTTTCCATTATACCTAAGATATACAAGGTCTTTTTTAAATAGCCAGTATAACCAGTGAGGAAAGCCGGGGACATTCTTTTTCTTTAAATTCCTAACCCTATGAAAAATGCGAAACTGTATAGCGCCACCTAAAGAGTTTCTTATATTTATCATAAGTGTGATTTCGGGAGAGCATTTATCTCTTAAGTAAACAATAATCAAATTTGGGGAAAATAATGATTGTATTATGATAAGACTGATTACTTGCTTTAGTGACATTTTATTTTTTAGAATGGGCTTGCTTGCGATTTCTCCTAAATACCTCTGCTTAAAGTAATTGTGGTTACTGTGTTTGACATTCATCTGGTGTGCAACATCCTCGTTCGACTGTGAGATGATCCGCTATTGTTGTGGTTTAAATTCCATGCAATTTTGATTACGAATCTATCGTTTAGAATTGCACACTGAGATATTATCCCAGTTTAAATTAAGAAAAATATTAAAAATTCTGCAATTAGTTTTCTAAAGAATACATGGCCACTGAAATGATTAGATAAATATTATAATACTAGTAACGCTTCAGCTGAAAACCGTGGTCTGGAGTCCGTTGAAAATTGGTGAAATAAGAACCTCAAGGCAAATGCACGCAGTAGGTTTAATATTTTTCCGTCTTGAGGTCATCTTTTATAATCTCTTTTTAGTTATGGCTTTTACAATAGGGAGATATATGGGTATATATATGTAAGTAAATAACACATACCTACCTACCTACCTACCTACCTACGTACATACCTACCTACCTACCTACCTACCTACCTACCTACCTACCTACATACATACATACATACAGTTGTGAACCGACATGCTAGATGTCGCATTAACAAACGTAATCAACGTTGGTAATGTAATTTCCTAAGCTGTACGGCAATTAATATTGTCATATGTCTTAAATGTACGATGAATTGAAGTTTCGAGGCATTAGGTGAGCGTAAACGTTAAACACTATTATGAAGTCAAAACAGGAGATGACATGCGTAATCTCATCTGAAATATAAAATTGATCACTAAAGATCCACTTCTCGGATTCGCTAATCAGCGTTTACCACACGTAACGGGATATTTGAAGCAATAGTGGTAAGGAAGGTAGTGACAATAATGCCGTATTTTTACGCAAATGTGCAATAAATCAATTTTTTTCAAACAAACATGTTAAAAGGATTAAGGTGAGCAAATAAAATGAAACACTTTTGGAAAGTGATAATTTAAATCTTTAGATCATTCATAATAGAGAAATGTTATTTTAATTTTATTTTTCGTGTACATTTTGATATTCTTTCAAACAGGCGAGTCCGCATGATAATGTTTGGGCGGGGGGCAAATATGTAGTGGTCAGCTATTCATTTTTAGGGACTATAACATTCTTAGAGGTGAAATCGGCCAGGGGAGGGGCCCATTACCTTTGCACGTGTGTGGGAGCGCCCATTGGTTAAAACTGTACTTGCACACCAAATCACTATCACTTGTCATTATATACGCACTGAAAACAGTGGTTTGTGAATATATAATTCTCAAGTTGTGAGAAAGTTGTAGGCCCATATCAGCACCGTCGCGTGCCACATGTGAGCTCACAGTGTTTGCATTGACTATTGTCTTTTTTCAATTTGTACTTGGACGTCTCATATAAAGTCAACATAAAAAAACACAATAGAAAGGCTCAAAAGTGATGATATTTGAATATAAGAAATACACATTATATAATAATAATAATAATAATAATAATAATAATAATAACCACATCGGTAATAATGTAATATTGATATAGTGATATATTCCTCCGCTAGCGTAAACATTATTTTTATTATTATTATAATTATTATTATTATTATTATTGTGGTTGTTGTTCCAGTTTATCAACTTTTCTTGCTATAAATCTTTGCTCATCCATCATTTCAAATGATTGTTCAAGAGCATGACTTAGTGTATTATTATTTTTTCATAGGTGGTTTGTCTGGGCAAGAAAATTTATTTCAAAGGAAAATGTTATGTAAAACGTTTCGTTGGAACTATCAACATTTTGGATCATATTACCAATCTTTTGTACATTTATTGACCACGTACTATTTTTCGCACACATTTATTTGGGTTATTAAATTTTCGTCAAATGTATTAAGTCAAGCCTTCAAAGGAATGTTTAGTAGCCACGTGTGGAGATAGTTTTATTAGCATAAAGATATATATTTAGCATCAGCTTACATCCAGCCTTCTTAACATTATTGGTTGTCAGTATCGTCCATGCGATATCAAATTAGAATCAAATCGTAACTGAAAATAAATCCTCCTCAATATATTAGTTGGAGAATTGTAGAAAGATTATTATTGTACATCCAGAAAGCTAGAAACAGCAATTTATATAAATGTTCATTTGGTTCTCTAAAACCGTTAACATTGAGCTAGACCGTCGTATGATAGATAACATTAAGGTTGAAGGATATACAGTGTGGTACATAAATATGAGTAAAGATATACTGAATTCTACAGGAGGATGTGAAATTATATATGGAGGAAGAACATCGTCACACAAGTTGATAATTTCTACTTTGTCCTCTGCTAAGGGATACAGGAATTCTTACAAGCCCCCGAGTTAGCGATGTACTGAAACACTTCTAAAATGCATAATAATATTCTTTCTACGTATACGATTTTAATTTACATTTGTACGCATTCTAATGTAACAATATCAATGCATATTACGTTATCCTATACCTTATATATATATGAATATGAGTATGTAGATATATATGAAAATATAACTTTGTGGTGAGAGTATGAAAAACCGGGAAACAATTTCATATGCGTAAAATACCAAGGTCGCAACATTTACAAATGCTTGTAAACGTATACACTATGCTGCAACCTCGTTTAATATAACGGAATCGGAAAGCAAATTAACTTTTCATCTGCAAGTTAATTTTACAGCTGACGTTTATTTTATGTGGAAAGGATTGAATGTTCTGTCTGTAGATTTCCATTTTCGCAATTGGATTGCAAGTTAAAGAAAAAGTAATTCTACTTTATTAAAAACTGACTGGACACTGATGTGGCCTAAATGGCTTTGTCAATTCACACAGATTTATACATGTACATGTACATTTCGTTTGCAACTTTCAAAGTGTACACGTTTACTGAAAGTTTACTTGAAAGGACACGAGCCGATACAATATGTTATTTCGCGTGCAAAAAGTTTGATAAGAGATACGAGTTCTCTCAGCACATATCCCTTCACGGAAAATTATTCAAACTTTGTTCCTACCACCACTGGTGCCGGGGTTTAGAAATGTATTTGGCATTGTATTTGAAAGCTATTCAAACTCACTCTGAGAAGTAACCAAGTAAAATTAATTACCCTATCAGCGCAAATATCCTTGCAAAAGCATTGATTATTTTACAACTTATTTGAACAAGCGAGCAGTTGAGTTGCGTTGCTATGGTACACTCGCACAATGGACCGCAACACTAATCCGAAAACGTGTAAAAAGTAATTAGAGACAGAGCAATGCAATCTTGTCATTTAGATTCTCGTGCTTAATATCTAGTGTACGAAATGTATGCTGCCCTCCCAGGAATTATTTCAAATAATTCATTGACACATCATAATGGATAGAATATAAATAATTATTCATTACACGAATCGTGACATACCTGTGTAACTGTAATATTACCAGGGACGTAAATCAATACATCTATCTAAAGGGAGCTGCCTCATGTTAGTTGCCAGTGTGTATAATACGTAATATATTATCGCGATTTCGATACCCACTTATGCCAGGCTGGGTCCGCTGCCTACGGGTGTTCTGCTGGAAGGCACTTCGCTCACAATTCGGAGACGTGATACATTCAATAATGTGTCAAAAGTGCTTTTGCAATGACCAAAAATAATTATATTTTGAAATATTATGACTTGATTCAATTTATTAGAACGTTAATTGATGAATATGTTTATAATTTAGTCAGAACATCTTTGGGATCCTTGTGATATGTTTTCACACTGCTACATATATGTGCATGACGTATACAGTGGTATTGCAACAGTTAAACCGACAAGACATGCGTAAATGCCTGATGTGTTATATGGGCGATCATTGATTCACACGTTACTCGTTTAAGAAAATGTGTAGGCAGTAACGTAATAGGGCCATTATACGGCTTTATACACAACATATCGCCAATCAGCAAGCATAACCGAATTACTTATAATATACATAATTCAGATGCGTTCATGTTAATTCAGTGTGTACATGTCACATACTATGCTTATCACTAATTCCAAATCTCATATCAATGTAACAATAATAGTACATAAATATTTTGAAATATTTAAACTGTGAACCCGATGATAACATCACGTCTTAATAGCTGATGCAACAGAAGCAATGTTTTATGTTGTTGTTACTGTGTTCCTTTGATCTACCAGAATAAACTGTACCGTTTTGTTAAAAAGCGTCCCTTAATATAAAAAATAAATTATTTCCCACTGACGGGTTTCCGAATGTAAAAGAGAAACGTTTAGTTTGCCTTAATACAAAATGTTGCTTACCTGTATTGTTTGTTTTAAACCGGCATTTTATCTCCATTTACAGTTGTATATGCAAATTTCGTTCAAAGCTTTCTGCCGACCTATATAGTTATCTGCAGGAACACATTATACACTCTTTTGCAACATTGACTTCAGTATAATTTTTTCAGAAAAGGGTTATAGTCAGTGAAAGATTATTGCAAATACCCCCTTATCAGACAAAAAGATCAAATTTACATATAATTGCTTAATTTATTTAACTCTGTATTTCACACCACTGAAACAGCGACAATTTTCACAACAAATTGTCTTAAAGATTTAATATTGGATATTAACGAAACATATTTTCAGTGATTACCCACAGACGTTCTATCTCACTATTCTCGTAATATGGTGTTTTTGCTTCACTTGGCGTCTGGATAAAATGTTATAATGATAACCCGACTGTGACGCGAGTAGGAACGACAGACAAAACTATATTTTGTAAGGGTCACAATTACCTAAATAATAATAATAATGAGGACTTTGTTTAGCGCCTAATCTTTAGAAGCTCTAAGCGCTTTACAACATTAGACAACACCTATAAGATAAAACATATAAAAACATATATAATGATATGATCACAAAAACAAACACCATGAAATTAGAAAACATAAAAAACATGCTGAGAATATTCAAGGTAGGAACCATTATTCAGTCTTTAAGTTTGTTCTTGCATTCGAAAAAGGTGAGTTTTGAGAGCACTCTTGAATTGGATCACTGTGCCTTTGTGTCTAAGTTCAGTGGGCAATTCATTCCGCGTTGCTGGGCCCTGTATGCACAAGAACGCTGTCCATATGACTTTGTTTTCATAGTGGGAATATTGAGTATACGATTGTCAGAAGAGGAGCGTAAGTATCTTGCTGCTGTGTACACATGGGTGATATCGGATAGGTATGTTGTCCTAGAGTCCGACAGCGAAAAGTAGCACAGAGAACACATTTTGCGTTTGATTCTGGATCGAATGGATAGCCAGTGTAGGGTACAGAGCAGTGGGGAGGTGTGCTGTGATAGTGGTACTCTAAGTATGATCCGATCAGTTGTATTTTGAACGTTTTGAAGTTTCTGGAGTAAACATTAAGATGAACCATTCAGAAATGAGGCAATACTATATATATATATATATATATATATATATATATATATATATATATATATATATATATATATATATATATATATATATATATATTGCCATGGACAGTAAAGTACAGTTTAGTAAATGGTATGTCAATATGCCGTAGGTAACAATGTCTCCAAAGCTAGTAGTTTGTTATTATATTAATATATACCATATTAGTCATATCATGCATTGTTATATATCAGGCAATGTCCTTCGTATAGTTCGTAATGGTGTACTTTTTAACTTCAGTCCATTATGTATCCTTTATAATGCATTAGTTTTCCGCAAATTTTAAAACAAATCATAACAAAGGTATTCGTTCAAACGTCTGCAGTCATCTATGAGTGTATGGAATACGAACTATAAGAGGCAAATTGACAACAGTTTATTGCTCTGGTCACTATTAAATCTAATAGACGATTTGTGCAATTCCAGATTTAAAATGATGTGTATTTAATAATTGCGACTATATTAAATGAAACAAATGGCAAATATTCAAGTAGTTGTTTGCAAGTGATGTCGTCTATGGTATGTGTGCGTGGAGTTGGGGGTTAGGAAGGAGGGACACATATGACGAACGTATTGAGCAACACATTTTTTAACAGCTTTTGCACATGCGTCGAACAAATATAATATAACGTTTTTCGATCTATCTATCTTTCTATCTATCTATATATCTATCTCTCTCTCGCTCCCTATATATATATATATATATATATATATATATATATATATATATATATATATATATATATATATATATATATATATATATATTTATATATAGGCGATATGCTAGCTACGTGTTACCAAGAAAGAAAAAAGTCATATTCGGATTTTACAACGTCCTGTGCTCGAATCAGCTACATAATGTTCATAAAATAAAGCACACGTAATACAATATATGTTTGACAATATACGTTTATGTACACGTATGTTGAATTCCTATAGTCTTATTAGCCCTGCATTTATTGAATAATGTTATAAGGAGGGTCACATAATGTTGCAACTGATATGTACCATCTTGAAACACAGCAATTTACCGTGTAAAAAATTGTGCTGGTCTTGGGGCTCTTGATTCCAAAGCATCTACATTAGTTATCATGTGAGCTATCTGAGCAGGTAACGTTTCTATGACGCCAGATAGATTTATTCCTAGAGCAACACGAATGATTTCTTTACCTAAGCAATTACTATTCAGGGAATATGAAATGTGCAATCTCATTGTAATATACTTCCTAAGGAAAGCAAAGGCAGTCAACGTTGATGATGTGATTATCCACATCAATAGTTGTCGTCTCCCATGAGAAGCCTCAAAGGCTCTGGAGACTGCAACCAGCAGTAAAGTTTGATAAATTTCATCTTACACAACCTCGACACAAATATGGGAGGGCATAGGCAACTATTAGCAATATCACGATCTGTTCAACCGAGCATATGTTTCTAATACCCCTGATTAGTATAAATACTGGTATTTTCTTGAACCCAAAATGTTGCAAGGAGTGGTTTTGGTGACAGCGTTCAAACGTGTTTTATCATGTGTTACTTATTTACTGACAGACGAAAAAAAAAGAAATTAACATCTACTTTACATAACGCTCATGAAGATAACGATATGTTATGCAAAGCAAATATCACTCATGCCTCCATCAATTTTAATTACTTTTTAGCATACTATTAGCTAGAACCACGTTTCGTGCAGATGAAAAGATTTGTTGGTCTAACCCTTCATCTTCGCTTAAAATTTTCAAAGTTATGGTCTCATAGACTTTCTTAAACCTTAATCTTGAACAAATTTAGAAATAAATTTCTACATATTATTCGCAATAATTGTTAATGTCTTTGCTAGAATACTTTTGCGTACTATCAACTTTGCCTAAATCTTAAAAGGTGTGTCAAACTCCTAATCAAATGTGGCTGAGAGCTGTGTACTTTCTTGCTTGGTGATTAAATTCGAATCACTGATCCCTACTAGGATCAGATTGATATATACAAGCAAACATAAGCTCAGATAACACTGGACAACAAATTTTTACAAAAGTCATGTTACTGAAATAAAATTAGTCAATTCTTATCAATTTTTATGTGCTGAACACGAATATGACAGTCAAATTGCAAAATTGGCTCTAGTTTTTTTGTAATCTGCAAGAAATTAATGTTTACATAACGAAATGCATTCCAATAGTAAAAGGTCAACTGTAATAGCCTACCTATAAAAAATCAAGTCATTGACTACATCTTAGATTTCTTCGCCTGTCTCTTGTACAGCTGTTCGGGAGCATCTCTGAGGAGTGTCCAGCAGTAGTCAGCCAGCATTGTAGTGGACCATTTTCCCTGGTATCTTTGTTCCATTGTTGCGATATCTTGATGAAAACGTTCGCCGTGTTCATCACTAACAATACCACAGTTGCTAGGAAAGAAATCCAAATGGGAATGAAGGAAGTGAATCTTTAGAGACATATTGCAGCCAAGTTTCTTATACTTCATCAACATGTCTTCTACTAGTTCCTTATAGTTTTCTGCCCTAACATTTCCGAGGAAGTTTGTAGAAACTAGGCGAAAAGCATTCCATGCTTGTTTCGCGTCACCTTCCAGCAAGTTGTTGAACCGGTCATCTTTGAAAAGCTCTCGAATCTGAGGACCCACAAAAACTCCCTCTTTAATCTTTGCTTCGCTGAGTCGAGGGAATTTTTCATGCAGGTATCGGAATGCTGGCAAAGTCCGGTCAATGGCTTTCACGAAGTTCTTCATCAAACCTAGTTTGATGTGAAGGGGTGGTAGCAAGATTTTCTGAGCCTCAACCAGAGCTGGGTGTTGGATATTCTTCTCTCCAATGGCTACATTCTGCCTGTGAGTCCATTCCTTCCTCATGTAGTGCATTTCCCTTGCTCGGCTATCCCACTCGCATAAGAAACACATGTATTTTGTATATCCTTGCTGCAGTCCCATTAAAAGGGCAACTACCTTCAAATCACCACAGAGGTGCCAGCTGTACTTGTTATACTCAATGGAATTCAGTAGCTGCCTTAAGTTATTGTATGTCTCTTTCAAGTGGACAGCATACGTTACTGGAATAGATGGAAGAATGTTTCCATTGTACAAAAGCACAGCCTTGAGACTCAGTTTCGAAGAGTCCACAAATAGTCTCCATTCTTGTGGGTCATGAGTGATTTTTAAAGCATTCATGAGGCCCTCAATATCGGAACAGAATATCAGATTACTTTCCTTTCTGAAGAAAGGCTCCAATTGCTGGTGGCGCTTTCGATATGCAGTAATTGTGACATCTTCTTCTAGAAGATTCCATTGTTGGAGTCTTGATCCTAGCAATTCTGCCTTGTTCTTTGATAAGTCCAAATCACGAATCAGGTCATTTAGTTCTTCCTGTGTTATTCTGTGTGGGGTTGATGATGCACCACAGTGAAAATCTGGATCACTGCATGCTGATGGACCAGGAGAAGAACAGGTCGACTCACCTTTGTCTTCGTCAGATGAATCAAGAGAATATTCTGCTGGAGGTTCTGGAATAGGAAGTCCCTCACCATGTGGAACTGGTCTCAATGCAGACGGAATGTTTGGGTAGACTATTCTCGACTTCTTTCGCTTCGTTATTCCGCCGGAAAGAGGAGGAACCAAGCAGAAGTAACAGTCATTTAGGTGGTTGCTTGGCTCTCTCCACACCATTGGGACTGCAAACGGCATTGATGACCTTTTGCAATTCAACCACTGTGAAAGCTGTGTTGTACATGTAGCACAGCATATATGCGGAGCCCAAGGCTTGTCTTGGTCACCAACCTTGCATCCGAAGTAAAGATGATATGCCTTCTTCACTTGAGAATTGATACTTTTCTTCTGGTTGGCAAATGTCACTTCCCCACAAATATAGCAAAAATTGTCCGCGGTATTAACACACTTTCGAGGCATTACTGTTCTTTATTGTACGTAAATGGATAAAATGATAAGTTTTATGTAACAGTAGCTTGAACTGTCTCGCACAACGTCTAAAATATTTTAAATGCTGAACCTATCTGATTGGGCTTTATATAGTACACTGCTTACGTCAGCTTCAGCAGCCGCCTGGCATTAGTATAATAGGCCTACACATGTATAGTACACTGCTGACGTCAACTTACTTCAGCAGCCGCATGGCATTAGTATTGCATTGCATCAGAAAATGATGCAATCAACTGTGGATGATGTGAGCATGATGGTATTATGCAATGTTACATCATTATTCCGGATGTTGCTGCAGTCCTACTGGAGAAATTTACACAGTGAAACATAGAAAATGAGGTATATGAATATCTTCAAAACGAGAGCCAATACAAATTTTTCACGGTTATATTCGTGTTCGGCACACCAAAATACTACAGATTAGGGCCTTTTCAAGTCAGTAATGATTTCACTGTTGACCAGTGTAATCCTTTGAAGCTGCAACTAATCGCGCAGTACATACTTTGTAAATCGACAACGTTTATTTGTGAACCTTGATTGCAATCTCGCACAGATAAATCATCCAACCGGCAGGCGAAGCATATATTATTGTGAAACTGATTTAATAATTTGTGTGAATATCAAGAATTCTTACCCTAGATGATAAATAACATGTAAACCATGCAACTATGTATCTAATAGTACTCGTGGCCATGATGGTTGTTGTGTGTGGTAAATGCCATGTATTGATTAATCTAAGCTGTCAAACCTTTGGTTCGTCTAAACAAATAAAATTATTGCGTTTTCTGCCCTTTTATTGCAGACATACTCACTTACGATTGCCTGAAACCTAAGAACTGAACCTAATCAAACTTAATATGCTTTTATTTTTAAAGATAACCTAAGCTAGTGTGACTATCTGTTTAGTTTATATCCATAATAATATGTTACGAATGATACGCTTCTAGGTCATAACAATATAACAGAAAAACGTGAAACGAAACCTAAAATTTACTTGCCTTAAATATAAAGCGAAATTCAAATGGCACTTACAGTATTGTGAAATTAGTTAAACATAATCCAAAACCTCAAGAATATTGAGTGTCAGTATGAATCCCGATAGTCCTTAATCTCTGAATATAACATTAGTAGTGTTGCATATCTTAAAATAAAAATCATTTTGTCCAAATTGTCTTTGAATGAATTATAATTAATCCCCAAAGTTGTGTTTTAGTTCAAAGAAAATGAGTACTTTGTAATTTCCAACACATTAGTAAATTTCACTTAGATTTTATCTGAGAACAACTATAAACTTACAGACTCGTAAAAACTGATCTTTTTTTACCATTCGATTATATATTCAAATCCCATTTGACATGCGACCCAACGGAATGTGTCTAGACAATTGTACCAGGTTGTGTTTTTGCATTTAGATTCACCTAAGCGTTTATGCTAGGCTAGACTTTGCACTCAAATATCAGTAAACAAAATAATAAAAAATTAGCTAGAAGGAGGCTTTATTAAGGTAATATTAACGAGGAACAATTCATCTCTCAAAAACCGACTGCTGCTCGAACATCTTTAATCTTATCAAACTATGACCAACATATCAATTTGTGCACGTTGTTCTATAATGTAATGAATAATATTTGCTATACAGTTATATATATATATATATATATATATATATATATATATATATATATATATATATATGTATATATATATATGTATATATATATATATATATATATATATATATATATATATATATATATATATATATATATATATATATATATATATATAAAGTCAATTCGAACAATAGCATTTCTTAATGATGCTTAATTATATTTTCTTGTCCATTATTTCTCTAAAATAAAAAAATTTCTTGTAATACACAATAAACAAATTCACAATAAACAAATTTATTGTAATACACAATAAACAAATTTCTTGTAATACACAACAGACAAATTTCTTGTAATACACAATGTGATAAATAGTGTTTAATGACTATATGATTTGAATTACTGCAGAACGCCTACAAACTAGAACAGCCATCTAATAGTTTAACACATTGGTTTGGTGTTTTGATGAGTTTTTGAAGTATTTCACTATCAATTCTGTTTCAAAGACTCTGTTACTAACATTATAAATTGTATCCAAAATATTTTCATTATTTGTCCACTTTTTAGTCAAGCAAGCGATACGAAAATAAGATAATACAGCCACAAAATAAATACTTTGCTCATTATATAAAATGTGCCATGAGAGAATCAGTGTTTATTTACAAAGAATGCATTTTACACTGGATTTATCATTGAAAAATATTACTAAAGTACAACATTCTTAACAATACGAAATAATGTGGTACGATATAATTATCACAAAATGCGCATAGTAGCTCTAACTGCAATAGGGTGCAATCGCTGCATTAGCTGTGGCAAAGGTCGTATCAGTTGTGGCATCATAAGAAACGTGACGAAATATTGGTGGCATTTTGTTTAATTGGGCAAAAGGAAGTAGTATTGCCTGGTATTATTGAGGGTCTCATAACTATAAAAAGGATAAAAATGCCTTTAATAAGAAGCTAATTAACACAAATTATGAACTAGACTAATGTTAGTAATTGTTAGAAGAAAGCTATAGGGTTGGTCTAATAAATGTCGAAATGAACATAGATATATACCTAATCAAGTAGAAACTAGTTAGCGTTATTATGTTCCTTTGATTCTTTATTTAAAGAAGTTGGAACAAACGTATTCAACGCAATAGGAGGAACAATGAAATATTTAGATATGTAAGCTTTCACCTTGATTTCTATGTTTAACTTATAATTTGGGTGGATTATTTAGTGCTAATTTTGTATGTTGACGTCACGAAAAAGGAAAGTAAAGTTCAAGAAACGTTTAATGAACTACAGACATATTTTTTACAAAAATAATTAGATACAGTAAATACTTTCAAACATGTTTTTTGTTATAACTCTATATGTTGAAAAATAAAACTTTATACATATAAGTAACAGATGAGAAAAAAAATACAATATCTGCCTACATGTACAAAATAGTGACCATGAAAGACCTTTTTATACAATAAAATCTCTTTTAAAAGACTAACTAGCGATCATATGGTAAAATTTCAAAGAAATAATATTGACAAATTAAAACACTGGCCTGACAAATGTCTATAGTATATACAAGATATCGAAACACACACTGGAAAATGAATTTAAAACAAATGAACTAGTCTGAAATCCTAACACACCAGTTAAAACTACGGACAAATGTAAGACACAGATCTGTAGATACTCTAACAATATTTCCTAAAAACCGAAATCAATATCATTAAGGAAAATACAGGGCACCTGCATATATAATGTGTTATTCATATAACTTTATTGCTTATATTCCACCATTTATTTCTAATTCACTCGTATACAATTTGTATGCGATTTTCGAGGATACTGTTCAGATAGCATATAACATGTCAATTAGTGATGAAAATCTATTTTCGTTTTGTAAAGATGTTACTGCTGATGATTTTAAGAAAAATGTGAAAAACCGGAAAAACAAATGTGGCCTGGCCTCTAATGTATTTAAACATTGTAGTTTTACGCACCAAATGTAATCAAAGAAGCTCGAGAGAGTTTGCAATCGGAAGCATTCTAATTATTTTAAGAATGTGCAGAATATACTAGATTATAAAGACAACAATGCCATATCAAAGAATACAATGAAGCATATTATCTGCAAAACAAAACGGTATAAGGTACTTAATAATAAATATAACGAAAACGGGAAATAATGAATATAAGAGAACTAAAAATGAATAATTTTGAATACATACAGGAACACATGATACATTACATGAAACAACATATGAGATAGATAAGCAACTTAAAGTAACTCATTTATGTTGTAATATAAATCATACAGTTATGAATTCATTGTGAGCCTCGAGTTACAAGATTTTCTTGACAATGTTTAACTCCATGTTTATAATTCTCTAAACTTACAGATATGCAACATTGAAACATAGATCATTCCATTCTTGGTGCGCGATTTGATATTTCCATTCCTAATGACCAGATGAAACGACGTCACCGGAGAAATGCATCTCTTCTTGGCTTGAACAACAAAATGTCCCATTGGATACAAGGACAGAGGTGCATCAGGTATTACAGAGGTTTTTAGTGACCATCTTTTGAAACATTTAATCAACTATCCATAACAATGACCACACGTATTTCTTTGTCATCCTAACTGCAGCCGCTACATACTAGAATGTTTCACTTTTGTTGACTTGTGGGCTCTACTGCATAACAAAATTTATTGTCGTCTTTTTCACTCGTTCAGAATCTGTTCAGCAAATTCAAATTAGATTTTGTTATCTCACCATCTAAAACACTGATGACCTTCTAAGTCGTCATTTTTAATTCGATAATGAAATAGGATGTACATATTTATATTCAATGATTGGTATAATCACCACAGTAATGCATTCTTTTTTCGAATTGAGCATTATCATGTAAGCTCGAGTCATGTGAGTAATGACAACTGTATCATTCGCATTGTCCTTGGATTCATGAGATTATATGTTATTGAAAACAATATCACATTACTTCCCCTTCTGGCACATGCACCATTAAGCAGTTTGCATGATTTTTTCTTAAAATGACCGTCTGAATACAACATTCGTTCTCAAATAGTGATTGGTTGCGCTTAACATATTGTAGTTCCACTATTTTAGTAAGTACGACAATGGTTCCTTACTATCACATGGTACCCATAATGTAGCTGTTCTCTCTATATATGCAGTTTGATAAGTCTATACAATCGCCAATATCTAATATTCATGTCTTGCTTTGAAAACAATTAATACAATTCGATGATTACAATCCAGATGCAAACACAAAGGATAAATGACTATGATCAAATACAAGGATCACTGCTTGATGACGACATATCTGTATTTAAAGTCAGAACTGTGTCACAAGAATGTTTTAGAAAAGGCAGATTAGCATTTTAGGCTGTCTCTTTCTATTTTGCAAGACTAGACATTTTGGTTAAACTACTTCGACAACTGGTTTCCACCTAGCTGACAAATGGCAAGACATGATGTCTCATCTTCCTCGTTCTTACGATAAATAAGTCTTGAATCTAACCATTTAAAATCTATTAAACTGCAGGGGAGAACATGGTTTATTTGAAATAGATCGTATACGTTGTAGTCAGTGAAACACATAACAGACGGAATGTTTGCTTGGTATGTATTGCAGGTTTATCCATAGTCTGACTCATTTCCTTTTTCATCTGTATTTCCGTTAATAATATGCCAAATGTATATTGGTCAGTAATCTCACACATAGTTATTGCTACCTGACATTGTCGTTAATTGATTTGATTTTCGAATACAAACATATCAATATACATTACAATTTCTATGGGGAGTGTCTTGTGTTTTGTTTCATATCAACATGACCCATAATCTATAATAATAAACAAACATATAAACCCGACTGTCTAAATTAATTGTTATTTTATTACTGAAATACAGACTAGAGTTATATTTGTCTATGTCACGGTTCATGAGCTATTCATGTTTTCTCACCACTGTTCATCGTTAAAAACAATTTATATTTTGCTGTTGAACCTAAGATCCAATGCATGTATTGTAGAACTTCAGTTGTATCATCAATTATCTGTGCAATTGTCCCAATTGTGTTCGCTAGCAGAAGCAAAAGTGAGAACTATCTTCACAAAATCTAAAGAACTTTGCAATTATGTTAATGTACGAATATTGTATATTTGGTTTTCGAGGAGACTGGGGATTTTATAAATGTAACTATTATGTCATACAGTTAGCCTAACTGTACGTCTCTAAGTGCCAAGATTGCATATTTTCACAAACAAATATTTCTTCGAAATTTAATTTCTCGCTACCCTTCTACAACTTCCTGTTTTCTTCTGCATGATGCACGGAACATGCTAATTAGTCGTTTTTCCCTTATGTAGACTCTCGCACGACTGAAATTGTATAATTTCCATCACTCTCAGCTTAATCAAATCGCCGATAGTTTTTGCAGAATTTTCTCGTCTTGTTAAACGCAGGTGTGTCAATATTCAATTAGCTGTAAGGCAATTGAAATATTTCAGCAACTGATTATCGCCTAGCACACGAACCACAATATACAAACTACACATTTTGTAAGACCAAGTAGTCTTAAATCTAGCACTTAAAAATCTATAAAACTGCAAGGATACACATTGTTCCTTTGAAACAGTTCCTTTACGTTCTGGTCAGTAAGAGAATAATAATTGGCTTCGTATGTATTGATATGCAAAGTCTACACAAACCATGTGTCCTTCGATATTTTAAATTAGTATGAATCTAACATAGGTTCATACGTGTTTATACGTATGTGACTTCATTGGTATGGTTGATAATCCTTGAAATTATTTAATATATTATATGCGCGCGGTTTCACTTCTTTGTATTCAAAATTAAATAAATAAATGAATAAATATAAATTATAAAATTCCTGGATTGTCTTTCTTATAACATTGACTGTGTTTTAAAAGATAGAAACAAAGTATGTATACATAGTTGTCAAAATGAATTGTTATATTATTGCTTATTGTCCATAATATAGCTCCAAACATTTAATGTGTCTTATTATGTAACATTTTTTTTATGTCTACTTGTATGGGCTATGCACATTTGATGTGGTTTTTCACCACTGTATTTGTTTATCTCTAAGAAAAAGTATCGTGTTTTATAAAATCTAAGATCCAATGCATGTATTGCAGAAACTCAGTTGTGTATCATTAATCACTGTGAGTTTCCAAATTGTTTTCGCCATCAGAAGCAATACATAATTCGCCATATATATGATTTTTCCAGGAGACCGGGGTGTTTACAATCATGACTATTATGTCATAAAGTTCAGCATACCGTGAGGTTTCCATTTTCCAAGATTGTATCTTTTCACAAAATAACATCTCCTAGGGACGAAATTTCTCTCTGCCTTCTACAGCTTGCTGCTTTCTTGTGTAGAATGCACGGAACATGCAAATTAGTACCTGGTCACCTATGTTGATTTTCGCACCACTGAATTTGTATAATTTCCCTTAGTCTTTTTGGAGTTGTATTAATTGTGTAAGTGAACATTACTCATCAGTCAAGGCATTAGAGCGGCCCTTGCTTTAGCTTTCTTCGAGATGTTTATTTCGGCATCTCAGTCAAACGGTACTTCACATCGAATCGATCATGTTACTGGAAAAATCATCCTGCATTTGATTACGTTACAGCTTTTGAGATGGAGTGGCAGCATAAGTTTTTCATGTACAGCCCAATCGATTCCAATAAGCATCTCGATATAACAACCTAACGCGAAGAACCTCTGGATAATTGCGGAGTTAGACTATGAATATATATGATGCAAGATATCCTGTTTGCAGCTGTTCTGCTTGCCATTGTCATATGTGCATTAGTTTTTGCCTGACCAAGCTCACAAACTGGACGCGCTTGCAAACTTTGGAGGAAACTGGAACAATCTGTATGATTATCAGAGACGGAATTGTTGTAATAATTGCTTCATTAGGTAACTTGGGAGATATGGAATATATCAACCGCATGATATGTCTTTAAGCCATCTTTTTGGTATTGGTTCTTGGACTTGACGTTGCTGTATTAATTCTTGACGCGCTTGTAAACGTTGGTGGAAACTGGAACAATCTTTATGATTATCAGAGACGGAATTGTTGTAATAATTGCCTCATTAGGTAACTTGGGAGATATGGAATATATCAACCGCATGATATGCCTTTAAGCCATCTTTTTGGTATTGGTTCTTGGACTTGACGTTGCTGTATTAATTCGTGACGCGCTTGTAAACGTTGGTGGAAACTGGAGCAACCTTTATGATTATTAGAGACGGAATTGTTGTAATAATTGCATCATTAGGTAACTTGGGAGATATGGAATATATCAACCGCATGATATGTCTTTAAGCCATCTTTTTGGTATTGGTTCTTGGACTTGACGTTGCTGTATTAATTCTTGACGCGCTTGTAAACGTTGGTGGAAACTGGAACAATCTTTATGATTATCAGAGACGGAATTGTTGTAATAATTGCCTCATTAGGTAACTTGGGAGATATGGAATATATCAACCGCATGATATGCCTTTAAGCCATCTTTTTGGTATTGGTTCTTGGACTTGACGTTGTTGTATTAATTCGTGACGCGCTTGTAAACGTTGGTGGAAACTGGAAGAATCTTTATGATTATCAGAGACGGAATTGTTGTAATAATTGCTTCATTAGGTAACTTGGGAGATATGGAATATATCAACCGCATGATATGTCTTTAAGCCATCTTTTTGGTATTGGTTCTTGGACTTGACGTTGCTGTATTAATTCTTGACGCGCTTGTAAACGTTGGTGGAAACTGGAACAATCTTTATGATTATCAGAGACGGAATTGTTGTAATAATTGCCTCATTAGATAACTTGGGAGATATGGAATATATCAACCGCATGATATGCCTTTAAGCCATCTTTTTGGTATTGGTTCTTGGACTTGACGTTGCTGTATTAATTCGTGACGCGCTTGTAAACGTTGGTGGAAACTGGAGCAATCTTTATGATTATTAGAGACGGAATTGTTGTAATAATTGCTTCATTAGGTAACTTGGGAGATATGGAATATATCAACCGCATGATATGCCTTTAAGCCATCTTTTTGGTATTGGTTCTTGGACTTGACGTTGCTGTATTAATTCTTGACGCGCTTGTAAACGTTGGTGGAAACTGGAACAATCTTTATGATTATCAGAGACGGAATTGTTGTAATAATTGCCTCATTAGGTAACTTGGGAGATATGGAATATATCAACCGCATGATATGCCTTTAAGCCATCTTTTTGGTATTGGTTCTTGGACTTGACGTTGCTGTTTTAATTCGTGACGCGCTTGTAAACGTTGGTGGAAACTGGAGCAATCTTTATGATTATTAGAGACGGAATTGTTGTAATAATTGCTTCATTAGGTAACTTGGGAGATATGGAATATATCAACCGCATGATATGTCTTTAAGCCATCCTTTTGGTATTGGTTCTTGGACTTGACGTTGCTGTATTAATTCGTGACGCGCTTGTAAACGTTGGTGGAAACTGGAACAATCTTTATGATTATCAGAGACGGAATTGTTGTAATAATTGCCTCATTAGGTAACTTGGGAGATATGGAATATATCAACCGCATGATATGCCTTTAAGCCATCTTTTTGGTATTGGTTCTTGGACTTGACGTTGCTGTATTAATTCGTGACGCGCTTGTAAACGTTGGTGGAAACTGGAACAATCTTTATGATTATCAGAGACGGAATTGTTGTAATAATTGCTTCATTAGGTAACTTGGGAGATATGGAATATATCAACCGCATGATATGTCTTTAAGCCATCTTTTTGGTATTGGTTCTTGGACTTGACGTTGCTGTATTAATTCTTGACGCGCTTGTAAACGTTGGTGGAAATTGAACAATCTTTATGATTATCAGAGACGGAATTGTTGTAATAATTGCTTCATTAGGTAACTTGGGAGATATGGAATATATCAACCGCATGATATGCCTTTAAGCCATCTTTTTGGTATTGGTTCTTGGACTTGACGTTGCTGTATTAATTCGTGACGCGCTTGTAAACGTTGGTGGAAACTGGAACAATCTTTATGATTATTAGAGACGGAATTGTTGTAATAATTGCATCATTAGGTAACTTGGGAGATATGGAATATATCAACCGCATGATATGTCTTTAAGCCATCTTTTTGGTATTGGTTCTTGGACTTGACGTTGCTGTATTAATTCTTGACGCGCTTGTAAACGTTGGTGGAAACTGGAACAATCTTTATGATTATCAGAGACGGAATTGTTGTAATAATTGCCTCATTAGGTAACTTGGGAGATATGGAATATATCAACCGCATGATATGCCTTTAAGCCATCTTTTTGGTATTGGTTCTTGGACTTGACGTTGTTGTATTAATTCGTGACGCGCTTGTAAACGTTGGTGGAAACTGGAACAATCTTTATGATTATCAGAGACGGAATTGTTGTAATAATTGCTTCATTAGGTAACTTGGGAGATATGGAATATATCAACCGCATGATATGTCTTTAAGCCATCGTTTTGGTATCGGTTCTTGGACTTGACGTTGCTGTATTAATTCTTGACGCGCTTGTAAACGTTGGTGGAAACTGGAACAATCTTTATGATTATCAGAGACGGAATTGTTGTAATAATTGCCTCATTAGATAACTTGGGAGATATGGAATATATCAACCGCATGATATGCCTTTAAGCCATCTTTTTGGTATTGGTTCTTGGACTTGACGTTGCTGTATTAATTCGTGACGCGCTTGTAAACGTTGGTGGAAACTGGAGCAATCTTTATGATTATTAGAGACGGAATTATTGTAATAATTGCTTCATTAGGTAACTTGGGAGATATGGAATATATCAACCGCATGATATGCCTTTAAGCCATCTTTTTGGTATTGGTTCTTGGACTTGACGTTGCTGTATTAATTCTTGACGCGCTTGTAAACGTTGGTGGAAACTGGAACAATCTTTATGATTATCAGAGACGGAATTGTTGTAATAATTGCCTCATTAGGTAACTTGGGAGATATGGAATATATCAACCGCATGATATGCCTTTAAGCCATCTTTTTGGTATTGGTTCTTGGACTTGACGTTGCTGTATTAATTCGTGACGCGCTTGTAAACGTTGGTGGAAACTGGAGCAATCTTTATGATTATTAGAGACGGAATTGTTGTAATAATTGCTTCATTAGGTAACTTGGGAGATATGGAATATATCAACCGCATGATATGTCTTTAAGCCATCCTTTTGGTATTGGTTCTTGGACTTGACGTTGCTGTATTAATTCGTGACGCGCTTGTAAACGTTGGTGGAAACTGGAACAATCTTTATGATTATCAGAGACGGAATTGTTGTAATAATTGCCTCATTAGGTAACGTGGGAGATATGGAATATATCAACCGCATGATATGCCTTTAAGCCATCTTTTTGGTATTGGTTCTTGGACTTGACGTTGCTGTATTAATTCTTGACGCGCTTGTAAACGTTGGTGGAAACTGGAACAATCTTTATGATTATCAGAGACGGAATTGTTGTAATAATTGCCTCATTAGGTAACTTGGGAGATATGGAATATATCAACCGCATGATATGTCTTTAAGCCATCTTTTTGGTATTGGTTCTTGGACTTGACGTTGCTGTATTAATTCCTGACGCGGTTGTAAACGTTGGTGGAAACTGGAACAATCTTTATGATTATCAGAGACGGAATTGTTGTAATAATTGCTTCATTAGGTAACTTGGGAGATATGGAATATATCAACCGCATGATATGTCTTTAAGCCATCCTTTTGGTATTGGTTCTTGGACTTGACGTTGCTGTATTAATTCGTGACGCGCTTGTAAACGTTGGTGGAAACTGGAACAATCTTTATGATTATCAGAGACGGAATTGTTGTAATAATTGCCTCATTAGGTAACTTGGGAGATATGGAATATATCAACCGCATGATATGCCTTTAAGCCATCTTTTTGGTATTGGTTCTTGGACTTGACGTTGCTGTATTAATTCGTGACGCGCTTGTAAACGTTGGTGGAAACTGGAGCAATCTTTATGATTATTAGAGACGGAATTGTTGTAATAATTGCATCATTAGGTAACTTGGGAGATATGGAATATATCAACCGCATGATATGTCTTTAAGCCATCTTTTTGGTGTTGGTTCTTGGACTTGACGTTGCTGTATTAATTCGTGACGCGCTTGTAAACGTTGGTGGAAACTGGAACAATCTTTATGATTATCAGAGACGGAATTGTTGTAATAATTGCCTCATTAGGTAACTTGGGAGATATGGAATATATCAACCGCATGATATGCCTTTAAGCCATCTTTTTGGTATTGGTTCTTGGACTTGACGTTGTTGTATTAATTCGTGACGCGCTTGTAAACGTTAGTGGAAACTGGAACAATCTTTATGATTATCAGAGACGGAATTGTTGTAATAATTGCTTCATTAGGTAACTTGGGAGATATGGAATATATCAACCGCATGATGTGTCTTTAAGCCATCTTTTTGGTATTGGTTCTTGGACTTGACGTTGCTGTATTAATTCGTGACACGCTTGTAAACGTTGGTGGAAACTGGAACAATCTTTATGATTATCAGAGACGGAATTGTTGTAATAATTGCTTCATTAGGTAACTTGGGAGATATGGAATATATCAACCGCATGATATGTCTTTAAGCCATCTTTTTGGTATTGGTTCTTGGACTTGACGTTGCTGTATTAATTCTTGACGCGCTTGTAAACGTTGGTGGAAACTGGAACAATCTTTATGATTATCAGAGACGGAATTGTTGTAATAATTGCCTCATTAGATAACTTGGGAGATATGGAATATATCAACCGCATGATATGCCTTTAAGCCATCTTTTTGGTATTGGTTCTTGGACTTGACGTTGCTGTATTAATTCGTGACGCGCTTGTAAACGTTGGTGGAAACTGGAGCAATCTTTATGATTATTAGAGACGGAATTGTTGTAATAATTGCTTCATTAGGTAACTTGGGAGATATGGAATATATCAACCGCATGATATGCCTTTAAGCCATCTTTTTGGTATTGGTTCTTGGACTTGACGTTGCTGTATTAATTCTTGACGCGCTTGTAAACGTTGGTGGAAACTGGAACAATCTTTATGATTATCAGAGACGGAATTGTTGTAATAATTGCCTCATTAGGTAACTTGGGAGATATGGAATATATCAACCGCATGATATGCCTTTAAGCCATCTTTTTGGTATTGGTTCTTGGACTTGACGTTGCTGTTTTAATTCGTGACGCGCTTGTAAACGTTGGTGGAAACTGGAGCAATCTTTATGATTATTAGAGACGGAATTGTTGTAATAATTGCTTCATTAGGTAACTTGGGAGATATGGAATATATCAACCGCATGATATGTCTTTAAGCCATCCTTTTGGTATTGGTTCTTGGACTTGACGTTGCTGTATTAATTCGTGACGCGCTTGTAAACGTTGGTGGAAACTGGAACAATCTTTATGATTATCAGAGACGGAATTGTTGTAATAATTGCCTCATTAGGTAACTTGGGAGATATGGAATATATCAACCGCATGATATGCCTTTAAGCCATCTTTTTGGTATTGGTTCTTGGACTTGACGTTGCTGTATTAATTCGTGACGCGCTTGTAAACGTTGGTGGAAACTGGAACAATCTTTATGATTATCAGAGACGGAATTGTTGTAATAATTGCTTCATTAGGTAACTTGGGAGATATGGAATATATCAACCGCATGATATGTCTTTAAGCCATCTTTTTGGTATTGGTTCTTGGACTTGACGTTGCTGTATTAATTCTTGACGCGCTTGTAAACGTTGGTGGAAATTGAACAATCTTTATGATTATCAGAGACGGAATTGTTGTAATAATTGCTTCATTAGGTAACTTGGGAGATATGGAATATATCAACCGCATGATATGCCTTTAAGCCATCTTTTTGGTATTGGTTCTTGGACTTGACGTTGCTGTATTAATTCGTGACGCGCTTGTAAACGTTGGTGGAAACTGGAACAATCTTTATGATTATTAGAGACGGAATTGTTGTAATAATTGCATCATTAGGTAACTTGGGAGATATGGAATATATCAACCGCATGATATGTCTTTAAGCCATCTTTTTGGTATTGGTTCTTGGACTTGACGTTGCTGTATTAATTCTTGACGCGCTTGTAAACGTTGGTGGAAACTGGAACAATCTTTATGATTATCAGAGACGGAATTGTTGTAATAATTGCCTCATTAGGTAACTTGGGAGATATGGAATATATCAACCGCATGATATGCCTTTAAGCCATCTTTTTGGTATTGGTTCTTGGACTTGACGTTGTTGTATTAATTCGTGACGCGCTTGTAAACGTTGGTGGAAACTGGAACAATCTTTATGATTATCAGAGACGGAATTGTTGTAATAATTGCTTCATTAGGTAACTTGGGAGATATGGAATATATCAACCGCATGATATGTCTTTAAGCCATCTTTTTGGTATCGGTTCTTGGACTTGACGTTGCTGTATTAATTCTTGACGCGCTTGTAAACGTTGGTGGAAACTGGAACAATCTTTATGATTATCAGAGACGGAATTGTTGTAATAATTGCCTCATTAGATAACTTGGGAGATATGGAATATATCAACCGCATGATATGCCTTTAAGCCATCTTTTTGGTATTGGTTCTTGGACTTGACGTTGCTGTATTAATTCGTGACGCGCTTGTAAACGTTGGTGGAATCTGGAGCAATCTTTATGATTATTAGAGACGGAATTATTGTAATAATTGCCTCATTAGGTAACTTGGGAGATATGGAATATATCAACCGCATGATATGCCTTTAAGCCATCTTTTTGGTATTGGTTCTTGGACTTGACGTTGCTGTATTAATTCTTGACGCGCTTGTAAACGTTGGTGGAAACTGGAACAATCTTTATGATTATCAGAGACGGAATTGTTGTAATAATTGCCTCATTAGGTAACTTGGGAGATATGGAATATATCAACCGCATGATATGCCTTTAAGCCATCTTTTTGGTATTGGTTCTTGGACTTGACGTTGCTGTATTAATTCGTGACGCGCTTGTAAACGTTGGTGGAAACTGGAGCAATCTTTATGATTATTAGAGACGGAATTGTTGTAATAATTGCTTCATTAGGTAACTTGGGAGATATGGAATATATCAACCGCATGATATGTCTTTAAGCCATCCTTTTGGTATTGGTTCTTGGACTTGACGTTGCTGTATTAATTCGTGACGCGCTTGTAAACGTTGGTGGAAACTGGAACAATCTTTATGATTATCAGAGACGGAATTGTTGTAATAATTGCCTCATTAGGTAACTTGGGAGATATGGAATATATCAACCGCATGATATGCCTTTAAGCCATCTTTTTGGTATTGGTTCTTGGACTTGACGTTGCTGTATTAATTCTTGACGCGCTTGTAAACGTTGGTGGAAACTGGAACAATCTTTATGATTATCAGAGACGGAATTGTTGTAATAATTGCCTCATTAGGTAACTTGGGAGATATGGAATATATCAACCGCATGATATGTCTTTAAGCCATCTTTTTGGTATTGGTTCTTGGACTTGACGTTGCTGTATTAATTCCTGACGCGGTTGTAAACGTTGGTGGAAACTGGAACAATCTTTATGATTATCAGAGACGGAATTGTTGTAATAATTGCTTCATTAGGTAACTTGGGAGATATGGAATATATCAACCGCATGATATGTCTTTAAGCCATCCTTTTGGTATTGGTTCTTGGACTTGACGTTGCTGTATTAATTCGTGACGCGCTTGTAAACGTTGGTGGAAACTGGAACAATCTTTATGATTATCAGAGACGGAATTGTTGTAATAATTGCCTCATTAGGTAACTTGGGAGATATGGAATATATCAACCGCATGATATGCCTTTAAGCCATCTTTTTGGTATTGGTTCTTGGACTTGACGTTGCTGTATTAATTCGTGACGCGCTTGTAAACGTTGGTGGAAACTGGAGCAATCTTTATGATTATTAGAGACGGAATTGTTGTAATAATTGCATCATTAGGTAACTTGGGAGATATGGAATATATCAACTGCATGATATGTCTTTAAGCCATCTTTTTGGTGTTGGTTCTTGGACTTGACGTTGCTGTATTAATTCGTGACGCGCTTGTAAACGTTGGTGGAAACTGGAACAATCTTTATGATTATCAGAGACGGAATTGTTGTAATAATTGCCTCATTAGATAACTTGGGAGATATGGAATATATCAACCGCATGATATGCCTTTAAGCCATCTTTTTGGTATTGGTTCTTGGACTTGACGTTGCTGTATTAATTCGTGACGCGCTTGTAAACGTTGGTGGAAACTGGCGCAATCTTTATGATTATTAGAGACGGAATTGTTGTAATAATTGCTTCATTAGGTAACTTGGGAGATATGGAATATATCAACCGCATGATATGCCTTTAAGCCATCTTTTTGGTATTGGTTCTTGGACTTGACGTTGCTGTATTAATTCTTGACGCGCTTGTAAACGTTGGTGGAAACTGGAACAATCTTTATGATTATCAGAGACGGAATTGTTGTAATAATTGCCTCATTAGGTAACTTGGGAGATATGGAATATATCAACCGCATGATATGCCTTTAAGCCATCTTTTTGGTATTGGTTCTTGGACTTGACGTTGCTGTTTTAATTCGTGACGCGCTTGTAAACGTTGGTGGAAACTGGAGCAATCTTTATGATTATTAGAGACGGAATTGTTGTAATAATTGCTTCATTAGGTAACTTGGGAGATATGGAATATATCAACCGCATGATATGTCTTTAAGCCATCCTTTTGGTATTGGTTCTTGGACTTGACGTTGCTGTATTAATTCGTGACGCGCTTGTAAACGTTGGTGGAAACTGGAACAATCTTTATGATTATCAGAGACGGAATTGTTGTAATAATTGCCTCATTAGGTAACTTGGGAGATATGGAATATATCAACCGCATGATATGCCTTTAAGCCATCTTTTTGGTATTGGTTCTTGGACTTGACGTTGCTGTATTAATTCGTGACGCGCTTGTAAACGTTGGTGGAAACTGGAACAATCTTTAAGATTATCAGAGACGGAATTGTTGTAATAATTGCTTCATTAGGTAACTTGGGAGATATGGAATATATCAACCGCATGATATGTCTTTAAGCCATCTTTTTGGTATTGGTTCTTGGACTTGACGTTGCTGTATTAATTCTTGACGCGCTTGTAAACGTTGGTGGAAATTGAACAATCTTTATGATTATCAGAGACGGAATTGTTGTAATAATTGCTTCATTAGGTAACTTGGGAGATATGGAATATATCAACCGCATGATATGCCTTTAAGCCATCTTTTTGGTATTGGTTCTTGGACTTGACGTTGCTGTATTAATTCGTGACGCGCTTGTAAACGTTGGTGGAAACTGGAACAATCTTTATGATTATTAGAGACGGAATTGTTGTAATAATTGCATCATTAGGTAACTTGGGAGATATGGAATATATCAACCGCATGATATGTCTTTAAGCCATCTTTTTGGTATTGGTTCTTGGACTTGACGTTGCTGTATTAATTCTTGACGCGCTTGTAAACGTTGGTGGAAACTGGAACAATCTTTATGATTATCAGAGACGGAATTGTTGTAATAATTGCCTCATTAGGTAACTTGGGAGATATGGAATATATCAACCGCATGATATGCCTTTAAGCCATCTTTTTGGTATTGGTTCTTGGACTTGACGTTGTTGTATTAATTCGTGACGCGCTTGTAAACGTTGGTGGAAACTGGAACAATCTTTATGATTATCAGAGACGGAATTGTTGTAATAATTGCTTCATTAGGTAACTTGGGAGATATGGAATATATCAACCTCATGATATGTCTTTAAGCCATCTTTTTGGTATCGGTTCTTGGACTTGACGTTGCTGTATTAATTCTTGACGCGCTTGTAAACGTTGGTGGAAACTGGAACAATCTTTATGATTATCAGAGACGGAATTGTTGTAATAATTGCCTCATTAGATAATTTGGGAGATATGGAATATATCAACCGCATGATATGCCTTTAAGCCATCTTTTTGGTATTGGTTCTTGGACTTGACGTTGCTGTATTAATTCGTGACGCGCTTGTAAACGTTGGTGGAAACTGGAGCAATCTTTATGATTATTAGAGACGGAATTATTGTAATAATTGCTTCATTAGGTAACTTGGGAGATATGGAATATATCAACCGCATGATATGCCTTTAAGCCATCTTTTTGGTATTGGTTCTTGGACTTGACGTTGCTGTATTAATTCTTGACGCGCTTGTAAACGTTGGTGGAAACTGGAACAATCTTTATGATTATCAGAGACGGAATTGTTGTAATAATTGCCTCATTAGGTAACTTGGGAGATATGGAATATATCAACCGCATGATATGCCTTTAAGCCATCTTTTTGGTATTGGTTCTTGGACTTGACGTTGCTGTATTAATTCGTGACGCGCTTGTAAACGTTGGTGGAAACTGGAGCAATCTTTATGATTATTAGAGACGGAATTGTTGTAATAATTGCTTCATTAGGTAACTTGGGAGATATGGAATATATCAACCGCATGATATGTCTTTAAGCCATCCTTTTGGTATTGGTTCTTGGACTTGACGTTGCTGTATTAATTCGTGACGCGCTTGTAAACGTTGGTGGAAACTGGAACAATCTTTATGATTATCAGAGACGGAATTGTTGTAATAATTGCCTCATTAGGTAACTTGGGAGATATGGAATATATCAACCGCATGATATGCCTTTAAGCCATCTTTTTGGTATTGGTTCTTGGACTTGACGTTGCTGTATTAATTCTTGACGCGCTTGTAAACGTTGGTGGAAACTGGAACAATCTTTATGATTATCAGAGACGGAATTGTTGTAATAATTGCCTCATTAGGTAACTTGGGAGATATGGAATATATCAACCGCATGATATGCCTTTAAGCCATCTTTTTGGTATTGGTTCTTGGACTTGACGTTGCTGTATTAATTCCTGACGCGGTTGTAAACGTTGGTGGAAACTGGAACAATCTTTATGATTATCAGAGACGGAATTGTTGTAATAATTGCTTCATTAGGTAACTTGGGAGATATAGAATATATCAACCGCATGATATGTCTTTAAGCCATCCTTTTGGTATTGGTTCTTGGACTTGACGTTGCTGTATTAATTCGTGACGCGCTTGTAAACGTTGGTGGAAACTGGAACAATCTTTATGATTATCAGAGACGGAATTGTTGTAATAATTGCCTCATTAGGTAACTTGGGAGATATGGAATATATCAACCGCATGATATGCCTTTAAGCCATCTTTTTGGTATTGGTTCTTGGACTTGACGTTGCTGTATTAATTCGTGACGCGCTTGTAAACGTTGGTGGAAACTGGAGCAATCTTTATGATTATTAGAGACGGAATTGTTGTAATAATTGCATCATTAGGTAACTTGGGAGATATGGAATATATCAACCGCATGATATGTCTTTAAGCCATCTTTTTGGTATTGGTTCTTGGACTTGACGTTGCTGTATTAATTCGTGACGCGCTTGTAAACGTTGGTGGAAACTGGAACAATCTTTATGATTATCAGAGACGGAATTGTTGTAATAATTGCCTCATTAGGTAACTTGGGAGATATGGAATATATCAACCGCATGATATGCCTTTAAGCCATCTTTTTGGTATTGGTTCTTGGACTTGACGTTGTTGTATTAATTCGTGACGCGCTTGTAAACGTTAGTGGAAACTGGAACAATCTTTATGATTATCAGAGACGGAATTGTTGTAATAATTGCTTCATTAGGTAACTTGGGAGATATGGAATATATCAACCGCATGATATGTCTTTAAGCCATCTTTTTGGTATTGGTTCTTGGACTTGACGTTGCTGTATTAATTCTTGACGCGCTTGTAAACGTTGGTGGAAACTGGAACAATCTTTATGATTATCAGAGACGGAATTGTTGTAATAATTGCTTCATTAGGTAACTTGGGAGATATGGAATATATCAACCGCATGATATGTCTTTAAGCCATCCTTTTGGTATTGGTTCTTGGACTTGACGTTGCTGTATTAATTCGTGACGCGCTTGTAAACGTTGGTGGAAACTGGAACAATCTTTATGATTATCAGAGACGGAATTGTTGTAATAATTGCCTCATTAGGTAACTTGGGAGATATGGAATATATCAACCGCATGATATGCCTTTAAGCCATCTTTTTGGTATTGGTTCTTGGACTTGACGTTGCTGTATTAATTCGTGACGCGCTTGTAAACGTTGGTGGAAACTGGAGCAATCTTTATGATTATTAGAGACGGAATTGTTGTAATAATTGCATCATTAGGTAACTTGGGAGATATGGAATATATCAACCGCATGATATGTCTTTAAGCCATCTTTTTGGTATTGGTTCTTGGACTTGACGTTGCTGTATTAATTCTTGACGCGCTTGTAAACATTGGTGGAAACTGGAACAATCTTTATGATTATCAGAGACGGAATTGTTGTAATGATTGCCTCATTAGGTAACTTGGGAGATATGGAATATATCAACCGCATGATATGCCTTTAAGCCATCTTTTTGGTATTGGTTCTTGGACTTGACGTTGTTGTATTAATTCGTGACGCGCTTGTAAACGTTGGTGGAAACTGGAACAATCTTTATGATTATCAGAGACGGAATTGTTGTAATAATTGCTTCATTAGGTAACTTGGGAGATATGGAATATATCAACCGCATGATATGTCTTTAAGCCATCTTTTTGGTATTGGTTCTTGGACTTGACGTTGCTGTATTAATTCTTGACGCGCTTGTAAACGTTGGTGGAAACTGGAACAATCTTTATGATTATCAGAGACGGAATTGTTGTAATAATTGCCTCATTAGATAACTTGGGAGATATGGAATATATCAACCGCATGATATGTCTTTCAGCCATCTTTTTGGTATTGGTTCTTGGACTTGACGTTGCTGTATTAATTCGTGACGCGCTTGTAAACGTTGGTGGAAACTGGAGCAATCTTTATGATTATTAGAGACGGAATTGTTGTAATAATTGCTTCATTAGGTAACTTGGGAGATATAGAATATATCAACCGCATGATATGTCTTTAAGCCATCTTTTTGGTATTGGTTCTTGGACTTGACGTTGCTGTATTAATTCTTGACGCGCTTGTAAACGTTGGTGGAAACTGGAACAATCTTTATGATTATCAGAGACGGAATTGTTGTAATAATTGCCTCATTAGGTAACTTGGGAGATATGGAATATATCAACCGCATGATATGTCTTTAAGCCATCCTTTTTGGTATTGGTTCTTGGACTTGACGTTGCTGTATTAATTCTTGACGCGCTTGTAAACGTTGGTGGAAACTGGAACAATCTTTATGATTATCAGAGACGGAATTGTTGTAATAATTGCCTCATTAGGTAACTTGGAAGATATGGAATATATCATCCCCGTGATATGTCTTTAAGCCATTTTATTGGTATTGGTTCTTGGACTTGAAGTTACTGTATTAATTCTTGCCGCCATTTTCAGATGAACGTTTGAAATAATTGTCAATAAATTCATAATGAAGAGTACCAACAGCACAAGTGAAGGTACATTGTGCACGAAAAAAACGTTTTCAGTCACCACATATTACGCACGGATCTGGTTCTATTGCATTTGGTTGAAAAAGCTACCAAATGGGCGTACTAACGAAAATTGGAGAAACACATTTGGAAAATGAATTTAAAATAAATGAACTTTAAATTTCAGACGAGTAGGGTTCAATTTCTGTAAAATTGGCAAGTACACAGTCTTTGAACCGATTAGGACATGACAGGGAAAACAAATATATTTTAATATGTACATGGTTTCAAAGAGCAGCTTAGCATTGTTAGCTTTTTGTTTACTTTTGGTGTTTTTGGAGATGGGGCGTCATATTCCACAAAATGAATAGTTTTGAAAGGCAATGTAGATAGACATTGAAATATTGTTTAAATTTTATCAGGATGATGGAAGTACAGCACACGAGACATCATTTATCTGTGTGAGTGTCAAAGTTGTTTTCGCCATCAGACGCAAATATGAGAGCCATTCTGCCGAAACCCTTACGATCCTCGGAATTTTGTTAATGTCCGCATAATGCATATTTATCGTCCAAAAGCTATTGGCAACAGTATTTATGCTGTCATTAAGTTGATGATAAAGTGATTCTTCCTCGTAGATGTGTGAGTCAAGATTGTGTCTACCTACAAATGCACTCATCCACACGAGGAAAGTTTATGTTGCCAGTCTTTCATGCGCATATTTGCTGAGGAGGATGAAGGTACATGATAATGAACCTCTGACATCTTATGTCCATTCGCGCACAAGTATACCTGTGGATAAACGATGCAATCGTAAGAATATGTATTGCTAAGTCATGCGACTAATATAGACACTGACAATGTATATAAATGTATATAAATAAAATTTGTATTCTACTATGACTCAAGTATACTGATAAAGGACACTTCATTATAGCGCATATCTAAACAATGCCCTAATAAATATTTAATTAGATATTACAACCCAACACAGTCATACGCATGACAAGAATACTGATCTACAAATTTAAATGAATGCATTCATGCAAATATAAACGAACTACATGAAACTGACGCAAATGCCATGTGCATTCAGGCTTTGTTTGCTTCCACTGCCAAAATTGTGTCTATTGAACTTCCAGACAACTGGTCCCTTTCATCAATGTTTTATGAGAGAATTTTGTCCAAATTCAGTCTCAGAGCCGCTTATATTTTCACTCTTGCAGGAAAATTGCAGGCTGGCTAGATTTCTTTCGATTAGGGCAATTTAACCCCAAGGATTAATGTGTGGAAACCACACCCCTTATTTAGCATAACCAATCAGGATTAACTTTATTTACACCTTTTATAACATGGCACTAAAATCAAAAGTTAACCATCCATTTTCTAGTCATCTAATGGCTAAGTAAACAAAGACTTAATTAAGAATCACTTCCTCTCCCACCACAGACATTAGAAATCATTACAGTATAGAGATTTAACAAGCACCTGTCCCCATAAATCTAATCAATTGTTCTCTGACCCCAAGTTAATGTGCTCTTCATAGACCAAAAGAAATCTGTATCCTTAGTGCCAAATTACTTGCAGATGCTTGCTATCTATACAATCAGTCTGAGTTAAAAAATTTCCCCAACATATGTCTATCAAACTGTAAATAACTCTTCAACCCCACTGATGCTTGTAATGTTGTGCTATATAACCAAAGCAAAATTGGTTGTGTTAAATATTTTGTTTACAATACATCAGATAAGACTGTACATGCAGTTTTGACAAAATATGATGCTGCAAAAACAAAACTTTCACAACTACCAGCCGGAAAACACCTGTTAGCAGTTAAAGCTATGTTGACAATAGATGTGGTGTCTGTTGAAGAGTTGATCGACACTTTAGTTTACATAAATGTCAGTCCCTCTTCATCACCTGAAGCAGAAGCATATGTTGCAGCGATGCCAAACTGTCATGGACATGCCATTTTCAAATGATTCTAGCATCAGTAATGTTGACTGAATATACTTGTACTTTATGGGGACTGAATGGGATGCCAATGTCAACACTTTAAATGTGTTGTACTGGTTACGTTTATGTAAAAAGATAATTTACAAATATTTACTCACATCAAACTTAGAATCCATAGCCTTACTCTTATTGAATAGATTATTTTGGTTCCTCTTTAGCATGTTTGACTACAGTACAAATAAAACACCATCCGTTGTAGAATTTATGTCATCGAGGAACAGCACATAGGGGTGACACCATAAGTTACCGCACTTGGCGACACCAACCCTAGTGACGTCAGAGAGAGAGAGAGAGAGAGAGAGAGAGAGAGAGAGAGAGAGAAAGAGAGAGAGAGAGAGAGAATTTTATAATCTTTAGAAATGTTAATGTTAATTATAGCAGAATAATGACTTAGATGAACTGTCAATATATTACAATATTTTAATTGCCTCTTGTTGGTTCGTCATTTCGCTTAGTTTATATACCAAGCTAATTTCCGTACGCTATTATGTGAATGCTTGAGAGTTT
Organism: Sinohyriopsis cumingii; assembly: GCA_028554795.2. Taxonomy (NCBI): domain Eukaryota; kingdom Metazoa; phylum Mollusca; class Bivalvia; order Unionida; family Unionidae; genus Sinohyriopsis; species Sinohyriopsis cumingii. The sequence continues at coordinate 101,173,013 of CM068824.1, forward strand.
ACGATCAGTGGACAAGCTAAACGTGCTTGTAGTGCACTACTTTCTTTATAAAAAAAACATATTTCATGTTTGAAGTGTGTCTTCTGTTGATTTAATAAATCTGAATAAAAATAGAAACTCAGAAAGCAAACAATCAACTTATCAATTTGCATGTGATTGTGAACAACAAGAAAAATCGAGAAAAACGTTTTGTATTAGAGACACACGCAGGGATGTGAGAAGTTCATTCACTTGGTGAACAAACAGTTACCCGCAACATATCGTAACTCCATTCGAAGTGCAAATATGTGTATTTGTATGTGATATAAATAAAATATATGTTTAGTATGTACGCTGTATCAATGATATACCACTCGTTGTATAAATGTTTCATTAGATGGAAACTTGGCAAGCCTCGTTTCCTTTTAATACAGAATTGATATATCTCGTGGTATATATATATATATATATATATATATATATATATATATATATATATATATATATATATATATATATATATATATATATATATATATCGGGAGAGAGTTGTTTCAAGCTATTGCTAATTATAATTTTGGAAATGCTGCTACCTCGAATTATTGTTTCCTCACAGCAACGAAATCCTCACGCGAGGAAGATACTTTGTTAACCGAATGAGCTTGGAAAGTACACAATAAATGTATAGCATTAATAATTGCGTTATTTTAAATTTCAGTGAAGATACTTTGTTTTCTTGTTTACAGTGAGAGATAATTGGGTCCGACCTCGCTAAGTACGTAGATTGCAAGCTATCGCTAAGTTTAACATGGAACTTCGCTATTGTTGTATTACATTTTTGACGGTATCGCTGTTGTCCAAAATTGAAGGACTTGAAGTGTCGTATTCACAACTAACCATTACATTTTTGCGATATATATGTGTGAATGTAGGATTACTGGATGGAGACAATCACATATTTACTGTAATGTCTTTGTCACCAGCTATTTGCAATCTTTGACATGAAACAGTATATTACAAAAGACATATGACAGAGAAAAGAACAGTTTCCGAATAGCAGTTGTAAAGGCATATGTGTAAGAACCACATAAAGTGATACGGTAACGTGTTTAATATCTAAAAGAGTAGACTGTACACACTATATGTAAGGTGTACGGCCTATGTGATATATATATATATATATATATTTATATATATATATATTTTATTTCTAGTCTTATATATATATATATATATATATATATATATATATATATATATATATATATATATATATATATATATATATATATATATATATATATATATATATATATATATATATATATGAGGTCCAATGGATTCAAAATCACATGGTCACTGTATCTTATTATGACAAGTGATCATGGTGCCTAAAGAGAGAAATCCAAAATTTCAGAAAAATGAGTTAAGTAGCTGAGGGTTGTGTGCACTCTGCATTCATGTATGTGATAGGGACTACGAATAAACCTTATAACAAGAAATTAGTACATTAGGAATCAAAATCTCTGACATTATGTGAAAATAAAATAATCCAACATTCAGATTGCTGTACTAATTTTATACAAGACACATCATCGTATTCAGAAACAATGAAAAAATACAGTGAAATTGTTAAAGCATCACAAATAAACCATTCGAAGACAGAAATATTTTCAACAGGGAAAATATATAGGGAATTTACTTTGGACTCCCATCATAACCTTTAAAAAAAACAGGTAAATGCATTAGGAATAACAACCACACAAAAATCAATTTACAAAACTGTACTCAAATTTCAAAAACACACACAAATGAAAAAACGGGTATTTAAACCTGTTAGGATACAAATAACGTATTTATATGACTTAGTATCATTGTGAAATGTCGAATTTTGAAGTACTGAAAATTTAAAGTTGAATGCATTTGGCAATTAAAGTATTATCACAGTTAAGCCAGGAAAGTCTTTGTGAAGGGTCACTCTGAACTTTCATCGTTCATCTCCCACCATGTCAGTGTAAACTTCAAAGGAACAATATTTCCGAACCAGTGAAATTGACTGGGGTATCTTAAACAGTCTTTAGAAGTAAATATTTGAGCTATTGACCATAACCGCTTGGTAGGAACCTATGTCCACTTATCATATTTTCAAAGGGAAAATTGTCACTCACTGTCATACATAGATTCTGAGCTGTCTAAATCTGATGAAAGAAATTATTTCTTTGGGAAAGATTAGGGACCCTTGCTTACAATTGGGTAGAATAAATTAGGGCGTACACTTTAGAGCAATCTGACTTTAAAGTGACTACCCTAGTGTAAATTCTTTAGTCTGGACATTTCCTGCGAGAGGAAATTCTGTCTCGACTCCATGGAAGCCTAAAGATTAGTGCTTTCCTCATGAAACAAGAAAGGGACCAGTGGTCGTTGTATAAAAGGAAAGGCATGTTTAGTGCTAGGACGCAGAAGTCCTGAAAGAAAAGCAGCAATGAGGAACAGCTTTTGGAGATAAGGATGAGACAGTCCGAAGACCAGAATATGGGAAAAGAAAGAAAGAAGGACGAGGTCAGAGAAAAAGGACCAGGAAGTCCATGAAGGGATAGAACCTAGAGCTGTTAGGATGAACTAGGAGACGTTGATATACGGTCAAAGTGAATGAAGGTGATGCAATTAATCATGGCTATTGCGCTCTTTCACCTCTTGTTATGATGTGATAAATACAAATTAGACACACCTGTTAAATTCTGCCTATATAATCTAACTTAAATCTGAATTACCATTAATTTGTTCTGATTAAATTTGTTATTTTCTTGTCAAAGGGGGCTTGTATTGTTTTATTTCTTCCCAGTATTCTCGCTATGTTCTCTGTTGAAATTCCATTCTTCTTTAACTCCCGCCTGGCTATAATATCGAGAGAGGTCATAATCTGGATAACGCAGCCAAACCCAATTAACCACTTATAAGAGGGCGAAGTTACAATCATATAACTTAAAAAATTTGATAATTATCAATTATATGATATTGATGTTATGTATATTTAGTTTGCAATGTTTGTTTGTTAGTTGGGTTTTTTAATTTCAATATATGCTATTAATAATGTAATATTGTGTGTTGGACTTGACCTTGTCCAAAATCAGTTCATTTTCTATTTCACCTGAATTATTGATTTTGTTTAAATTTTATAAATGATACGCACCTAAAATACCCTCAATGTGTATGGGTTTAATATTAGGATCATTATTAACAGAAGTACACATATTTATTTGAGTTTGGGTCTAGGTTATTGGAATTTCCCTATCAATATACATGTACCTGGCCTACCTGATACATTATAATGTTAATAACAGACCTTCTAATTATAACTAAGATTTTATTTTGTAAACATTAAAAAGTTTCTAGAGGGTTAATTTTCATCAGGTAATAGTCTTAGAAAATCCTAATTGTGACCACAGGTCAAGTAGGGGACTATATTATCTTAGCTTTCTAGAAATTATTAATTTGTGCTGTTAGATCTTAGGAGAATCAGTTGTATTATGTTGCATCCTGTAATTAATTTTTGGGGGAATTTGGTTATGCAAATTGCTTAATTCAAGTTGTGTGGAAGTACTAACTGCTCTTCAAAAATAACATTCTTGGAAATTGAGACTTGAACTTTTAGTGAAATTTCAAATAAGGAGTTATGTCTTGGATTATATTATTGTGATCCAACAAAAGACTGTTGACACATCATCACTACATTGACCCTCATCACTACATGCACCAGCATAGGCACATCATCACTACATGGACCAGCATAGACACATTATCACTATATGGACCAGCGCAGGCACATCATCTCTACATCGACCAGCATAGACAAATTATCACTACATGGACAAGCACAGGCACATCATCACTGCATGGACCAGCATAGACACATCATCACGACATGGACCAGCATAGGCACATCATCACTGCATGGACCAGCATAGACACATCATCACGACATGGACCAGCATAGGCACATCATCACTGCATGGATCAGCATAGGCACATCATCACTATATGGACCAGCATAGACACATCACTACATGGACCAGCGTAGGCACATTATCTCTACATGGACCAGCGTAGGCACATGAATGCCTTCTGCACTGGATTTAACTTGGATCTCCACTGATAAACTTATAGGATAACAAAATCTTTGAAAGGAATACATTATCCATGGATAGCCATACCTGTACATTGGTCTGCAATAAAGCTATCAACATTCCCTGGAATTTACCCAAAAAAGGAGCATGGGGAGGGGAGGAAATCTGCTTTTATAAAGAAAGTACTGAGAAATGGAACCAACATGTTCTCTGTGTAAGAACCAGCAGGATGATAAAATGCGTGTTATAATCCAATGTGAATTACAGATGACAAAGAACACAACTATACAATTGTCTTAACACAGAGTTTTGGACAAGTAAAGACAAACCACCTGATTAAAGTGTGGATAAAAGACATTTGGACAAGTAAAGACAAACCACCAAATTAAAGTATGGATACAAGGATTTATATATAATGAATGTAGCAGAATAGAATGAGTAAATTAGGAAAGCAATTTGTAGCTCAGCCATATCAAAATGAAGAAAACTAATTCATGTAACTTTTCAGGGGAATCTAAATGACCGAGGCAGTTGCATCAGCAGGGTTGCTCCATCTAAATAGAACACCAAAACACTGTAAATATCACCCAAATAATTTGTTTTAATCAAAACTGAGAAAAACATGGAAATGAGTAGATGTGGAAAGCAATTTGTACTTAAGTTCAACCAAACTTAAAAAAAGTAACTAAAGTCAGAGGAAGGACAGTATATATATATCTCTTTAAGATGTAGGTGTGTTTAATGGCTTGAGTTTTATTACCACCATAATTTTACTACCACCGTGTTTAAATTAAATCCATGCCAAAACCACCTTTGGTTCCATTACCAAATTTTAATGTGACTATTTTACAATCCAACTCATGAACTGAGCAATCTTAATCAATTTTTTTTTATCACCAAATATAGATATTTCTCCATATATGTACTACCATGTTTTCAATCAAGTCACTACAAGAAACGCTTTAAATCTTTCTTAAGACCTTTGCCTTGAAAGCTATAACAGTACTGACCATGTTTTCAGTCCCAATGCATGACAGTACATTTAAATCCATAAAAACCCAAGATAGAAAAAGTCACTATACCAAGTTTTCCATCAAGTTCAACAAAAACATTTTCAGTCCATTTCATGATATCAAGCCTGAAAGGTATAAGTCTTCAACCATGTTTTCATTCATACCATGCAAAGAATCATTTCAATTGTCTCAGAATATCAAGCTAAAATAGTATATAAAAGAAAGAAAAAATAAAAAATAATGGAAGATATAAATAATTAAAAAAAAACACATGCATGCATTAACACTGTGCAACAAACACGCATACATTTTTTTACTTGTAAGTACTGATTTGATTTGGAAAACTAATTCCCCTGCAAGAAAAAAGGAGTTAAGAATGTACAACAAATTAAATACCACAAGCACCACATCATGAGGACAAAAGTAACAAAACTGAACAGACCTTTGGGAAAAAGGTCACTTTTTGATTTAAAAGGGAAAAAGACAAGGATTCCAGCCAAACAGGATCATGCATGAAGGGAAATGAGAATGACCTAGAAATCTATTCTGGATTAGCCGTAAAACAAAAGAAATGGAAACTAACATAAAACAAAGAAAAATCTTGATTGTAGATAAAATACCCAATCATCAAATAATGGTCAGGGATAAACAGTGACGGTGACATAAAAGCCTTTAAATTTAGAAAATATTAGGGAGTGTCCCTAAAGCTGTATGTGCTGTGATGGGAATGTGTGGTGTCCCGGGGGCATCCCTAAAGCTGTATGTGCTGTGATGGGGATGTGTGGTGTCCAGGGGGCATCTCTAAAGCTGTATGTGCTTGAATGGGGATGTGTGGTATCCACAGATAAGGAGCTTACAGAACTAAAATCTGAACAGGGAATTTCATCTACAAAATTTCACAATCATTAAATTTCAATTTCCAAATTTCTCATTATAAAAGCAGATGAACTCTTCCTGTGAATTTTAAGTTTAGGTATTTGGGCTTTAAATTATTTATCTTAAGTATTAACTTATCTCAGATTCTTAACTATTTACAAGTGAGCCAATTTGTTGCATGAAATAGGAATTCATGACACTTCAGAATCTATGGAGAAATACCTGATAAGTCATTATACATAACAGCTAATAGGACTCAATATTATTATCATTATTATTATTAATATTTACCACTCTGGTAGCGTAGTAGTTAGAGCGTCCACCTTGGATGCAGGAGGTCATGGGTTTGAACCACAACCAAGTCATACCAAAGACTAATATAAAGACGGTACTAACAGCTGCCTCACTAGGTGCTCAGCATCAAGAGGTTAGTGTTAGGACTGTTTAGCCTGGTGTCAGGATAATGTGACTGGGTGGGACATCATGTTACATGTCTGCAGCATGCTGTCCCACTGCTAGACATCACTATAAACTGCTATACTGCAGACATGAAAGTGATATGACTGAAAAATTGTTAAAGCTACATTAAACATCCAAATCACACACATTATTATTAGTATTATTATTATTAGTATTAGCATTTTTATTATTAGTATTATTTATTTACTTATTTATTAATATTATTATTATTATTAGCTTGGAATTATATTTCTGAGTTTAGAACTGAACTTGTAAATTTCAAACAGAATACTTTTAAAATCACCATGACAAAATAAATATGAGAGGATACCTATTGGTAGATTAAATTTTGCAGCGTCAAGTTTTGGAAAGTCTGAAAATCATCGACAATTTTCTAGATCACAGAGGTTATAATACAAAAACAAACTGAAACAGATTATCCTGGATGTAACAGTGGAGTTTTGTTTCAAATTCCCATTCAGATGCAAAACAAGAGTCATTCTAAGGACTGCTGCTTTTCTGACCAAAAGTAATTTTACAGGAAACCAAGATAATATCATTTTACAACCATAATGGATTTAAGATTGGCACCAGTTTTATTTAGAACTAACTAAATATCATAAGACATCTTTTAGTGTAAACCCATGTCAATGTCACTTTCAATTAAGGAGTAGAAAGAATTTCAAGATGGCTATCCAGGTAGCCATATTGGAGCTCTCATCTGTTTCACTTTAACCAAACAGATATCATAACAATTCTTCAAGTAAAAAAACCCAAGTCAGTAATATCAATCTATCCATGAAGAGTAGAAATAACAACATTTTCAAAATGGCCACCAGCCATTATTGGTTGTCGGTATTAACTAAATGGTCTACATCTATTAATTTTGATATTGTGTATAAGCACTGTATGCAATGCCTTTAGGCATTTTGGATACAAATTACATTGCATTTAACTCAGCTTTAAAGTCCTTATTTTGGTTCAGTGACTTCAAACAAAGTTTCATTCCATAATATCTGACTCCATTTTCTTGGTTACAAGATTTCAGTCATTACACAGACTTTGCTAAATTACTAAATCCAGTCTAAATACACTTTTGTACATCTTTTATTGGTTAAAACTTTATGCGAACTTCTCAGAAAGGCCGATTTGTTTAATATCATAACTTGTTGGTACACTAGAAACTCAGCTGACAAAAATGTAATGTTGACTTGACATACTGACATTCTGTAACAATGTCTTGTGGTACATGTCATGAGGAATAGAACAGCACTTTAAAGTTGCATCTGTATCAGGTTAAAGTAAACTCTGACTGTACTGTCACCCTGAAATTTAGCAATATTAAGAACTTATGTGATGAACTTAATATGCCAAAACCAGTATATATTTTTGAGCTGTTAAGATAAAAGATGTGTGTTTAATGGGATGCTCTTATTAACGGTAGGACTATGGTAGATGTCTGTACACATTAAACATGGGTTCAATTACTTTTGTCAGTTACAATTATAATGGGATTACCGGTGTCAGTCACAATTACAATTTCAATATTATTCAAAGTTAGGACTGTTTAATAATTGCAATTACAATTACACCATATTGGTGATGATCAATTACAATTACAAGGATAGCTGTAACTGAACCCAAGTCTGAATCCCACAGCATACCAAGTAAAATCATTACACAGTTTTCTTAGCTTTATTGCTTATTCTATGTTAATTCCTATATTATTAGTCTAACACCTGGTAGATAAGATATGTATTTTTCTCAATTTTTTAAAATTTGTTTGGGAATTAAAAAGAGACATTTATTTTTGCTTTGGAAATTGACTTGTAATTGAGCAATTACACAATTCTAGACCTTCATTACAACTACAGTTTAACCATATAGTCAGCATTTGGCATGCTTACAGCCGTGTTACATGGGGGGGGGGGGTACGGCGATATGTGATGAGCATGTTTTGAAGAAAAATCAGCAATGAAATTCGTTGGCAGTGAATGCATCCAACTCTAGTGTTATAAATACCTGTATCTGTTATATAATTTTCTTTGTGTTTGTTGTTTTGCGCCTGCAGTTGGCAACTGTGTATCTCGTGTTACTGCTTAGTTTAATGCGGTGTTTGACCTTACTCTAATGCGGTGACCTCTCTTGGGTTCACTTCCGGGCCATCAATAGTTATTGGTTCGCGCTTCCCAAAAGTTTTGTAGAAGGCTTTCTTTTTATTTTTCTCCACAAAGAAATTGTGTTCCATGTGAGGCAATTATTATTTAATGAATATTTATTAAGTTAATATAAAAATTATGTTATTCTTCATTGAATATTCTTATTTTCTTAAATATATTCCTTAGTGGTGGTAAGATTTTTCACGGTGTTTTTCCGCAGAATTTCGTATACCTTATGGGATATCTAGAATACATAAACTAGAAGCTTGGCGGAATTGGGATGATGGTCTGACATTTATCTTAAAGAACTATCCCCCATTTTAGGTCAGAATGCAAAATTACAGGTAATTATATTACATTTACTAGTATTTAAATTTCTAATAAAACTGATTTGATTATAGTCTATTTCAAATTAGGGAGGGGGATGTAATAAGAATAAGAATTCACCGCACGTAAATGATTTCTCTAACACGTCACCAGCGGTAATTGCCACTTTTATTAAAATCCAGTGACGTGAATTTACGTCACCAATATTTAGCATTAGAATAAAAGTGTACATATGGTAGGATATGATAAAATAATACATAGATTTTAAATAAGGAAATATTTTAAATGTAATTTAGAAAACTGAAAGTCATTGAAAGACATTTCCATGAAAATGATGCAGACAAGGTCCCGTACCCATCAAGGAAATAGGCCATGTGAAACAAGTTCTGAAAGAGTGAACAGCAGTGGCGTCACTCGGATTGGTGTCACCCAGTGTGGTAGCTCATGGTGTCACCCGTATGGTCCTCCTTCTGTAACAGACCATACAGAATCCTTAGTAATGTCATTTTGGTGTCACCTACTCTGGTGGTGTCACCCGGTGCAGTCCGCACTCCCCGCATCCCCCTAGCGACGCCACTGCTGTGCCTGCTAGTCATGTATCTAACTATGATCGGTTATACGTTTATGAAATCCGACTAGACTGAGCTGTGTGTATTCTGTAAAATTTGCAATTTTTCATTTTGGTGTCACCCCTCTGAAATGGTGTCACCCGGTGTGGTCCGCACCCCCCTAGCGACGCCACTGGTGAACAGGATGACCAATGACATGACTACAGTTATGGTGGATACAAGAAGTTACATAGACAACCATTTTGCTCAAAGTACAGTTGACGTTGGTAACAATCCTACTTTCTAAGCTACAGCTATAATGGACACTGTGATGCCTGCTGGGGAATGTGTGTTGGGTCATCATAGCATTCTATCAAATCCAAGAGCATCAGTATATTGGAGTAATAGTGATACCAGTGTTATACCTTGAGAGATGCAGACACTGTTAAGGCTTTCTTGAGAAATAGTACATGGAACCAGCCTTACAGGATTTGGGCTTGGCCAGAGCTATGAAAGCGATGGAAAAGAAGGTATCCCAGTTAGGAAACACTTTTATGGGTGTTGCAGATGAACTGCAAGCAGCTTTGTAGAGAATGAATGCTAGTAAAAGGAAAGTTCAAAAAGAACTGAAGACTACATATCACAGAACTATTGAGAATTTTGGACAAGATGATGAGAATAATTTTTTTGCACCAATGGATGCAAGTCAATCCTCACAGAGAAGCACTAAAATGTCAAGACCTGTCCAAGGAAATATGCAAATAGGAAGTCTGTCATCAGCGAGTGATAGTGAATCAATCTACACATCTAATGCAAGTAATCACAGCAGCATTATAAGGGCAAAGGACAAGAAAAAGCACAAGCCTAAAGTTACCACCCATGTGATTCAATAGATTTGATGAAGTTGCCAATTGTCAGAGGTGGACATCAGATGAAAGATGATTTACTTCCAAGGTTACAAGGTGCTGCAGGTGAATTTGTGTATGGACAAGTGTCTCACAGACTACATACAAATTATGAAGCATTATGCAGATAATTAACCAGTCGAATTAGGATTATTGAAACTACAAAAACATGTGGCACCCAGTTACTCACAAAACCAGAAATATGGTGAGATTGTTGAAGAGTATGCAACTGAAAGAAGTTATATGACAAGGTGTATGTCAAGCGTGATGAAGAGACCAGACAAGAAGATTTACTGAGAAGGTTCCTTGATAGGTTGATAGATGATAAAGCTCACTTTCACTTTGAGGACTGTATGTAAAGAACCAAAAGACAGCTGTCTTTCAAATAGTAAACTTCCAAGAAGCATGTAAGAATAGAAACAAGAAGAGTGAAAAACATGCAGTCAAAGAATACAGGTGTTCAAATACTGATGAACATGGTAGTCTTGAGACTGAAGATGAAAATCAGTCTACAGAGAAAAGAGTTGCAAGGGCAGCAGGGAAGAACAAGAATAAGGTCTTTAATAAAAAAGTGCAAGAATCTGCAAGAGCTGACAAAGGCAACACTGAGAAAAAAGACTCAAAGACAGATTCAATTGATTTGGATAAGCTGAGGGAGGTTATACAAGAAGAGATAAAGAAACAGACTGCTAATTTAACACAGAGTTCTTATGCATGCTCATGGAAATCAGTATACAGCAGATTTGATAATGGTCACACAGTTACCAAGATGGGTCACATGGTGAAAGGCAGAGTTACCAGTCATGAAATAAGGTCTATTTTATTTGTGTTGATCCTTCTCACTTCAAACGTGAATCTCCAAGACACCAGAACAGATATGATAGAAAGACCACAACATATAAAACCTCCAAAAATAGCTCCGAATTAAGGGCATCCAGCACAGGAAAATATTTAATGTGAAGTGACTCCATTGGCCAAGAGACAGTCTAGGTTTTGAAGCAAAATGGCCTCATTGGTGATCAAATTCAGCAATTTTCCGATGAACAAACATTAATATACCTGTCAATATACCTGTTCATAGAGGGATACCAACGTCAAAGGGCGTATGTGTTATGCGTTTTGCACAGGGAGTCCCAGTTACATTTGTAGTAGATATTGGTGCCAAGAAAACTGTTCTAGCTGTACATGTATACAAGAAAACAGAGGAGTCTGATTCCAGAATTAAGGAGAAAAGGATGTATTGTGCATGCAGCACTGGAGAACCACTTCTGGATTGTGGGAAGTGTAAAGTCACCTTAAAACTGGACACTATCAAGATGGATAAAGTAGCAACTGTTGCTAAAATCAAAGATGGTTTTCCTTCGGATTGATGCATTGAAAGGATCTGATCAGAAGCTAGCAGACATTATTTTGAGTGAGAATAAAATTTTCCTTGATGGCAAAGAGATAAAGTGTCAACAGATTGTTAACAATCAAATCAAATGAGTTTGTTAAGCTGATAATTGCATCATACCTGTTTGAGTGAACAGATTGTAGATGTGTTTGTTGTCGCCATAATGCTGATAATCAGAAAGGTGAATGTGATGTTTTTATTGAACCAACACTGCATTATGAAAAAAGTTATCCCCTTCTGACGGCTTCCAGTCTTGTTAATCTTAGTACTACAGCTACCGTAAAGGTGGGGGTTGTGAACCCTTTCCCATTATCAGTCTCACTGAAAAAAGGAGCTGTGATTGGTGTCACGGAAATGTACAAACTCTTTTATTTATTAAATACATGTATTCTGGTTTCATTTTTTGTGTACAACGATACCCAAGGGTGATTTATGTATATTGTATAATATTTCAAAATAGTGAGTTCGGTTCATCATGCGAAGCGTTTTTGATGGGGAAAAACATAATGCTGCCAGGGCACAGACGATGTATAGCTACACCATTTGTGTATAAATGCCTCACCACAAGACTAAATCTACAATTTTGAGAATGTCTTGTCAGTGAGCGGTCTGATTCACTCTGTTTTCACTAGAATAGGAGTAATGTCAGGAAGAGGTAAGGGAGGAAATTGCGAGGGAAAGCCTGACCACAAGGAGAAAGTGAATCAATTGGTACTTCTTAGGAAGTATAACCCATAAACAAATCTACAATACCATGGCAACAAAATAGGAATGCATATGGACTTCGATTCATGATTATAGATTAAATATATACAGAGTTGGATCTATAATTTTGGAATTTTAAAATTGGTACCTCTTAAGAGGTACACCGCACAAAATTTGACCCTTTAATGGAGCCTAACCATGAACACATACAACGAACCTCAATGACAGAAAAAGGAACAGAGGAAGTAAATATCACAAGAGCTGACTATATAGAAAAACAACAAAATGGATACAGATTTTATACATATAGGATTATAGACTTTGTGAAAGAAAAATAATGAACAAGGCAAATAAGGAACAATAATACAACAATCAGCAGATGTGTGTTTGTATATATATATATATATATATATATATATATATATATATATATATATATATATATATATATATATATATATATATATATATATATCTGTGTGTGTGTGTGTGTGTGTGTGTACATAGACAAACGCACCACATGCATTCACAAAACAAACTACAAAGCACTTAGACACTTGATTATTTTCGACACTAAATACTTTATTTTCAGCCTTAAATACTTATTCAAAATTTCTTTTAACACAAACAGGTATTGATAAGGAACAAACAACTATAATAAATTTGATCTAGATAGAACCATCCTTACATCTAAAGGGGAACTACTTCAACACAAAATTCGCTGATGCACAACACAAGGAAAAGAAATGACTTTGGCAGAGTCACTCTAACATACTTAACCACAAGAAAAAGAAAGGAACCCCTCCCTAGGACTTAATAGTCCTTAGGGTAGTTAGTATGTACTATTGTAGAAATCAGGCCCACTGCCATTACAGACACATGGAAGATAGCACTCAAGCTTTTAAAGAGATAATTTAAAAAAAACTCTGTAATTTGGCAAACAAAACAGAGAGCAAGCCTGATGAAATTACACTTATTCTATGAATATATTATTGTTATTATTTAACACCAAAATATCCAACACTAAATGGGTGGACAAGAAAACTCTACACCACATAACATTTTCGGAAAACCAGGGAGTCACTTCTAATTCTTAACCAGCTAGATATGCTGGGATGGGGCTAAGGCAAGTCAACACATACTTTAAGGACTTGCACATCTTCAGCCATAGAAGTATGTGAGTTATTTATTAATTTCTTGTGTACAAGTTATAACTATTGTACTACCATGTTTATTTTTGTATATTCTCTATGTAGCTTCGGCTTCCATAATATAACGCAAATATTTTCTATTCTTGTTTGTGACTTAGCAAGAGATGTATATTAGAAATATAAAGTTGCATTTTTAAGCAAATGTTTAGTACCGTAGGATTCTTATTGGGCACGGTTAGTTTTGCTTCTGAACTTGTGTATTATTTTGTAATTATTGTGTGATCTGTATAGCTTACTGTGTATAACGTCATTACATTGTATCTTATCTGCCCTTGTCATGCATAGTACATGGTGTTAGATGTATTTTCAGTTGACCAGAGTGAGAGTGATCGGAGTGGACATGGTACCAGCTGCAGAGCTAACCATAGCAGCAATAGAGCTAAGTAAACAGTGTTGCTTGTCGCGTAGCAGGTAATCGGGCAGTGCTGACCGAGGTTGGTGTGCACTGATTGCTTGACTGACCAACCTGCAATACTGTGTGACTGGTAGCCAAATGCGCTGGTGACGGAGTGTGTAACTCCATAATCTTTTAGCCGTGGGCTAATTTTGGGGGTTTGTAATACCTGGTGTGTCTTTGGGACTGTAATGATATTTTGTACATTTGTCCCTTTGTTTTCATCATTTTTACTATTTGAGTAAAAAAAAACCTGATTTTTCACTATTTGAGTGAATACATTTTTACTATATGAGTAATATACCACATTTTTTAGAATTTGAGTAAAACCTGTCAATCGTTCGTTGTCAAATCCCTGTGAATCTTTCACCCCTTGTCCTTGTACTGTGTAAGGTCATTTATTTGTATTTTCATTATTAAGTCCGTGCAGATTATGTTAATTTATCCAATATTTGGATAATACATATGCACATATTAATCATAATTCTTTTCTCATTCAAGTCATTCATCATTAAACATTGTATTTGTATCACTATCAGTGTTCTGTTGTAAATCCGAAATCCAACCCGGTTATCTTCTTACAGAAACCATGCCATAGGTACATGATATGGAACTTAACCATAAGCAGATACAAACTTGGAACTAAGGCATAAGCGCACATAATGAACCATGCCACAACCACAAACAGACATTGAACATATTTAAGCACACACATACAATTAACCATCCCACAAGCACAGACACTGAACCATGCCATAAACACACAAAGTCATGGAAACCATGCCATAAGCATATAGACATGGACCTTAGACATAAGTACAGGCCTACAATGAACTATTCCACAAGAATACAAAAACATTGAACCATGACATAAACACACAAAGACTGAAATCGAAATCCATCGCGGTTATCTTGTTACAACTGGTACTACTGAGAAAGTTTCACCTGGATCAGTCATAAAGATGGTAACTCTAGCGGAAGAAGAAAATGAGAAAGGGAATGACATTGCCACCAGATGTATCAAGCTAATGGACATAAATATAACATATACAGTGACCACAAGCAAGCTTCCTGATCATATAAAATATGCATGCAAAGGAGGGGAAATTCTAACCAAGAATGCAAACCAATCTCAAAGAAGTACACAGAAGAAAATCTGAGAAAAAGATATACAAGAATATTTGAAAGCTATTTTTAGGGAATCATCCGATGGGAAAAGTTTCTGCAACAGAAAGAATTAGCAAAACTACTCACTGATTTCCAAATTGTTTCCTCTCAAAATAAGAATGATTTAGAACTTACTAATCTTGCAGAACACACGATTGACACAAGGAACACAAAACCCATAGATCAGCCCTTCATAAATGTACCACTGGCATTTGCTAATGAAGAGAACGAAGTTATAGATAAACTGAAAGCACAAGGTGTAATTAAAGAATCCAGCTCTCCATGGGCATCTCCAATAGTGATGGTCAGAAAGAAAAATGGTACTGTCCATTCATGGGCAGATTACAGGAAACTGAATGCTGTGACAAAAGTGGATGCTTTTTCTATACCAAGAGTGAATGAATGCCTTCATGCAGTTACGGTGCAAGATTTTTCGGTACGTTAGACCTTACACCAGGATAATTTTAAGTGCTAGTTAGAGACAAAGATATCTCTAAGACTGCATTTGTGACTAAGCATGGTTTATTTGAACTTACAGTTATGTCACTGGGTTTGACTAACAGTCCTGCAACTTTTCAATGAGTGGTAGAGCTAGCATTGACAAGATTGCAGTATTTTTCCTATATCATCTATTTAGATGACATCATGGCGTATGGAACTACTTTCTACGAACACATGCAAAGACTCAAACCTGTATTGCAACGTATATGAATGTCCAATTTGAAGTTGAGACCTCTGTTGCAAAAATACTCCAATGGAAGGATCCATAAAATGTGACTAAAACTCCATCTGTTCTTGGGTACCAATTCCTACTACAGACGCTTTATTGGAGATTTTTCTAAGATAGCCAAACTACTGTTTGACTTAAGCAAGAATGACAGCCCATTGGAATGGACAAAAGAGTGCCAAGTAATTTTCAATCAATTGAAAAGGGTTTCATCAGGTCTGGAAGTCATGGCTATTCCAAGAGATGAAGGAACTTTTATCCTTGACACAGATGCATGTGATGCTGGAATGCGCAATCCTGTCCCAGATTTAGAATGGCCAGGAAAGTACCATCGCTTATGCAAGTAGGTCAATGAACAAAGTTTGAATGAAACTGTTCCAGGTAAGGAGGTGCTGGCCTTGCAGTAGAAGAGCTAGTCATGGTCCAATTCCAGCTCAGGGACAACAGTATCATCATGATCAAATAAAATGATGGACAAGGTGGGCAATGTCATCACTGGCCTTAGCAGGATAATGGGTGTGGCCGTACATATGTTAAGAGATGGGCTACAAGATTCAGCCAAGGCATCAAGAGAAGTAGCAGAAGTTCTAAGGGAGCAAATGAGAATGTTTAATGAAATGAAGGCAACCATTGAAGAGCTGCTATAGATCATCAAAGAGAAACCATGTGAGAGTGATGGACTGATACACTGGAGGAACCTGGTGAAGAACAGAACAAAAAGCAAAGAAGATAAGAGGAGAGGAGAAATAGTAGATGAGAGAGATTCAAAGAGGAAAGATGACTGGCAACATCATACACATTAAATTAACATCACAATATTAGTTATTACATATAGAAAGAGAGAGACTGAGAGTGATTTGTGTTTGTTGTATCATATCTAACTGGCTCTTATGCTAAAATTCATTTAATTTTGGCCTGTGTTGAAAATCACAACCCTAATGATTTTCACATAGAGTGATACTGACATTTACATATAAATAAACTTTAAAGAATATGTATTTAGGACCTTTGCAAAGTAAATGAATTAAGTATTCCCATGTAATATATTCTATGACAATGATTGAAAAAGGTATTATGTTTGAAATGTTTTAATTAATGTGCACAAGTTATTTTCCATAAACATGACATTTAAATTCTCTATGCATTTTGGATGATGATATTCAATGTCAAGTTCAAATTTAATTGACGAATGGAAAAGTAAATAGGGTACATATTGTACACACTGGATCAATGGAAAATTAAATAGGGTTCATATTGTACACACAGGTTCAGTTGTTAGGAGTTACATGCTCAATTTCTTTTCATATGGTTACAGTTGTCACACTTGTAATTATTTCATTTCATATGTTGATGGTTTATACTGATTGTTTCATTTAACTGCTGTATTAGCATATTGACAGTCTGTATTAGTGTTCTTGTGGTTTATGGATATAGCAGTATACAATTACATTTGTTATATAAAGTGATCAGCATATTTTTACATGGCTAGTTATATTTATGCATGATTTGAGTTCTCAGGACACAGTCAATATCATGGATAACTTTCTCTTATTGTTGATATTTTACAGATACTGATTTATTTCGTGCACACTCTTATTTTTTTTCTGTTTGTGTTGTTATGATTATTGTATAGACCAGAATCAATTATATTTGTTTAAAATGTTTATTTTTCAACAAGGGCATAAATATTGTATTGTAACTTTTTTATGTTTGTGAGGACACTTCACATTAAGCAGAGGGTAATGTGAGGATTTAGCTAGCTTACAGCAGTGTTACATGGGGGGGGGGCATCAATATGTGATATGCATGTTTTAGAGTGATCAGCAATGAAATTCGTTGGTAGTGAATGTAACCAACTCTAATATTATAAATACCTGTATCAGTTATATATTTTCTTACTGTTGTTTTGAGCCTCGAGTTGGCAATTGTTTTCCTGCTGTTAATTCTTGGTCTAATGCAGTGTGTGACCTCATACAGTGACCTCACTAGGGTTCACTTCTGGGTCATTCCTAGTTTTTGATTCATTTTTCCAAAATTCCTTAAGTAGTATATAGAAGGCTTTATTTTTATATTTCTCCACAAAGAAATTATGTTCCATGTGAGGTGATTATTGTTCAATGAATATTCTTTAAGTTACTGTAAAAATTATGTTGTTCTTCATTATAAGCATACAGCTTTAATTTTCATATAGCAAAGATTACCTGTCCATTTGCATGTTTAGTAATTTGAAAATTTCATTATTTATTTTTTCAACTGGTGTAATTGAGATTTTAGTTGTAAACCCAACTTATATTTTTTTCTGTTTTACCGTGATATTCAACGTTGTGCCAGTAGAATCAAATAAGATGATTGTTTAAATTATTTTTAATTCTTAAACATATTGTTTAATTACATATTTACATCTATTATTGTTGAGTTTGATTAAATTCTTTTTGCAATAAAACTGAGGAACCAAAAATCAGAGTTTGGTTATTCAGTTAATTGTAAGATATGTATGCACACATGCATTCCTCTGATTGCACTACAATTACAAATAACCACATACATCCACAATGCTGATGTCACTTGTACACATGCTACCGAGGGACATCATAATATTGGAGATTTTCAATTACAGTTGCAAATACATGTACACTGTAATTGTAATTAATTACTCGACTGCACCAATTACATTGTAATTTAACCCAAGTCTGCTACACATGTATGACTGGTTCCCCTATTCTTGGTAATATCTGTCACCTGCATGTATACCTGATGTAAAAGTATGACACAGAGACTGGGCTAATGGATATTTATTGGATATCAGTATAATAAACATGGTGATAAACAAAAGATGCACAGTGATGTAAGATAACTGTGGCTTGCATTCTTGATTTCATCTTCTGTATAGCACAATTTACCCCTCTCCTGAAGCCACGGGTAGGTGAGTCAAGTGTAATGCTCTCACCTTTACAGATCACTCACACATTTCACTTCTGCATGAATTGGTCTCAGCTCAGCCAATTTATGTATGTGAAAAAGCTTGCTGGTAGCTTCACAAGTTATTCCTCCACCAAATATACTGGCAAATCATGTCTTCCTCTAACCCGAACCCCCAGGTCCTGCACTAGGTTTCCTGGCTAATGGCTTAAATGGAAGAGATACCAGTCACTATGCAGCTATGTTACAAAGCAGGTTAGTATGAAACAGAGGGTGATTGAAAGCCAAAAGGTGCATAAGAATGCAAAAAGCAAGCATGCTGTAAATAGCATATAATTAGAATGGTTTTTATTTTGATGCATACATGGTTAAAAAATGAATCCTTTGCAAACAAAACCCAATCTACAGTATACATTATGTAATTCCCTAACTACAAACAATGATATATTCAAAATAAAACATGCACTATTTTTCAATAAAGCGAAAAGAATACATTTTTTATATATCAACAAGTGAATCATGCTGGCAGGCAAAAGTCAAGTCATATTCTTTGAAAAGTATATACAAAAATATTTTGCAGTATTTCTTTCCAAAATGTTTGTCCCAACCATGCCATGTCAGTCTTCAATTTGCTGAGCACTTTTTATGAAATTTATATTTCTATAGCAATTAGACTCTGTTTCATGCAATTAGACAGTAAAGATTATAATGTCTTATGATATTTATGTTCATTACAGCATGTAAACAGCTTCAAGAAATAACAAACAAAGAGTTATGAATTTCAAGTCCAATGAAATTTTTCCGCAAATGGATATGCAATATAAAATCCTTGTGATAATGGTCAAATTGCAATGGAATTAATAGATTTCAAGTCATATATCATGAAGTCAATTCATGTATGTGGTTATTAAATAAGTAAAGGCCATATCTATAAACCAAACATAGATTAATATATCACAAAAGTTATATGTATACCCATACAGTATGTTTGTATTCATCTCCTCGATTCAGATTTTTCTATCTCTAGACTTTTTTTAAATTACTTTTATGACCACCAAATTCATGGACAATTGCTTTCAAAACTTGATAATTCATAGTATTTTTGTTGTAATTTCAAAATTCGTGATGATCAAAACTTGAGTAGAATACATACTAATTGTTAAGAATTTTGGCAAAACAAATGTCTGTCTGTTGCACTATTTCCAAGCCTGCATTACTCTTAAAATTCAAAAGACAAATTTAGTGTTTAAAGTCATTATGTTTGAGAACTAATAATCATGTAGTAATTTAAAATAACCATTTAGAGCTTAAAAAAGATATTTTTGAATAACAACAATATTATTAGTAATTTTACAAACATTAGCACCTCAGCAGCACACTTCAAGTCTCAACATGAATATACGTCATTCATTTCTCAAAACCAAGTAAAATACAGTATAGAGCACTTCAATTTATATGATCAATAAAAATATATAAATGAAATAAAATTATAACATTACATTGTTTGCTAACTGATGCTACTCAACAGCTTTAAACTTCAAACAAATTTTACCAAAATATTCTCATGCTTATATTGAATGTCCATTTATATGGGACATACAGAACATTAAAAAAATCTTCTAAAACACTTTAGTTGACATACCTTTCAATGGCAACAGATTTCAAATGTCAACCATGGTGGCCATATTGGATGTCATCTTGACCTAGTTTTCATGTTGCACTAACTACAGATGATAAGAAGTCTTTTCTTGAAAACCCTACATTGATACAACTTTATGTTAGGATGAGTAGCAAGAACAATATTTCATAATAGCTTCATCTGGGCCATACTGGATGACAGAAGAACACAAGTCTTATTTTGGACCAACTACATACACATCACAAGTCTTCTTTTGAAAACCCTATATAAATACAACTTTATATTTAGTATCAGCAGCAAGAACAATATTTCACAGTAGCTGCAATGAGGCCATAATGGATGGTAGATGACCATTTTCATTAGGACCAACAATATATCAAAGTATTTTGTGGAAAACCTCATTTTGATTTACTTTCTATTAGAGATATAGTAGCGATGACAATTTTCAAGATGACCAACATATTCAGGGTCATATCAGCACCATTTTATTTAGGACCAACTAGAGATCACAATGAGTTTTCTGGTATAAAACCATAATGTATATGTCAGTTATCACATAGAACAAGTAACAAGAAGACTGGATGATAAATTAAAACCATTTTCAACAGGACGAACAATACATGGCCATGCTGGATATCTTTTCTTGTTAGTATTACGTGACTACATGTTGGAATGTTCTCTCTGTGTGCTGAATCTAGCTTTTCTACCTTGATATGACAGCAGCAGGTTTGTGGTTGTTCTTGGAATAAATATTGAAAATTACAGGTCATCTTATTGTTTTTCACAAACATGACTTTTATTGAATATTTCTGATATTTTGTACAACACCATTGGGAAGGAAGCTTCTCTTGCTGTCGCACGAAAATTAGACCTCTGATTGTCATGGAAGTATAAGCTGCTAGATTCAACTGACCAACAATGAAAACTAGAGAGTACTAGGTCAAATTTTGTCAACACATGTTTCATCTTTTTCTGTCAATAAATTAAAGACATAATAAACGTTTTATTTGCAATTTTTGAGAAGATGAATTATCTTCCAATTGATTCTTACTAATAAGGATGAATGTCATGCCATTTAATTTTGCCAGGCTTATTAGTAAGCAGCTACCCCCAATGTAGTTTATGTTAATTCCAACTTTTTGATGGGCAATGCATTCTGACCCATACCCAAACATATATTTTTTTAAAAAGTTAAGATGTGGTGGGAATGATCAGAGGAAACTCTGTCCAGTTGATTTAACTTTCTGTTTAGAAGGAGTATCAAAAAGATTTAGATGGTGGCTGCCAAAAAGGCTACATGTTTATTGGATGTCATTTTGATATCTGATCAAACTGACACTGCAAGTGTTTTAGTGAAAATCCCATGCTGATATGATCTTCCATTCCGAATTTCAAGATGGCAATTGTGGTGGCACCGTTGGATATCCAAGTGGCAACATTTTCGTTAAGATCAACTAGTGTTGTTCCGATTATCGGTTATAATCGATCATCAGTTGGTTGAGAAAACCAATAAAATAATCGTGTCACTCCATAGTCGATTGTGTGTGAAGGGAGGCTACTTTTACGTTTGTATGCAATGCACAAAGGTTAGTAAAACTCCCAGCCAGTAAAATTGATCTCAATTATTAATTCCCTTTACAACTACAAATATAATAATAATAATAATAATAATAATAATAATAATAATAATAATTAATCATAATGGGGACTTTGTATAGTGCCTAATCTTTAGAAGCTTTAAGCGCTTTACAACATTGGACAATACCTATAAGATACAAAATACATATAATGCTATGATTACAAAAACAAACTCCATGAAATTAGAAAACATTAAAAAACATGCTGAGAATATTTAAGATAGGAAACATAACCATATGATATTCCTTCCATACGTGCAAAATTTCATAATTAGGAACATAAAGTCATGATTACATGATCATGCTGTTAAATTGTTGAGCTATTAAATTTAAACACATTTTGATGATTTGTTTCAGTTTAAATGTACAATCCCTTGTAGTATTTGTAAACAATGACTAACAAGAAACCCATGTCCTTCTATACTTTAAATTATAGACACATCTCATACGAATGAAAGGATTTTGGGGGGTTGCTACAGTATTTCAGTTACACAAAAAGGAGCAGCCATAAAAGGTTGCATTCATTTAACAAAGTTGTAGAACAAAAACAACATACAACACAATAGAAAATATGTAATATTATTATCAGGTTCAAGTATACATGTCATTAAAAGAGATTACTCCTGTAGATGTATTAACATCTAGAACCCTTGATCAAATATATAAATGTATAACAAACAAAAACTAAAGTTTACTTTTAGTAACCAATTATAATCGATTACCAGCTGGTTAAGTGGAACCGATTATCGATTATGAAGTTCTGACCGATTCATATAACTAAGATCAACTATATCTTGGCATATGTGTGTGTGTGTGTGTGTGTGTGTGTGTGGTGACAAGGATTTTTAATGTAGCTGTAATAATTTGTCAGCCATATTGCTAAGATATCTTCAGTGTGGCAGTTTATAGTGATGTTCAGCACTGGGGCATCATGCCGCATACATGTAGCATGATGTCCCGCCCAGTCACATTATCATGACACCAGGCCAACCAGTCCTAACACTAACCTCTTAATGCTGAGCGCCTAGTGAGGCAGATGTTAGTACCATTTTTGTAAGTCTTTGGTATGACTCGGCTGGGGTTCGAACCCACGACCTGCCATTTCTGAGGCGGATGCTCTAACCACTAGGCCATCAGAGTGTTCTGATATATGAATGTGTTAATAAACATTCATGGCAATTCTCTATGAAGTTTAGGAGTAGCATCAACTGATGGAAAATGGGCCATCCCATATTATCTTGTTTATAAATAGACCAGCAGAGTGCTATAAAAGTCATGCCAACAAATTGACCAAATAAAATACAAGCAAGGCCGACCGGGGGGGGGGGGTCAACCAGGGAAATATCCCCGGGGCCCTTAAAGGGGACCCAGACCAAACAACACTTTTTAATTTTATGAAAGAAAAAATTTGTTTGAACAAGAACTATGAGAGGCCCAGATGTTTCTCACCCAAGGGCCTGTGAACACTCTCTATGGCCCTGAATACAAGCAAGGTAATTATTTTCTAGCTCCACCTTTGTCTTCATTTACAACCTGTGATATTTTTTAAATGTTCCCCTGACTTTCAAATATTGAGGGAAATTACCTCTCCCCCTAACTTTTCATTCTACTCTAAAATAGACCCTGATTTAAAAGTAAAAATGCTTGAATAGTATTAAAGTTGTATTGTGATACGAGTCATACTGAAAGTGAGCCACCAGTACAGTGTGGTAAACTATATAGAATGATTATATGAGGTACTTACTACTACATTTATCTGTCCTATCATTATGGCTGTCTCCTCAATGACTGGTTGTTTTCTTTCATCACTCACTAGGACCTGTGAAGCTTTATGACTTCCTACAGCAAAAGAAAATTTGTTCCAGCTAATTAGCAATACACCAAGACATTGAATTTGAATGAGGTATTTATTAAAATCTGTACAAACTAAATATTACAGTAAAATATGTCTGGGAACAATTCAATCTTCATAAGACATCACGGGCTCTACTGTCCTAAAGTATTTCGAGAAACTCCATATAAGACTGTTCTTTCTTGTTCAACCTGCCAAGTACTGAGAATATCTCAGAATGACCGTGGGGGTGTTTTGAAATAGCTTGAATGTCTTGCTCTACAAGATTTGAGGCTACTGGGCTCAACCCCCAATTACATGTAATAAAAATCAACTTAATATCAGTCAGACTTAACTTTACAATATTTCATTTAATTAAGTTTGTTTTATTGTCATAAAATTAGGCCTCACATTTTCAAACTTAATAAATCTGTAAATAAAATCTATGCAAGTGGGTGAGGTGGATATTCTTTTCTTTATTCCTTTTCCTTCGTAACTGTTTTTGCCACCCCACTGCATAAGTATATGATGGTTCTCTCGTTTACGTGGTGGGAGGGGTAGAGTACAAAAATGACACTTGTATCTAGGTTGATAAAGTTTTAAAAAAATATGATTTCTCTATCTATCCCTATATACCTGGCTATAGATTTAATTAAAACAAACAAAAATAAAACCAGAAAAACATACAAAAACTGCAAAAAAATTGCTAATTTCATGCATCAATTCCAAAAGCAGCAGAGGGGGTGAACAAACCAAAGAATTCCGACAAAAAAAAATAAAACCACTACGGAAATCTAATCCGCAGAAAGGTCCAGATTTTTACAAATAAACGCTTCCATGAGATGATTTTATTTTTATAATGGCCGATTATATTAATAAAACCTTAGTTCGAAATAGTAGCTGAAAAGTAAAAGTACTCTACGTGTTTATTTACTTTTATTTTTTCCACCAGACGACCAACATTGGTAGGCACCCTCTCTGCTGCTATTAATTTTAATTTTGTTTAAAAATCAGAAACGTTAAAAGATTTTATCAAGACCTACACGATATCTTGTTCTTGGATCATGTAAATTCATTGTTATAAATCAATGCGGAGTAACTTGCGCTCGTGAAAAGAAGTTTTTAAATTTAATTATATCCATGTCACCGCTGCACCAGGTTTGATGAATATTTCTCATCGTGTGTGTATCCACGCCATTAAAAACAACTAAAATATTGCAGTTGTCTCTGATCACTTTCGGAATTTGTGTATACCGCTGAGTAACATAGATCACATCGGTATTTTTATGTCTGCCACGAGAAAATATCCTGGCTGGATTTGTTTGTTTATCTAGCATCACATCATCATACATAACTAAATTATTAATATATCCGTCTAAAACATCAACGCTCGGCGCTTTATCAATATCGGTTATAAATTCTATAACATCATTACCTTCGTCCAGTAATCTTGCATTTTCATTGAAATTGTTCAATACTTCATAACACCTCTGATCATCAACGGATGGTGCTACCAAATATAATTTATCCCATTTCAACCACCTCATTATCAGATTAAGTAATATTTGCGTCTTACCCGATCCAGATGATCCTATGATAGTCATTCTGATGGAATTTGGTAACGCAGGGTGGTGTTTAACTGGCTGTCGTCGCCAAGTTGCAGAGAAATCAATTATATCCATATATTTTATAACATGAATTTATATTGTTTACGCTGTAAAGTTAAAACTCCAACTACTGATTTAGCTACGGTTACAACAAAAAATAAAAAAATAGCGTATGGTGGAAAATGTTCTGTGTGCGGTAGAAAGAAATTTTCATTTTTACCTGATAAGCGCGGTGGTGAAATTGTTAAAATGATGTCAAAGTTTCCAGGTGCTCCATGGGCTAAATACCCAGGAGAAAAACATCTACCAGGATGTAATTATTGCGGTCCTGGTACCAGACTTGATATCAGGCTTGATAATCAAGATCAACCAAAACCAGGTGAGTATCCTGTAAATGCTATTGATCGAGCTTGTCACTCTCATGATGTGGCTTATAAAAATGAAAATCTACAAGACAGGCATATTGCAGATGTGAAATTAATTCAAGCGCTAGATTCTATAAAAAATAAAAATATCAAAGAAAAATTAGCTAATTGGTTAGTAAGATCTGCGATGAAAGGCAAATTAGCGCTTGGGTCTGGTAATATATAATGGAATCAATTTATTATTCACCAAGAGGATACTGGAGAGGCAGAGCAGCAATTAGTAAACTCGCTGATGCAGCAGCGGCTAAACAATCTACTGCTGAAGCATGGTTATCCAGGCAAGCCATATGGCAAATTTACCTACCACCACCGAAACGACTTACAAACGCGTATTTCGATGTTAATATTCCAAATCGTTGGGTCTCCATAAATTCAAAAAATCGTTCATTGAGGTCTCTGAGGTCACTCCGCATATTATTTCACACTGAATTTTGTTTGATTGTAATCTGATTATTTTTTTAAACTCCTTTAAATTTTCATAGAGAGCTCTATGATCATCATCTATTTCTTCGTAATAATCAACGAAATTGTTTAACCAATCATGTGGAGATGGTTCAACAAAAGGCGGCGGCTGACCATGATCGCCACACATTATTATAGCGGTATTTTTCGTCACCAACCAGTGAAGAAACATTTTTAATGTATTCAATGACACCGTACATATCTCGTCCCAAATAAATATTTTAGGTATATATTATTCTCCTATTTGTTCAGAAGTCTATGTATCCCCGCGCCACCGAAAGAAACTATGATACGTGCACGATTGTACTTGCCGTTGTTTCATCTCTCGTGCAAGTCTATGTGTGGGTGTTAGCACGATCACATCTGAATTTCTAAAAACATTAATTGCTCGAGTCGTCGTGCCGCATCCACCAGGTCCATTAAGATATACTGTCTTATATCTAGATATTGGATCACTCACCGGTGGCGCTTTCGACATTTCTGATATTTTATTACCCTTACGATAAAAATCTCTCATCGGAACATCTACTGATTCTGCATAATTGTGTAATATTTCTTTTTTTATTCTCCACGAACTCCATCGTTCATCACTACCTATAAATTCCATAACAGATTCAAAATATTTACTCGAAATATAAAACGAATCTGTTGCGACTCTGACTGCGGTCTCAGGAAATCTATTAATCATCGATAATAAATTTATTGAAACATAAGCCAACATAGAAGATCTTAGATGAGTATACTGTGGGGAGACATCATTTATGTAACTAACGATAGTACCCAATTTTGTTCCGTCGGATAAATAAACACTTTTCGATTTACAAATATATTTCTCGCTGTTGTATCAGCGATTATAAAATCTTATTCGGCATCATCTAGAATTAATCGTGCGTAATGTCTTTTATGATCATATGCACCACCCTGAGTAAATTTACCTATAATTCTTCTACCGAGATCTTTTGCGGTTTTTTCGTTATTTTCAAATTTAATCTCAAGAATTTTAGGAGCTTCTTTGATAATATCATCTTCGGAAACACCAGGACATTTTTCCTTAAATTCCTTAATATTTTCATCAAGACTGATAGAATCTGGCATGGGTGACCAAACTTCGGTCTGTGTGTGATATGATATAATTGCCTCACTGACAACCAACGATGTCAGTATCGCATAATCTAGCATATATCGTAATAAAACTATAGGCGCCCAACGTTTTTCAGAAAAATGTCTACCAAACCAAACATAACAAATTTGGTGGAGATTTTCGTTAAACTCGAATGATTCAATACAAGCGAATCCAGTCAGATCAAAATCAGGTAATGGTCCATTAATTGCCACTCGCGTCATCTCGTTTGTACGGTGACCAAATCTTTGAAAGTACACAGAACAATCTCTGTATCCTAGAAAACTTCCAGGGGCCCCGAGTGGCCGAGTGGTCTAAAGCGCTCTCCGTTACAGATCACTGCCATCTCACCTCTGTCTGCGTGGGTTCGAGTCTCGGATTCAGCCTATGTGGGTATGTGAGAAAGCTTGCCAGTAGCTTCTCGTGGGTCGGTGGTTCTTTCCGGGGTTTTCCCGGGTTCTTCCTCCACCATTAATACTGGCCGCCATGTATAGCCTATCTTGTGCTGAAAAATGGCGTTAAACCCTAAAACAACAACAGCAGCAACAAGAAAACTTCCCGGATAACATGCAACCATATCAACCGAAATAACATCATTGTAATTATACTTGGCATTCCATAAGCCACCGTGTCCGTATTCGACGCAACTTGCGCGTACGTCCTCGAGTAAATCAAATCCTGTTGGTTTCCATGAATTTTTTCTCTAGCAAAATGAGCCGCAACAGATGGAACGGTAAAATAATTTGTTAATAATTTGTCAGTATTTTCCGTGGAGTGCTTGAACTCTAAAAACTTCTCCGCGAGATTTTTCATTTCTTCGTGGAGATATTCTGTTCGATATATTTCACCATTTGGTCTAACAAACTGATTAAATTCACCTTCCTCATTACTTTTAAATAACCATACTGATACAGGATCATTTTTACTTATTTCATTAATAAAATCAAACATACCTCCCCCATATCTGAGGGGTAAAATCTAACAGTTCGATTAGTGGAAATATTGTTACTGCGCTGGTCCATGCGTGCGCATTATGATCAATAATATTTATTGGAGCTCCTTTCGATTTATATTTTGATTTGTACAGTACTTCTCCCGTTATCTTTGATACTTTTATTGGAAATTTTAATATTTTTCCTAATTCAGCAACATCTTTTATTGTAGCACCGGTATCCTTAACTGAATCGGCCCACGAGTTTATTTTTTCACGTCTTAAATCAGTTAATCCGTTTCCACGCATCGCGTTTGTAAAGTGTTCTATTACTCGTTCGGCTACACAATTTAACCTTGAAAATTTCATGGGTGCCAGTTTATCAACGTTGGTTTTTTATTTATCTTATAGATTCCATAAATAACTGCTGTTACAGGGTACGATCGCTCATAATACGGTTCGTCAATACCAGTCAGCAGACCTGGTCTGGAATTTTTACTTAATATAGCAATTTTATTATTACCAAGGACAGGATCATATTTGTCACGGATAGTCCAACTATCTGTTTCTGTTAATACAATAAACTTTACTCTGAAGAAATATTTTTGATTACCCTCGTACTCAGCGATGTAGTTAATGATAGTCGCCGCTCGTTTGTCATTCATTGTAGCGTCCTTGACAGTACTGCGAATAATCTTGAACGTTGACCATACATGAGATGCACCATCCGTGTAAAATTCTTTCTTGGCGTCATGAATTTTCGAGATCAAACTTTTATTTTTCGGATCAACCAAATCTTGTACTGGTCAGTCAGGAGATAATCTGTCGAGATTAAATTTATATTTAGAAGGCCTAGTTTGGGATAATCTCTCAAACTCGTTCATATCATTAAAACAAACATTTAAATAACGAATATTATATATACATGATGAATCATTGCACTTGGCTCATGATTGGTTCATTATATCGATGCAACAAATCCTGTAGAGGTGAATTTTGTTGGATGCACTTACAAGGTATACGGCGAGGAAGTCTAGGACCAATACCATGTCTGCGATGTGGTGTTGGAGTGCGAGGAAAAAACAATATTATGTGCAAATCGCGATGAACAACGGTTCAGAGAACTTAAAAGATATTATGACCAAAAAAATAATAGTAGCGAAAACGCTATAAAATCCGTGGAGGATTCTATATCAAGATTTCAGACAAACAATGATTTAAACAAATAATATTATTGTATAATGGAGCAAAATAAATTGTCCCACATCCTGTCATAACAAGCTACGAATCAAATATTAATGGTGTCATCAGAAATTGTCAGAAAAACGTACCGGTTGGTTATATTAATAATCGTGGTTATCTATTGTTTACTGCTGGGAAGAAACCCTATCTCTGTCATCGTTTCATTTATAATAAAATAATTTATCGATGAAACAATTAGAGAATCGCTCGAGGTTTGACCTGACGAAAAACTGTAATTTGACAAATTTTCCTTGACAAATCGACTAAAATAGCTGAAAAAAATAACAAATTTGACTAAAAATGTTGAAATATTTCTGATAAAATAAAATAAAATGAAATATTTCTGATAAAATAAAATAAAATAAAATAAAATATTAAGATCAAAGATCTATGATAAAATATTTCTGATCAAAGATCTAATCACCCCATCAGAATAACAAAACTGATTAATTTACACGAATTTGAGTACCAATCACTCCATCTGATTGATTTGTACCAATAATAAAAAAAAATATTTTTATTTATTTATTTAGAAATATTTTTTTTTTAAGTTGATCGAGTTTAATACAGGAGTGTGCATAATTTAGAATCTGATCTCTGCTACAAATGATCTCGACAATATGTTCTCGACGGAGCTCATCTAACTGTTCTTGTGTTAATAAGAAGTCCTCGTTTCCGTATTCATCAATAGCTAAATTAACTTTAACTCCATGTTTGGAGGTTGTGAAAACGCTGTTCTGATAGCGTTTTCAAGTACTTCTTTGTCATGTATAAAAACCATCACGTGCTGGTACATTATATAATATTTACTTCATTAATTAAGATTTCACATACAGATTTATTACAAGCTCTTCTCCACGTATGTCAATTAAGCGATTAAGGTGATCTGTGAGCTTAAAATTTATTCGTGTTAACATATTATTGTGACACCACAGGTACACAGGATTAGTTGGTTCTTGCACGATTAAACTTCCAGGGGATACTTGTGATGTAAATGTATATAAAATATATCCCTGTTGAGCCTGATTTGATTTTCCGAGATCTATTTGATAGCTACTATCAATTACGTCACAAACCAGATTGACCACGATCGTGCTGGTTATATTAACGATTCCGGGAGATACGTGTCTGCCACCGCCATGTGGATCACTATTATATCTGAGAACAGTTTCTAGTGGTGCTATTTTTTTCCACGCATCGAGTATTTTAGGAAAATATTCATCAATAACATCATTGACATATTTTGTTGATCTATCCGGATTATAATCAGGGAACTTAAACGTTACAATGTCAGCTTTGGATATTTTGTACATGGTTGCGAGAAACCTTCTATAACTGCCCGATGATTCAAAAACTAAATTTATGATTCTATTATGAAAATATTCAATAGTATCAGCTATATTGTTTAAAATTTCTACTCGTTTAATAATTTCTTCACGCGTAGATGTCAAATCGGACAAATATTCATTAAAAAGGGTACGCAAATTATCTAGTTGTTCTTCGTGGTCTGAATTTATGATACTGATTACATCATTGATATTTATATCGTAAAATGAATTATACAGGTCATTACCGTCATCAGCGTTGTGTAAGAGCCAATAGTATTCACCAGTTTCATCGACATGAAATTGATCCCGTTTATCCCATACCCGTTTTTCTATGTTCCACCAGAAACTTGTATAATTCATTTTAATATTATGATGAAAACTTTTCGATGATGTAAAATCATCCCGAGTTGGTTCTGGTGGTATCGGTGTTATCTGTGGTGATATTTCAGGCCAACCTAGCACGGATCTTATCGTGGATTGATATATATCAACGACGTAATCAGGAGAATGTATTTCAATCGTCGAGGATAGCGTCGATTCATGAACGTTAATTGATATTTTCGCTTCTTTTCCTGTTATTGATTTTATTCTACGTTGAAATTCCTCATTGATCTCTTCAATCTCATAACTACCAGTTGGTATTCCAACAACAATCCAGTCAGGAGTACCATCTGGTTTGTTCTTGTTAGCAAATATAAGTAAATTATTTGATGGTGTACCATTAAATGATTTTGATCTGATATTTGGCCAGCTGTAATATACCCTTAACTGAACCAGTGCTATTTCCTTCACTGGAATTGCAGTAGGAAAGTTAATACTAAATTCAGGATTAATTGAACTTACCGAGATCATCGTTATCTTTGGCGGAGTTGTATTAGTCACGATCTGCTGGAGTAATTCTGTCATTATTAGTACTTATATCTTTAATACCGATACCTTCGTCATATATTTTAGTTATCATTGAAAATTCAAAATCAGATATAATTCCATCACTGAGACTCACTGATAACAACGAAGACAATTTCGAGTATGCTACCGTCGCTGTGTGTAATTTTATTATGTAATCGAATAATTTTTCATTCGTGCAGGTACATATTTTTTTTGCGATGATATTGAGCACACCTGCAATAGTTGTTGCTGCTGAAATACAAATAGTTACGGCTACTGGTGCCATCATTGTCACCGCTGATGATATAACACCTGTTCCAGCAACAACAGCGGAAACTGAATAAACAATCACATCAACGATAACTAATCGTCGTCGATATTTCTTTACTTTACTGTATACTGTTCGACTCGATCTTTTAATGCTGCCTGCCATTCATGCGCTTGACTGTACCTGTATTGTGCACCGTCCATATATTTTCATGCAGTAACCAATTGAGGTGTTTCAGCTACAAATTCCAAACACCACCAGTAAGATGTTGCAGTTAATTTCTTATCAGCTGCATCCAGAATAAATATTTCTTCGGTTCCGCTATTTAATATAACAGATACAACCCCGGAAAATTTATCCGTCGAATGACGCCATGGATACGTTGTAAATATTTCAAATTTTGCAGCACTGAACACAGACAGCCTGTACACGCCAGTGACTGTTACGGTATATTTGATAGTTTTATTTTGCTGCGACCATGTTGCAAATCCCGATGATACTGTGTATACGATGTTGGTAATATGCCAAGAAGTTATTCCAGCTGGAATTTTAATCAAATTGGTTTTATTAACGATCTCAGGAATCCCCGCTATGATGTCTTGCTGTGTTTGTTTGATCGTGTCAATGCTGGTCTTGATATCAACGAGTTTTATGTCGATGACGGAAGGAGTTCCAAAGAACTTATCTATGGATTCTTCGGTTTTTTGAAAGTTTCTTCGAAGTCTTGCAAACGCGCCGACGTGAACGTCATACTCGGCCCGCAGCGTGAATAATTTACCTTCTACGGTGTTGTAGTTGACGTCAACGTACTTTTTTGTTGCTGCGTCTTCGTCGGATGTTGGATCTCTTAAAACTACTATTTTATTTCTGTTCATGCTGAGTTCACCCGTCATTGTGTCGCCGGTGTTTCTCACACGATTAGCAACGCTTCTTGTAATTTCATCTCTGATGGTTGTAAACGATATACTTGAATCCCTGATTTTGCCGCTGTCAGTAAATGTAGGAATAGTATCCGTAACTGCACCGAGTACTCGTCGAACTATATCATTCCATCTGATGTTGCTCGTTTTTAGTTTACCAAATCGATCCTGAAAAATAACAAACTCATCTGGGTCAACTCCAGCAAGATTCATGATATCAGCAAGTTCATCTTTAGTCGCGTACTTTGACAGATCAACGTCGCCGGTTTTTTTTACGCGTGAATACCTTCTTCCGTAAATATCAACCATTATGATTTAAGATATGTTTAAAACGCTTTACGCGCAACGAAGCGGTTGCTTGTATAATCATGTACGACTTTATGTGGCGGTTTGGATGATTTTGATATAGCGTTAAGTACATTAATTGCCTCACAGCCACATATTGGCGGATCTGTCATTGTTTGCGTGGGTAGCGTTGAATACCAAACCTGCGCGTGAAGTGGTTCGACATACTTGATAAATTCAACAGGTGGAGCTAACCCGTATGAATCAAAATAAACGATTCCACGTGGATCAACCGTGTATGATACCCAATGAGTACCAGGTCCTGAATTCGAGTCTAGATTAATAATACCTGTTTCGAGCTTGTTTGGTCGGTCCGGCAATTGATCTCGCATAAAAACACCTCTAAAGGCTTTTATTTTTAATTTTTTAGCAACATCAAGTAAATCAAAATTTGATGCTGGAACGTCTAACGTGGAAGCCTCAGACCTCTTCCCCAGCGAGATACCGGTAATCTTAGATCGCGTCCCTTTTTTATGCATCCCTTTCATGTTGCTTTCTTTAGAGCCATTCCAACAGCTGTTCCAACAGTACCTAATGCGGCTGCTTTTGCTACGGCTGGAGCAGCAGCAGCTATTAACGCTGAAATAGCCGCAAGAAGTGGAAATATACCACCGGTTTTAACCATGTCCTTGATGGCGCTCAGAGAAAGATGGAACTGAAATCCAGTTTTTGATTCTAGGGCTTTATTGAAATGTTTAATCTGATTATTTGTCAACGATAATTTGTTTGGACCACCACCAATCTGATCTCGTTTTAGAGATATTTTAGTTCCACATTTGTTGGCGGTTTTTGATTGAAGTTTTTACCTGACCAGGAGTCAGAGTAACATTAACATGACTATACGACATTTTTATATAAAATATATTTTTTTCTAAATAACATGATTAAAGATTTTCCACTGGTGCATCAACGACTCTCATTCGACCACTACCACCTTCAAGTAACATGGCTTTATCGCTGAGTATAACCGCGATTACTTTGTAGATGCCGCGAATAAGGGGTGGACCAGCTATATCAGGAGGAGGTCTAGTAACATGAGCTCGAAAGTGTATATCAACGACAGATTGCTTGGATAAATCAATTAGCTCCAGCGAAAAGTAATAAATCGGATATAATGTTGTAAAATCTATCTGTGATATTTGCAGCCCAGTATCTATATTTTGATCACGTCCCATAATGACATCAAACGATGATAAACGCGCGCTACGTGATTTTGATCAAAATTTAATAATATATCTTCAGCTGGTTCTTGATGTCCATTTATCCGCAAGGAAACTTCATTAACTCCAAGTTTGTCAAATATCATATGTGAACGAGTTTGATTATTCGTCCTGCATGATCTTGCAGCGCAATACAAATATGCCGTGGTACAGAAACACGTTATTGTGATGCTATATGCCATGTAAATAAACCATTAACAGAACTTTGAGCAGCATCTGTGGTTACTGTCAACCATGATAACAATGATTTACCTCCTTGATCCATAAAAGAGAGTAATTTTTGTTCTTCAGCAACAGATGGAATCATTACTGGCATCCACAATGAAAGCTTCATTATATTTACTTTGCCGGCATCAGCAGCACCAGCACCTCGCCAGATTGCATCATTATCATCACCTTTTCTTGCGAGCACAACTGTGTGTTTAGCTCCAAAGATGACCTTTCCAACATTTCTGCAAAATCCAAAGATGTGAGATAATGGAATTGCACACGAAAAATTTATATTATCTCCTGACAACGCTGCTTGGCGTGTTGCAAATCCCAAGTTGTATCTCGCGTTATCACCTCGTACAATATCAAAAGCAGCAGCTGGTCTGGCTGTGTATTCAGGACCTTCAGCAACTGGTTGTGGATCAGATGCAGTATTCTGTGGTGTTCGTATTTTAGCATAGTGATATGATCAGCGTTGTCAGTAATATCCTTAGCAAACATCATTGTTGGACCAACTGATCTTGTGTAATCATCAGAATATCTCGATAGACCAATTATTGTTGTAGCAACATCAACATCATTCTGAATTGATTCAATATTTTTTCCATCAATCATGTATGTGGCACTACTAAAGAGTGCCATAATCCCATTGTTGACAAAACCAACTCGGTTATTGATGTCGTAATTAGTATCATCCGCCTTTACAAGTTCACCTTCTACTTCAATAAACGCCTCAGCGGGCAAGAAATATCTACTTGTATCCTGAACCTATAATTCAATTCTCCCCCGCTGATTTGGTTGTCTTGCGTCATAGGAATAAAACTGATAATCACGTATCGATTCATACTTAAGGACGTGTGCCTCCATATCAAATGCTGTGTCTGTTTCACGCTTGAATATTTTTATTGTAATTACCATTTTTCCAAATGGTGATCTAAATTATCGTCGACGAAGACCGCTTCCTGCTATTAAATTTGATGTTATATTTTTTTCTGCTTCTTTAGATAATTCCGCTAGTTTTTGATTTGCAGCCTGATTTATTATTCTACTGACATCTGCTGGCATCACTTCAGTACTTGCTAGTTTCACTGGTGGTTGTCGTTTTCGTCGCAATAATCGTGCTAGTCTTTCTCTGATTGCCGAGAAAGCCTTACCAGCAACATTAACAATTGCACCAGGGGCTTTTTCACGAACAATATCCATAGCTTTCATAGATAATTGTTTTGCAACAGGTGCTGCTTTTGGAGCTATCATTGTGAATAATCCCTGAATAACATCACCAAGTCCATCTCCGTAAATTGCTGTATAGATTGGTTATCGTGAGTTTACCGCTCTGACCTGTACAGGTTTACGATGACTAATATGTATGATCATCTTATTTTATTTGTTATTGATCTAACAACTAGTCATCAACAAGTTCATCGATAAGCTCTCGGTAAACTCCGATATCCACGATACTGCCTTGAAATAATCGTCGACAAATATCAGCTGCTTCATTAATTATTTCTGGTGAATTATTTCCGGCACGTTTTCCCCCTATGAAAACTTCTAACCGTGACACATCATTAATGATATTATCAGGACAAACAAAATTATTTCCCAGACCACTTCCCGTTGCTCCTTCTTCTGATTTCTTAGATGGTGTCGTCATTTCAAACATCTCCTTAATTTTCGACATCATCGGTGAATAAGATTGTTTCTGTTCTGTTCGTTGCAGAGTTGGAGGAAGTTGATACTGGGAAAGTTCTTTTTGTTTCTGTCTCTGTCTCTCTCTATGAAGTATTTCTACTTCTTCATAAAGAGCGTTGTATTTCAAATCATCACTATCAACCTTTTTTTTTGTTTGCATATACACGATATATCCATTTAAGAAGATTATCATTGTTTGTTTTTTCATGAGGGGTGTCTAAAATGCCATATTTGTCAGATATATAATCTAATATTTTTTCGGGTAATTTTTCTCTTTCAGTATTTTTAACTTCTTCAACAACCCCTTCTTTGAATTTTGCAATTAATTTTATATTTTCCTTTACTGGCCAGGGTTCAGGTGTATGTTCTTTTTTCACGCCGGTGACTTTAGTAATAAGTTTTCCAATACTTTCAAGTATTTCCTCACCAACAGGTGGAGGTTGGGTCGCAGCGATATCAATTGGAAGATCTCGTAAAATCTTCTTTGTCTGTTTAGTTCTTCTTGCTATTTTTTCAGCTTGTTCTGCTGTTTGTTTTGAAACTGGAAGAAAATCTTCTTTGATGACAGCTGTAACCTTTTCAGTAGCTGCAGTAACGGGTTTAAACAATGTTTTAGTGTCTTCTTCGTACTCAACTTGTGCTTCTTTCTGTGCTTGTAGATTTTTTCTAAATGAATCTCGCACGGGAAGAAATGTTTTAATTGCTTCTAATCGTTCTGGTGCTATTCTTGCAGTATGAGATTCTGGATGTATCATTATTTTGATATAACAATTTTTTTAATTAATAGCAGCAGAGAGGGTGACTACCAATGTTGGTCGTCTGGTGGAAAAAATAAAAATAAATAAACACGTAGAGTACTTTTATTTTTCAGCTACTATTTCGAACTAAGGTTTTATTAATATAATCGGCCATTACAAAAATAAAATCATCTCAAGGAAGCGTTTATTTGTAAAAATCTGGACCTTTCTGCGGATTAGATTTCCGTAGTGGTTTTATTTTTTTGTCGGAATTCTTTGGTCTGTTCACCCTCTTTGCTGCTCCAAATTTCGAACCTGACTGACATAGTTGGCTCTAGCACTGTTATCCTGTGCATATTCAAAATATATGTGATTTTCATAAATAATATGGCCTAATATTCAACCTAATGTGTGTGTGTGTGTGTGTGTGTGTGTGTGTGTGTGTGTGTATGTTTTCAAACTGCTTCAGTGTCTTCCTCAACATGATTTGAGATTACTGGGCTCAATCCCAATTAATTCACAAAAATCACCTTAAAGAGAATTAGACTTGATTTTGCAGTATTTCGTTTGAGGTTTGTTTTATCTACATAACTTTTTTTCCTTTTTGCTCAATTCTTGTTACAAATGAAGTTAGCAATATTAAAGCTAAGCATTCATAATATTGGAAGATTTTCGTGCAAACGGAAACCCGGAAAGGACGGTGAGTACCTGTCTGAATGTTGGCAACATCTTCCGCTGGGTTTTAAAAACATTTTTTATTTCTTCAGACAGTTGTTGTGCTATAAATTTCCAATTATAAAAATTTGATAAATAGAAAATATAAATAAATATAAATTCATTTTGAAAATAAGGAAGCATTTGTGGACATGATTAAACAATATAT
This sequence comes from Sinohyriopsis cumingii, assembly GCA_028554795.2. Classification (NCBI taxonomy): domain Eukaryota; kingdom Metazoa; phylum Mollusca; class Bivalvia; order Unionida; family Unionidae; genus Sinohyriopsis; species Sinohyriopsis cumingii. Next base: position 101,211,301 of record CM068824.1, read on the forward strand.
GAACATTCTTGGTAAATAATTCTAAAAGGTGTCAAGAAATACGGTGTACATTACAGGTGAAGACATCCAACGGCCATCTTTGTATCTGAATGGCACGCGCTTCGAATGAAAGCAACACCTGGTGGATAAACTCGGTAAAAAATGTCGTCGTCCTTCAGCAGTTGATAAATTTTGTCTATCAAAATTGTGTTATTTTTATTTGCATATAAATGAATATATTATAAACAAATAGTATAAATAAATGTATATCACTTAAGAGTATTAAAGTGAACTTAATATAACTTTTATAACAACAAATACTATTTATTTATATCTAACTTCATGTCAGCATGACATCTCTGCATGAGGAAACTGTCATGTTTACATTTTGTTTTCTAAATTTAAAATGAAATCTTTGAGAATTAAAATGAAATCTTTGAGAATTGTCAATAAATGAAGTTTGTAATTTTATTTATGACGTCATTAAAAGTTTGTTATGTCAATAAAATATAAGAAATGTGAATTACCTTGATACATGGGACGGAATACAGTAATGTCATTACTCCCATCGCATGTGGCATACAGACGTCCATTGTCCCAGAATATGGCATTGAGAAGCGATGGAATTCCCTGTGTGAAAATGGTGACAAGTTGACATGACGCTGTAAGTTGATGAATACAGGAATCATGGACTCCATTGTTATATACGAAAATATTCCCGCCTTCATTTATAGCGATTGATGTCGGCCATTGTAGACGTTGATGTTTGTATGTATATTTACATTGACTGGGATTCAAAATGTCGAATCCATAGACACCATTATTATCAGGGGATTCATAACCAGCATAACACAAGACATAAACCATGTTGTCTTTTGTTGTCACTCTACTCCAACTCCATACGTCCCCTTTACAGATCTGATGAATCGTCTCAACACGTCCGTCATCAAGTGACACGATACACCAGTACAACCTGCCATGTTTCCTACCACTGACAACAAGATTATCCTGGAATCTGACAACACCATGATATTCATCCAATACTCCCTGTTGACGTAAACTCCTGGTCGTTTGAAAAACACGTGACATGTCTGTAGAATGAATGGACATCATATTTATCAGACCGTCGCCATGAAAGACACACATTGTCATGGCGTCCATCAGACACATGTCACGTGGTCTTGACTCCAGTCTGTCTAACGATGCCAAGAATTTTCCATCTTGGAGTCGATGTATCTGGACTTTCCTCGTCATGCTGTCTAGGACGACTATCTTGTCTTGGCAGACGACAGTAGAGATGTAGTTGGGGTACTTGTTGGCTGTGGAAATAAAGTGATATAAACATTAATATACATCTACACAAAAAATATTAAACATATATAATTATATTAAAATATGAAATAACTTGTACATTTGCAGTGTGAAGGTATTAATACATTAATAATGATTTAATTAATTATATTCATGACTTTAGAAATTCATTCCTGTGCAATTTATTATCCTTATTATATTGTTCTAAATTTAACTGTCATAAAATTGCGATGGTCGTAGCGGTTGTCGTCGTGTATATTACTAAATTTGCATATATATTCTGAATACAATACAAAAAATAACTTGTACGTTTGCAGTGTGTAAGTATTAATATATTAATAATAATTTAAATAATTATATTTATGACTTTAAAAATTCAATACTATTAAATTTATTATACTTATTCTATTGTTCTAAATTTAACTGTCAAAAAATTGCAATGGTCGTAGCGGTTGTCGTCGTGTATATTACTAAATTTACATAGATATATTCTTATTAAAATACTAAAATAACTTGTACATTTACGTGATGTAAATATTAAAATAATGCATAATATAAACATAGACACACATCTACACAAAAATACTATACACGTATAATTTAAATACTAAATAACTGACCATTACAACAGTCGTAATGGCGTCATCATTTTATTATTATTACAAGAGAGATTTACAGCAGACATCACATAGATCCAGTAATCACACTATTATAGTTCTGTACAGTATTGTAATAAACTGAAGATACCAACAATAGTGCGTTAACAGGCTCTTTGTGGAAACTGATATTGTCCCTCATTTTTATTCATGTTACGTACGTGCAATCGTGCGTGTGTATTACTCGTATACTCCTCCAAAATGGACAAGACAAATTAAGACATGAGGTCCATTCTTACATTAAGTAACTCAGACTCTGGGTCATTTCTTGAAAGCTATAGAGTAAATGTCTCCATCCCAATACCACGTAACAACTGTACACAAAACGGGACTGCACAAAAATGAGGGGGAAAATGTTGCATTTTTTATACAAAAATAAACCCCGGGATTTGAGTCTAAACTAGTAAATGGAGGATAGACTACCGGCTTTGCAAACAGAATAATGGCTGTCGATTTTAACGAGTACAACTATAAATAAAGCATGATCGCACACTAAATCAAACACAATATACTTTACTTCCATTTCTTAACAAAACCATAACAAAATTAGAAAAACACTTCGCTAATTTAAAACTATAACAGTATCACTTAAAAATTTCAATTTTGTTTCAAATTCAAATAAAGGCCAGGAAAAAATTATCGAAAATATAAACCATTCAACCTGATGAATGTATTTTCTCTCATTCTTTGAAAAGTTGTTTAACCATATTATTAGTGTTGGTCATGCAAACGGGGAGGAGGGTCAGGTGATCTAAATTTAAAAAGCAATAATAATAATAATAATAATCATAAATCATTCATCTAACATTTCCCTGTCATACCCGACATTTAGTCGTTACCCTATATGTATGTGCTACCCTGAGTATTTCAATGAAAATCCGTGTAAATGTCTTCATTCATTTACTTGTCTGCTGCATTTTCTCACATTGGGATGCCTGCTTTGGATTATGACGTCTGCACTGACAAGAACGCTGGCGGAAACATGCAGCATGGAGAAACGTACTTATTTTCAAATCCGCGATGCCCGATGTACTAAAGTTTCCATGACAGAGCGGTCAAAACAGCGGTAGCGGTTTATTCTGACAGAATTTGTTTCGAGTTTTGAAGGAGCGCGCGTCTTCAACTGTATAACACAAACTCTCTGGGAATATAAAACATGAATGCATCGTCAGCTTTTAACCAAATTTTATCATTGTTGTTATGTGCAAACTCCTGATAAACATTTGAAACGATCGAAGTAATAATTTGCAAAGACATTTAAACCTTGACACCTTGAATGTCTATGGGGTTATCACTTTTTATGTAGTGCGTCTTATGTTAATTTAAATCCGTTTCCGTGAAAACTATTTCCCAAGCTTGAAGATCAGAGCTCTAGATATATTAGTATCGATATGTGTCGAGTTTTATTTCTCTAGAAAAAAAAGTCTTGCACCATTTTATCATGTCAGTGAAGAATCAACTAAGCAAACGACGTGCATGTTATTGCCGTAGTGAGTCTTCACGAAGACAACTTTTCGCAAAGAAAATGATTATCTTGGGAGGAAAGTAATCGCCCTTTATTCACTTTAAACGTGTTCATCCTGGCCGTACAGATACAAAATAAAAGATTTTCATGAATAACTTGTTATGATGAGTCCGCCATATTCACGAAAAAAATCACAGGTCTTAAAGAAGATTAATACTTTTTCGTGCAGAAATTACATTGTATGAAAATTCCCCATTTTCAAGCAGATTAACATTTTTCTTCCACGTTTACGGGCTCTTTTTCGTGAAATAAGGTAATTCCACACGAAAACTGCACTTTTCTTTCTTTTCTTTCTCTTGAAAAGAGACTTTCTCTTAAAAAAGATTGTATCAACGTGTATCGACACGATCTAATCGCTTTTCAGGAAAGAAACTGAAAATTACTAACGCTGATGAAATTAGCGATGTCGATTAAGCAAAAAAATAACAAAAATACAAAAATACTTTGCCAAGAATGTACCAAACACAGTTATCCTAATAAGCGATTTGAAACTCAGCAGTGATAAACAAATGTCCGTTACATGTCAAATGTGTAGCAATGTGATCAGTATTACATTTAGTCCAGTCGTGTGACATCACCTAATTGTCCATGTGAGAGATTGCCGCCAGAGAAAGTAAATGAACTATCAGTAAAAAAAAAAAAAAATTAAATTTAAAAATCGCGACAAATTTTCAGGAAGTTATTTTTTCTTCACAAAACAACGTTCGTATTTGATGATGGGTACTTTTCTTTTTCTTCATTTTCTTCATATTTTTTCCGGAGCTCTTTGACAAGTAAAATGAACAGTACAAGTTTCTTGAGAGAGAGAGAGAGAATTCTGAGACGCCCCCTGATTATTGCAAAATACCCTTTCTCAGTGGATCGTTCTCCAGTAACGCTACATTGTATACATTTTTACACGTCCTCTTAAAAAAGCGTCAACATTTATATCCGTAATTAAGATGCGAGAACCATAAATATAAATTTGTAGGTATTATCAACTGCATTTATAAGGGTTTTGAAATTCCAGTTGGACATTACACAGTATTTCATGTGCACATAATCATCCGATTGAGACTCTATTATACTCGTCTCAAGGCTTATGGCCCTGTTTCAAGGTAAATCGCAACGTTTGACAATTCCATAAAACTACATACACTGTGATTAAGAAACTTTATGCTGGAATTGTTCATTCTAGGTAAGCTTTATAAATGAGAAAACTATTGATACAGCAAATTACAATCAGTCTTGGTATAAATGTAAAGTTTTGCAATATATTGCAGGGTACATAATACAAAACTTCAACTTAAAAAAGTTAAATTGCAAATTAAAATAATGTCCAAATTTTGGGCAAAAGTCTCTTCCAGACACTTCAAACAGCGAAGGAAATTTACAGCCAAGCGAACACATTCTGTCATTTTGTCATTTTTGTCGTGACCTAAGCGTGGATGTGTAACGTCTAGACCCATAGCTCAGGAACAAAGGTAATGATAAAAGCTGATTCGATTGAGACTAGGACGTCCTATTACCGCGTCAAGCTACCACCCCGTCAAGTAACTCAGAAATTACAGGTAATGATGAATACGATTGATAATACGACGCCTTATTACCGCGTCAAGCTACCACCGCGTCCCATAACTCAGAAATTATAGGTAATGATGAATACGACGCCCTATTACCGCGTCGTACCTATTACTGCGGTATTTGACCGTATATTACAACCGCTGTCATCATGCATCACATCTTGTTACTGAATCATATCTTTAAAATCACTGACCGATGTGGTGGCCTAGTGGTTAGAATGTCCACATCTGATGATGTTGGTCGCGGGTTCGAACCCAGGCCGAATCATAATAAAGACTTGCCAAAAATATGGTACTAACAGCTGCTTCGCTAAGCACTCAGCTTTATGAGGTTAGTGTTAACTGGTCGGCCTGGTGTCAGGATAATGTAACTGGGTGAGACAACATGCTACATATCTGCGACAGTATGCCCTAGCGCTAGACATCACTATAAACTACCTCACTGCAGACATCGTAGCGATATGACTGAAAAATTGTTTTAAGCTACGTTAAAAATCTAAATCATACATATACATACAAACATACATACATACATTATTTCCAGTTATACGTTAACGACAGTACAAGCAAAGATGTGACTCGTCAAACAAATCCCGTATAATCTTCATCCCTTATACATTTTAAACTTGTCTTTTAAAATAAAGTTCAAATGATCCTTCTATTTCAAATTTATTTTAGCCAGGCATGAAATCACATTTTGTTACGGGGCCCCGAGTGGCCTAGAGGTCTAAAGCGCTCTCCGTTAGGGATCACTGCCATCTCACCTCTGTCTGCGTGGGTTCGAGTCTAGGATTCGGCCAATGTGGGTATGTGAGAAAGCTTGCCAGTAGCTTCTCGTGGGTCGGTGGTTCTTAACGGGGTTTTCACGGGTTCTTCCTCCACCATTAATACTGTCCGCCATGCATAGCCTATCGTGTGCTAAAAATGGCGTTAAACCCAACAACAACATTTTGTTACGTTTTTTCTCTTGATTCGTGATAGGTCATATCACCGTAATAAAAGAAGCAAAAAATAAAATAAAATAAAAAATAAGTCTTTGAACCAACAGATTTCCAGCTGAAGAAGTTTAGGACATAATGGATGATACTTATTCGCCTGCCTGCCATATTTGCAGACCATTCTGCAAATATCACTACATAATTATGTTTCTTATTTCGTTTCTTTGTCAGTCTCGAGTAAAGAGTTACTCTATATATCAGTCAATATTAATCCCCCGATTCCATCAATATAGTAGATGGTAAAACCAATCCACAAAAGGGGAAGCTACGATTTCGTGTAGAGCGACCCGTGAGAAATGAGCACATGTAAACGTCATCTGTTTACAACTGTTGAAACATCTACGGCTTTACACTGCGGTAAATACGGGAATACGCTGTCAAACAGATATAGCCACTGTTCCGAATCCCCGCGACAAAGGGTAACTGACCCGATACTTTTCTTATGCATACGAAATCTTTCTTACCTATATGTTTGTAAAACTACGGTACCCTTTACGTGAAATATATATTATAAAAGAAGTACTAAATCGAAATAGCGACATATCTTGTTTAATGGAATTATTATTATGTGTGAAACCAGACAATATCGTTATTACAAAATAATGTGTCGATAAATTGAAACATTCCTTCCTTGTTTCATCATTTTAAACCCATTGCTTCTTTGAATATTTGCGATATTTTTCTATATATAATGCATGGGTTCTGAATAATTAGGTACAGCAGTCAACAGAGTTTCTTCCTTTTGAGAAAGATCAATCTATTGCCTGAGAGATTCAACGCTTATAATTGCTAATCGCACCGAAGTTGATATTTGAGTTTTGTCTATTGCTTGTCAGTAAGTTTCCTTTTTGCGGTCTTTTTGCAGCAGGAATATTAATGGAGTAATCTTTTATAGCACAAATATGGCGCGACAAAATACAATTTATTTCCAAACAATGACCACGTGAGTTTGATTCTTTCAAGATAATGAAGGCTATAAGCCTGGATAGATAGATACATAGATATATCACATATATTAAAATTAACTTGACTTTTAAAATGTCGGTGTGAAGCAATTTGATATACCAATACTGTTGGTATGACTACGCATATAATTATTGTTTCCACGGTTGATTATTTCTCTTGATAAGTTATGAATTTTCATTTATGAAATCATTTATAAAATAATAAAACAGAAAGAAAAGTAATTAATATTTACCGATTTAAAAATGAACTTGATCAGAATTTCCTCACATTTACCGATTTAGAAATGAATTTGATCGGAATTTCCTCTGATGTTCCCTTATTATTTTGGGGAGAGAAAAAAACTTGGAGATTATGGAGAGTGAGAGGAAATGCATTTTGAAGGGATGAAAATCTTCAAACTGACCTTACACAAGTAACCGAGATGAACCGGGGTCGTTATTATCTTAGGCGTACACTTTCCATGAGATTTATCTACAATGTTACTAAGTTACAATAACGTCTCGAGATGAGATAATCTAACTGAAATTTTTTGGGTTGGTGGCATACACATACATATACTTTATTTTATGCAGAGCCATGAATTGCTAATTTTTCTAAATGAAATATTTGTGAAATATATATATACCGCGTCGATCATATTTTAAGCTTGAAGTGTGTGTGTGTATGTGTGTGTGTGTGTGTGTGTGTGTGTGTGTGTGTGATTTGGATTTATAATGAAGCTTTAACAATTCTTCAGTCATATCGCAACAATGTCTGCAGAGTGACAGTTTATAATGATGTCTAGCACTGGGGCATCATGTCGCAGACATGTAACACGATGTCCCACCCAGTCACATTATCCTGACACCAGGTTGACCAGTCCTAACAATAATCTCTTAATGCTGAGCGCCTAGCGAGGCAGTTGCTAGTACCATTTTTTATAAGTCTTTGGTATAACTCGACCGGGGCTCGAACCCGCAACCTCCCGCATCCGAGACAGAAGCTCTAACCACTAGGCCACCTGAGCGGTCCTTGAATAATGCAGCAGTAAGCATGCACGAACAACAACCAGACGAACCAAATTCAAAATAAAATTAATATACATAAATTTTTTCTTCATTTTTTGTATTGTGTTGTTTTGCCTTGCATTAAGAAGCAGAATTAGATTTCTACTGATATTTCCTGTATAAATATGCAGAAAACATAGTAGAATTTAAACTGTAAACCGCTGAGTTTGTTGCCATGGATACAGTGCGATATATGCTATCAGTCTGTAATACATATTTTTAACTAATACATTTTAGCATACACAAGACGGAAATTTGTTGAAGTGAGTGAGTAACGGATATATTTTATCTGGTGGGTGAAAATCCAGAGTTTTTCTTCCACTCGACGAAATATATCCCGTATTCACTCATTTTAGGCAAACACAATCTCTTAAATCAGTCTATCGCTCTGTGACACACATACTACTGTACTATGCTCTCTCTGTGTCTCTCTGGTGGTAAAAATACATATTCCACCAATAAAGAAACCGAGATGGACAAGGAACCAATCTTACAGTCAGTTCCCAACCACCCCACCACCCTTGGTTTGTCTACACGCAGATTCGTTTACATTCTATAGTTCTCCCTTTCTCTCGCTCGATCGAGAACAGTTGCAAAACACAGAAACAAAAATCCATAAAATGGAACGTAGCAGATTTTTGCCCTTGGCATGCTACGATGTATGTGGACCTTTGATGATGAAACTGACCAACAAACAGACCAGCAAAGAGAGAGAGAGAGAGAGAGAGAGAGAGAGAGAGAGAGAGAGAGGTGGTGGCAAGGAGGATAAAAACAGTCTGAATGTGATTAGCAACAGTAAGTAAAGCAAGCCTCGTTTCCATTCATTGATCAATGTATACACCACTTTGTACATCAAAGATAACAGCATGCATACATACATACATATATACATACATACATACATACATACACAGACAGACAGACAGACATATATAGATTGTGTGTGTACGCCTCGTTACTGATATACCACGAGATGTATAAATTTTCCTTTAAAGGACTCACGGTACTAATTCAGTTTCCATAACAAACCTATGCAAACACCATGACATTAAAAATTCAATAACTAAAAGATTTTGAGTGCTCATGATGAAACCTATATTTATCAGTATAGATGAAACCTGGATGTCAGCTTCTGTATTAAGGAACGGATATGAGCCGCGGCATTTTTTGGACCTGCATGTGTTTGAAACATGTGCTTTCAATTCCGCACCAAAGAGTCAGGTACTAATTTTAATAATGAGTGTTCCAAAATCAAGACTGTTAAATGACTGAAATTCCATCAATAAAACAATGTCTCTAAATTTTCTCACTTACAGCTAGGATAAGCTCTCAAAAGATTATTTTCCCTCAAACATAACTTGCATTATTAACCAATCCTGGTCAGCCATACCCAATATACACTATTTTCACTCATTTCCAGACTGGTTCCCACTTTTCCATACCATTAGTACCGTGTGTCCTATAGGGAAACAAAGCTTATCCTACATCAATAGTTCTTTTTACCGTTTCTGTTGGTCGGTTTCATTGAACTTTTACAGTCATTCATAGGACGAGACATGGTCCCATGACTCGGTCTAAAAAATAGCGTGTTAGGTGGCCCAGAGAGAGAAAGAGAGAGGGAGAGAGAGACAGAGGGGGGGGGGGGGGAAGGGATAATTACCAAAGGGCATTTCTGTTCTTGGTAATCCATATGTTACTCTGTAGCTGGATTTGTCTGCTGCCTGACCAACCATACAGAGATAGTTGGGAGTGGCATCTTTCGGATATTTTGATATTTAAAAATTAATATTGTTTTACAACCTAGTTATAGGTTTAAGAAAGAAAGGAAAAAAACAGCAACAAAGACAAGCATTAAATAGATTACAGTGTGTGTGCCTCATAAACAAGAAAATTACCTTATAATTTCGACAGATTATTGCGAATTTGTATCACTGATATTAAGAAAACGAGATAAATCACATGGAAAGTGTACACATGCCGTTATAACGATCCAGGTTATAGTAGGCTACTTGGTGTAAGTTTCAGTTTCAAAGGGTTTCATCAAGAGGTTGGTGGGGGGGGGGAAGCGGGAATTCATAATATTTGTATCGTTATTTCCTTACTTCGCTAGTGATTAATCAGTGGAAATTCTTGACTGATCTATAGAATTGATGACAGATTCGAAACAATGTTCATAAATGCCAGGGGTGGATCACAATTTAATAAATCAATAACTTACACACGTGTGTGTGTGTGTGTGTGTGTGTGTGTGTGTGTGTGATATGTTCGAACAACAGGAGTCTTACGTCCTGATGATAAAACGTCAGACTCTGTGGTCCAACCGACATCGAACTGCTGGAGGTCAAGGTGTTAAATGCGTTTTGGTCATCGAACCTTATTAGACCTGGCAATATGAGGCGCCATTTTATTTTATTTTTTCTTCTTTATTTTATGATATTATATTTATCTTGTGATATCATTTTATTGTATTATATCAATTAACTGAATTTGTAGCTAATATTTGACGAATATAAAATCTTAATTAATTAGTGTACAGAAAATTTCTAAATTTAAGTTTCAGCTGCGAGTTTTTCTTCACACTTGAATTATCTTTTTAATATTGGGAACAATCGCCTATATCCAACACATTTTATTCAGTTCCGACGGAATGTAAATCATTCATTAGACAATTTAAGATATCATGCATTTAATTTTATAAAACAATAAATTGAAAGTAATAATAATGTAATGAATTTGAAGGTATGCTATCATACAGGAGACTACGTATATCGAATGTATTATACAGCATACAATAATAAAATGGCACCTCATATGATTACATGATCAATGCAGTCTTGTGTTGCCTTCTTGGGGACACATGCTTGTAACAAATAACAATATTAATAACAATACAAGTTTGAGATTTATGCCAACAAAGTTGACCGTATACTGAATTGGATGACAGGATTTCTTTTACGCACGATCTTGCAAAACATGTTCTTGGAGGCTTTAACTAGAAGGCTACATTATTCCTCAACGTAAGTAGTGAATGGGGACACTTTACGGATAATGGGAATTAGCATTAAAAACACCCTTGGGACACTTTACGGATAATGGAAATTTAACATGGAGAAAAATCGTGGGACACTTTACGGACAAGGGGAATTAACATGGGAATAAATCGTGGGATACTATACGTACAAGGGGAATTTAACATGGGAATAAATCGTGGGATACTATACGTACAAGGGAAATTTAACATGGGATTTTTTTTAAAAAGTTTTTTTAAAATTTAAATTTAAATTTAAATTTAAAAAAGGGGTAGGCAATTCAAAGACTATCTCTTTTCGAGAAATATGGCTGGCCCTGAAAAGGGCCTTTGGGTTTTATGTTAATGTATTCATTAACATAAATGGCACCGCATTGGTCTTCTTCTTGTCCTTAGGCTGCGTCTTACTGTTGGTCCGTACATCAGCACTCTTTTCAGGCATCCTTGTCTTTCGACGTAGATCCTACGTATCCACAGGCTGGTGTTTGTCCTGTGGACAACGGTCCACTTCGATCGGACATACATGAGCAAGTCTGTCCGAAACATCATGGAAGACACAAGGGTGGATGACTCAACTGTAGTCCACATCTTGAAGCGACGAGAACAGGTGAATCAATGCATTGAACGGCGCTTATTTATAGGCGGAGGAAGGATTGAAACGGATTGAGTTCATTCACCAATCCGAACACGCGTTACAGAATTCAGTCAGCCCGCATCCAATCCGAAGAGAGCAGTCTGTGACGTCACTTAGTCAATATAGATTCGCTAGCGCCTGTGTGCAGTCAATCTATGCGACAGTGATTCAACATGACGGAAACTCAGAAAACGATCCAGTGGGGTGCACCAGCAGGGGAGACTGCCCAAGGGAACCCGGACTTACTTTCAGAAGAGGTGAATTGGGATTTTGTGGATTTTCTCTCCTCGCAAGAATTTGTTCCGGAACCTTCGTTACCTTCTTCATTACCGCAAGTGGAGAATTTTAGACAGAGACAGAAAGAAGAATTGGAGAAATTTATACAACGACAAAAGGAAGCGGAACAGGCTTTTCTCCTACAGCAACAGCAACAAGAAGAAGAAGAGGTAAGAAAAAAACAACAGCAAGAAGAAGTAGCAGCAAAGAAACAAGAGGGTGAAAATCAAACGGTCACGGTACTGTTGGACATTTTAGCGGAGTTAAGAAGTCTGAAACAAATGTATCAGACTTCTTTATCACGACCGAAGAGAATACGACCTTCCCGAGCTAAACACGTCAACCCTGTGACTAAGCCTACCGTACCACCCTTAGTGATTTCAACCCAATCATTATCATCATCATCAACATTACGCAGTCCAGAAGTAGGCCTTGGCCGTGGCAAAGGCTTAAGGCAGTTAAAATTGATTGCTTAAACTCACCCCTACACCATGAAGAAAAAAGGCCCTTTTCAGGGCCACTCACATATCTCGAAAAGAAATACAATTTCAATTTGCCAATATCTAAAAAACTCACCCATGTTACCCTTATAGTACGTGTCTGTGTATGAGTGCGTGAGTGTAGCTTCTTATTTTAAAATCACAACTCAAAGACACTTACCTTATATCATTCATTTATTCTTTTCTCCATTTTTTTACAATCCAATTCACAATTTATAACACAACACTTTAATAAGGAAAAGTTCATTAATTTCTTCTTTTCTCCTTTTTTAGTCTCTCTGTTTTTTGAATTTCTTCACCGTCACACTCTTTTCCTCTTCTTCCTCCTCGCTTTCTTCCCTTCTTCTTTTTTTCTCCTGTTTCTTTTTCTTCACCTGTCTTCTTTCTTCCTCAGAAGAATCCCTCTCTTCCTCTGAAGAATCCCTCTCTTCTTCTGAAGAATTCCTCTTTTCTTCTGACTCCTCTTGTTTCTTTTTTGGGCAATCTGGAGACCAATGTCCTTTTTCTTGACAATAATAACAGGTATCTTCACTTTTGTCTCTTTTAGTCCCTGTTTTTTTTCTTTTTTGACGGTCTGGACACTCTGAAGACCAATGCCCTTTCTTCTGACAGATATAGCAAGTATCTTGACTTTTATCTCTAAAGGAAGGAGAGTAGTCCGTAGGCTGGTCTGAAGAGAATTTTCTAATGACCCCTCGCAAAGCTCTGACGAAACGTTCCATCTGGTCAGTCTCTTCCATCGTTGTGCTCGGCTTGAGAGTGAAATGAATAGTGAAAGGACAAGACACACACCCTTTTATATACGCTGGTCTGCCAGGACTATAAAGTAGTTTATGGTGTTTGAACTTGAGTCATTTGACTTTTTGCTTTCAAGATGAAACGATCCCATTCATTCGAGAAGAAAGAAGAAGAAAGTAAGAGGCAGAAACGTGATCTATCGCCTCGTACCAGGGCTGAAATCTTGGCACAAATTCATGCCAGTGATTTTGAAGAGGACATGAGTGAATCAGAATCCGAACCCTCTAAACCAAGTTCACCACCCTTTGTCAACCCTGAAAAGTACTATTCCATTCGAGAGACGGAAAAGCGCTCCTCTAGAAAATTTAGAACCACGGCTTACAAATACACGGTGAAGTTTAAAGATTTCAAGTCCGAAGTGCCGTTAGAGAAAGCAGAAGTGTTCATCACCGAGGTGTGGGATTCTTTGCTCACCGCACTCAAGCGACAATGTCAACCCAAAGAAGACGATCGTTTGAGACTTTCCATACAACACGACGGTTTGAAATCCCCTGTTTGGATCGAGTTTAGCACCCCTGCAGAATTGACTGCTTCCAAAGTCATGGACAAGATTCAACACGTACAACAATCTAATGATCAGTTTGACATCACCGATGGTAAAGCCACACTGGACATGACCCACGTCTCTCCTCCTCAAGGGACAGGACGCAAAAAGATGTTATTGGTGGACGACCTTCGCAACACCAAAAAGAGTCTCGTCCGAATTAACAACCCTCATGACCAGATGTGTTTAGCCCGTGCCATCGTGGTGGGACGAACCTATGCCGACAAGAACGACACGGTAGAATGGAAAAGAACCTGGGACACTATTCAACGTTCCCATCTAGCCAAACAACGAAACGAAGCAGAACTCCTGTTACAACAAGCCGGACTGTCCAAAGACACACTCTGTGGCATTCCTGAGATGCAAAAATTGCAAGATACCCTAGCTCCACGCTACACCTTGAAAGTGCACCCTCAAGAAGTACGCGGACCTCTGTTGTTTCGAGGCCAAGACTTTAAGGACGGAAAATACATTCATCTTTATCATCACGATGAACATTTCGATACCATTACCAGTATCACCGGATTCCTGAAATACGGTTATTACTGTGAGAAATGTGACCGTGGTTATAACAATCGAGAGCAACACAAGCATTGTGGATCGAAATGCACAGGATGTTTGGCCTCTTCACCCTGTCTGAGCGAAGAACCAGTGCCTTGTTCCACTTGTCTGCGCACGTTTGTCAGCCCTACCTGTTACCAACAACATCTGAAAACGCAAGGTTCACAGAAGAAATGCGCTTGTCAACTGCTAAGATTGTGCCCCGCGTGTGGACAAGGCATACGTACCAATAGTGTCAAGGCACACGTATGTCGAGGAAAGAAAAAATGTCACATTTGTCACCACATCGTGGACTTGGAACACCAATGTTACGTGCAAAAATACCATCCCCCACCTGAGAAAGAGGACGGTCACAAGAAGAAAGGCAATTTCATCTTTTTCGATTTCGAATGCATGCAAGAAACCGGCATTCACATTCCTAATTTCTGCGTGGCTCATCGAGCGTGCGAGAAGTGCATTCAAGAACCTATCTTCAGTCATTGCCCTCACTGCAGCAAGATACCCGGAGGGCGTGAAAAAATCTTTCGGGGACCGAACACGTTAGCCGATTTTGCCCAATGGGTCTTAGACCCCATCGACAAGACGTGGAGCCAAGAGGACATCGAACGTTACCGAGATTGTCATCGTCATGCCACGGTGATGGCTCACAATTTCTCCGGATACGATGGACAGTTTCTTTTGAGGTACTATACGGAACAAGGCACCGAGCGTCCTAAAGTGACTTTGAACGGAGCCAAAATCATTTTCATGCAAGTGGGACAAGTGCAGTTTAAAGATTCGATGAGTTACTTGGCCATGCCTTTGAGTCGAATGCCTAAAACGTTTGGAATGACAGAAATGGCTAAAGGGTACTTTCCACACTTTTTCAATACGGAAGCCAATCAACACGCCGTTCTACCCCATTTACCTGAAGCTCACTATTACGACCCCGACAACATGCGTACCGAACAACGAGAAGCTTTCTACGCTTGGTACCAGGCTCACGCCTCGGACCCTTTCGACTTTCAGGAAGAAATGCTAAAGTATTGTCGTTCCGACGTGGACATTTTACGACGTTGCTGTGGAAAATTTCGAGAACTGTTCATGGAACACGGAGGGGTCGATCCTTTGAAAGAAGCTTGCACCATTGCCAAAGCATGTTCCTTAGTGTATCGACAACGATTCATGCCTGAAAAGACCGTGGCTGTCATCAGTCCTCAAACGACCCACTTTGTCAAACGTCAATACTCGGTCAAAGCCCTACGTTGGTTACATTACTTGTGCGACAAGGAAGACAAGTGGATTCAGCATGCCCGCAACGGAGGGGGCGAAAAGACCATCGGAACGTATTCGGTCGATGGCTGGGACTTAGAAAACCCCAAGATCGTGTACGAGTTTAACGGTTGCTTATTTCACGGATGTCCCGTCTGTTACCCTGACCGTGGCACTAAAAATCAGTTTTTGCAACGAACCATGGAAGACTTGTACCAGGACACTTGTCAGCGGCGCCTAAAGTTGGAACAGCAAGGATACCAAGTGGTGGAAATGTGGGAACACGAGTACGATCACCGTATGAAAACCGATCCCGAGTTTAAACGCCTCGTGGAAAGTTACCAGTTCGTGGACCCGCTGAACCCGAGGGATAGTTTGTACGGAGGAAGGACCAATGCCACCTGTTTGCTGTACCAAGCCGACGAAGAGAAAGGAGAAGAAATCAAATACTTGGACGTGTGTTCGCTGTATCCCTACGTGTGCAAATATTGTCGTTTTCCCGTAGGGCACCCACAATTGCTGACGGAACACATCGACCTGAAAAACATTCGACAATACGAAGGCTTGATCAAGTGCAAAGTTTTGCCTCCCACGAACCTCTACCATCCCGTCTTACCTCACCATTGTCAAGGCAAATTGATGTTTCCCTTGTGCCGTACTTGTGCCGAAACGTGCAACCAAGACCAACCTTGTCAGCACAGCCAGGAAGAACGGGCCTTGACGGGAACCTGGGTCAGCGTAGAATTGTTCAAAGCTATGGACATGGGATACCAACTGTTAGAAGTGTACGAAATTTGCCACTTTCCCAAGACACAACAATACCACAAGGGTGACCCTACTCAGAAAGGCATTTTCGCCGACTACGTGGATGCCTTTTTGAAACTGAAGCAAGAAGCCAGCGGCTATCCTTCCTGGTGTCACACTCCCGAAGTCCAAATACAATTCAAAGAGAAATACTACGAACAAGAAGGCATCTCTTTAGACCACATCGAGAAAAACGAAGGCAGGCGATCGTTTGCCAAAGTGATGTTAAATTGCTTGTGGGGTAAAATGGCACAACGACCGTGTTTACCCAAGACGGAATATTTGACAGAACCTTCCCGCTACTTCCAGATGATTCACGACAAAACCAAATACATGAAACACGTGGACGTCGTTCGAGAGAATTTGATCTTGGTCAATTACGAAGAAGATCTGGACTTTGTACAAGACGACCCTTTTGGAAATGTCATCATTGCGGCTTACGTGACAGCCCATGCTCGCTTAAAATTGTACGAAGCTTTAGAACTGTTAGAAGAACGCGTCCTGTACTTTGACACGGACAGTTGCATTTACATCCATCACCCGATTCAACATCACCCTAACATCGAAGGAGACCGTTTAGGAGCCTGGACAGACGAGCATCCCGACGACAAGATTCTAAGTTTCGTCAGTGGCGGTCCCAAAAATTACGGCTACGAATACCGGGACAAACAAGGAGAAGTGCACACGACGTGCAAAGTGAAAGGACTGACTCTGAATTATCGTACCAGTCGAGTGGTCAACTTTGGGGTATTGAAAGAAGCCTTGCAATCGGGAGAGGATGGAAACTTTAAAGTGACCACCTATCAACCGAACAAGATTGTACGTTTACCCACTCACCACATCGTCAGTCGACCCTTGGAAAAAGTCTATCAAATCGTGTACCAGAAGCGAGTTCGACTTCCCAATCATTTCACCTTACCGTATGGACACGTTGGTATAAAACATTGGTTGTAAGATAGTTACCCCACCAGAAAGATGACTTCGCCACAGCAAGAATCGAGTGAGAAACCCGATGAGAATTCCAAGTTCAAACCCTACCATTTTCCAGTCTTCTTACCTGACTATTGTGATTGTGCCCGTCGATTGGACACGTTTCAGAAATGGCCTACGGATAGGGAAGGATTACCTTCTTCGCATGTTTTAGCTAGAACAGGATTTGTCTACTTGGGACCTGAGTCAGGATTGGGATACGAGGTACAGTGTTTTGCTTGCGGACTGAAGTTACGAATGGATCTATGTATCTATAAAGATTCAGCTATTCTGGAACATACTCGATGGTCTCCGCACTGCCCTTACCTTTCTATGGCCTTTCCACCCATCACACTACGGTACAATGTTGACGGTACCTTAGAGACGGTACCTTCCGAAACAAGACATAAAAAACGTAAAAAAGGAAAGATGTACAAGCTGGAGACTGCATTGCGACTAGTATAAAAAGGGGCTATGGTCAAGATCGATAGTTCATTGTGACTACCAAGACCGAGCGAACAAGATGAATACTTTGAAAAAGACATCGTTTCAGTTTGGGGATTGTAAAAAAGTTGTATCTTCCTCTAGTGTGACTAATATTGGATGGATAAGACCCATGCATTGCGACGGAAAATGTCCGGAAGGAAACTGCGATTGTCCATGTGGTTACCATTGTAATTGCGTAACGGAGTTTGCAGACGAGTGCGATTGTGAGCCTTGCGATGGGACCGATGCTGTACCTTGTGACCTGAGCGATGCCGTAAACCATCATGGGAACTTTAGTACCCCTACCCCTATCATGGAAAGTGATGCTGTGCGTGTCAGACCTGTGGGATGCCAAAGTGATGCTGCTCGTCCTCTTGGACATTTTACTGGGTTTCGTTTTAAAGGGGAATGTCCACCTTCACGTCTACCCCCTTACGGATGTCATCCAGCCCTGAGCAAACTCCTACCCATGTCACTCAACCCTCATCGAAACGAACCTGTGAAAGACGAATATTCGTTTCCTGTGCGTTTGTCGGAATACTGCGACTTTGAAAATCGTCTTCAATCGTTCAAAGGAAAATGGCCAAGGTATCTGGGAGGACCGACCCCCGAAGAATTAGCCAGAGCCGGATTTTTCTACTTGGGCGAAGGAGATAAAGTCAAGTGCTTCAGTTGCGGTGTGTCACTTCACCACTGGGAACCGCAAGATTCGGCCTACGTTGAACATGCTCGATGGTCACCGAATTGTCATTACTTACCTTTAGTGGGACCGAGACATTGAAGTAACTTTTTTACCATAATCATCTGTTCATGGATACTTTACAAGAGAACATTCGTGCTTTGCCTGTGGAATTGAGAGAACGCATTTATCGAGAACTGGTTAAAATACAAGTGAAACGTAAAGAACAATTGCATCCGATACGTCACCGGTGTTTGAACCACTGGTACCTGAAGGCTATACAAGGACTGATTCAATTGAAAGTGTTCCATTGGACAGACATTGATGAACGATCCTCTAGTTTTAAAAAGGATTGGTTTGGTATGGACGATTGTAGTTACATCATTGTAAACGTACTGCATCGAATTCCAGAGGAAGAGTTAACGAATTACCAACATCTTGAACACAATGTCAACTTGGTGAAAGAGGAAACTTCTGAACGAATTGTAATGTGTAGATTAGTGACTCAACGATTTAAATTCGACACTGAAGTGAAACCATGTTTGTGCAAAGAGTACATTTCTTGTGTCAGACCAAAGAGGATTTAGTATGACCTATTCATGGATACTTTACAAGAGAACATTCGTGCTTTGCCTGTGGAGTTGAGAGAACGCATTTACCGAGAGCTGGTGAAAATACAAGTGAAACGTAAAGAACAATTGCATCCGTTACGTCACCAGATCTTTAACCACTGGTACCTGAAGGGTATAAGAGAACTGATTCGTCAGAAATTGTTTCAGTGGTCAGACCTTGTTCAATACTTCCAGGCCCCCGATGATTCACGTGTTGATCATTTTGGTTACTTCGAGATTCACCTAGAGCAACCCATTGAGGAAGACGAGGTAAAGGATTACCAACATTTGTTACGTGGAATCTACTTAGCGGAAGAGGAAACTTCTAATCGAACTCTGACGTTTCGGTTACAGTATGCAAGATTTACATTCCCCACTGGAGAACGAAGATCACTGGCTAGAAAGTACGTGTATTCTTTTCGAAACAAAGAGACTATAAAAACAGGCAGTTATGCCACGACTTATGTCGTATGTCATCCAACAGATTCCGTGGAAGGAACTCAATGACCATATTCAAACCGTGGATCATTACCATCGATTATTACAAGAACTGTATCCATTCAATTTGGGACGACAAGTGGTGTGTGTCTTAGTGACTTGTTTTCTGGGATTTCGTTTACCAGCCGATTCCTTGTGGACTCTTTACGATCAGTACTTACCACCTCCATGGCCTTAAATGGTCACGAAAAACTCCTTTTGTTCAAAGCCTTGCGTTTTCATCTGGATACTTCTCGACCTCAACAGGAAAAAAAGATTCGTCAACTTTTAGCGACCCAAGACGTGTATGACGATGTGTGTGTAGCTTGTGACTTACACCCTCATTGGACAGATGTTCGTGATTGGAAAAAGGGGGGTTTTGAGGTTTGGACCCAAGAAGTGGCCCAGTATGCACGAGAGTTGTTCAAGGAAAAAAGTTACTTTTCAACCCGTGTTAGTGACGGTGCCAGAAGAACCCGTCACCGAGAACAACCACTCGCTTCAGGACAGGACTGTCATGGACATGCCTGAAAGGTCATTCCGGGAGGACACTTGTGTGACAATACCTCATGTAGAGACTGTAAGAACATTACACACTGTCCCTAGGACATCTTGGTTAACCAAAACATGTTGTACAGACACTTGTTTATATTTCACTTTGATCGCTTTGCTGTGTTTTATATTCCTGTACATCACTATTTGGGTTGTATGTATTTTTGTCTTTCGTATTCATGTTTGAAAAAAAAAAAAAACATTCAATAAACGTGTTCTGAAAAAGTATATAAACTCTTGTCTTGTTTGTTTTCGTGTCACAAGTGACATTTCTCACACCATGGCTACCTCTGCTGTCTCTGCTCCCTCTTCCTCTACTGTCAAAGTCATCGACGAACACTTAGATCGTGCCAGTTGGGAGGCTTTGTATCTTCGCCATCCCTTTAACATGCTCATTGCTGGACCTAGCGGTTCGGGCAAAACCGAATTCGTCAAACGTTTGATCGAACATAAACATCATTTGATCGATCGGCCACCTCAACGGATCGTGTGGTGTTACAAAGAGTGGCAATCGGCGTACAGCCTCTTGCGAGAAAGTCAAGGCGATTCCATCGTGTTTGTGGAAGGCATTCCTAAAGAAGACGACGGCATCGTCTCTGACTCCCGTCAAACCCATTTGGTCATTTTCGACGACATGTTAGGAGAAGACGAAGAAGAAATTAAATTGTGGTTCACGCGCAAAGGGCATCACCGTAATGCCAGTGTCATTTACATCACCCAAAATTTGTTTCAACAAAGTAAAGCCCATCGCACCATCAGTCTCAATGCGCATTACGTGGTCTTGTTTAAAAGCCCTCGAGATAAATCGCAAGTGCAAGTCTTAGCCAAACAGTTAGGAACGCCTTGGCTGACTCAGGCGTACGACGATGCCACTCAAACGCCACACGCCTATTTACTCGTCGATTTGAAACCTACGACTCCCGAGGATTTGCGATTTCGTACCCACTTGTTTCACCACTGGTGCCAAGACGGAGGGCCTGTCCTGTACACGTCTCCGTCCTCGACTTCATTTCACTCCCCATGAAAAAATCTATAAAAACCTCAGACCCTTTTTCGTCTGTCTCACACAGTGTGAACATGACGTCCCTTCAGTCTCATCTTCCCGTCAAATTGATTCGTGCCTTGTATGGCATCAGTCGAGAAAAAGATCCACAAACACGAGCCCGTGTCTTAGAAGCTAGTCTCAAAGAAGTCTTACGATGGTTCACGGTGACGGCACGTCAATTACTCCAAGGAATCATTCAGATTCCTCATCAAACCCAACGCTTTTTCGATCGAAACAAAGTCGCTTTGGTCCAACTGGCCGATCCCCGCATCGACACTCAAACCAAAAAACAAATCATTTTGAAACCTGGAGGGAGCGGTACTCTAGGAGGGGTCATCATTCGCTCACTCTTAAGATGGGATCCTAATGCCCCCAAAGTTATCCCCAAGACAAAAGTTCAACGAAGCCCCAAGAAGAAAAAGAAAAAGACCAAGTCCCCAAGAAGAATAACTTCTCCAGTGGCAGGACCCTCCTCTTACCAGACACCACCACCATCACCCCGGAAAAAGAAAAGAAGCCCCCAGAAAAAGAAACAGAGAAAAAGTCCTCAGAAAAAGAAAAGTCCACAGAAGAAAACTAGTCGCAAGAGAGGCACTTCGGCCAGGACGCAACCTTACACTCGCAAACCACGACCTGCCACATCGTCTCCGGCTGCCTCACGTTTGTCCACTTCTCCGTTGATGTCACCAGGAACTGAAGAGTACTTGGAGACGTTAATCACACCAAGAACTTCTCCGTTGATGACCCCCAAAAGAACTTCCCCAGTGGCAGGACCTTCCAATTTAGCAGCAGTGGCTGCTGCTCACAAAGTACCTTCTCCCAAAATCAAAGTTCAAGAAAGATCGGGCATGTTACAAAGTTTACTGGATTTGTCCAAGCAAGAACTGGCTCGATTTAGTCCGTTACGTACCCCTGCACGACGTGTCATGCCTGTCCTCAAACTGATAAAACGTAAAGACAATCAGTGGCGACGCGTTCCAGTATAAAAAAGGCCTGTGACCAAGTAGGGTATCAGTGTTTTTTAGGTGCTCCTAAAGACTCAAAGATGTCACCCTCCAGAAAACCCCAAGGAAAGAAAAGAAAAGGACTGCCACCACGTTTAGCCAAACATGGGGACCTGTTATCTGTCCTGTCCAAAGCTTCTCCACCCCTACGAAAAAAACTCATTCAAACAGCCTCCAAAGAGGTCATCGATACCGTGTGCGAATGTTGTTTGAACGTTTTGAAAGGCACGATCCCTTTGTCCAAACACCAGAAACAATGCTTAGGCAAACATCGTCACGTTCTTCGAAAAATGGTTCAAAAGAAAGTTCCCATTCGTCAGAAAAAGAAGATGTTGGTCCAACGTGGAGGCATTTTACCTCTCTTGTTAGGCCCCATACTGAAAGGAGTCTTGGGAACCATGTTGGGAGGACTGATGGGAGCAAGATAAAAAGGCCTTCGGAAGTCCCAAGATCTCAGAATTCACCCCTGACAACCCCATGGAAGGACGAAAACTAGCTTTAGTGCCTTACAAACGATGGATGGAATACCATCGGTGGCAAGAACAACGCACCCCGCATTTACCTCCCAATCCCAATTTGAGCGAGATGTCCCAGTTACAACACGAATTGCAGTCCTTGCTGGATCGCCAAGATTTGTCCGAAACAGAAAAATCGCAAAAGTACGGTCAACTCTTGCAACGACTGCAACTCTTTCACCAGAAAGCTTTAGACGAAACAGCTCTACCCACTTTGAAAGATTTTAAGACCTTGATGAAAAGTCCAGCACCATCACCAGTACCAGTACCAGTACCACCAGTACCCGTGACCAAGACAGAAAAAGGAAAAGAAGAAGAAGAAGAAGAAGGATTTCAAACTCCACCAGAAAAAGTACGCAAGTTAACAACACCACCTACCTCCAGAATTGGATGGATTAAAAAGATGATGGCCACCCCTTCTTCCTCACAAGAGAAAAAGAAAGTGAAGACAGAAGTGAAGACAGAAGTGAAACAAGAACCGATATCCCCTGCTCAGACATCCTCCTCTTCGACACCTATTGCCGGTCGCACACGCAAAGCCTTGCAATCCAAGAAAATACCCCAAGAGAAAAAGAGTAGCCTCTTCCAAGAGTGGGTGCCTTATTAAGACGCCAATCCACACAAAAAATGGAAAAAGTCTTAGCTAGCATTTACTACGATCCCTCGCATCCTGCAGGTTACGCAGGAGTTCAAAAATTGTATCGTGCTGCCAAAACGCGACTGAAAAGTCTCCGTTTACCTCAAGTGCAACGATGGTTACAAGAACAAGCTACCTACACTTTACACAAACCCATTCGACGCAAGTTTGCCAGAAGTCGCACCCGAGTGGAAGGTATCGATCATCAATGGCAAGCCGATTTAGCCGATGTCTCTCATTTGGCCAGCTACAATCGTGGTTACAAATATTTGTTTTGTGTCATCGACGTCTTTTCAAAATTTGCCTGGGTCGTACCCTTGACTTCCAAATCCAGCAGCGAGTTAGTGCGAGCCCTGCAACGGGTGTTGAAACAAAGCGGTCGTCGCCCTCTTCGATGGCAAACGGACAAAGGCACCGAATTTCTGAACCAAGCTTTCCAAAAAGAATTAAAGAAACGTGACATTCATTTTTTTACCACCGAGAATCCCGAAACCAAAGCCAGCATCGTGGAACGTTTTCAACGCACTTTGAAAGAACGCATGTGGAAATATTTTACGCATCACCACACTCTGAAGTACATCGACATCTTACCGCACCTGGTGCAAGCGTACAACCAATCTTACCATCGAAGCATCGGACGTGCCCCGCAAGACGTGACTCCCGACAACGAAGTGCTGGTGTTCGAGCGCCTGTTCGGTACGTCCCCGACGAGGGCTGTCCCCAAGAAAAGTGGAGAGTTGACCGTAGGAGATTGGGTGCGCATTGGCAAAACCAAACGCACTTTCGACAAAGGTTACTTACCTAACTGGACGACCGAATTGTTTCGCGTCACTGGACGAGTACATGGCCGTCATCCTGCCGTCTATAAATTGGAAGACATGAACGGAGAAGTACTCAAAGGAACGTTTTATTTGCCCGAGTTACAACGTGTCACCAAAAAAGAAGACGACGTGTACGACATCGAAAGCATTCTCGAACGCAGAACCCGTAAAGTGGGCAAACGACGTGTCAAAGAAGTCAAAGTACGTTGGAAAGGATATCCACCCAGTTTCGATTCTTGGATCAACGCTTCGCAAGTCATCGACTATAAAAAGAAGAAGTGACCATCATGCCCTTTCACACAGCAGACGCAGCTACGTCGACCAGTCCTTCTTCCCCTAGTTCTTCTGTGCAAGATTTACAAAAACAACCCTTGTGGGTGTGGTGTGGAGAACGTGTGCCTAAAACGCAAATCGTCTTTTTCTGCCAAATCTTCGTGGTGTATTGTGTCATCGGGGCAGCCATCGCCAATTTGAGTTTGCAACAAGGAGACAAACAATTGTGGACCATTTTATTGAGCAGTTGCATCGGTTACCTGCTTCCCAATCCCTCCCTGAAATTCTCCTCTAACGGGAACGTTGTGTCCAGTGCCAGTGCCAGTCACCACTCCAACAACCACAACCAGAACCCCATTTTGGGCGGAGACACACCTCTGACATCCACTAATATTCCCTCGGACAGCCACAGAACTCTGGAATTATGAGTCACCAAAACCAATTTTACTTAACCTTACCCAGTGACAGTTCCATGGAGGTGTTTCCCAACAACACGTTGTGCTGTTACACGGCCAAATTACCTCAAGCCATCCCCTTAGATCACGAAGCCCATTGGGAAGTGGCTTTAGTAGAAATGATTCACCCGACCCAAGTCCTCAATGTCGTTGTCAATCAAAATACATTTGATGTGGAAGTTTATGACGAACAAATACAACAGTGGATGGATACCCATAGCAAATATAAGCATAAAAGCCCTAGCACAAAAAATCTAAAGTACACCACCTATCACTTGTTCATTCCCCAAGGGTATTATTTTAGTGGTCAACATTTGGTCAACACCATAGCCACCAGGTTTAATGGCGTGTTTGGGGAAGCTTTTAAGAATGTCAAGAACAAAACTGTCACCCTGGAATACCACAAAACAGCTCGTCGCTTCCTGATAAAATTTCCTGAGGATAAAATCATGGGTTTCTATTTTTGTGATGAATTGTTTGACATGTTGGGCGGTGACATGGAGATGAGGAAGAGAGTAGAACAACAAAAAAAAACCCCCGAATTATCAATCATTTACGACAACGAGTCTTTTGGCCAGTATTTTCGTACCCCGGTAGAACTGAACCAAGGACAGAATTTGATGTTCGTGTATTCCGATGTGGTGGAATACAACGTGGTGGGACACACCTCCGTACCGTTACTGCGTGTCATTCCTTTCAAAGTGGATTCTGCCGCAAACGCTGACGAGGAAGGTGGAAACACTTACCACGTCCACCGCGAATTTGTCCATCCTCACTATTTGCCGGTCAGCAAGTCGTATTTGGACACGGTCAACATTACTATAAAAGGAGATCTGGGACAAAATATTCCATTCACCAAAGGAAAAGTCACGGTGAAACTCCATTTTCGAAAACGGTTCTCTCACGACTCGTAAGCAAGTCATGTATCCAGTGTACCGAGGGGTGGCTCGACAGCGAGGACACGGTTTAGGAGATATGTTAAAATCGGCCTTTCGTTCGGTGGCCCCGGTGTTGAAACCGATGGTGACACGCGGATTGCACGCCTTGAAAGATGCGGCACTGACGCAAGGCAAAGAATTTCTCCAAAATGTCATCATCGACAAACAAAACCCTAAAGAAGCCTTCATGAGGGCAGGCAAAAATGTCTTGCTGCAAACGGGCAAAGACATTTTGGGCCGACGAGACACACCTATAAATGCCCTGCACGCTACCGAGTCAGGCATTCAGCAAGGACAAGGCAGAACGAGACGACGAAGAAAACACCCTTTCACCAGACTTCAAGCGAGAAAGGCCAAGAAAAGAAGAACCGTTCGAGACTTAGACGTTTTCGATTATTGAGACACAGAACAAAAAAATGATGCACCGAGAGTCTTGCGCTTGTTCCAAGACGGAACTGGATCTGTTTGCCATGCCCCCCACCATGATGACCATGCAAGAATCTCAGTGGGTGGAATTTCACCCCGTCTCCTCATTGACCGATTCCGCTCCCATCGAGTTTGAAATCAAAGGACAGCCCGAAGATTACATCGATCTGAATAGCAGTTACTTGTACCTGAAAGTCAAAATTCTAGATAAGACTGGAGGTGCTATAGACGATGAAGCAGTAGCTCCCGTCAACAATTTCATGCATTCCTTGTTCAGTGGAGTGGACTTGTACTTGAATAACAAACTGGTCAGTAGCAGCATGGATACTTACCCTTATCGTGCCTACCTGGAAAATCTCTTGACGTACGGAATAGATGCCAAGAACACTCATCTCAATTCCTGTGTAGTATGGGAAGCTGACGAAGTAGGCGAGTTTGAAACATTCGAAAAAGATGCAACAGCCAAAAAAAAACAATGCGGGATTTATAGAACGAAGAGACAGAATCAAAGATGGACAGAGTTTAGAACTGATGGACCGTTTGCATTTGGACATGTGGTTGCAAGAGAAATATTTGCTAAACGGAGTGAATGTTCGCCTGAGACTGAATCGGAGCAGTACCGCTTTCCATTTATTGGGTAATGCTGACGAGTACAAAACCAAAATCCTAGAAGCCAGACTCTACGTACGCCGTGTGGAAGTGTTACCTAAAGTGGGAAACGACATCAGTCAGACGTTGAGCAGAACGACCGCCAAATATCCCATACGACGCGTGGAAGTGAAAACCTTCACCATTCCCACTGGACAGCGATCCATGATCGAAGATCATCTGTTTCAAGGACAGCTACCCAAACGTTTGATCGTTGGTATGGTCGAGAATACAGCCTTCAACGGAGCCTTCGCTAAAAATCCTTTCAACTTTGAACACTTTGACGTGTCTAAGATCGAAGTCAGTCGCGATGGCAAGACCTTGTGTACCCGACCTTTCGAACCTGACTTTAAAAACAAGAATTACTTGAGATCGTACTTGTCCTTGTACGAAGCCACCGGTCAGTTAGGAACCAACACCAGTCACGGTATTACGTACGAAGATTATGCAGGAGGCTATGCTTTGTGGGCGTTTGATTTCACTCCAGACCAAGGCAGCGACGAGGGACATTTCCACCCTATAAAATCCGGCCAGATTCGTGTGGAACTTCAGTTTGCAAATCCTCTGCCAGAGACAGTGAACGTCATCCTGTATGCAGAATTCGATAATACCATAGAAATCAACAGTTTGAGAGAAGTCATTATAGATTACTAGAAGTCATGGAAAATTGTTATCCCTCTTTACCTAGTGGAGAAACTTTGGACATGAAATGTGAGGAGACCGTGGAAGGAGAAGAATCTCAAGACAAAGAAGATATCATGATGAAGTCGAGATGGCCAGAACAAGAAGCCCATTTAGTCTCCTGTTTTGCCAAACACTTGGTCGACAAAATGACGGAATTGATCAAGAAAAATTGCTATGGATGTCAAAACGATCATCCCAGTCAAATTCAACACGATAAATGCCTGATGTTAAGTCAAGAAGAAAAATTGGACGAGTATCTGGACGAAGCTTGGAGTCTCATCTCGAACAAAGACGTGTTGCACCAGTGGTATAAAGACTTGCGTGAACATTCTTGTCCACCATTAACCACTCAAGAGATCCATCGTATCGAAGCTCTCCTGAATCAGAGTGAGGAAACAGAACGAATAACCGTTTATTCGTCAGACATTTTCAAGCAAAAAGTCAGGATCGAATTGACGACTTATTATTACCTGTGAAGAAGAAGAAGAAAACAAACACAAATCAATGGATACCTGGGAACTTTATTACCTTTTGAACCACAGTTCGTATACGTCTTCTTGGAATCCTGTCGTCTGTGCTAAAGATGAACTCCCTCATCGCAAACCTAAAGACCATCAAGCTTACGTGATCAACACGGACGAAAGTCATCTCCCAGGAACCCACTGGGTAGCCGTCTACTTTCCTCAAGAAGGCTGTGTGGAATATTTCGATTCGTACGGATTGCCGCCTTTGGAAGACGATATCATCGACTTTATGAGAAGAAATGCTCAAACCACCCGATTCAATAATGTGAAATTACAAGGCACAGATTCCTTGGTGTGTGGACAGTACTGTGTGTATTTTCTGCATCATCGCAGCCTGGGCTATTCCTTAGAACATTTAGTGACTCATTTTGATCCTCGTTCTTCTGCTAGAAACGATGTGAAAGTAGATCGATGGTTTTGTGACCATTATGCTTATCTTTTGTCTCAAGCTAGGAAACGTAG
The DNA here is from genome assembly GCA_028554795.2 of Sinohyriopsis cumingii. Classification (NCBI taxonomy): domain Eukaryota; kingdom Metazoa; phylum Mollusca; class Bivalvia; order Unionida; family Unionidae; genus Sinohyriopsis; species Sinohyriopsis cumingii. The sequence goes on from CM068824.1 coordinate 101,239,946, forward strand.
TGTCCATCAATGGCCTAATGATTTCCAACAGTGGAAATCACAATTTCATTCACAACGTTGTCAGCCCTGTTTAAAGTAGAGTGTGAATTGAGAAAAAAATGTTTGTGATTTGAAAAAATGTTTGATGTTATAGTGTTATATTATTGTTAAAAATGTTAGAGTTGTTGTTTAGTGTTTTGAATAAAAAATGTTGTGTTTAGAAAAAAATGCCTTTGTCTTTTGTTTAGCTATAAGAATGTTGGATTGATGCTCTTTCATTTCTTACTATCCCTCTCATGAACGTTGCGGCTCGAAAACCGTGTGGGGGGATGTTTTCCTTCACGTCCGCGCTTTCACTTTAAGAACCGGGTTGTTCCCAGTCTAGCCATCCATTGTCGACTCATCCTCCTAAGAAGATGTGCTCCAAACTAGCTAAGCTCAGCGAAGCCTACGTGAATCTGCATAGGGTCAGACACAGTCTGATACCGAAGCCAGAAGAAATAGAGAATGTGAGAATGTTAAAAATCACTGAAGACCTGATAGAAGAGCTCTTCAGAGAAGAAATGAACAGGGAGAAAGAAGAATGGACAGAGAAGTACAGACTTCAGAGACAGCAGCAACAACAGCAACAGCAGCAGCAACCTGAAGCTGACAGAGGCTTTGTCGATTGTCGTATCGACACCAAAGAATTCTTCTTCTCTTTCCGAAGAAGCAGACCTATCGCCAGAAAGTCTATCCTCAGAGGACATCGCATTCTTAGAAACTAAAAAAAGAATGCCATAGCAAAACAAAAAACAGCCCTTTTCAGGGCTACCCAATACTCTAGAAAAGAAATAACGATCGATTTGCCAATGTGTGTAGGTAGAGTAGTGTGAAAATAAACACTAAATCTTTCTTAAAAAATGTGAGGGCATGTGTTTGTGTGTTTGTAAGAGCTAAAGTAAGTTGGTGAGGATAGTAGATTAAAATTAAGTCTTTTTTGGTGTTTGAGGTGTATATTTGGGGTTAGATTGGATTGCTTATGTGGATAGTCTATTAAAGTGATTTATAAAAAATTTTACAATAGTGATGGGTAGCATAAAAAAGTGAGCGAGTGTTTCTTTTAGGTCCGCGCGTTGTTGTTTTTTGGTCATGATCTAGGTAAGATCAATTTTATATTAGGGGGATGTTTTCCATCACGTACGCGCTTTCACTATAAATTGAAACTCGTTCGGCAGTCCAGCTACCCTTGTTGATTGATCAACACCAAAAATGAACACGAGACTGGAGAAACTGTTGGAACTTCATGTGCATCTGGAATATGCCAGGCGCATATTAAATGAACTGGCCGCGGAAGCCATTGTCGAGGAGGGAAGGATAAGAGAGGAGGAAAGAAGAAACAAAGAAGAAGAAGAAGAAAGAAGATATAAAGAGGAAAGAAGAAGCAAAGAAGAGGAGGAGGAAAAGGAGAGAAGAAATTTCAAAATCCCAGAGAGTGAAAATTGGGATTCTGAAGCAACATATCCTGCCTCTGCTCTCTCCCCCCAAAAGGTAAAAAGTAACTGGGGGATAAGATGTGTATGTGGCGCCAGGCCTGGAAGGTGCCACCATTAACCAGGTGCCCATGAAGTTCCAAACAAAACAGCCCTTTTCAGGGCTACCCAATACTCTAGAAAAGAAATAACTATTAATTTGCCAATGTGTGTAGGTTGAGTAGTGTGAATATAAACACTAACTCATTATTAATAGTGGAAGTGTGTGTTTGTGTGTTTGTAAGAGATCAGGTATGTTGGTGTGAATAGTAAATTATGGGTTTCTTAGCGTATGTGAAGAGTATAGTTAGGGTTATATTATATGAAATGAGAAAGTAGGGGGATGTTTTCCTTCACGTACGCGCGATGTTGGGTCATCATCTAGGTAAGATCCATTTTATGTTTTAGGGGGATGTTTTCCTTCACGTTCGCGCTTTTCGTATAAGAACCCACAGTATTAGTTGTTCAAACCATTCTGCAAAGAATACAAAGAAGATGGCGTCAAACCACCTTAACAAAATGGAAAAATTGCAAAACGTCATGGACAATTTAGGAATGTTTGAGCAAATGTTGGTTAACCTAAACGAGGATCACTACTCATATAGTCCCCATAGAGTGAAGATGGAGATAAACAATTTACGAAAAATGAAGGTAATCATTAGTGATCTGTTGAAAGAAATAAAGGAGGAAAAGGAGGATGAAGAGGAAAGGATAAGGATGAGAGAATGGAATGAAAAAATTGAAAAAGAAGAAGAAAATGAAAAGAGGAAGAAAGAAGAGGAGGAAGAGAAGAAAGAAGAGAAGAAAAAAAAGAAAGAGAAGAAGAGTGTAGGAGATAAAATAAGAACTTGGTGGAGGAAAAGAAGAAATTAGAAGAATAAAACCCAAAGGCCCTTTTCAGGGCCAGCCATATTTCTCGAAAAGAGATAGTCTTTGAATTGCCTACCCCTTTTTTAAATTTAAATTTAAATTTAAATTTTAAAAAAACTTTTTAAAAAAAATCCCATGTTAAATTTCCCTTGTACGTATAGTATCCCACGATTTATTCCCATGTTAAATTCCCCTTGTACGTATAGTATCCCACGATTTATTCCCATGTTAATTCCCCTTGTCCGTAAAGTGTCCCACGATTTTTCTCCATGTTAAATTTCCATTATCCGTAAAGTGTCCCAAGGGTGTTTTTAATGCTAATTCCCATTATCCGTAAAGTGTCCCCATTCACTACTAACGTAATTCAACTCAAATACGAACAAAATGAGACGTTTCGGTTTACATGTTCGTCAGTTTAAAACATACAAATACAAAGTTTTATTCTTGTGACTTCTATTTTCCAATCTTTTAAAAACGCGCATGCATAAAATCTGTATTAAAAGGAACAATGTTTTCTTGAATCTACTTTGTGCCAGAGACAAGCAACACATCTGTCTGGGGATGCTGTATCATAAACAAAATCGTCGTCATCGTTACCAGTCTTCTTTGTGTTCACAATATCTATACTCCGTAAGAATAGCTTTTAGATCGAGATCATCTCTATAAAGGTAGTCTGAAACTCTTCCGCGCGAGAAAAAGGATGCATATATATTTGACCCTTTTCTTATAAAAATCTAATACCTCTCCACAGGGCAGAAATTTTGACCCTATACATAAAGGTAAATAATTATTTAAGCTCGGTAAAAACTAAACCTAGCATTCCGGTGGTAAGATTACCTGCCAAGACTGACAAAAGCATGTTCATACCTGTCACCACATAGTCACAATCGCTATTGGTCGGTTCATATTGCATATGAATACACATTATGTAGCCACACACTACACTGAACAAAGAGTGTGGTCAGTTATTAATCTCTTTTATAAGAGAGAAAAAGACTACATGCATTTGTTATGACGCGGACTGTCTTTGGTTTCGTTCTTTGTATATACTATATTTGTATGTTTGTTTGATACACCACAGGATTTTACGCTTTAAAGCGAAATAAAAATGTTAATTCTAAATGCAAGTTCTGTGTATAACCATTAGACTATATCATCTTACAGAAAGCCAGTACAATAGGCGTCATGGTGAAAGGTTACACGCATACCCAATGAAAAGACTTGCATTGCAGCCAGTTGGAATATCAAATTACCAAAACCTGAGCTTATGGTTTTACATTGTAGTTTTTAGGTTACTTAGTAATTTCATATTTAGGTTTAGCCAGCTCTGATGCGTTTCCCACTTGCTGTTGTATTGCTATTACTCACGGTCTTTCATGTCTTTCCTTTCTAATATATGTATTAAAAGCATATGTATGCAGGGTATGAAAATATTTACTGACATATCCCATTAAGTATGTCCGACGTTAGGTAACAATAGAGTATGAAACTAAGATCGAAATTCAAAGTATTCACTGAAATATTCGAATAAATATGCCAGACTTGTGTGTGCGTGCGCGCGCGTGTGTGTGTTTTGGATTTTTAACGTAGCATTAACAATTTTTCAGTCATATCGCTACGATGTCTGCAGTGTGACAGTTTATAGTGATGTCTAGCAGACATGTAGATTGATGTCCCACCCAGTCACATTATCCTGACACCAGGCCTAACACTAACCTCATAATGCTGAGTGCCAAGCGAGGTAGCTGTTAGTACCATTCTTTAAGTCGGCCGGGGATCGACCCACGACCTCCCGCATCCGAGACGGACGTTCTAACCACTACGCCACCGGAGCGGTCCAGACTTATGTAACAAAGTCTATGAAAATATGAAATTATTAACTGTCATATTCCATTAGGTATGTCAGACTTAGGAAACAAATGAGTACAAAAGAGACGCTGACATTTTCCAGTATGTAATGAATATATTTCAAGTATCAGTACGTAGGGTATGAAAATATTCACTGACAAACTCCACTGGATTTTTATATTTAACTTATGGATCACTTACTGGTTTTTTCTAGCGCCAGAGTCCCAACCTTGTCAAGACTGTAACCAATTTTTTCCTCTCCTCCTGTGGCCATTTTATATTTTTATATGATTGTGCTTCAGGGTATGACTCCAAGTGAAATGAGTTTTCAGCCTACCACAATGCTGACACGAGGACTGGGCTGCAAAATATTGACAGGAATATTCTAGCCGTATCCATTTAATATAATAACTAATGTTTAGTTTATGAATTATTGTACAGATATCAGCTTGCTTTTAATATGAAATATCTATACCAATGAAATGGCATAAACATTTTGGCGTGTAAAGATCTTATCAAAGCTGCAATTGAATACACTCTTTTTTCACGCAAAATGTAATCATCTTTAAATTCCCTTGTTATGTGAGAGGTGTTGTGTAATCTTAGTGGTTTTGTGATCTTAGAGGTGTTGTGTAATCTTAATGGTTTTGTGTGATCTTAGAGGTGTTGTGCGATCTTAGTGGTTTTATGTCATCTTAGAGGTGTTGTGTGATCTTAGATGTGTTGTGTGATCTTAGTGGTTTTATGTGATCTTAGAGGTGTGTGCGATCTTAATGATCTTGTGCATCTTAGAGGTGGTGTGTGATCTTAGAGGTGTAGTGTTATCTTAGAGGTGTAGTGTGACCTTAGTGGTCTTGTGTGATCTTAATTATCTTGTGCATCTTTGAGGCGTTGTGTAATCTTAGTGCTTTTGTGTGATCTTAGAGGTGTTGTGTGATCTTAGTAGTTTTGTGTGATCTTAGTGGTCTTGTGCCATCGTAGAAGTGTTGTGTGATCTTAGTGGTTTTTGTGTGATCTTAGTAGTTTTATGTGATCTTAGCGGTGGTGTACGATCTTATAGGTATTGTGTGATCTTAGTGGTTTTGTGTGATCTTAGTAGTTTTATATGGTCTTAGAGGTGATGTGATCTTAGAGGTGCTGTGTGATCTTAGTGGTTTTGTGTGATCTTAGTAGTTTTATGTGGTCTTGGAGGTGTTGTGTGATCTTAGTGATATTGTGCATATTAGAGTTGCTGATGATTACAATGAATGGGCCAAGAATTGTACTTTTGTGTTTGGGGAGTCATTGGTTTGTGCTAATAATGTAGGTGTGGAGTTATTGGTGGGCATAAATAATGTAGATAGGGAGTTAGAGGTGGAAAAATAGTATAGATTTGGAGTTAGTAGGTGTAAATGATGAGGATGGGAAGAGCAGTTTTAGGGGTAAATGCTAAATTATATGAGTTAATTAGTGGTAGGTGTAACTAATGTAGATGAGGAGTTAGTGATATGTGTAAATACATTGAACATGGAGTTAGCGGTGGGTGTAAATAATGTGGATGGGGAGATAGTAGTGGATGTAATTACTGTAAATGGAAAGTTAGTGGTGGGCCTAAAAAACTATAGATGAGAGTTAGTGGGATGTGTAAATACAATGAACATGGAGTTAGTGGCGTGTGTACATAATGTAGATGGGGTGTTATTGGTGAGTATAATGATAGTGGAGGTTAGCAATCCGTGTAAATACCAGTGATGATTTCTGCTAAAGAATCTTCGTCTACTCTTATGGACCTCACGGTCACAGGAAATGACGTGCACATGATAGTTTACCTTATAATCGCACTCGCTAAAAATAAACAACTTTCGGTGCATGAAATGACCTTGGTGTGAGTTAACCGATTTAATATGTGAACATCTGACTCACTGAGACTGTACAATTTTCTGCATCATCAATAACGTATCTTTGAATATTTAAAAGACTGTGAATTTAATTACCGATGTATCATCAACTGTACAACTCTCAGAGAGTGTCTTGTGACCTAGATTTGAGTAAATGTAGGACTCTGCACATTCAGTTCAGCGTTATTCCATTTTCATACATTGACGCAATAGGAATTCATGTTTCATAAAAGTAAATGATAGACTGATACTTACAGAATATCCATAAATCCCTTAAAATGCAAGTTTCCCAAGTTAACCAGACTGTATTCTCTGTAATGTTTGTACTTGTCTCCAAGCAAAGTCTTATTATCATATACAAAACCAACCAATCATTGCATGACAACAAGCTGTGTTATTAAGTGTTGACCTTACCTAGCAAGCTATTGGCGTATACAGACAAATACTACGATGGATATTCAAATGGCTTTAGTCACGACATGAATATCTTGTTCTTCAGGTTTACATGAGCAAACAATATGGCTGATAGAGAGAATACATCTGAAAAATAAATTCAAATTATAACGGAAATGTGTAGTACTGGCATGCGAGTATCCATGTGTAATAGTAGTTACCTAGGTCCATTGGTCTATGTATCTGTCAGGTTAGTTGCCTGGATAAGTAACTCAAGGGAGTGTGTTTTGGGGTGTGGAATTTTAACGTAGTTTTAACGATTTTAGTCATATCGCTACGATGTCTGCAGTATGGCATTTTATAGTGCTGTCTAGCACTGGGGCATCATGCACTATGGCAGTTTATAGTGATGAATAGCACTTGGGTATCATGCACTGTGGCAGTTTATAGTGACGTCTAGCACTGGGGTATTATGCAGCATGGCAGTTTATAGTGATGTCTAACACTAGGGCATCATGCCGTGTGGCAGTTTATAGTGATGTCTAACACTGGGGCATCATGCCGCAGATATGTAGCAGCTGCTAGTGAGAGGAAGCTGCTAAGTACCTTATTTTTTAATATAAACCTATGTTTTGATTCTGCTGTGGTTCGAAACCGCGACCACCGGCATCGAGGCACTGGAACCGTCTAGCTAGCTCGCAATCATTCTGTTTACTGCTACTGCTACCACCACCACTACTACTACCGTACTGCTATTCCTACTTATATACTCTTACTACTACTACTACTACAACAACAATTACTATCTAACTGCTGCTGCTACTACTACTATCTTATTGCTGTTGCTTCTACTACTACTATTTCTACTTCATCTACTACTACTAGTACCGTACTGCTATAATACTTATATACATTTACTACTACTACTATCTTACTGCTGCTACTACTATTTCTACTTCATCTACTACTACTAGTACCGTACTGCTATAATATCTATATATTTTACTACTACTACTATCTTACTGCTGATACTACTATTTCTACTTCATCTACTACTACTAGTACCGTACTGCTATAATACTTATATACTTTTACTACTACTATTACTATCTTACTGCTGCTACTACTATTTCTACTACTACCGTATTGCTACCCCTACGTCTGATCTACTACTACTACTACTTTTTTGATAATAAGATGCTGTTGCAACTCTTACCACGCTGGTTACATATAGAAGTTACCAACTGGTACATGCATACTAGTTCTATACTTATTCTATTTTAATGCTAATAAAGAGAAAGGGTAGAAAATCATGACGACACGACGTACAATTACATATAGCAGTTACCAACACATATATACATAGAGACAGACAGACAGACAGATAAACATGGATTTATTATCATTATTATTATTTATTATTATGTCGGGCCTTACTGTTTCAGCGTTACTCCACAAAAGCGGTTCCAATTATTTGTCGACGGCTACAGCCTCATATCCATATAAAAAGGCAACATGGCCTTCCCTACTGGGTAAATGATAGTATATCTGATGGGTTGAGAAAGCAAAAAATCATAAATGATGACATTACGCTGTAATTTTAAGGAATTTTTTTTATCCATTCTGTTATAAACGCTGACAGTGTTATGTCATCCTAATTTTGATGGCGTTATCATTAAATAAAGCTTTCATTCGGTTTCGCAATCGAAGGATAGCTAGGTTATCTTTATATACAACATTACAACGTTATTACCGACTAGGTAAAGCCTAGGCCGATAAATCAGCCCTTCACCCGTGATGATATTGATTTTCGGACATCGGACATCACTATCAACACAGATTTGTGGGGTTGATTTATCGGACTAGGTAAAGCCAGGTGGATTACATCTTCTTGCGAAGGAAACTTAGGGGTCTCGTCCCTTATGAATTGGCTTGTTCGATTCACAATCGAAAATTCCCAGGCCTTAAATATTTTATTCTCAGAATATAGCTAAGCTTTGGAATTTGAATTTTTTTGTGGATTAAGTGTAGAATATTGGACAATTTGGTAAAAAGGTTGCAAACACTAAATTATCATAAGACAATAAACGTATGTAAACAGGATAATTATTTTCAACAAAAGGGATATATTTGGTGAAACTAATACCAGGGGAAAATACTTTATTCACAATTTATCCACAATTCGCTGCTTAACCGGACTCACGTAACTCGTATTGCCTTCCATTCGGGGGTAGAAGACTCGACCTATCTTGCGCATGTCCATTGAGCTATAAACAGCGATGGAAGCGACATAGGAGTGTAGGATGCAGTGATCAGTGTGATGAAACCCAGTATGTTGTATAAGAAGCTGTGACATCTATTAAATATCTCTAGTGATCACATATTGTCTCCGCAATCGGTTCCCATCGAGAATATTTCTCCTTATGATGTCAGACTTTTATGTCTTTCGAAATCATCAGGAGGTTTCCTGTACATGTATACGCATCTATAATCAGCTGATCTTTACTTCCGGAAACCTTTATTAGGGTAATTTGAACTCTTTTCTTCCCATCAGAAAATTGTTTATCGTTTTAAAAAAATTTAAGCCGTCAACACTGATGCGGCAGTGATATCAGATTCATTTCATTCCGTAATCAATATCAACGTAGTGTTAGGTGTTGATCATAGTTATTGTCGAAGAGACTTGGTCCTTATTGGGCAGGGTGAAATTACCGTAAAGACTAGAAAATTACCTGTTTCATTATTCTCATTTTTGCATGCAATGTCCTTTTTTATTTATAACTTTTACTGAGCAGTACGTAATATTTTCTTATCATAATATAGAAGTGAAAAGGAAATTAATGCAAACTGTTTCTGTCTCATGATTTGTGTATAATATTCATGTGAAAAAATAATGACTTGTAGAAATGTATTTATTTCAAAAGGTAAATACAATTTTAAAAGTATATCATTATATAAGTGCAGCACAGGTTGTTGCTGAAAGTAATTAATTCTAAAAGAGAAGAATTATTATCAAATCACACAATTATATTGCAGTTTGATATTGACGGTGTGCAGCAAGCCTTCTTGTCGCTCCTCGAATTCAACAAAGTGCATATAAGTTAATATGTGGTAAATGTCAGTGATGGCAATTTCTCTTGTTATGAGTCTATGGTCTTAAACTAAGTAACAGATAAAAGCAAAAAGCCATCAGGTTTTGTAAAATTCAACAAATGATTTATTTCCACATAGTAGGGCTTTATAATTATGTTGGTGATGTTAGAAATTAGTTAGGAAAAAAGCTATGTAAATGTTTTGCTGATTTTAGTAATTGGTTAGGTATAGGACTGGATGATTATTTTACTGATGTTAGGAATTAGTCAGGCATTGGATACAAGGCACATGACCCATAGCCCCCCATTCATTAACCAGTAATAATGATGATGTGGTCCCATTCATTAACCAGTAATAACTATTTTGTAGTTCCCATTCATTAACAAATAACAATGTTGATGTATTTACATAAATGGTTATGGTTGTCATGGAAATATCTTGGTATAATTAGCAGTGAAAGAAAAGACCATTACTACAGTTTTATAATTTTATATGGATTTTATTTTGGGCTAGAGAGTATTCAGTACTATTATTATAAATTCTAAGATGAATGGACAGCATTGATTATCACCTCTGAGAAATGTGACCTTGAGACAGTGCATCATACATTGATGGATAATTCAGACTTGATGAGTCAGCAATTGTCTACAGAGGTCTTTTCTCAGTGAGGTATGATTTGTCAAATATTTTGATTTATTCCAGTGTTAATTAAAAGGACTATTTTCCAGACTGCAGTCTGATAGTGCTTATGGCATGATTCCATGTCTGTGTGTGCTTATGGCATGGTTTCCATGTCAATGTGTGCCTATGACATGGTTCCATGTTATGTCTGTGTGTACGTATGACAAGGTGTCCATGTCTGTGTACACATATGGCATGGTTCAGTATCTGTTTGTGTGTATGGTATGGTTACATGTTTGTGTACTTTTGCTGTGGTTAAATTTGTGTGTGCTTATGGCAAGGTTCTGTTCAATACCTGTGTGTTTTTATGCATGGTGTCCATGTCTGTGTGCTTATGGCATGGTTCATTGTATGTGTGTGATGGCATGACTGAATGCCTGCGAGTGCTAATGTCATAGTTTCCATGTCTGGTGTGCTTATAACATGGTTACCATATCTGTGTGTCCTCATGGCTTGGTTTCCATATTGGTGTGTGCTTGTGGCATGGTTTCTATGTCTGTGTAAGCTTATGGCATGGTTACCATGTCTGTGTGTCCTTATGGCATGGTTTCCATGTTCTGTATGTGCTTATAGCATGGTTTTCCTGTCTGTGTGTGCTTTTGACATGCTTTCCAAGTCTCTTTGTCTTTACATGCTTATAATATAGTGCCATTACATGTCTGTATGCATTTATTGAATGGTTTCCATGTATGTGTTTGCTGATGGCATAATTCCAATGGCTGTATATGTTGCTTGAATGTTTTCCATGTATGTGTGTGCTGATGGCATGGTTTAATGTCTGTATGCCTCTGTTGAATGGTTTCCATGTATGTGTGTGCTGATGGGATGGTTTCAATGTCAGTATGTGGTTATGGAATGGTTTCCATGTATCTGTGTGCTGATGGTATGGTTTCAATGGCTCAGTGTAGTTATGGAATGATTTCCATGTATACATGTGCTTATGTGCTTAGGGTATAGCCCTTTTTGGTAACCATATTATCTGCCTTTTTTTTCTGATATATGTAGTGTATGGAGGTTGCACTAGAAACATTTCCAGTAGTTATTGATGCTGGTCGATATTGACCAGTTGTAAGACAGAATGAAGTGAATTACACTGAAAGCATTTCCAGTAGGTATTGCCACTGGTTGATATTGACCAATTGTAAGACAGAATGAAGTGAATTACACTAAAAGCATTTCCAGTAGGTATTGGCACTGGTTGATATCGACCAATTGTAAGACAGAATGAAGTGAATTACACTGTAAACATTTCCAGTAGGTATTGGCACTGGTTGATATTGACCAATTGTAAGACAGAATGAAGTGAATTACACTATAAACATTTCCAGTAGGTATTGCCACTGGTTGATTTTGAACAATTGTAAGACAGAATGAAGTGAATGTAACTATATTTCTCTTCATGGGCAAACTCTCCAATTAAATGCCCTAGATAAATGCATGATAAAATAATTAACAGATAATTGTTAGACACAATGGATATTAACCATATATCAAAGGGTATTTGTATAACCAGTGCAGGTACTTCTAACTGAAATTATTAAAAAAATGTAGAAAAAGATAATTTGGAAAGAATAAAATAGCATGATAATTAGGCTAATCAACAGCAGCAAAACAAACAAATAAAAAATAAAGTTAAACTGAATATTGAAAATAGCATTTTATTTAATTAAGTCAATTATGAACTTTGATTCAAGATTATGTTCTATATTATGCATAATGCTTAGAATATGCACCTGATGATGAAATACATCTGTTAACCTTCCTTAATTTAAAAATATCATTTACAAATAAAATAAATAATTGCCATTAAGTACTTTGTTTCCATTTTGCTAAAGCTTTGTGCTATAAAAAAATGGCAGTGGACATTATTTCATGAGTGATCATTTCCATTTGCATACGATGATTGCGTACTTTCTCAAATGTGCATGTTTCATGCAATTATCAGTGTCATTGTGAAAAGTTTTAATTCTATTTTCTGTTGTGCAATTCATACTGATATGTATGCATCTGATGTTTAAAAAACTTCTTTTAATTGTTTTTCAATGAGATCATTTAAAAGCAAACAGAAATCATTTCAGTTGCTTATTTTATTTCCATTGCCATTGTTTTCCATTTTTTCATTAGGTATTTTAGTCAGAATGATCTATAATCCACTGATCATGTTCTACAATAACTAGATCATTCATCAAAGTTATTTTACAAATGATGAACTGTATACTGTTTTATTTGTGGGAACTTCTCATCCTTTAGCTAAGTTAAGCTTCTGGCCTTTGAAGTGCCCCCCCCAGCCATCTAAAAGTTGAAAGGCTTTTTATGTATTTCTGTATCCCCCATAATGTATGCGTCTGTATTTTTGTGAATATATATATATATATATATATATATATATATATATATATATATATATATATATATATATATATATAATTTTCTTTATTGCATCACTGTATACATATGTATTTCCCAAGTCCTTTCCCCCATAGTAATTGTATAGGGGTTAGATATCACTTAGCACTGCATCATGGTTAACATTACTACACACTAAACACTTTGCAAAGACAGATTCATTAGCAATAACATGAAGACATGCTAAATGCTTAGCAAAGACAGATTCATTAGCAATAACATAACTACATACTAAACACTTAGCAAAGACAGATTCATTGGCAATAACATAGCTACACACTAAACACTTAGCAAAGATAGATTCATTAGCAATAACATAGCTACACACTAAACACTTGGCAAAGACAGATTCATTAGCAATAACATAACTACATGCTAAACACTTAGCAAAGACAGATTCATTAGCAATAACATAGCTACATGCTAAACTCTTAGTAAAGACAGATTCATTGGCAATAACATAGCTACACACTATACACTTAGCAAAGACAGATTCATTAGCAATAACATAACTACACGCTAAACACTTAGCAAAGACAGATTCATTGGCAATATCATAGCTACATACTAAACACTTAGCAAAGACAGATTCATTAGCAATAACCTAACTACATATTAAACACTTAGCAAAGACAGATTCATTAGCAATAACCTTACTAAATACTAAACACTTAGCAAAGACAGAGTCATTAGCAATAACATAACTGCATGCTTAACCCTTAGCAAAGACAGATTCATTAGTGACAATTGCAATTATCTTCTTATCCAGTGGCTGTATCACCTACTGGATGTAGTAAATAATGCTAGAGGGAGGTAATTAGGATAATGAATAATGTATGTGGTTCCATGTCTGTGTGTGCTTTTGTCATGGTTCAGTGTGTGATTGTAGCATGGTTCAATGTCTGTGTGTGCTTATGGCATGTTTCAATTTGTGTTCATTGTCTGTGTGTATTTGAGGCATCGTTCAGTGTCATTGTGTGTTTATGACATGATTCAATGTCAGTGTGTGCTTATGGCATGGTTCAGTATGTGTGTGCTTTTGGCATGTTTCAATTTGTGTGCTTATAGCATGGTTCATTGTCTGTGTGTGTTTGAGGCATGGTTCAGTGTCATTGTGTGTTTATGACATGATTCAATGTCAGTGTGTGCTTATGGCATGGTTCAGTATGTGTGCGTATGGCATAGTTCAATGTGTGTGCTTATGGCATAGTTCATTGTGTGTGCTTGAGGCATGGTTCAGTGTCAGTGTGTGTTTATGACATGGTTCAATTTCAGTGTGTGCTTATGGCATGGTTCAATGTGTGTGCTTATGGCATAGTTCATTGTGTGTGCTTGAGGCATGGTTCAATTTCAGTGTGTGCTTATGGCATGGTTCAATGTGTGTGCTTATGGCATGATTCAATGTGTGTGCTTATGGCATATTTCATTGTGTGTGTATGAGGCATGGTTCAGTGTCAATGTGTGTTTATGGCATGGTTCAGTTTCAGTGTGTGCTTATGGCATGGTTTAATGTGTGTGCTTATGGCATGATTCAATTTGTGTGCTTATGGCTTGGTTCAGTATGTGTATTTATGGCATGCTTCAGTGTCTGTGTGCTTATGGCATGGTTCAATATATGTGCATGCTTATGGCATGGTTCAGTGTCTGTGTGTGCTTATGGCATGGTTCAATGTTTGCATGTTTATGGGATGGTTCAGTGTCTGTGTATGCTTATGGCATGGTTCAATATATGTGCATGCTTTATGGCATGGTTCAGTGTCTGTGTGTGCTTATGGCATGGTTCATTGTTTGCATGCTTATTGCATGGTTCAATGTCTATGTGCACTTATGGCATGCTTCAGTGTCTATGTGTACTTATGGCATGGTTCAGTGTCTGCATGCTTATGACATGGTTCAGTGTCTGATGTATGTTTATGGCATGGTTCAGTGTATATGTGGGCTTATGGCATGGTTCAATGTCTGTGTGTGCTTATGGCATGTTTCAACTGTCAATGCTTTTGACATGATTCATTGTGTGTGCTTATGGCATGGTTCAATTTGTGTGCTTATGGCTTGGTTTGATGTATGTGTGCTTGTGGCTTTTTTATGCCTGTGTGTGCTTGTGGCATGGTTCAATGTGTGTGTGTGTGTGTGTGTGCTTGTGGCTTGGTTTGATGTCTGTGTGCTTGTGGCTTGGTTTCATGTCTATGTGCTTGTGGCATGGTTCAGTGTCTATCTGCTTGTGGCATGGTTCAGTATTTGTGTGTGCTTGTGGCTTGGTTTGATGTCTCTGTGTGCTTGTGACACGGTTCAGTGTGTGTGTGTGTGTGCTTTTGACTTGGATTGATGTCGTTTGACATGTAAAAATGTTAAAAGCTGCATCCTTTGTACAAGCGCTTTTTTGTTGGTGAAATTCTGTTTTATTTGATCCACTTCTCACAAAACTATCATCAGCCATATATAGTGTGCAAGCTACCAAACAAAGTGTAGGTGATTGTAATGTTATTATGTAAAGCCATGTATAGTATGCAAGCTACCAAACAATGTGTAGGTGATTTTTAATGGAATTATGTAAAGCCACATAAGTTAGATCTTAGCAGACAAGGATGTTAATTGATTGCTGGTTCCTAATGATCATTTGGATCAAATGCATGTATGATTTGATACCTTCCAAATAATTATTATACAACACAGTGCTAGTCCATTGTATTAAAAATCCTTACATAATGTTTGGAATACTTGCATGTTATCCTTTACCTTATATAAAAAATATTGCCATGATTTTAGGATTATCAGCTGTTTTTTCAGTGGTATTTTCAAGTGATTTTCATATATGTACTATTCCAATTTGTATTATTGCACTATTTGTACTATTGTATTATTGTACTATTTATACTGTTGGTACTGTTCTTTTATTTCTACTATTCTTAGTTGTAATATTTCACTATTTGTGCTATTCTACAATTTTATTGTATTCTTTTCTATTGGTACTCTTCTACTATTTATACTGTTCCAATTTGCACTATTCTACTATTGGTACTATTGTACTGTTGTACTCTTATACTATTTGTACTCTTCTACTATTTGTACTATTCCAGTTTGTACTCTTATACTATTTGTACTCTTCTACTATTTGTACTATTCCTATTTGTACTATTCTACTATTTGTTTATTCTACTTTGTATGCTGGCTGAGTCATACCAAAGGCTTGTAAAAGTGGCACTAGCAGCTGCCTCGCTTGCGCTCAGCATTAAGAGGTTATTTTTAGAACTGGTTGGCCTAGGATCAGGATAATGTGACTGGATGGAACATTATGCTACATGTCTATGGCATGATGCCCCAGTGCTAGACATTGCTATAACCTGCCACACTGCAGACATCATGGCAATGTTACTGATGTTTTTTTAAAGCTATGTTAAAAATCCAAATAACACATACTATTCTACTATTGGACAGGTACTATTCTACTTTTGCACTGTTCCAGTTTATACTGTTGCACTATTTGTACTATTCCAGTTTATATTATTGTACTATTTGTACTACTGCACTATTGTTTTGTTCTCATTATTTGTTTGACTTGTTGCCATCTTATGCTACTTTATGTTGGGTATTATTTATTTTGATTTTGACCATATGTTAGTCTGCATATACTCTCCTTAAGAGGGCCTCAAGGGAGAATAGTCACCCTCTATAAATAAAGCATTATTATTAATAATATTATTATTATTATTATCAGCCTGGCCATCAGTTCCTGCACTGAGCTGTTTATGCAGAAATGAGTTGATAAGTACTGTTATGGTGATATCTCATACAATCTAAGTTTGTTTATGCAGGGAGGAGTTAATAAGTACTGTCTTGGTGATGTCTCGTACAATCTAGGTTTGTTTATGCAGAGAGGAGTTGATAAGTACTGTCTTGATGAGGTCTCACTCAGATTGTTTCTGCAGGGAGTTTATAAATACTGTTTTGGTGAGGTCTCACACTCTCAACTTTGTTCTGCAGGGAGTTGATATGTACTGTCATGATGAGGCTTCACACTCTCAACTTGTTTCTGCAGGTAGTTGATAAGTACTGTCTTGGTGAGGTCTTGTACTGTCAACTTGTTTCTGTAGGGAGTTTATAAATACTGTTTTGGTGAGGTCTCACACTCAACTTATTTCTGCAGGGAGTTCATAAGGACTGTCCTTATGAGGTCTCACACTCTCTTGTTTCTGGTGGGAATTGATATGTACTGTCATGGTGATACCTCACACTCTCAACTTGTTTCTGCACAAAGCTGATAAGTACTGTCATGGTGAGGTCTTATATAATCTAAGTTTGTTTATGAGAAAGTGACATATGTAAGGTGAAGTTGTTTGCATTTGAAACCTGCACAGTGGAGATAATGTTGGCTAAAGAATTTCAGCCTGAATTAGTACACCCCTCAATCGTACACCAACATAATCCTTGTTTTGCTCTTGATGACATAATATGCTGTGAGGCAGTATTGTGTGAGTAGTGAACATAATTATGGGGAAATTAGAAGTCTTAGAATATAGGAATGAAGTCAACTTAATTTAAAACTGTTGCATTAAGTAAAAAGAAATATATAGTGAAAATGTGCTTTTCGTTTATTTACAAGGAAATTAAAAAAATAAATGATGATGCAGCAAATTTGTGTTCTTCCATATTAAACAGAGAGCAAATATTGTACCCTTTGGCCTTTGACCTTCGTGAACTGCATCTGTTCCATACCTTTTCAAACTGTAAAATCTATTGGTGACATCTCAGGAATAATTCTGACAGGTTTCTTGTTCCTCAGTCTTTCAGCATAATATTGGTTGCTTTGTTGACAAATATAATGTGCATTCTCAAAAAAGCTCACTTTTCATCATAAGGGGTGGGGTGTTTATAAATGATTACTACCTTAAGGTATAATCTATGATCATGGATAAAAGTTAGTTATGTAATGTGCTGTTTATCAGTGACCCTTACATTATAAAATCATGGCTGAAAGTTAAGCACATATTATATATATATATATATATATATATATACAATGATTGTTTTTCTTGAAAGTCATTGAGACCCTGTTTTGAACAAGTTTAGTTGGTGCAAATGTCCCCAATGACAATTAACAAAACTTGTTAACTTTTACTGCTAACCATGGACACACCCTTTGAATCGGTGTAGTAAGTTCAGCTGTCCCAATAGTCATTTAATACACTTAAAGTGTCACTGCACTAATTGAACCAGTCAGCATGTCCCAAATACCAATGAACTACACTTAAATTATCACTGTACTAATTGAACCAATCAGCTTCTCCCAAATACCAATGAACTCCACTGAAATTATCACTGTGTGAGTCAGAGTGTCCCAAATGCCAATTAACTACACTTAAAGTATCACTGTACTAATTGATCTAATTAGCTTGTCCCAATCATCAATTAATTACAATTAAAGTGTCATTGCACTAACTGAGTAAATCAATTTGTCCCAAATGCCATTGAACGTCACCTATATTAACACTGAACTGAACCAATATAGCTTGATTTGCATCAAATTGGAGCCATTAATGATTAAATCTCTATGAACTAATATAGCTTGATTTGCATCAAATTGCAGTCATTAATGATTAAATCTCTATGAACTAATATAGCTTGATTTGCATCAAATTGCAGTCATTAATGATTAAATCTCTATGAACTAATATAGTTTGATTTGCATCAAATTGCAGTCATTATAGATTAAATCTCTAGCAGCAGTTTTCCTGAGCAACTTTACCAAGTATCCGATGTGTCTTTTTGTAACTGTTATTCAGTAATGTACATGAAACAAACTTTGTTTTTAAGGCATGCCAGATCAGCTATGGTGTAGTAGTCTTTCTTAGTCAGCTGTGGTGTAGTATCTTAGTCAGCTATGGTGTAGTTGTCTTTCTAAGTCAGATATTAAGTAGTAGTCTTTCCCAGTCAGCTATGGTGTAGTAGTCTTTCTCAGTCAACTATGGTGTATTAGTCTTTCTTAGCTGTGGTGTAGTAGTCTTTCTTAGTCAGCTATTAAGTAGTAGTCTTTCTCAGTCAGCTTATGGTGTAGTAGTCTTTGAATCAGCTGTGGCATGGTAGTCTTTCTCAGTAAACTATGGTGTAGTAGTCTTTCTTAGTCAGCTATGGTGTAGTAGTCTTTCTCAGTCAGATATTAAGTAGTAGTCTTTCTCAGTCAGCTATGGTGTAGTAGTCTTTCTCAGTCAACTATGGTGTAGTAGTCTTTCTTAGCTGTTGTGTAGTAGTCTTTCTTCGTCAACTATGGTGTAGTAGTCTTTCTTAGTCAGCTGTGGTGTTGTAGTCTTTCTCAGTCAGCTATAGTGTGTTAGTCTTTCTCAGTCAGCTTATGGTGTAGTAGTCTTTGAATCAGTTGTGGCATGGTAGTCTTTCTCAGTAAACTATGGTGTGTAGTCTTTCCCAGTCAGCTGTGGTGTAGTAGTCTTTCTTAGTCATCTATGGTGTAGCAGTCTTTCTCAGTCTATTTCAGTTTAGTCATATTTATAAGTACAATATTAACAGTTGAATATCATCCACATTAAAAATATATAGCATATTTATTATAGTATTTTGGCAGTTTTACAAACACTTTACAATATATTTGGAAGTTGAACTTGTTGTGGCAGCAGAAGATCCACCCATAAACCAGATAGGATTGTAAGTTTGGTATGAGACAGTATAACTTCAGGCGATCCATCCATATACTGAATATTGTGATAAGTATGATATGAGACAGTATCACTGCAGGAGATCCATCCAGCTGCTGGTTAGTAGTCTTTCAATCAGCTATGGTGTGGTAGTCTTTCTCAGTCAGCTATGGTGTAGTAGTCTTTCTCAGTCAGTTATGGTGTAGTAGTCTTTCTCAGTCAACTATGGTGTGGTAGTCTTTCTCTGTCAGCTATGGTGCAGTAGTCTTTCTCAGTCAACTAAGGTATATTATACTTTCTTAGCCATGGTGTAGTTGTCTTTCCTAGTCATATGTGGTGTAGTAGTCTTTGTCAGTCAACTATGGTTTAGTAGTCTTATTTACATTAGGTGTAGTAGTCTTTCTTAGTCAGCTATAGTGTAGCAGTCTTTCTCAATCAGCTGTGGTGTAGTAGTCTTTCTCAGCAGTGATGTAGTAGTATTTCTCAGTCAACTTTGGTGTAATAGTCTTTCTTAGCTGTGGTGTAGTAGTCCTTTTTAGTCAGCTATGGTGTAGTTGTCTTTGACTCAGCTATGGTGTAGTAGTCTTTCTCAGTCAGCTGTGGTGTAGTAGTCATTCTTAGTCAGCTATGGTGTAGTAGTAGTCTTTCAATCAGCTGTGGTGTAGCAGTCTTTTCAGTCAATGGTGATGTATTATTCTTCCTCAGTCAACTTTGGTGTAGTAGTCTTTCTTAGCTGTGGTGTAGTAGCATTTCTTAGTCAGCTATGGTGTAGTAGTCCTTCAGTGAGCTATGGTGTAGTAGTCTTTCTTAGTCTGCCATGGTGTAGTAGCCTTTCCCAGTCAGCTATGATGTAGTAGTCTTTCTCAGTCATCTCTGGTGTAGTAGTCTTTCTCAGTCAACCATGGTGTAGTCGTCTTTGTTAGCTATGGTGTAGTAGTCATTCCAGTCAGCTGTGGTGTAGAAGCCTTTCTTAGCTGTGGTGTAGTAGTCTTTCTCAATCAGTTATGGTGTAGTAGTCTTTCTCAGTCAAATAGGGTGTAGTAGTCTTTCTTAGTCAGCTGTGGTGTAATAGTCTTTCCCAGTCAGCTATGGTGTAGTAGTCTTTCTTAATTAGCTGTGGAGTAGTAGTCTTTCTCAGTGAACTACGGTGTAGTTGTCTTTCTTAGATGTTAGTAGTTTTTCTCAGTCAGCTATGGTTTAGTTGTATTTCAGTGAGCTGTGGTGTATTAGTCTTTCAATCAGCTGTGGTGTAGTAGTTTTTCTCAGTCAGCTATGGTATAGTAGTCTTTCTTAGTCAGTTGTGGTGTAGTAGTCTTTTTCGGTCATCTATGGTGTAGTAGTTTTTCTTAGCTGTGATGTAGTTGTCTTTCTCAGTCATCTATGGTGTAGTAGTCCTTCTTAACTGTGGTGTAGTTCTCTTTCTCAGCAATGGTGTAGTAATCTTTCAGTCAGCTCTGGTGTAGTCGTCTGTCTCAGTCAGTTGTGGTATAGTAGTCTTTCAATCAGCTATGGTGTAGTAGTCTTTCTCAGTCAGCTGTGGTGTAGTAGTCTTTCTCAGTCAGCTGTTTTGTAGTAGTCTTTCTCAGTCAACTTTGGTGTAGTAGTCTTTCTTAGCTGTGGTGTAGTAGCCTTTCTTAGTCAGCTATGGTTTAGTAGTCTTTCATTGAGCTATGGTGTAGTAGTCTTTCTTAGTCTGCTATAGTGTAGTAGTCTTTCTTATTCTGCTGTGGTGTAGTAGTCTTTCTCAGTCAGCCATTGTGTAGTAATCTTTCAGTCAGCTTTGGTGTATAAGTCTCTCACAAGGGTAATCATTGTCTGTGGTGAGATGGAGGATGGCTTGTCAGTTCGAGAGACTGGAAGTCCAGTAATGTAACATAAGGTACACGGATTTTTATATGTCTTGATCTCAAAGGTTAAAGAACAATAAAGACATGTGTTTGGACATATTTCATTTTAGTCATAGTTATAAGTACAATATTAACAGTTGAACATCATCCACATTAGAAAGATATAGCATATTTATTATAATATTTTAGCAGTTTTACAAACACTTTCCAAAATATTTGGAAGTTGAACTTGGTCTGGCAGCAGGAGATCCACCCAGAAACCAGATAGGATTGTAAGTTTGATATGAGACAGTATGACTTCAGGAGATGTATCCATATACTGAATATTGTGATAAGTATCATATGAGACAGTATGGCTGCAGGAGATCCATCTAGCAACTGGTTATTTTAATACGTCTGCTATGAGACAGCATGGTTGCAGTAGGTCCACCCATAGACTGGTTATTGTAATAATTCTGGAGATACATCCAGAGACTGGTTATTGTGTCAAGTTTGACAAGAGACAGTAAGGCTGCAAAAGTTCCATCCAGAGACTGGTTATTGTGACAAGTTTCGTATGAGGCTGACTGCAGGAGATCCACCCAAAGACTGGTTAGTGCAACAAGTATGGAGATCCATGTTGTGGTAAGTTTGGTAGGAGACAGTATGGCTGCAGGAGGTCAACCCTTAGACTGGCAATTGCGAAAAGATGGATGGAGACAGTTTCTGTTGGTTCTGTTTCCCTGGGTAAAATATATTTTTTATTTTTATTTTTTTGCTACCTGAAAAACAGTATAATAATAATAATATCTATAAGGCTTTATGATAGTTCCTTTCCACATTAGAAAGATATAACGTATTTATTATAATATTTTGGCAGTTTTACAAACACTTGACAATATATTTGGAAGTTGAACTTGGTGTGGCTGTCTGAGATCCATCCAGAAACCAGATTGGATTGTAAGTTTGATATGAGACAGTATGACTTCAGGAGATGCATCCATAGACTGAATATTGTGATACGTATGATATGAGACAGTATGGCTGCAGGAGATCCATCCAGAGACTGGTTATTGTAATAAGTCTGGTATGAGATAGCGTGGTTGCAGTAGGTCCATCGAGAGACGGGTTATTGTGATAAGTCTGGAGATACATTCAGAAACTGGTTATTGTGTCAAGTTTGAAAAGAGACAGTGTGGCTGCTGGAGATCCATCCAGAGACTGGTTATTATGATAAGTTTGGTATGAGGCTGACTGCAGGAGATCCATCCAGAGACTGGTTATTGTGATAAGTTTGGTATGAGGCTGACTGCAGGAGATCCATCCAGAGACTGGTTATTGTGATAAGTTTGGTATGAGGCTGACTGCAGGAGGAGATCCATCATGAGACAGGTTATTGTAATAAGTTTGGAATGAGGCAGTATGGCTGCAGGAGATCCATCCAGAGACTGGTTTTTGTGATACGGTTGGTATGAGGCTGACTGCAGGAGATCCATCCAGAGACTGGTTAGTGCAACAAGTCTGGATATCCATCTTGTGATAAGTTTGATAGGAGACAGTATGGCTGTAGGAGGACCACCCTGACACTGCTTATTGTGATAAGATGGATGGAGAGAGTGTCTGTTGGTGCTGTTTCCCATGGTGAAATGTATTTTTTATATTTTTTGCTAACTAAAAACAGTATAATAAAATAATAATAATATCTATAAGGCTTTATGTTAATTTTTTTGTAGTGGTTATATATATATATATATATATATATATATATATTATGACCTTGGTATATTTGTACAATACTCCAAGTTTGCCATAGAATATAATTTGCATTGCTATTATTCTACATATTATTGTAGTGTGCATTCCTCTGAAATTTGTCTGGAACATTTAGCTACTTTTTGGAGTGTTTGAATTTGTCTGGAACATGTAGCTTGGTTTGGATTGTTTGAACTTGTCTGTTTGTTTCATGTAGCTAGGTTCGGATTCTTTGAACTTGTCTATTTGTTTCATGTACCTAAGTTTGCATTGTTTGAACTTGTCTGTTTGTTTCATGTAGCTTGTTTTGGATTGTTTGAACTTGTCTGTTTGTTTCTTATATCTAGGTTTTAGATTGTTTGAATTAGTCTGGAACGTGTAGATAGTTATGAACTGTTTGAATTTGTCTGGAACATTAAGCTAGTTTTTGGATTGTTTGAATTTGTCTCCAACATATTGCTAGTTTTTGGATTGTTGAATTTGTCTGGAACATGTAGCTAGTTTGGGATTCTTTGAATTTGTCTGGAATATGTATCTAGTTTTTGGATTGTTTGAATTTGTCTGGAACATGTAGCTAGATTTGGATTGTTTGAATTTGACTCAAATATGTAGCTAGGTTTGGATTGTTTGAATATGTCTGTTTGTTTCATCTAGCCAGGTTCGAATTGTTTGAATTTGTCTGGAACATGTAGCTAGTATTTGAGTTTTTGAATTTGTCTGAAACATGCAGCTAGTTTTGGATTGTTTCTTTGTAACTTGCTATGCATTGTCTCAGTTGTATGTGTTGTCTGTACTGTCATGGTATTCAGAGTGTTTGATATAAGGAGTAAAGTCAGACAGCTGTGTTGTCTGCACTGTCACAGTATTGAGAGTGTTTGATCTAAGGAGTAAAGCCAGACATCTGTTTTGTCTTCACCGTCATGGTATTCAGAGTGTTTGATATAAGGAGTAAAGTCAGACATATCTGTTGTCTGCACTGTCATGGTATTCAGAGAGTTTGATCTAAGGAGTAAAGTCAGACAGCTGGATAAACCACATCTGCTACTGCTGCTACTACTACTACTGTTACTACTTCTACTGCTGCTAATAATACTACCACTAATGCTACTACTGCTATTACTACTAATTTTGCTACTATTATTGCTACTATTACTGTTGCTACTACTCTTGCTCCTACTTGTCCTACTGCTACTACTACTACTACTGCTGTTACTACTACTACTACAACGATTACTGCTGCTGCTACTACTACTACTGCCACTGCTAATACCATTTTATTCATGATGAAATGCGCATACCACTACTATATTATTCGCACACTCACCTGTTTATTTATAAGTAGACCAATCTACCTACATACCTACCTATATAGCTGGATATTTTATTATTATTATGATTATTATTATTAATATTGTTGTTGCTGTTTTTTTGGTACATCCCAATGGATAGAATAACACAAGCAATTCAATTTAGAAGGCATTTTGATCCAGTTGAAAATGAATAGTATCCACTCTATGTCCTAAACGCGGACAGCGTTATATCATTATAATGTTGATGACGTTATCTATAGATACAGCATTCATTCGGATAGGCCGGGGGGGGGGGGGGCTACTTTTTCTTGTGAAGGGAACATGGTTTCCATTTCTATGGCATCTAATATTTTTAAAGTGTAGTCAAAACCCACCCAGCAAGAACAACCACCGTTAATATTCTAAGTGTGCCAATAATGGTCCAATAATTTTGTTTCGTTTGAAATACGCGAAACCATAACGTTAAAAATAAAAATAAAAAATCACGAGACGAGGGCTACTTTGGTTTATTTAGAGCAGGAGTCTCAAACTCAAACCATCCCGAGGGCCGCATGAGAGCATTTCGATGGCTTAATGGCCGCACCACCTTTGCTATCTCTCATGACATCCTGTAATGCCAATCATTTTGCGGGCCACATGATCCACCTTGGCGGGCAGCATTGGACCCGCGGGCCGCGTGTTTGAGACCCCTGATTTAGAGAATCATTAAAATTGCTAGACCTCTCATACTGGCATACAAGTAAATATAGCGTTGAGGTTTGCTGAGACTATGCAGGTAGAGAAACACCTCTAGGTTTCGGCTTCTCGTTATACCAGCCAGAGTGAATTTTATTTCATAAACGGTATGGATGACTAATTAATTATATCAAAGGGCAGCAAGACAAGTTTTCAATAAGTATGTCAGCATGGACTCTTGTCTAAACAGTTAGGAATAATGGAAATGGGATTTAGATTCTAATGGACTCTTGTCTGAAAAATTAGGAATCATGTATAACGTAGGCAACAACAATACAGGAAAAAAGGACAAACACGGTGGAGAAAGGGCAGAAATAAAGAAGATCAGGACATAAGAAGGAAACAACAAGACACCAAGGGAACAGAGAATAAGGAAGACGCTAGAAAGGAAGGAGAAAAAGAAAACCACCAGGAAAGAAGGGACAATACAAACAAGTAAAGAATACGAATTCATTTGGAAAGACGACGTCAAGAAAGGGCCCAATATTCCACCTGCGGACTAAAACAGAAACAAATTGCCGCCGCAAATAATAAAGTCAATGTACAAACCCCAAAACTAGGAAAATGCACCCCATCCCCATGCACATGGGAATATAAGGTAGTATCTCTAGCAGACACATTATAGAACTCCTAGGATAAGATCAAGACAAAAGCACATACACATCTATAGCACATACAATAGAGCACTCATAGTAGACGGCCAGAAAAAAGGACATGTACGTCTATAGCACACATTATTGCATTCATATTAGAAGCTACGGAAAAAAGACATGCATCTCTATAGCACACACAGTATAGCACTCATAGTAGAAGGCCCGAGAAAAGGACACGCACATCTATATCACATACGCAGTATAGCACATGATGCGTAAAACCCAGAAAAAGGACATGCACCACTGTAGCAAACAGTATAGCACTCACAGTAGAAGGCCTGGAAGAAGGACATACATATCTATAGCACATACATAGTATAGCACACAATGCATAAAACCCAGAAAAAGGACACGCACATCTATAGCAAGCACACAATGCATAAACCCAGAAAAAGGACATGCACATCTATAGCACGCACAGTATAGCACTCATAGTAGAAGGCATGGAAAAAGGACATACATATCTATAGCACACAATGCATAAAACCCAGAAAAAGGACATGCACATCTATAGCACGCACAGTATAGCACTCATAGTAGAAGGCCTGGAAAAAGAACATACATATCTATAGCACATACATAGTATAGCACACAATGCAATAAAACCCAGAAAAAGGACATGCACCACTGTAGCAAACACAGTATAGCACTCAGTAGAAGGCCTGGAAAAAGGACATACATATCTATAGCACATACATAGTATAACACACAATGCATAAAACTCAGAAAAAGAACATGCACATCTATAGCACGCACACAATGCATACAACCCAGAAAAAGAACATGCACATATATAGCACGCACAGTACAGCACTCATAGTAGAAGGCCTGGAAAAAGGACATACATATCTATAGCACATACATAGTATAGCACACACTGCATCAAACCCAGAAAAATGACATGTACATCTATAGCACGCACACAATGCATACAACCCAGAAAATGGACATGCGCATCTATAGCACGCACAGTATAGCACTCATAGTAGAAGACCCACAAAAAGGGCATGTACATCTTTAGCACACACAAAGTATAGCATAAGTAGCATAAAATGGATAAAAAGGACATGCACATCTATAGGACACACACAGTATAGCACTCATAGCAGAAGACCCACAAAAAGGACATGTACATTTTGGCACACACAGTATCAGACTTGTAGCACAGAAGACCCAGAAAAAGAACATGCACATATAACACACTCACACACGTCGTCTTAATGCCTACATACAACTGTGATAGTCAAAACATCATCATGGCGACAGACTATTCACACACATATTCTGTCTATTCCAGTAGTAAGGCGACAGCGTTTCTAATGTCCATATTGCCATACCAAACACAACAGGAAACTAATATTATACTTTAGGACGATCAGAATCTTAAATATATCCATTTGAAAACTGTATTGCGTATATGCATCCACATCCTTATGCCGACACAATTTTCACACATATTGTGTCTAACCCAGCATAAAGGCGACAGTGTTTCTAAGGGCCCAATCAATTGCCATACCAAACAAAACAAAGAAATAAAATTATAATTTCAAGGTGATCAAAATCATAAATATGTGCCTTTTAAACCGTGTTACGTCTGATTATGCTTTTGCAACGTTTATATGTTTAACTTTTTAAATTTTCTTTTTTTTGCCTTCCCCTTGCCGAAATATAAGAAAAATCTTTTATGCTTATGTGTGAGGTACCCAGGCTGATTTCTCTAGCTAATGGGGGTTGTTCATCCGACCAAAGAACGATTCCCTTGTTGTTTATGTGATTGCCTATCCAATGTGTTAGCTATAAGTATATTTGCTATTCTGTTTGTATGTAATAGATGTTATTGTAAGGACGGCATTATATCATTCTCCTGGTTGTATACTTGTTATTTTTTATTTTTTTTAAATAAGAACATTTTCCTTTCTGGAGTTCTTTTTTATTCTTTAATGCTTTTAAATTTCTTTAAGAATGAGGGAGGTTTTACTATTCTATCAAAAGGTACAAAATATAAAGGAAACCCTTAACTGTGTTTTTATGTTTGTATGTTGTAAGTGTCTCTCTCATTCTTTTAATATTATTCGAGGGAACTTTGCCTAGCCTGACATAAAGGGCTACACTACCATTGCCTAGCCTGACATAAGGGGCTACACTACCATTACCTAGCCTGACATAAGGGGCTACACTACCATTGCCTAGCCTGACTTAAGGAGCTACACTACCATTGCCTAGCCTGACATAAGGGGCTACACTACCATTACCTAGCCTGACATAAGGGGCTACACTACCATTGCCTAGCCTGACTTAAGGAGCTACACTACCATTGCCTAGCCTGACATAAGGGGCTACACTACCTTTACTTGATAATCGTGCTGCTCCTTCTTTTGGGGCATGGTCTTGTCGTGCCTCGAGTTTTCCTAAAGCTGGAAAATAGCTCTAAAGAAAAAAGGCTGACAATCAAAATGAAAATCAAAAATAAAAGGGGAAAAACTTTTCCCTGTGCGTCTTTATGTGTGCGTGTGTGTGTGTGTGTGTGTGTGTGTGTGTGTGTTATTGTGACAGAAATTGTGATGTTAGTGTTCGTGTGTCCCTTATGTATTTGTGTGTTTGTTCATGTGCTGCGTCTGAGGTTTTCATGAATACCTCACAGCCCTGTTCTCTTCATGCTACCTACGCTCCTTACTTCCTCCGGTATGCAGGTTCCCTGTTCCACGTCTGAAAGGCCTGGTGTACCTCTCTAAAGAGATTATTAATGTTGTGCTAGATTGGTGTTTTTTTTTTTTCGTTGTTTGTTTTTGTAATGGAGTTTAAATGTTAGATTAAACTAATGAGCCAAAATAAAAAGAACAACTAAGGGAGATCCCGTTAAAAAAGGAAAACAATTTCAAAGATTTAAAAATTCCATTCCATCATCTTGTGTACTTGTGACATGTGAGAGAGGAGCCCCAGCCCATGCACGGGCTGGAACCGCCCCTTAAGCTGGACGATGAACTGGTGCCGATCCCCAACAGTGGTCTTCTACAAGGGTGCAGGAAAAATGTTATTTTAGTCACGCACATATTGTTTAATCTTAACTACATGACCACATTTCAACATTGTTTTAACAATACAGTCAGTTATAGTTTGTATACTTTTTTATCAGATACTCCGTCTAGATATAATAAATTATTTCTACCGTATCTTCCTTGTTTGCATATCTGCATCATGAAGCTAATTCTTTCTACTTTGTTATTCTCACACTGCATGGTATTTTGTAAAGTGGCTGCTTTATATCTTGGACATTTTGGTATTTCCTTTACCATGTGGCGTTTGAAAGCCACTTCACCCGTAAGCCATAAATCGCGTAAAAATGTTAATATCATACTTTGAACTTGTAAGGATTTTAATTCTCTCCTATGTCTTCCACACGTTTTCCAAGTTAATCCCCCCTACAGTGGTTTGTTCTACTCTACTCTGGTATAACATCGTGATTATTCCATCCCTCATGGATTTATAAAAGTTTTCCCTTTCCTAAAACTATGTTATTATATGGTGATTCTAAAATCGGCGTTAATTCTTTATGGAATTTCGATAGAATTCTGTGGTGAGTTTTCCATCCCTGGCGATTTTCCTTTCGCCATGGATGAAATTGTTTTCTTTATTTCCTCATTTGAAATGAAATCATCACACATCTCTTTGTGTTCTGATGACATAACCTCACAATCTACCTCAAGCAAGTATTCACCTATTTATTTGTTTTCTATTTTTAAAGAAATATATACATCTTGACAGCATTTTCATACACTTCAATATATCATCTTTTTGTGTGTAAATATTATTTCCATCCATTATACTTTCCAGATTCTAATCTCCCCCTCCCTTTTTCAATTCTTCCCTCTTATATAACCTCTTTGTCTTTTCGTAAAGTATTGTAACTTACTTTATCCACCAGACAGATGTATTCTGATCCAATAAATAAATCCACTTCTTAATTTCAATTTTGTTCATCCTTATTTATTCATTTTTTTCTAAACTCGGATAGGGATATAGTTTTGCAGCGCATGATCCCACAGGGATAAATTGTTTTACGAAAATAAATTAAAATTGCATCGGACTTTGAAACTGTCTGTAGTTTAATTGGGCTTGGTATTCTGCCTTTTCTATATTTGCTGATCTGAAGATGAACCACTCTGGGAATCAGCCATTTTTGGTTTTCTAGGTAGCTCGTATTTTAAACACGCATTTGTAAAACTTCATTAAAGCAAGATTCAAAGTATAACAATGCTTACGTTAATTAAATTTAGTTTAACAACCTTCCATGTCAAGTTGATGTATAAATAGTTGCCCATCTGAAAAACAGATGTCGCCATTTATTGGCGGGACTAATGACGCAAAAAACACTTAAGGATGAGCGATTGAATAAAAATTATATTCTGCGCCAAGAACATCTTCACAAGTGTGACATTCAGTTAATATGCAGAAGTTATCGTGCTATACTGCTTTTCAAGTGCGTCAATTCGTCAAACTTTTGCGCGATCCGTGCGCACTGGCATAATCTCCGTGAAAGTTAGGTACTTTATATAACAATTAATGCGTACTTTCGTGCAAAGTTTCCCTGTTCCTTTGCCTTAAGTTCCTGTTCTGTCTCGCAGCGAATAAGCTGCATTAATTTATGTTTGGTGGCTAGTGTTTACCAGGACAGTGTTACACCAGTAGTATAGCTTTCAGACTCGACAGAAGTAGACAAGATACAAACAAGCAAAGAAATTTCGTGTGAAAATGGTTAACAAAATAATGAGTATGACTTCTTTTAACCTAACTTTAACATATCGCCGTATTCGGTGTGGCAGTTTATAGTGATCCCCAGCACTGGGGCAATATGCTGCAGACATGTAGCATAAGGTCCCACCCAGACACTTTATCCTGACAACAGGCCGACCAGTCCTAACACTAATCTGTTAATGCTGAGCGCCTAGCGAGGCAGCTATTAGTACCATCTTTTCAGTCTTTGGTATGACTTGGCCGGGGATCGAACCCGCAACCTAAAGCATTGGAGACGGACGCCCTAACCAACAAAATAATAAGTAAACTATTTGATTGTACACGTGGAACACATTTGGAATCTTTCTTTTATGCTTTCCGTTATGCCTGGATAAAATAATTAGCATGGAATCTGCGGTGAGGTGGGGGCCAATATCACCAAGCATGTCATTTTGCGTTAATATTTATAAGGCAGACAATTTGCAAGTCTTTTTCGTTTTTAGTAACACAAAAGTGCATATTCATTCAACAGCTGTTTCAGATGAATTCTCAATTTATAGATTAACTTAGTAAATGACTAATACTTATTGACGACAGTTGAAGATTAAAGGATGTTGCATACGGTTACGTATCGTTTTATATCGATTTCCACCTCTTGTATCGATATGTGTATTGGTACAGCAAAAGTATTGATGCACCGATATATCTGTGAATCAAATCACATCAAGTTACAAGCATGACTAAACAAGCCAGTGACCAAAGGGGACTGGACAACCTGAGCAGATGGGAAGAAATGCTCTCCATCTGGTAGCTTTTTCCTCGATAACTGCAAATACACCATAGCAAAGAGCAATTATCCTTATCTTATACTATAAGGGCAGTTTAGACAATTCATATTATATTAATTTTTTAATTTCTATCCACAACCATCCGTTTCTGTCACACTCACTATTTAACTGTCATAAATACATACCATAACAAGAATATATGCATGAAATACAATTAGAACTGAAGTGTCGATATCACTACATTGTAATAAAAATGTTACCCAATGAAGCTTATAAGCGATTCCCTAAGCGTTATCAAATCAATCCAAAATCGCAATACACACTCTAAGGAACAATTTCTCGACAGAGTATGCCAAATAATCGACGATATAACCACAGCGCATTAATTAGTCGAGCTCATGTGGATACCGTCGCACACTGGAATCTCTGGCAACGAAACAGCAAAGTTGCAAAAACCGAACTAGGAGATCAAAACTCTATCAAGCTTAACTATAGCTCTACAGAAGCACCAAGCTTAGCACAAACATATATAGACCAAACATGGCAAGATTTTTGGAACTCGTCCATAAAAGGTAAAAAGCACCATGAAACCCCAAAAAGCCGTAGATAGGAACATACAGGTACCTAAGGGTAACTTTTTAGGAAAGAAAACCATAAACAGGATAATAAGTGGAAAACTAAACTAGCAAGCAGTTTTGGAAGGTTTATAGGACCTCAACCAGCAACCATTAACTGCTTTAACTGCCACACCACCGAAGATCTACACCACGTATTCAATATATGCACAAAATATCAAACCGCTAGAAAAATATTTATCAGAAACCAAAATGAGATTGGATCACGACACACATACCCAGAGTTACTTATGGACTCTAATGAACATAAACAATCAGCATTTAAAAATATAAATAAATTCATAGACACAGCAGGACTTAGGAACAAAATATAATTACTATCCCCACAAAACCAAAAGACCCAGTAACTAGCTAAATAAATTTAGAAGCCCCCCCCCATTAAAACCCATAATTTATCATTCAAATTTTATGAAAATATTAATAAATAATTCAATAAGGAAGCACTTATCAAAAGCTAAGGAAACAGCAACATCGGATGCCCTAGATGTCCTTAACGAACAGTGTAATCGGCTAGGACTCCGGTCTCTTGCTAAATAATATATTCATAACATTCAATCTCTAAAAACATAAATAAATAAATAGCTTAAAGAGGCAATATCTAAAAACTTATAAATAACATAACGTAGGAAGCACACCATAAACACATCGACTAGTAATACCATAATAACCATGAAAATCTCTCTTCATACATGATTTCCACTAACAACCTCTATAAACAGCAAGAACACCCCCTTTTTAGAACATTTTGAAGAAGAAAAAAATAATGCAAGAAACACCATGCAAATGTAGCCAGAGGTTGACGATGCATCGTTTGCAAAAGATATGACGACCACGATGTGTTTAAACATCGCGAATTGCAAGGCCTCATACAGATGCTTCTTCAGATGGCGATTCATATTACATGGCGGATGTATCAGTCTGCATGGCGGAGAGCTACTACTGCAACGATTACTGCTGCTGCTACTACTACTACTGCCACTGCTAATGCCATTTTATTCATGATGAAATGCGCATACCACTACTATATTATTTGCACACTCACCCGTTTATTTATAAGTAGACCAATCTGCCTACATACCTGGATATTTTATGATGATGATTATTATTATTATTATTAGTATTATTTTTGTTGTTGTGGTACATCCCGATGGATAGAATAACACAAGCAATTCAATTTAGAAGGCACTGAGGTCCAATTGTAAATTCAAAAGTATTTTCTCTATGTCCTAAGCGCGGACAGCGTTATGTCATTATAATGTTGATGGCGTTATCTGTAGATATAGCATTCATTCGGATAGGCGGGGGTGGGGCTACTTTTTCTTGTGAGGGGAACATGGCTTACACTTCTATGGCATCTAATATTTTTTAAAGTGTAGTCAAAACCCACCCAGCAAGAACAACTACCGTTATTATTCTAAGTGTGCCAATAATGGTCAAATCATTTTGTTTCGTTTGAAATTTGCGAAACCATAATGTTACAAATAAAAATAAAAAATCACGAGACGAGGGCTACTTTTGTATATTTAGAGACTCATTAATGTTACTAGTCCTATCATACTGAAGTGCAATACAGCAATGTGTTTTGCTAGAAATATGCAGGTAGAGAAACACCTTGGGTTTCGGTTTCTCGTCAGACTAGACAGAGAGAATTTTAAATCATAAACGGCATGAATGAAGAATTAATTACATCAAGGCGCAGCAAGACAAGTTTTCAATAAATATGTCAATATGGACTCTTGTCTATACAATTAGGAATAATGTAAATTGGTTTTAGATTGTAATGGACTCTTGTCCAAACAATTATGAATAAGGTAAATTGGTTTTAGATTGTAATGGACTCTTGACCGAACAATTAGAAATAAGGTAAATTGGTTTTAGATTATAATTGACTCGTATCTGAACCGTTAGGAATGATGTACAACATAGGCAACAACAATGCAGGAGAAAGGGACAAACACGGTTGACAAAGAGCAGAAATAAAAAAAAGACCAGGACATCAGAAGGAAAAGACAAGACACCGCGAGGACAGAGAATAAGGAAGATGCTAGAAAGGAGGGAGTAAAAAGGAAAACACCAGAAAAGAAGAAGGGATAATACAACAATTAAATAATACGAATTCATCTGGAAAGACCAGTCAACGAAGGGCCCAATATTTTACCTGCGGACTAAAAGAGAAAGAAATTGCCGACCCAAATAAAATAAAATCGACGTACAAACAAACAAAAAATAACAACAGAAAAAAACAACAAGGAAAATACCCCTACCCCACCCACACACATTGGCACATAGGATAATATCTGTAGCAGTCACATTATAGAACTCATAGGATAAGACCAAGGAAAAGGACATACACATCTATTGCACACACAGTATAGCACTCATAGTAGAAGACCCAGAAAATGGACATGTGCATTTTTGGCACACACAGGATAAGACTCGTAGCGCAGAAGACCCAGTAAAAGGACATATAGCACACACAGACACAGAGTAAAGCATACATATCATAAACACAGAAAAAGTATAGCAGACACAGGCAAAACATAGCACTTCACCTCCCCCCATCAGAAAAATATAGCAAACGTAACACAATTATCAAATACAGCTGTCATTCTGACTCAAGAAATTCCTCTTTAAGGCGAAAACTCTGTGGCCATGAAAAACAATCCGGACTGTCATGTTGCTAGTGACGTCACCTAAAGGCGACGCGAAAACCAAATCAAGAACACAAGAATCGTATGGCCACCATAAGCCAACCTCATTGGTATCTTTCTGGAAAATAATAACTACACTTAGTACAAGAAACGAAACAAACAACCTTTTAGGAAAATTCGCAACTCGATTATTGTATCCGGGAATGTAACCATTGCATTTAGCAGCGTTAGGGTAGTGAGCGCCCACATATATAAATAACTGGGCATAGAGTCGACATAACCGTGTAACAGCTGAAAGGCAAACTAGAGGATTGATGGACGGAGGAAGGACAAGAACATGGATTTGTGGAGTGGAGGATACGAAATCCCTAGGGCTCATTTCTCTACCGGAGGCAGGACGGGTGTCGGCCATGTTGGCGCCCTTTCTTCCCTGGGTTGCTTGGGCGGCATTGATAATAAGTGGATAATCAGAAAAATGAATCTGTGCGTAATCCTTACAAATTAAGGGGTCGCGCATGTCAACGATTTAAATTCAAAGCAGCAACAGCAGTGTGTGTGTGTGTGTGTGTGTGTGTGTATGTGTGTGTGTGTGTGTGTATGTGTTTACTGAATGAAAAAATTACTCAGATAAAGATAGCACGCATGCTATTTATACATATGGGCTCCTGAATTCGGTAATTTCCGACATGACTATAACCAGTGCCGTATTACCAAATAGGCAGAGCAGGCGCCGGCCTATGGGCCCTGTGAAAACGGATCAAAATACTATCGTTAAAACGTATTAGGAGATAATTGGATTTCGACTACCTAACGGCCTAAGAGCCTAAAGAGGGTTTAAGCCGGCACTGACTATAACATTGACTGGGCATACAACTTCTGTATGCAGGTGTTTAAGCCGGCACTGACTATAACATTGACTAGGCATACAACTTCTGTATGCAGGTGTTTAAGCCGGTACTGACTATAACATTGACTCGGCATAAAACTTCTTTATGCAGGTGTTTAAGCCGGCATTGACTATAACATTGACTAGGCATAAAACTTCTGTATGCAGGTGCTTAAGCCGGCATTGACTATAACATTGACTAGGCATAAAACTTCTGTATGCAGGTGTTTAAGCCGGCACTGACTATAACATTGACTCGGCATAAAACGTCTTTATGCAGGTGTTCAGATGTGAACAATATTTTCGCCATGTACATGTTATGAATGGGAACGATTGTCTTGTCTTAATCGATAAATCTTCAATATACGTGACTTGATATCTCGAATCTCATCTCTCTTTTTAATAAAAGCTACATATTGAAGCTTGTGACACGATCTAGTTTATGCCGACTGTATTGTCACATTGACATGTTGATTGTTCTGATACTAAGATACATGATCTAGTTTATGCCGACTGTATTGTCACATTGAAATGTTCATTGTTCTGATACTAAGATACATGATCTAGTTTATGCCGACTGTATTGTCACATTGACATATTCATTGTTCTGATACTAAGATACATGATCTAGTTTATGCCGACTGTATTGTCACATTGAAATATGCATTGTTTTGATACTAACATACGTAGTGTAGTTCGCTTTACATACTGTCAGTTTGACCACCTACCAGGAATGCTTTACATACTGTCAATTTGACCACCTACTAGGAATGTTTCATTCCAAGGTACAATTATGACTTTATCAAAAATTAACGCTGCAAATAAAATTTGAATGCACTGATGATCGACATCTAATATCACGCCTTTTCTGTGCGTTCACTAAAGCACATATATACTAATATAAAATAAAATTGGGAAACACGTGTTCTTCTTATTTAAAGAAAATTTATATACGTATAAATTGGGCCTCATTGTTCCTGTCATATTTAGTACAAGAACGCGAGAGAAACAATGAGGCGATAAATATTGTACTCTTCTGCAACAGGGTGATAATGGCGTTTTATTGTGCGTTTTGTTTTCTCTGTTGGGCAATTACGAGAAGAAAGATATCGCCATATAAATTAGCTAAATCCTTCTTGAACACCAGACCTCATGTATCATTTAAAACACACATTCAGCCATTCAACAAGCATCTAGGGTAACAATGAGACAAGTATTTAGGGTAACAATGAGACAAGTATTTAGGGTAACAATGAGACAAGTATTTAGGGTAACAACGAGACAAGTATTTAGGGAACAACGAGACAAGTATTTAGGGTAACAACGAGACAAGTATTTAGGTTAACAACGAGACAAGTATTTAGGGTAACAATGAGACAAGTATTTAGGGTAACAATGAGACAAGTATTTAGGGTAGCAATGAGACAAGTATTTAGGGTAACAATGAGAGAAGTATTTAGGGTAACAATGAGACAAGTATTTAGGGTAACAACGAGACAAGTAAAGGAAAGAATAAGGAGCTGAATTGTTGATTTTACATACTGGCAAATTTACTTTCTTGAAACCTTTATACGACAACCCGATTTCCAGGCCGGGCATGGACGTCAAGTTAATTACTTCCACAGCTTTGACTTTGGTTGCTCTGTGCAAATGGGCAATGGAATGCTTATCACACCCACCCACGCACACACACACGCACGCCAGTACGCGCACACGCAAGCAAGCGCTTGATTTAGAGACCATTAGCGTAGTCCTTCTCTTCTCTTTCGCTTTGTAGATTCATGCAGTTTTTTTATATTCTTATCCAAAAAGATAAAACTTCCAAGGGCACATTAGATTTCAGTGTATAAATAAGTACCTATTTACCGGGTATTTGTCTTTAGTACATTTATGAAAACAATTTAATTCTTTCTTCTCTTACCATACACATCAAATGTCCGTTGAAATTGTCTAATTACGAAATTGGATGTGGACGATATTATTTACATAGTATAAACTAAAATATATAACTGTTGAAACTTATTCAGAAATTACAATAAATAATGAATACACCTGCTTTTTGGTATAGCTGTCTAGTCACGTGATTAGAATCTACTCTCATTAACCCACTCAGAAGGAGAGAATAATAGGTTGTCTCGGCAAGCATGTGTATGAGACAAATTATACCCGCAAAAGTAATACAGGGTTTGTTGTGTCGAAAGATATGCTTTCCCAGTTCAATTGTCATGTAAACATATATACAATTTATTTCTAGTAGGGTTTTTATGTTCTTTTACTATTTATATGAAATTAGAAGCTAAGCACATTTCAGCAAACCACCCGATTGTATAGGACTTTAAAAACCACTACATATGCACCTAACTTGTTACATTCTCCACCGAAAGATTCGGCACAGATTTTTTGTCACTTCTTGAATATTGTAACAAGAGGACCAAGAACGCCACGTGATAGGCCCGCTCCGTGTATGCTATTCGTCTAGATGGGCTTCTGTATGACATGGTTGATTCGGGGATTACTTGACTAAGGGGTTTCAATGACTGGTCGATGTATGCGATTTTGAATTTAAGTTAGTGAACAGAAAGTAGTATTTTCATATTAAACTTGACTTTGTCCTCTAGAGCACATAATTTATGAATTTTTTAAATTACCTTTTTGTACGGGGCCCCGAGTGGCCGAATGGTCTAAAGCGCTCACCGTTACGGATCACTGCCATCTCACCTCTGTCTGCGTGGGTTCGAGTCGCGGATTCGGCCTATGTTGGATGTGAGAAAGCTTGCTAGTAGCTTCTCGTGGGTCGGTGGTTCTTTCTGGGGTTTTCCCGGGTTCTTCCTCCACCAATAATACTGGCCGCAATGTATAGCCTATGTTGTGCTGAAAAATGGCGTGAAACCTAACAACAACAACCTTTTTGGACAGTTAGTTAGGTCAAGAAACTGATTTAAGCACAAACGGTATTTAGCAAAAACCATTCGTATTTGAGTCACAGCGACCTGACCATTGACCCCTCGACACTAGTGTCAACAGTCTTCTTCCATGTATTGTATACGAACCCCAGAAGTAAACTTATTATGCAAAAACAAACCATTTCTTTCCTTCAGTCGATGTGATCTTGACCTCTGACCTATCACCACAAATTCGAGGACATTATATCTTATTCAACTTGCAAGTAATCTGCGTGGTCAAGTACTGAATGTTTTGTACAGAAACCATTTTTCTACTGACACAGTGACCTGCCTCTTCATTATTTCATCCCCAAATCGATAACTTCCATACCCATGTGCTAGGCATACATATAGTTTGTCTAGGTATGTGATACATAACTAATTTTATGTTACTGATGTAATTTTCTTTCTTCTAGCGATAGTAACTTTAACCTTTGGCCTACTGACCACGAGATCAAAAGTTATCGCTCCGTGCAATATATTCAGGCTATACACGAAGTTTAGTCAGGGTATGTGTTGCAAAAGTAATCTTATTGTAAAGAAGTTATTTTACTTCTCTTAGACCTAAGGGACCATGTTATTTATCTTTTTATCCAAAATTCGGTTCTTCGTTACCACGAGTGCAAGTTATCCACAAAGTCTAGTAACAGCAGATGACGGAAAACTAAAGCTATCGTGCAGAAACGGAAAAGTGAATGGACATGACAGATGGATGGTCATAGCAGTATACACTCAACCATAAAGTGAATTGACAGATGGACATGACAGACAGAGTCATACACTCCGCCATAAAGAGAATGGACATATGACTATGACAGACGGACAGAGCATAGCATTATACCAAAATTGAGTCACATTTCACTTCCTACAATATTTCTAGTGGAGTGCTATGGCATTAAGGGTCTTAAATTTAGCGATTGGTGAATAAGTAAATAAAGACATTGACCCTTAAGATATTATATGTTTGTTTGGTGTTCTTTGTTTATATTAACAAACATTTCAGGGCCGGATCAGGTGACGTGTTTGAAGATATTGACGTTCCTCGAAAGGGCACAATAGCAAAATTCTGTTTGCTCGAAGTGTGCATAATAACCCGAAAATGTGCGCAAGAAGAAAACTATGATCAAACTTCAAGTGACAAGTGGCTGTACGTTTGTGCATGTACGCTTTTTGAGCATGGACCGAAGGATCAGGATTATCCACCGATGAGGCCCTGCATTTAACTTATAGTTTAAATTGGCTGGTACGATTTACCCAAAATACACCAAAATATACGCAAATACACATAATGCTTATTACCTATGTCTGTTGTCCGCTAAGCTCTTGGACTTTTTCCGTTGTCCCGGATTTCGTCCGGCAGTTTATTGTGGTCGCTTGCACTTGTATGTTCCATCTGATGAATGGACATAGCTGGTCTCAGCTACTGTGGCAATCGGAGCAGCAAGACATTTCTTGAATTTTTTTTCCTTCTCCGTACACTCTTTGAGTGCCATGTTTGTTTGTCCAAAAGAAATGAAAGAGACTGACGAAAAAGCATGTAGTTGCCAGCACCATACAAAGCTCGACGTAGGTCTGTGATCTGCGTTTTTGTAACGGAAGACAATGTTTCTACAAGTTCTGTGAGCTTTAGTTGTTTCCACTCATTGGCTTGTTTTAGGCGATTGTTCAGGGACTTTGCATTGCTATTGGTCCTTAACGTAGAAATTATATTTGCTTTCAATGGTTGATAAATATGTTTTAACATTTTACCTTTGAAATGTGTTTCATAATACATTTTAAGCTCGGATATTTGTCCAAATATACAGAGAGAATGTATTCTCACTTTAAAAACTCAAGGATGCTTTTACTAAAACCTAAGCCGTCTTTGTCTTCACTAAAGATTATGTTTATAATTTTCTCCTTCTCTTTGCATCATCGAACAATTTAGTTTTGAAGAAAATGCCTCATGTTATTGTCACGTTTGCCTGCCCGCGATTACGTAAGTCAGGAACAAAGGAATGGGTTAGCGCAATGAGTATGTCTATCCTGCAGTGTTACGGCGATTTTGTTTGTGTTAACACTAGCGTATAGATGTTAGAAGCTTTGTTCTAAGAACAAAGGACCCTCAGTGCTATTGTAAATCTCCCTGCTTTGACAGATGGCCTGATGCTCGTCTGTTAATATGGACCGACTGGGGGTAGAATTGATATCCAATCAGAACTGAGGAAGGGTGGGGCCATCAATTCGAACCAGAACTTAACAGTCATTCGGACTGATAACGAATTAGTGATTTGTAAGCCGTCGTACTGGTAAAGCAGAATATACTCACTCCGAGGGAGCCACTCGTGATTTGGCGGGAAAACTCTTAGTACATTCTAAGAACAGAAAGCTTCGTAAAGGTCAGTGAGTTATTTGCTCGATTATTGCAGAATGTTACGGCATTGTAATTGTAATTAAGTGCAGTATGTATATTTACTTACTAAAATCGTTAGCACGTAGAATTACCCTCGTATTGTTTAATTTACATGTGTACTTGAGAAATGAGCTATGATTATGTAGATTGCTCGCTCGGCAGAATTAATATTGTATTTCGCTATTTAGTTACTTCGTAGTAAACTAGTGCACTTATTCATGTGATATTCTAGACTTTGCCATTGTGAATTAAATGGATGCTTGTAAAATGGCTGCAGTGTGTAAATTTAAATAATATGAATATTTGAATATCTGTGTACACTTGTGGGAGTGTAATGTACCGAAATACGTCGGATTATTGTGATATTGTTGAGAATAATGAGATTAAGAATATATATATATATATATATATATATATATATATATATATATATATATATATATATATATATATATATATATATATACATACACACACACACACACACACATATATATATATATATATATTGATGTGACGCAATTTAGTGATTTCTGTATGATAAGTAGGAGACCGCTTTCATTGCAACGTTGTTTTCTATAAGAACGTGTGTGTTTTTCGATGTGCACGAATGCGTGACCAAAGATGTAGATAACTTTGATCTGATGATTGATTGATTGTTGATTTAGTGTGAGGGAGATGGCTGACACAAATGCTAACGTCCTTGTGTTTTTCGTAGGAAGCTTTTGGGGACAGAGTAGTCAAGACCCAAGTCTCAGAGAGACAGGATAGAAGTAGGCGGAGAACGCCAGAAGGAGAAATGGAGAATAGAAGTAGGCGAGGAACAAGCCTCGTTGAAGGAGAAAGAGAGAAAGAAAAGGAGGAGGAGAAAGAAGACAAACGGGGAAGAGGACAGGAAGAATCGGAGAAAGCCGGAAGGAGAAATAGAGAATAGAAGTAGGCGAGGAACAAGCCTCGTTGAAGGAGAAAGAGAGAAAGAAAAGGAGGAGGAGAAAGAAGACAAACGGGGAAGAGGACAGGAAGAATCGGAGAACGCCAGAAGGAGAAATAGAGCATAGAAGTAGGCGAGGAACAAGCCTCGTTGAAGGAGAAAGAGAGAAAGAAAAGGAGGAGGAGAAAGAAGACAAACGGGGAAGAGGACAGGAAGAATCGGAGAAAGCCGGAAGGAGGAAAGCAATTGGCGTAGTAAACACAGATGAGTAGAAACCGAGTACAGGGGAAGCCATCTCACACTATAATCACGTGATGAAATAGGTTGTCACACGGTCGAGAGGAAGTAGATTTGGTTGAGAAATTAATATCGTTTAATTTGTATTTAATTGTTATTCTTTTTGGATTTCACCTTTGTGTTCTTAATAATTTAATTGTCGGTACTGCTGACTGGGGGCTCGGAGCTTTACCTCTCTCTATCACTAATTTCACTTCCTACAAAACGAGCCAGGGTGGGAATTCCACAGTAATTCAAATAAATATTTGGAGCACCCCACCCCAACGCATCACAGTGAGTCACATAGAACTTCACAGTTACCTTTCAGATGTGTTGTACACAGCAGATAATTTGATTTGGGGAAATTGTTTGTTAAAGAATTTTGTATTGTTTTCTCATCATCGGTTCCAAATGTCAGGATTGGTGAGCCTAGTGTTTCACTAAAATGTGAATAGAAATGGTGATAAGTACGCTGCTCACCAT
The DNA here is from genome assembly GCA_028554795.2 of Sinohyriopsis cumingii. NCBI lineage: Eukaryota > Metazoa > Mollusca > Bivalvia > Unionida > Unionidae > Sinohyriopsis > Sinohyriopsis cumingii. The sequence continues at coordinate 101,282,239 of CM068824.1, forward strand.
TGCAGGGAAGGCAAAGAGGTCCAAAACAAATTGGATACTTATTCGATTTTCTGCTAACCACACTTCTGTTCTAAAATCACATTGTTGCTACAAAACACTTTACAAAGATTAAACGTTCAGTCGATGCCGATCACACTGTCTTCCTCCGCTAAACAGTTTTTCTTCAAGTCTAATATCTGATCGTCAGTGTACAAAATAATAATTGGTTGTTTTCCTTTCGTCATTGTAACCTGGACGAAACGGTTGTCATGTAGCTGTCCGATTATTGTCAATATCTCGTCCGTAATATTGTTTCCATGCACCCTCTGAACTATTTCATGTTTGTTTTCTCTGTGGATTTTATCCTGTGGTTGGCGACCTGATTTAGGAGACATGAAACTGTCATCATCAGCCATCTTGCTGACAACTTCCGTCGCCTTCTTTCTTCCCACCTTTCCGTATGCCATCTGGAAGATACGTGAGTCCGTTCTTGTGTATGCTTCACCACTTTTTGAGTTTCCATGCGGATAATTTGAATTTGAATTCTTTACACCTAAATACTCAATCACTGCGAGGGATTTTAAATGGCAGAGCCATTCGAGTGTTTCAGTTACAGTAGTAACTCTCTTCCTGTAGTTCTCGTCGTCTTATTGCTTAGTGTAGTAGCGATGAAGAGTTAATATATCAGTGGGTTGAGGATCAATTGGAACATATGTTACCCCTTTTTCCACTAAATTTTTTCAAGCAAAAGTGATCATTTTTCTTGAAACTGTTTTTAATTTGTTGTCCTTGGTTACGACGGATACCTGGTTTACAATGGTGCCTGAGTTTGGGTCCCATGACCCACAGTCGCCGGGAAAGTCGTTGAGTTTCCCCCCTTCACTATGTCTATGCCTCACTACAACGTGAACATTGCTTTTGTGTCCCAAAGGTACTCTTTCTGCTGGAGCATCTTCACTTAAAAGCGTTTTAAATAGTTCGTCCCTCCTTATCTCTCTCTCTCTCTCTCCATTTCTCCATCTCCCTCTACAAAATTGGTCCCTGTCGTCTTGATTGACGAAGACCATATTTGTCTGGTCCAATGACAAAGGTTGTTCAGTCAACTCAATCTCAGCACACTTCGTTTACTGTGATAATTGCCATATCAATAGATTATACACGGATGCTAATATAAGCATGTTTCTCCATCAGTATTATAATCAGAGACCTACACATCTGAGGATAGAAGGCCTGTGCTTCTTGAAAATTTTCAGACATTAAATAATAAGAGAAAAAAATACATTTATAAAGTTTCCACTGGTAGAAATTAATTTGATGTATTAAGAGTGTATGATAAATTATTAATAGAACCACGGTGATTAAAATTTTGAAGAAAACATATCTAGGCTGCTATTGTTCTCTGCATTGCTTGTAAAGAATATACACAAGTAAATATAAATAAGCAAGAGAGAATGAATGAATTAAGGAAAATTTAGAGATAGTACTACTTACCGAGTAAACGAAACTACGAAGAAAGCGAAATGAAAAGAAAGAAGGCGAAATATTCAAGAATTTAATTTAGTAAGAGTCACAAACATTTTATTTTACATTACAAATAATGCGACATTTTCAGTGAACAATGAGCGACATTGAAAATTTTTACGAAAATTGTGTTATGTTTTATTTTGTGAGTGGGACCATGTATAAGGTTTAACAGAAATATGATATTTTTCAATTAGATCAAGATCAACTTGTAAAATGTATCTACTAAAGCTGTAAAGTGGAGGACGAAAGGACCGGTTATCAATATAATTTACTTTGGCGTATTTATAACTGGAATTTTATAGCAAGACTGTGTTTTGTTTTTATTTTACTTTTCACGTTACTCGTTTGATAACTACTGTAGAATTTGCAACACTTTCTTGAAGCCATTGCATTACAATTACTATCGATCGGGTAACATCTTTCACCAGGCCTATAGGCTTGATGGCGGTTGTGTGTAAGTACAGGACAATGGTTGGCAGAACAGCGAGCGAAAAACATACATCAATTACAGTTCTTTACGTCACGAGACATGACATATATATCCATTATTAGTATTAGTATTATTATTGCAACTAATCATGAACAAAATCTTCACAACAAAATTTCACGAGAAAGCGCCGCGAATATTCTTTACATAAATAGCTTCACAGATATATTTTTTCATATTTTTCCGAACCTCTATCTCTGAAATGTTATTTGACAAGTCAAAACTTGTTGCTACGCGACACTTAATGCAGCTTGTTTGAAATGTGAAACATTGCTCTCACGTGGAACCTAATGCAGCCTGTTTGGAAATATCAACCATTGCTGCTTCCCGATACCTAATAAAGTCTGTATGGATTTTACAAACCTAAGTAATCTAGAAAACCTAGGCCCTGGGCCACTTAATCCGTCTTACTCAGTTTAAATCAGGTAACAGATTCTCATCCACTCTAAACAGCTTCCAATGGTATATCCCCTTCTTATTCTCGAAATTTGTATTGAATACGCATAGCCACTGGTCCTTAAAATAGTTGTTATGACATCAAAATAGACGATTACCTGCCCCACTGGCCATAAAAATAGGAGCCATTACCAAAATTACATTAAATCTTGGGCAAGCCAGACATGTTCTTATACTACGCATTTTTTAAAGTTAATTCTGTTGTAAAATTCTAATACCCGAAACTCTAGAATTGGTTAATTGCTACATAATCAAATTCTAATTTGTCTCCTCATCAATACGTGGAGTCATATAAACATATACTTGTCTAACACCGCTATCATCAGAACTATGTCCTCTTCTCAGTGCAGATGGGAACACACTGATCACTGACAAAGATAAGATTCTGGAAAGGTGGGCTGAACACTTCAACTGCGTCCTGAATAGTCGAGCATCGATCAATGATGAAGCCATTGATTGTCTGCCCCAACTGCCAGTCAATGACCATTGAATGACCCACCAATCCTGTTGGAGAACCTAGAAAGCAATACATCTGCTCTCTAGCGGCAATTCTTCTGGCTCAGAATGAATCTCAGCAGAGATAAAACAATGAAGGCGGTGCAGCTCCGAGTAAAAAGCTCCATCAGTTGTTTCAGCTCATGCTCTCCGCCGTGCAGACTGATACATCCGCCATGTAATATGAACGCCATCTAAAGAAGCATCTGTATGAGGCCTTGCAATTCGCGATGTTTAAACACATCGTGGTCGTCATATCTTTTGCAAACGATGTATCGTCAACCTCTGGCTACATTTGCATGGTGTTTCTTGCGTTATTTTTTTCTTCTTCAAAATGTTCTAAAAAGGGGGTGTTCTTGCTGTTTTTAGAGGTTGTTAGTGGAAACCATGTATGAAGAGAGATTTTCATGGTTATTATGGTATTACTAGTCGATGTGTTTATGGTGTGCTTCCTACGTTATGTTATTTATAAGTTTTTAGATATTGCCTCTTGAAGTTATTTATTTATTAATGTTTTTAGAGATTGAATGTTATGAATACATTATTTAGCAAGAGACCGGAGTCCTAGCCGATTACACTGTTCGTTAAGGACATCTAGGGCATCCGATGTTGCTGTTTCCTTAGCTTTTGATAAGTGCTTCGTTATTGAATTATTTATTAATATTTTTATAAAATTTGAATGATAAGTTATGGGTTTTAATGGGGGGGGGGCCTTCTAAATTTATCTAGCTAGTTACTGGGTCTTTTGGTTTTGTGGGGATAGTAATTATATTTTGTTCCTAAGTCCTGCTGTGTCTATGAATTTATTTATATTTTTAAATGCTGATTGTTTATGTTCATTAGAGTCCATAAGTAACTCTGGGTATGTGTGTCGTGATCCAATCTCATTTTGGTTTCTGATAAATATTTTTCTAGCGTTTTGATATTTTGTGCATATATTGAATACGTGGTGTAGATCTTCGGTGGTGTGGCAGTTAAAGCAGTTAATGGTTGCTGGTTGAGGTCCTATAAACCTTCCAAAACTGCTTGCTAGTTTAGTTTTCCACTTATTATCCTGTTTATGGTTTTCTTTTCTAAATAGTTACCCTTAGGTAGCTGTATGTTCTTATCTACGACTTTCTGGGGGTTTCATGGTGCTTTTTACCTTTTATGGACGAGTTCCAAAAATCTTGCCATGTTTGGTCTATATATGTTTGTGCTAAGCTTGGTGCTTCTGTAGAGCTATAGTTAAGCTTGATAGAGTTTTGATCTCCTAGTTCGGTTTTTGCAACTTTGCTGTTTCGTTGCCAGAGATTCCAGTGTGCGACGGTATCCACATGAGCTCGACTAATTAATGCGCTGTGGTTATATCGTCGATTATTTGGCATACTCTGTCGAGAAATTGTTCCCTAGAGTGTGTATTGCGATTTTGGATTGATTTGATAACGCTTAGGGAATCGCTTATAAGCTTCATTGGGTAACATTTTTATTACAATGTAGTGATATCGACACTTCAGTTCTAATTGTATTTCATGCATATATTCTTGTTATGGTATGTATTTATGACAGTTAAATAGTGAGTGTGATAGAAACGGATGGTTGTGGATAGAAATTAAAAAATTAATATAATATGAATTGTCTAAACTGCCCTTATAGTATAAGATAAGGATAATTGCTCTTTGCTATGGTGTATTTGCAGTTATCGAGGAAAAAGCTACCAGATGGAGAGCATTTCTTCCCATCTGCTCAGGTTGTCCAGTCCCCTTTGGTCACTGGCTTGTTTAGTTATGCTTGTAACTTGATGTGATTTGATTCACAGATATATCGGTGCATCAATACTTTTGCTGTACCAATACACATATCGATACAAGAGGTGGAAATCGATATAAAACGATACGTAACCGTATGCAACATCCTTTAATCTTCAACTGTCGTCAATAAGTATTAGTCATTTACTAAGTTAATCTATAAATTGAGAATTCATCTGAAACAGCTGTTGAATGAATATGCACTTTTGTGTTACTAAAAACGAAAAAGACTTGCAAATTGTCTGCCTTATAAATATTAACGCAAAATGACATGCTTGGTGATATTGGCCCCCACCTCACCGCAGATTCCATGCTAATTATTTTATCCAGGCATAACGGAAAGCATAAAAGAAAGATTCCAAATGTGTTCCACGTGTACAATCAAATAGTTTACTTATTATTTTGTTGGTTAGGGCGTCCGTCTCCAATGCTTTAGGTTGCGGGTTCGATCCCCGGCCAAGTCATACCAAAGACTGAAAAGATGGTACTAATAGCTGCCTCGCTAGGCGCTCAGCATTAACAGATTAGTGTTAGGACTGGTCGGCCTGTTGTCAGGATAAAGTGTCTGGGTGGGACCTTATGCTACATGTCTGCAGCATATTGCCCCAGTGCTGGGGATCACTATAAACTGCCACACCGAATACGGCGATATGTTAAAGTTAGGTTAAAAGAAGTCATACTCATTATTTTGTTAACCATTTTCACACGAAATTTCTTTGCTTGTTTGTATCTTGTCTACTTCTGTCGAGTCTGAAAGCTATACTACTGGTGTAACACTGTCCTGGTAAACACTAGCCACCAAACATAAATTAATGCAGCTTATTCGCTGCGAGACAGAACAGAAACTTAAGGCAAAGGAACAGGGAAACTTTGCACGAAAGTACGCATTAATTGTTATATAATGTACCTAACTTTCACGGAGATTATGCCAGTGCGCACGGATCGCGCAAAAGTTTGACGAATTGACGCACTTGAAAAGCAGTATAGCACGATAACTTCTGCATATTAACTGAATGTCACACTTGTGAAGATGTTCTTGGCGCAGAATATAATTTTTATTCAATCGCTCATCCTTAAGTGCTTTTTGCGTCATTAGTCCCGCCAATAAATGGCGACATCTGTTTTTCAGATGGGCAACTATTTATACATCAACTTGACATGGAAGGTTGTTAAACTAAATTTAATTAACGTAAGCATTGTTATACTTTGAATCTTGCTTTAATGAAGTTTTACAAATGCGTGTTTAAAATACGAGCTACCTAGAAAACCAAAAATGGCTGATTCCCAGCGTGGTTCATCTTCAGATCAGCAAATATAGAAAAGGCAGAATACCAAGCCCAATTAAACTACAGACAGTTTCAAAGTCCGATGCAATTTTAATTTATTTTCGTAAAACAATTTATCCCTGTGGGATCATGCGCTGCAAAACTATATCCCTATCCGAGTTTAGAAAAAAATGAATAAATAAGGATGAACAAAATTGAAATTAAGAAGTGGATTTATTTATTGGATCAGAATACATCTGTCTGGTGGATAAAGTAAGTTACAATACTTTACGAAAAGACAAAGAGGTTATATAAGAGGGAAGAATTGAAAAAGGGAGGGGGAGATTAGAATCTGGAAAGTATAATGGATGGAAATAATATTTACACACAAAAAGATGATATATTGAAGTGTATGAAAATGCTGTCAAGATGTATATATTTCTTTAAAAATAGAAAACAAATAAATAGGTGAATACTTGCTTGAGATAGATTGTGAGGTTATGTCATCAGAACACAAAGAGATGTGTGATGATTTCATTTCAAATGAGAAAATAAAGAAAACAATTTCATCCATGGCGAAAGGAAAATCGCCAGGGATGGAAAACTCACCACAGAATTCTATCGAAATTCCATAAAGAATTAACGCCGATTTTAGAATCACCATATAATAACATAGTTTTAGGAAAGGGAAAACTTTTATAAATCCATGAGGGATGGAATAATCACGATGTTATACCAGAGTAGAGTAGAACAAAACACTGCAGGGGGGATTAACTTGGAAAACGTGTGGAAGACATAGGAGGGAATTAAAATCCTTACAAGTTCAAAGTATAATATTAACATTTTTACACGATTTGTGGCTTTCTGGTGAAGTGGCTTTCAAACGCCACATGGTAAAGGAAATACCAAAATGTCCAAGATATAAAGCAGCCACTTTACAAAATACCATGCAGTGTGAGAATAACAAAGTAGAAAGAATTAGCTTCATGATGCAGATATGCAAACAAGGAAGATACGGTAGAAATAATTTATTATATCTAGACGGAGTATCTGATAAAAAAAGTATACAAACTATAACTGACTGTATTGTTAAAACAATGTTGAAATGTGGTCATGTAGTTACGATTAAACAATATGTGCGTGACTAAAATAACATTTTTCCTGCACCCTTGTAGAAGACCACTGTTGGGGATCGGCACCAGTTCATCGTCCAGCTTAGGGGGCGGTTCCAGCCCGTGCATGGGCTGGGGCTCCACTCTCACATGTCCCAAGTACACAAGATGATGGAATGGAATTTTTAAATCTTTGAAATTGTTGTCCTTTTTTTAACGGGATCTCCCTTAGTTGTTCTTTTTATTTTGGCTCATTAGTATAATCTAACATTTAAACTCACATTACAAAAACAAACAACAAAAAGACACCAATCTAGCACAACATTAATAATCTCTTTAGAGAGGTACACCAGGCCTTTCAGACGTGGAACAGGGAACCTGCGTACCGGAGGAAGTAATGAGCGTAGATAGCATGAAGAGAACAGGGCTGTGGGGGTAGTTCATGAAAACCTCAGACGCAGCACATGAACAAACACACAAATACATAAGGGATACACAAACACTAACAACACAATTTCTGTCACAATAGCACACACACACGCACACACACACACACACACACACACACACACACACAAAGACGCACAGGGAAAAGTTTTTCCCCTTTTATTTTTGATTTTCATTTTGATTGTCAGCCTTTTTTCTTTAGAGCTATTTTCCAGCTTTAGGAAAACTCGAGGCACGACAAGACCATGCCCCAAAATAAGGAGCAGCACGATAATCAAGTGATGGCAGTGTAGCCCCTTATGTCAGGCTAGGCAATGGTAGTGTAGCCCCTTATGTCAGGCTAGGAAATGGTAGTGTAGCCCCTTATGTCAGGCTAGGCAATGGTAGTGTAGCCCCTTATGTCAGGCTAGGCAATGGTAGTGTAGCCCCTTATGTCAGGCTAGGCAAAGTTCCCTCGAATAATATTAAAAGAATGAGAGAGACACTTACAACATACAAACATAAAAACACAGTTAAGGGTTTCCTTTATATTTTGTACCTTTTGATAGAATATTAAAATCTCCTTCATTCTTAAAGAAATTTAAAAGCATTAAAGAATAAAAAAGAACTCCAGAAAGGAAAATGTTCTTATTTAAAAAAATAAAAAATAACAAGTATACAACCAGGAGAATGATACGACATAATGCCGTCCTTACAATAACATCTATTACATACAAACAGAATAGCAAATATACTTATAGCTAACACATTGGATAGGCAATCACATAAACAACAAGGGGAAAGGGAATCGTTCTTTGGTCGGATGAACAACCCCCATTAGCTAGAGAAATCAGCCTGGGTACCTCACACATAAGCATAAAAGATTTTTCTTATATTTCGGCAAGGGGAAGGCAGAAAAAGAAAATTTAAAAAGTTAAACATTGATCTCTCTGTCCATTCTTGCTCGTACAGAAAAGCATTGATATCTTTGTCCATTCTTGCTCGTACAGAAATTCATTGATATCTTTGTCCATCCTTGCTCATATTGAAATGCATTGATATCTTTGTCCATCCCTGTTCATACAGAAATACATTGATAACTTTGTCCATCCTTGCTCGTACAGATATGCATTGATATCTTTGGCCATTCATGCTCGTACAGAAATGCATTGATATCATTGTCCATCCTTGCTCGTACAGAAATGCATTGATATCTTTGTCCATCCTTGCTCGTGCAGAAATGCATTGATATCTTTGTCCATCCTTGTTCGGACAGAAATGCATTGATATCTTTGTCCATCCTTGCTCTTACAGAAATGCATTGATATCTTTGTCCATCCTTGCTCGTACAGAAATACATTGATATCTTTGTCCATCCTTGCTCGTACAGAAATGCATTGATATCTTTTTCCATTCTTGCTCGTACAGAAATACATTGATATCTTTGTCCATCCTTGTTCATACAGAAATGCATTGATATCTTTGTCCATCCTTGCACGTACATAAATGCATCGATATCTTTGTCCATCCTTGCTCGTACAGAAATGCATTGATATCTTTGTCCATCCTTGTTCATACAGAAATACATTGATATCTTTGTCCATCCTTGCTCGTACAGAAAGGCATTGATATCTTTGTCCATCCTTGCTCGTACAGAAATGCACTAATATCTTTGTCCATCCTTGCTCGTACAGAAATGCATTGATATCTTTGTCCATTGTTGCTCGTACAGAAATACATTGATATCTTTGGCCATCCTTGCACGTACAGAAATACATTGATATCTTTGTCCATCCTTGCTCGTAGAGAAACGCATTGATATCTTTGTCCATCCTTGTTCATACAGACATGCATTGATATCTTTGTCCATCCTTGCTCGTACAGAAATGCATTGATATCTTTGGCCATTCTTGCTCGTACAGAAATGCATTGATATCTTTGTCCATTGTTGCTCGTACAGAAATGCATTGATATCTTTGTCCATCCTTGCTCGTACGGAAATGCATTGAAATCTTTGTCCATCCTTGATCGTACAGAAATGCATTGATATCTTTGTCCATCCTTGCTCGTACAGAAATGCATTGATATCTTTGTCCATCCTTGCTCGTACAGAAATGCATTCATATCTTTGGCCATCCTTGCACGTACAGAAATAGATTGATATCTTTGCCCATCCTTGCTCGTACAGAAATGCATTGATATCTTTGTTCATCCTTGTTCAAACAGAAATGCTTTGATATCTTTGTCAATCCTTGCAACTACAGAAATGCATTGATATCTTTGTCGATCCTTGTTCATACAGAAATGCACTGATATCTTTGTCCATCCTTGTTCGTAGAGAGATGCATTGATATCTTTGTCCATCCTTGCTCGTACAGAAATGCATTGATATCTTTGTCCATCCTTGCACGTACAGAAATGCATTGATATCTTTGTCAATCCTTGCACGTACAGAAATGCATTGATTTCTTTGTCCATCCTTGTTCATACAGAAATGCATTGATATCTTTGTCCATCCTTGCACGTACAGAAATGCATTGATATCTTTGTCCATCCTTGTTCATACAGAAATGCATTGATATCTTTGTCCATCCTTGCACGTACAGAAATGCATTGATATCTTTGTCCATCCTTGTTCATACAGAAATGCATTGATATCTTTTTCCATTGTTGCTCGTACAGAAATACATTGATATCTTTGTCCATCCTTGTTCATACAGAAATGCACTGATATCTTTGTCCATCCTTGTTCATACAGAAATGCATTGATATCTTTGTCCATCCTTGTTCATACAGAAATGCATTGATATCTTTGTCAATCCTTGCACGTACAGAAATGCATTGATTTCTTTGTCCATCCTTGTTCATACAGAAATGCATTGATATCTTTGTCCATCCTTGCACGTACAGAAATGCATTGATATCTTTGTCCATCCTTGTTCATACAGAAATGCATTGATATCTTTGTCCATCCTTGCTCGTACAGAAATGCATTGATATCTTTGTCCATCCTTGCACGTACAGAAATGCATTTATATCTTTTTCCATTGTTGCTCGTACAGAAATACATTGATATCTTTGTCCATCCTTGTTCATACAGAAATGCACTGATATCTTTGTCCATCCTTGCTCGTACAGAGATGCATTGATATCTTTGTCCATCCTTGCTCGTACAGAAATGCATTGATATCTTTGTCCATCCTTGCTCGTACAAAAATGCATTGATATCTTTGTCCATCCTTGCTCGTACAGAAATGCATTGATATCTTTGTCCATCCTTGCTCGTACAGAAATGCATTGATATCTTTGTCCATCCTTGCTCGTACAGAAATGCATTGATATCTTTGTTCATCCATGTTCAAACAGAAATGCTTTGATATCTTTGTCAATCCTTGCACGTACAGAAATGCATTGATATCTTTGTCCATCCTTGTTCATACAGAAATGCACTGATATCTTTGTCCATCCTTGTTCGTAGAGAGATGCATTGATATCTTTGTCCATCCTTGCTCGTACAGAAATGCATTGATATCTTTGTCCATCTTTGCTCGTACAGAAATGCACTGATATCTTTGCCCATCCTTCCTCGTACAGAAATGCATTGATATCTTTGTCCATCCTTGTTCAGACAGAAATGCATTTATATCTTTGGCTATTCTTGCTCGTACAGAAATGCATTGATATCTTTGTCCATACTTGCTCGTACAGAAATACATTGATATCTTTGTCCATCCTTGCTCGTACAGAAATGCATTGATATCTTTGTCCATCCTTGTTCATACAGAAATGCATTGATATCTTTGGCCATTCTTGCTCGTACAGAAATGCATTGATATCTTTGTCCATCCTTGCTCGTACAGAAATGCATTGATATCTTTGTCCATCCTTGCTCGTACACAAATGCATTGATATCTTTGTCCATCCTTGCTCGTACTGAAATGCATTGATATCTTTGTCCATCTTTGTTCATACAGAAATTCATTGAAATTTTTTTCCCTTCTTGCTGGTACTGAAATATATTGATATTTGTTCTTAAATTAGCGTTTCCCCCACATAAATATGCAGAAATGTAAATATTGTTAAGATATACATCTCTCAAGAGCACACATACCTTTGTGGCTCCCTCTCGCGGGTAACTTTCAGTGTAGGTAGAGCGAAAATGGCGTCGTCTCGACTCCTCTTCACAACGTGTATTTCATTTCTTGTGAATTATGTCAAGTTATTAGATCTGTTAATTCTCCTTTACTGAAAAAGATTGACATTTTAATTTACAGAGTGGTGCAATAATGTATTTTTAAGTGTATCTCTTGTGTATCTAGCGACCATTTTCGATATGTCGTGTTTGTAAAAATGTGAGTCATCGAACCAAGACAACATTAGTTGAAGTCTCCTGCCGGGCAGGGGGAGGGAGGTTGAGGCAAAGGATGTGTACTCAGATGGGTGTAGTCTTCATCTTTATAAATGATATTACCATTATAACAGTGGCAGACTCATGCACATATTGCTGTTTACATTCGATTTGCCCAGTTATAGTTTACATGTATGATTTGGGTCAAGGCTACGTATCTGGTACATATGTAGGAGGCGCACTCTGGTATTTATTAGTGGTTAAAACATGCAATATGCACACAGTTTGCTTCATCCTAAATATAATCTGTGCGTAAAGAAGCAGACATCACATAGTTTGTCCACACCTTAAATTACAAGTAGGTTTCCAGGACCTTTAATTGTTTACAGCGGCGGTAAGTATTCGCCGACGTATGAAAGGAAAACAGATAGAAAGGATAAACTTCAGTAATATATATGATTGGCAATTCATACAAGATACAGGAATTGAGATTTTACGGATTATAAATTAAGACTATTTTGCACAAAGGGTTTTTGAAATCCATTTTAGATAGAATATGCAACAATTTTGACAAGAAAAATGATCTAGTTGAAAACTATCTATTATAGGATTATGCTGTTTTATCCACCATTGCGTTTGCGCTATATATAAAAAAACAACAGGCACATATACAAGCAACTACATTGCACAAAATCCAAAGGGAAGTTGTAACAAATTAAACAGTCTTGAAAACAGTATTTCATAAGGTCAAGTGATATGCGCGAACTTCATGCGTGCAGACAATGCGTTAAATTTTCGGCTGGATCGAGTAAAGTGATACAATTAAGAAGCAAACTGTACTCATATTCAACCATTGCAAACAGACTTTACACGTCTGAACATATTACATCTGATGCATATATCAATATTAAGCTTTCAATATCCCCGCATTTTAATTAAATAAAACCTTCATCCTAAATTGAGGCTTGGTATTGGTCTAAATATTCATAATTTTAAATCCTGTTATAGTATTATTGATCAATTTGTAGAAACAGTCATACCTTCAAAAAGACAATCTTTCCAGTGGACACATGTAAATACTTATACACATTTAACAATGAGCTCGGTAAGTCATTTACGTATGCATGGAATATACACTAATAGAATAAAGTTCAATAGAAACATACAGACAGATAAATACAAGCAGACAGATCTATACGTAGAGTCCAGGAGATCATAGTTTTGTCGCAACCATATTTTCCTCAATAGTTGAATTTTTCGACTGCAAGATGTTTCAGATAAGCTAAATATTATTTAAGCTTGAATAATCTAAATTCTTCTTCATTTCTAATGAAATGCGTTCTATACATTACGCGTACCTGCCCTCGATTACATTTCGTCGTCCGCAGTGGAGTGAGCATGAACATTGTGCTGGTTGTTTTGTTTGGTTTATTTTCAATTTTTGCACCGTTCATACTTAACCAATTTACAAACCTGACTCCTACAGCGTCCGATTTTTTAAAATTATTTATTAAAACACTATGTTGCTACATCCCAAGGAAAGAAATTGAGAGCGAATTGGCCTATTATTTCTTACAGTTATGATACGTCAAAATGGCCCATTATTTCTTACAGTTATGATACGTGGCCCATTATTTCTTACAGTTATGATAATGGCCCATTATTTCTTACAGTTATGATACGTCAAAATGGCCCATTATTTCTTACAGTTATGATACATGGCTCATTATTTTTTACAGTTATGATACGTCAAAATGGCCCATTATTTCTTACAGTTATGATACATGGCCTATTATTTGTTGCAGTTATGACACATGGCCTATTATTTCTTAGAGTTATGATACGTGGCCCATTATTTCTTACAGTTATGATACATGGCCCATTATTTCTTAGAGTTATGATACGTCAAAATGGCCCATTATTTCTTACAGTTATGATACATGGCCTATTATTTCTTGCAGTTATGATACATGGCCCATTATTCCTTACAGTTATGATACATGGCCCATTATTTCTTAAAGTTATGATACGTCAAAATGGCCTATTATTTCTCACAGTGATGATACGTCAAAATGACCTATTATTTCTTACAGTGATGATACGTCAAAATGGCTTATTATTTCTTACAGTTATGATACATGGCTCATTATTTCTTACAGTTATGATACGTCCTCAGCATCAGATAGATAAGCAAATGCCTTGTCAATACCTGAACATTGGTAGCACGTTTGATTGTTTTATTCCACTCAGATCAATGAAAAACTTTAGCCAATCATCGATTTAGTTGAATTAGATAATCAATAAATTATGACCACTTTTTGTGAGTTATGGTCCATATTTGTCTAAAAATAGATATTCGAACAGCATGATGGCAATCAAGCATGCTGATATTACTTCACTCGAATATGCGTTCAGGTTTCAGCGTTACAAGATCGTAGATTTAGTCATTGACATATTTGATCTTTATCGAACGTTTTAATCGTCGAATGTCCTACAATCTCACAACTTTCAAACACTGAGGCTTTCAACTTATTTTTTGCTTTAAATTTAACAAATTTATGTACCAAGCTCTTTCTTAAAAAGGTTGAAAATAACTTTGAGTTTAGTCTGCTATTTTAAGTAAACATATAACGGACTTAGATATACAATACTCCTGTTTTACGGACTTAAACATAGAAATACTCCTGTTTTACGGACTTACACATACAATACTCCTGGAGATCACTTGGAGATAAGTCTGCTGTTTTAAGTAAATATATAACGGACTTACACATTAAATACTCCTGTTTTACGGACTTACACATACAATACTCCTGGAGATTACTTGGATATTAGTCTGCTGTTTTAAGTAAACATATACACATAAAATACTCCTGGGGATTACATTGAGATTAGTCTGCTGTTTTAAGTAAACATATAACGAACTTACACATACAATACTCCCGTTTTACGGACTTACATATACAATATTCCTGTTTTACGGACTTACACATACAATACTCCTATTTTACGGACTTACACATACAATACTCCTGTTTTACGGACTTGCACATACAATACTCCTGTTTTACGGACTTACACATACAATACTCCTGTTTTACGGACTTACACATACAATACTCCTGGAGATTACTTGGAGATTAGTCTGCTGTTTTAAGCAAACATATAACGAACTTACACATACAATACTCCTGGAGATTACTTGGAGATAAGTTTACTGTTTTAAGTAAACATATAACGAACTTACACATACAATACTCCTGGAGATTACTTGGAGATAAGTCTACTGTTTTAAGTAAACATATAACCGGCTTACACATACAATACTCCTGGAGATTACTTGGAGATAAGTTTACTGTTTTAAGTAAACATATAACGAACTTACACATACAATACTCTTATTTTACGGAATTACACATACAATACTCCTGGATATTACTTGGAGATTAGTCTGCTGTTTTAAGCAAACATATAACCGGCTTACACATACAATACTCCTATTTTACGGAATTACACATACAATACTCCTGGATATTACTTGGATATTAGTCTGCTGTTTTAAGTAAACATATACACATACAATACTCCTGGGGATTACTTGGAGATACGTTTACTGTTTTAAGTAAATATATAACGGACTTACACATACAATACTCCTGGAAATTACTTGGAGGTTAGTCACACATACAATACTCCTGGAGACTACTTGGAGGTTAGTCACACATACAATACTCCTGGAGACTACTTGGAGGTTAGTCACACATACAATACTCCTGCAGCACCGTTTTTAATTGTAATAATTTATTAAGATTCATTTATAGAATGCCCGGTTAGTGCGACTTTTTTCAGCATTTTTGCAAAGATGTTGCACTTCTTCGATCTAAAATACATCAATGAATTGTGACTATTTATACACATACAGGTTTGATAATTCCAACCATATTTACAGTGCGTTTCAATTTACCAAGGACTTGAGGTAATTGCTAGATTAAGCACGGTTTTGACACATTTTGCATAGTTCCTTCCTGGAGGTGACTTAGCACACTCAAATGATGAAAGCAGTTAATATATTAACCTATGCTACATCATCTAAATACTGGGATAAAATAGAGATTGATTACTAAGTTGTATTGTAGATGGAGATAGAAATAATGTCGTGCTGTTAGCAATTTCGTATCAACCATAGTCAAAATGCAAGCAATCTCTCAAATACCGAGTGAAATGTAACGTAGACACATCCTGGTCGTTTGTGCTTCGAATGTATAATTTATTTACTTATCTGGTTTATTTTGTTTAGTTGTGCCATTGTATCCTAGTGCAATCTAACTTTATTGTACTGTATTATCTCCTAATCGTAATCATATTTGAATCCATCAAACGCAAGGATTTTAAATAAGCCAATGGTATGCATCCGAGTTACTTTTGTTTTAAAGTTGTAAGGTTTTGTGTCGCTTTTTCCTTGTGCTATCAAAAAGATAAATTTTGTGGATACAAAAGTCAACTGGGAACACATGCCTGTATGGATCAACAGCTTATCACATCGAACCATATACTAAGGATTTCAGTTTCGGTTCCTGTTTATGAGTCGCAATAGTGTATCAAAGTACGAAAACTTGCGTGTACGTCGACATGTAAAACGGATGCTGGCTATTGAGATAACGACACAGGATGTCGCCTCGAGGAGCATGAATCTTGTAAACACATTCCTATTCTAAATTTATGTTCATGTCAAGATGCCTATAAATTAACGAAAATGATCTTATGTCCTCATGTATTAACTTTACTACAAGAAATGACAAACACATACATAAAAACAATTCCTTAGAATACTCTTGAACCATGTAGTGTTCAGTCAACCGTCAGTCCAGGTCATAATGAAAATCGCAGGTATCTACTTTGCTCTCAGAAACACCATTATATTCATTATATTAATTGAACAGAAATAGGGTAAAGGAAAAAATAAATAACCCGGCTCGAAAGAGAAGTTCAGCCCCCCCCCCCCCTCCAGCCGCCCAGCGTAAAGTAATTTGTCCATCCCTTATACTTTTTGGAGTGTAATGTCGCAAGAATGGTCTGCTCCACCTTCCTAAATCAGTGTAGTTGTGAATAAGTCGGACATTACTTTGTCAAAACGCAGTATTCGCGAAATGTGAATTATGAAAAGTGGTATACATATGCGAGTGTTTTTTAATAGTGCTGGATTACCAAATAGGCAGAGTAGGAACCGGCTTAGGGGCCCCGCGACAACGGATCAAAATGATATTGATAAAACGTATTAGAAGATAATTTGCGAGGGGGGCCCAAGATTTCGACTGCCATGGGCCTAAGGGCCTTCACAGGGTTTATTCCGGCACTGTATTTTACTACTGTACGAAATAACACACGTGTGTGTCCGTGTGTGTGTGGATATATATCCATGTGTATGTCACTTGTTTGAGTCATATATCCGAGCTATTAAAAGCATTGCCAAAAAAACCAATAGGTCCTTCATATGATACAAATTCTCGAAACCCATAAGAATGTTGGTGGGAATACCCATAAATCAATAAGACTGCACTGTTGCAGGGGCACTGAAAAATTACGGCGATCCGATATATTTGCAGATAATGTATTTCTTAATTACGTGTATGATTTACCATCAGTCAGCTTTGCTCCTTTTGAAACGTTCAAGGCCCCTTCATACAACAGTCTTTTTGATTTGTTATCATTTTCATCGATTTCCGTTTATCGCTTCTTTTACCCCAACAATGCGCAGATGCTAGATTCATTTTCTTTCATTTTGCTATAAGAATCGATTTTGAATGTTTGACATATTGGTACCTGAGTTTATTTTTCGTTTTATTTGATTCCACATTTCCTCCAATATCATCTCTTTTATTTCACTCAGGCTATTACTTTATTATGTGCTTCATGTTAACCCCCAAAAATTTAAATGAGCAAGTGGTTGACCTGAAGGTGAGGCACACTAATTTGACAATAGCGATTAGATGGATCTGTTTCTTAAAGAAACTGATTCTATTTTAACCCACATAGGCATTGGTTACTATTCTGAATTGGACTAAAGCGTCATCTCAAACTTGCGACCTAATATATGTTGTTTTATTAGGTTGTGCTCACTTCGACTAACAGCTGGAGAGTCGGATATATGTGTTGATGTTGTTGTTGTTGTTGTTGTTGTTGATGATGCTTTTGTTGTGGAGTTTTATGCCATTTTCAGCACATGATATACCGTACATGGCAGACACTATAACTGGTGGACGAAGAACCACCGACTAACGGTAAGCTATTAGTAAGCTTTCTCACATATCCACATTGGCCATGCCCAAGACTCGAACCCAGTCAGACGGAGGTCAGACAGCAGTGATTTGTCACTGTGAGCGATTTATACATATCAGCCCCCCCCCCCCCCCAGGGACCCTGGTTACATAGGTAAACTAACTGTGGTTCACCTCAAGTGTGGTTTTCCAAGGAGATTCCACTGCCTGTGATTTCAGGATAACTCGGGTTTAGTTTAAATACAAACTTTGTATATTCTCTATCGCGTCTTTCTACCCTACTTCGTCTAACAAAATCTTTATAAAAAAACAAACATAAACCATTGATGAAATCGAGGATTATCCTCTTTTGGTAATCATAATTTTGTATGCAGAATCGCGGCATCATCATAATAATTGTAAAACGCAATTCGTGACCATGTTCATTCAAGTTTATAATTGTTAATCCGATATGTTTACGAACGTCAGATTCCGCTGCTGTAGTGTCTTCGGTAACTTGTTGTTGTGATAATTCTAGAATCACATCCGCGACTGCCTCAGATGGTCCTGGTGCGTTTGTCGTCACCAAATTGGTCACGGTGGTTTCACTAAAGTTTGTTTACTTGTTCTTGCGTGGGTTTATTAAACAGCGCAAATGTTTCGGTGAAACAATTGGTGTGTACTTCACTGGAAGACAGTCGAGCGGTTAAGAGATCGCTGACACGTTATCGTTCCGCGTAGTACCTGCATAGGATTGTTAACTGATCGCGGTGATGCTTAGTCGTTGATATTTTTTTGTTAAATGTGTTAATTTACATCTTAAGTATACATTTATGTGTTGCAATATCATTAAAGTCACGAATTTTTTCGTGTCACGACTGGACATCCGCAGATGGTGCGATTGTAGTATTCGCACACTTTCGTGTTTGTTTGTATCTCCCTACCGATTGAAGTAAAAAACTGCATTAAGGATATAAAAAATGTGCAAGACTTGCTTATTTCATTGATCATATAATTTTTAACTTGATTGTTGCCAGGACTTCCCAAACATTATCAACTTTTTGGCGTTTTGAATCAAGTAGGAGTTTTTTTTGTTAAGATGGTTGCCATATCTGTATGAGTGGGTCTAAGTTTTTAAGCAAGGTATGTGATGTAGTTTACCGTCTTTGATAATCCCAATTATTCCGTGTTTTTAGGAGTTGCATCTCTTTGAACACACATATTTGTTCAATTATTTAATAAATCTTAAAGCTAGGAATTGCAAATATTGAACGCCGACGACACGCTGTTGCTGACATGGACTATTCTAGAAACCAGAAAAGGACATTGAGCAATCTGCCTGCTTGTTTACATTAAGAGATTCCGTTTAGCTTGCAACGCAGATAAGTTGACAACGTTAATGTTCGTCCATCAAGTCGACGAGGACCACTTTAGTCATCCAGTTATAGCGGGAAATAATGGTCTGTAGGTACCTAATATGGCTGACGAGGCCGTTGCGAGCCTTGAATGTTCTATGGCTTTGTGGACAGGAGATGGTAGCAATGCTGGTTGTGGGGTTACTGGCACGGGATTTCCTGGCCTGCCTCAGTTCTGCTGCAGCTGTCCTGTTGACCTTGCAAGCTGCAGCTCGTTTACTAAGGTTCATTAATGACGTCTTCAGGGTGTCCTTATATCTTTTTTTCTGGCCTCCTTTGTCGCCATAAAATAGTTTTAAGTCATTGAAAGTGTTACAATCTCCTGGCGACAGTCAGGTAGGAATTATAAATGTATGACTGAAATGACTATGTTGTGTGCATGTTTTTATATCTTTGAAGCTTTTCGTTTGTAAAATCTGTAGGAGGGCTCAACCAAAGGAGAGAGTGTGCGAATATTAAGTATATAATTTATCCAAAGTAAGCCTACGCATGATAAGGTTCAACAACAATTCAGTTTTTCTGATCCAGATGGTCCAATGATAATCGTTTAGACACAGAGTGGAAATGCCACGTGATGTTCAGTTACAAGCACGGAAAAGCCTATGAACGCAAGTGGCGAACCACTACTTAGCGGAGGACCATGTTGTTCACTTCGACTGGAATTAATTCATGACAAAATTTGTCCAAAAAAAAAAAAAAAAAAATGGGTTCATATTGTACGCGATGTGAAATATAACACTTACCAACGACAGAACACCATTGGCAAATGGAAGATTTCCCAACAACAACAAAATATCTACTAGATTTTATCTATCAAAAATACTGATTTTATCGCCTCAACTCTGACTGTAGTTTACCATCAGGACACTCGGAAAACTTCATGGCTTACCGGGTCTCAATACCCAGGAGAAACGTATTCCTGGACATAATTACTGTAGAACTGGAATATGGTTAGATATATGAAGATCTGGTAACGACATACCAAGCACCGGAGGAAGATAAACCGTAAACAAAATTGATGTCGCTTGTCATCGACACGACGTTGATTATAAAAAATCATCAGATATGCGCTTAGGCAACTTGCTGACGTCAATTTAGCACATTATTTAAACCCTATAACTGATCCAGCGTTGCGATAACGTATTGCACGTTGAATAGTTACATGTGGCATGAAGTTAGAAATTGTTCTTGGTGGGTAGGTTTATGGGTACATTCAATCTACGCGAGCCCGTGTGTATATGGACGTTAAACTTACCGTTATTTATTACAGTCCACGTGGTTGTGAACAATGTATATCCGCTGCTGAAAACTTAGAACGTGATGTACACGTAGGTTTCAAAGATGCAGTGGCTGGTTGCTTGGACAAGCGTTACGGCCAATTTACTTACCGGCACCGAACAAAAGTTCACTGGGACAAGTTAACGTTTTTTAATGTCTATTTTTGCTGTTAAAAACGAATTAAAAACGAACCACATACACGTTTCTCTTAAAACGATTTGTTACTGAAACAAAGTCTTGTATATTTTTTTGCGTCATGTTCACTTGGTCTTCACGCTATTTGGTCGATTACCCGCCTCCCCCTTGCTATATCATGATTTGATAATACTGTGACTAAGAAATCAGAGAGATATATTCACATAAAAAACATGATGATGTATCACATATAGTTTACATATATATACATATATTTTATGTATATTTTGTATAATTCATATAGTTTATGTTACTGTTCGTTGGTCATTTCAACGGTTCCATGTCCTTTTCTGCGTCATTTTTTTCACCATCCTCTGTCCGCCATTTTCTCTGCTTGCCCATTCTTGCTGCTGTTTGATTAACTGATTTTATTCATGAAGCAGAAGCGTTGGGGTGTGGCTTCGTAGAGGTAGAATCCCCACCTTAGACATCTATTAGATTATGTGTATTTCATAGCAATCGTGTCATACGTGGTGTTAGTGTTTAGAAATCTATTGGATTATGTGTAATTCATGACAATCGTGTCATACGTGGTGCTAAGGTTTAGACATGCATTAGATTATGTGCATTTCATAGCAATCGTGTCATACGTGGTGCTAGTGTTTAGACATCTATTGGATTATGTGTAATTCATAACAATCGTGTCATACGTGGTGCTAATGTTTAGACATCTATTAGATTATGTATCTTTCATAGGAATCGTATAATACGTGGTGCTAATGTTTAGACATCTATTAGGTTATGTATATTTCATAGGAATCGAGTCATGTGTGGTCCTGAGGTTTAGACATCTATTGGATTATGTGCATTTCACAGGAATTGTATTATACGTGGTGTTAAGGTTTAGACATATATTAGATTATGTGTATTTCATAGGAATCGTGTTATACGTGGTGCTAATGTTTATACATCTTTAGATTATGTGTATTTCATAGGAATCGTGTTATACTTGGTGATAATTTTGAAACATCTATTAGATTATGTGTATTTCATAGGAATCGTGTTATACGTGGTGCTAATGGTTAGACATCTTTCAGATTATGTTTATTTCATGGGAATCGTGTAATACGTGGTGCTAGTATTTAGACATCTATTAGATTATGTATATTTCATAGGAAGCATATTAAATTTGGTGCTAATGTTTCGACGTCTATTAGATTATGTGTATTTCATAGGAATTGTGTTATATGTGGTGCTAATATTTCGCTAAATGCCTTTCGCATAATGCAATCAAAATTCAGCTGTGAAGTTAATGTAGAAGTTATGACAATATAGAAGTTATGACAATTTATACTCCATTTGTACCTTTCTACTCTGTACTACATTTCAAGTTTTCTCATTTTTTTGTAGAACATTTCGACTTTATTTTCATGATTCGTGTCAACTGCGTGATATACGGAATGCTTACAGCTAGTTTTCTCATTATTGATGCATTTAATCGTATCCGGATACTCTCTTTCAGTGATACAGATATCACGTTCTGACTTTAATAAAGAATACATTTTCCCAAAGGGTGACATTGTAGAAAGAAAACAAAGGTTTTCCTGTGTATGGAGTTTCAATAAAACACTTACATCAATGAAATGAGTCGAATATAATTGCATCCTTATGTATCGTATCCGTTTCACTAGCTCATGTGATTTGTCCTGAAAATAGGTGAGTGATCGCATTTGTTACTGCGCACATGCCGTCTAGGGCCCGGCCAATGTAGGAATGTGAGAAAGCTTACCGATAGCTTCATGTGGGTCGGTTTCCCGGGTTCTTCCTGAACCACTTATAATGGCCGCCTTGTATAGCCTATCGTGTGCTGAAAATTGCATTAAACCCAAAACAACAGCAAGAACAGCAACAACAACCATTCCTTGTTTGCTGCAGTGTATATCATCACCAGTACACCAATGAACTGCTACGTATGGATCGTTCTGGTGTTGAGTTTTGCTATTCTTACAGGTCTATACTGCTGATGATAAATAATGAACTACAGTAAAAAAAAAAAAACAGGTTTGTGCACGATCACACCACCGATATATATTCCAAACCCCAGGTTGATCTAGGACATTGACCAAAAAACCCAATACAATGATTTCTGTTCTAGACGGATTCAGTTACGAACGTGGTTATTATAATAATAATTTCGTACAACCGTTTCTATTAAAGAATAAAATGTCTAAGAAGTCAGTTCATATGCACAAAGGTTTTTTTTTTTGTATTCCACTTATTCGCAATTAATGCATCTCATTATAATTATTATTATTTTCTGTTGTTGTTGATGATGTTGTTTAGGTAACATGTCCTTGTTGTCAAATTTAGAAATATTGAAAAATCTTACTTTATTATTGTTCTTGGTTAAAACTCTTCAAAACAAATATTTAGTTTTTCCATTTGTAGAAATACTCAAATGCATAAACATAAACATGACATCAAGATTCAATATCGATTCTGAAGAAATAATAGTTTCATAGACAAATAAATTTTTTTGTGAATTCTGTATTTCGGCTAAGAATATTAGAATTTGTTAGGGGTAGAGGCTATAGACACATATAAGTTTATGTACATGGTACGTATTATAATTGATATTTTTCCATATATATATATATACAGAGAGAGAGAGATAGAGAGAGAGAGAGAGAGAGAGAGAGAGAGAGAGAGACTTTAGCATTTTATCATGTTTGCTATAATTTATATTCAAGAAACGGACAGTGACTTGTGTGTTAAACAAACGTTGTAGCATTGCTTTTACGTGGATTTTAGCAAGGATTGCATCAACCATTTTGCTACACCTTTTTTCGGCCTTAACTATTTAACAGGGAATGTGTCAATATGCTGATATCACATAATATGCCGTTAAATCCTGAACATACATGAATGCATTCAAACATACCTACCACATACTATGCCGTTAGACCCTAAACATACATGCATGCATTCAAACATACCTCCCACATACATACTCCGTATATAGTCTTCGTGTTTTTATTTAAAGCAATTGCAGTTGTTTTCATTGAGAATTTAGAAAGAATACAAAAATAAAGTGCAACTGCTTTGATTTCCGGTAGATTGTTAACGGTACTGAATGAAACTAATGTTCTCAAGAGTTTGGGGCCTTGGTAATGAAAGTATGTACAGTAAATTAATTGTATTATTTGGTATTGCCAGTATGTACAGTAAATGAATTGTATGATTTGATATTGTCAATATGTACAGTAAATGAATTGCATAATTTGGTATTGACAGTATGTACAGTAAATGAATTGTATTATTTGGTAATGTCAGTATGTACAGTAAATTAATTGTATAATTTGGTATTGACAGTATGTACAGTAAATGAATTGTATGATTTGGTAATGTCAGTATGTACAGTAAATTAATTGTATAATTTGGTATTGACAGTATGTACAGTAAATGAATTGTATTATTTGGTATTGCCAGTATGTACAGTAAATTAATTGTATAATTTGGTATTGACAGTATGTACAGTAAATGAATTGTATGCTTTGGTAGTGCCAGTATGTACAGTAAATGAATTGTATGCTTTGGTACTGCCAGTATGTACAGTAAATGAATTGTATGATTTGGTATTGCCAGTATGTACAGTAAATGAATTGTATGATTTGGTAATGTCAGTATGTACAGTAAATTAATTGTATAATTTGGTATTGACAGTATGTACAGTAAATTAATTGTATAATTTGGTATTGCCAGTATGTACAGTAAATGAATTGTATAATTTGGTATTGACAGTATGTACAGTAAATTAATTGTATAATTTGGTATTGCCAGTATGTAGAGTAAATGAATTGCATGCTTTGGTAGTGCCAGTATGTACAGTAAATGAATTGTATGCTTTGGGAATGCCAGTACGTACAGTAAATGAATTGTATGCTTTGGTAGTGTCAGTATGTACAGTAAATGAATTGTATGCTTCGGTAATGTCAGTATGTACAGTAAATGAATTGCATAATTTGGTAGTGTCAGTATGTACAGTAAATGAATTGTATGCTTT
Organism: Sinohyriopsis cumingii; assembly: GCA_028554795.2. Taxonomy (NCBI): domain Eukaryota; kingdom Metazoa; phylum Mollusca; class Bivalvia; order Unionida; family Unionidae; genus Sinohyriopsis; species Sinohyriopsis cumingii. The sequence continues at coordinate 101,307,263 of CM068824.1, forward strand.
GGTAATGTCAGTATGTACAGTAAATGAATTGTATGCTTTGGTATTGCCAGTATGTACATTAAATGAATTATATGCTTTGGTATTGCCAGCATATACAGTATTAATTACTAGTTATTGGAGAAGTATTATGGACTACAACATAATGTCAATGGAGTTGTTCCCCTTTAAAACGAAATTCACAATCAAACAAGGAAATACATTTTTCGACCATACTCCATTGTTCTTTAGTTTTAGTTTAATCTTTGATTAGTCTGTAAGCAGTCAAAACCTGAAGTAGTATAAGGAGGAGGGATGGAACGTGATTATATTTTTCAGATCTAGATGCACAAGTCTTTTGTTCACATTATTCAAATAATGATATTTTAAACGTTAAGAAAGATATCATTGATCAGGAGGTAGATGATGAAGATGATGATGACTAATATATATTGCGGACAGAGGCTGCTTGTGAATGTCGGGCTTGTGTACGTTCATCTTTTTAATATATTTAACACCCTATTGGAATGTATGATTTCCGAACATGTGTCTTAATATATTTATCAGAGTATTAGACTATGTGCTAATGCATTCTGTTCTTTTCTGAAGATATGTAGGACTTTATTCCGCTATTAATGTCTATCTGTTAGAAAATATCCACCCCAATGCAGGACAAAGTTAACATAATAATGCAAATCAACCGACACTGGACACAAATATGAACACTTAGTAGAAGGCAATTTCAAGACAGGGTTTTAGTTTATAAAATGACTAAATTGTTACACGTTTCCTGATTGGCTCCAGTGCAAAACTACTCTATGGATTGGTGACGATAAGTACAGGAGGAAGCTGACCCGGATCGGGCTTTAAAATAATGCTTGGAGTGGGTTGAGCAAATATAATTTTTCGGATATTTTGTAAGAATTTGCTTTAGTACTTTAGGCTATTAGATCTACATAGTTGATTCAGATATTAGTTAGGCACAACAGTCGTGATGACGATGATGACGACGATGACGACGATAGTTATTATAATCATAACTACAAATGTGCAAACAAAGTGTCAGAGATTTTGACTTTCTCTGGCTTGACTTCAATGGTGTTGTCGTGACTGTAATCCCCATTATTAAACATGGAGTATAAAAATAGGAAAGCAAAATAAATCTGTTGAATTCGCTGGCTGCAAAGATTCCAAATGGGCAGTCCTCGTCAAATACAAAAGCTTTGTACAATGAATCATGGAAACAGTTGATCCTGTAAGCCTTGAGCTGTGTTTCACGCCAGTATTGACTATTGTTTGTAAATTATATATAACTGACAAACAATAGTGCAATGCTCTCTCTCTCTCTCTCTCTCTCTCTCTCTCTCTCTATATATATATATATATATATATATATATATATATATATATATAGAGAGAGAGAGAGAGAGAGAGAGAGAGAGAGAGAAGAAGAAGAAGAAGAAGCACGCTTGGTTTAGCTATTATGCCAAACAATCCCTATTTCAAGACGGCCGGCTTAAATAGATAATAATTGCTCACACACATACAGGTAAACAAATTATTTCTTGTCTATTCATTTATAATTTGTCTAAGCATTATTATTTCTTGTCTATGCATTGTTATTTCTTGTCTATGAATTATTATTTCTTGTCTATGCAATATAATTTCTTGTCTATACATTATTATTTGTTGTCTATGCATTATAATTTCTTGTCTATGCATTATTATATTTTGGCTGACGCAAAAGCTCTCATTGCAATATGCATTTATTTACTTATGATTATTGTTGCTGTTTATGATGATGTTCATGATGGTGATGACTATACATACAAAGAACGATAGAATTTGCTGTGATTTAATGGCAAGTCAGCACAGTACTGGTTATATATTGTGCTGGTTAATGACAAGTCAACGCAGTAATTGCTATATATAATGCCTGTTAAATGCAAAGTTATATAAATATAAAGATAACGAATTACAAACATTAACCTAAAATATAGTATTACATGATTAAAGTTAAGAATATTCCATGAAAAGTATATAACTTAAGAGATAGTGGTGAAAAAAACAAACAAAAAACAATATAAAACCCAAAAGAATTGCATAAGCCACACTCCCTTAAAAAGTACAAGATTTTATCTGGTGGCACGTTATCCTAAAGGTTCTAAATCGAGTTCAAATCAAAATATGTCTATCATACAGGGTGGAAATCGATTCACTAGACAAGAATATATTCCACTGTAAGTGAACACTGACAGAGTATGGACTCAATAAGCCTGAGCCAGGGATTTGATCCTAAATGAGGTCTACACGGTGACGATTATGATTATGACGTTAATTTAATAATAGTAGCAGCTGTTGCTGTTGTTGTTTTATATGTTGTTGACGCTAGCTTGGTAGATATATAATTATATTGCTATTGGTCGATATTGTTCGTTGTATGCAAATTATGGAGGGTGGAATATATTGAAACGAATTGTGTTATGCAAAATTTATGTTAGGCATTCACCAGTTATTCAACAACCTAAATTAGTTACATCAGTCATTCATCTATTATTCAAAGACATCAAATAGTTACGTCAGGCATTCATTAATTATTCAAAGCTCTTAAATATTTATGTAAGGCTTTCATCAATTATTCATGAACCTTAAATAGCTACTTCAGGCCTTCATCAATTATTCGGACCGCTCTGGTGGCCTAGTGGTTTGAGCGTTAGTCTCGGATGCAAGAAGTCAGAGGTTCGACTCCTGGCTGAATTAAACCAAAGACTTATACAAATGGCACTAACAGCGCTTAGCATTAAGAGGTTAGTGTTACGACTGGTCGGCCAGGTATCAGGATAATGTGACTGGGTGGGACATCATGTTACATGTATCCTGCATGATGCCCCAGTGCTAGACATCACTATAAACTGCCACACTGCAGACATCGTAGCGATATGACTGAAATTTGTTTAAAGCTGCGTTGAAAATCCAAATCTCTCTCTCTCTCTCTCTCTCTCTCTCTCTCTCACACACACACACACACACATCAATTTCTCAAGGATCTTATATTGTGTTTCACGTAACTTTCTTACGGAGTATAAAGAGTGCGCAAAATATCAACCAAGGTCTACATAGTTTTTTCGACTAATCTTTTTGAATCAATTATATTAGTAACAGGTTGTTATTATATCTGTTACTCCTTTGAAGTCAACAAAAGAAAAGGTGACAACGTAATATCTGGTTCGTTCGAGTTAATATGTGCTACTAAACCACTTAGGTGCTCAGAGAGAGAGAGAGAGAGAGAGAGAGAGAGAGAGAGAGAGAGAGATGGGGGGGCAGAGGGGGTTTGATTTTTGTGCATATAATTCCTACTTGAGCTATCTAGGCAGGTAGTATTTGCTTGCCTTCCAGTTGTCTATTCCGCAGATATTATTTTTGGTGAAGTCTTTTTTTGTTGTTTTGTTGTGTGTGTGTGTGTGTGTGTGTGTGTGGCGTGTATGTGTGTTTATATATATTGGCGATCACAGTAGGTGTTTGTGTACAGGCTTCTCGCAACATGTAATCTAAACTTGAAGAATAATATTCGGGATTTTTTCCTGTACGGGCGATTTTGTCAATCGCAGTGAAAAATATGACTGCATTATTTTTCTGTACTTGTGTGACATGAGTGTTGCTAAGTTCATTTTTCCCTTATATAAGTATATGGATAAAGTGGGAAGGGGTTTATCAAACAGGGTTCTATTAATAAATATATTTTACACTCTTGGGAGGAATATTTTTTTATACTTGAAATTGTTTGTTATTGATAACTTTAGTTATTTGATTAGAACAGAGACGACAACATTTCCTGTCACCGTTGTGAATACATAGCTAATTTTGATGTACTGTGCTCATAGGCGTCCGCGGAGTGAAATGGGCGGGAGCAAGAATAGGGAATCGCTTGGGGTGCCGGTGGTAGTGGTGGTCATTTAGCAGAGTTTGCGGTATTTGTTTCAAGCTTGGGCTAAACTAAGTGTATTATACTGACCGTGAGTTTTACAGGTAGGATTATGGCTTGCTTGCATGCCACAATCCTACCTAGTAAAACCCTCAATGATGATAACTAGTCTTATTCCAACCACCTTACTTGTATTAATTGTTTAAGTTATTGTAATAATTTTTCTCCAGTATTATATAAATAAAAATATCCTAATCAACGGTATATTACACAATAAGATAGGATGATAAATTACTATAAATCGCAGGTTATTTGTAATTACATTGATACATTTCCAATCCAAATCAATAAATGTCATAATTCTTAAAAATAAACTGATTTTTTTTATAAAAAAAAGATATGTGGTCATACATTTTGGATACTTATATAAACAGATGCGTAATCAATTTTTTATTAAAATGTCAAATGAAAAAGTTTAAATTTTATACGGAGTCTCGATAACTACAGGTAACGGATGTTTCTCATCCATTATCTGTCTAATTGGGGTGGCTTTTACCTGGGACATGTTGCTATAATAACACGGCACAATATCCGTGAGTATATTTCATATAGTTTACGGTTATTATGTCAAAATCCGTCCTATCTAAGCCAGCAATGCTTTTCGTCCATCTGTAATTTAATAACCAGGGTGGATACATTGTAATAATTGAGATCTTTGTAGCTACAAATTCACATAGTAATTGTTTTGATTGCGACGACGTTAGCCAGAAACTCTAACATAAATGTTGATGTTTATGTTAACGTTGCTGTTTCCAAAACTGACGAATGGAGGCGTCTCGTCGCTTGCAGTTTCATGTGGCCCTTAAAAGGGCTGTTCGTTCAATAGCGGTTGAAACATATTTTATGCATTTAAAACGTGCTTTTACAAAATAAAAAGGGATAATGCCATACAACCACCCATTCCCTGTTTCGTTTAAATGAGTTTTATCTCGTGCCCAATATTTTGGCTTAAAATATCGGTATGTGAAGAGAAGAAAAAAAAAACGATCCGGTCGTGATCCTTGAATCTTGTAGCCAATATTTTGTTTAATATTTGTTTCTTATTGCAAAATTCGGAATCGGCCATACCCTTCGGATACCCTAGATTGAAACCACAAAATTATGTTTCTACACCCGCTATATTTGTTGGACTTTTCGCATCCTTCTTTTTACAAAATGAAAAAATGTGCGCAATTATACCGTGTCCCAAGATTAAAAACTGTGCCATTTCAGACAAAATTTGTAAAAGAATAGGTCTTCCTCAGAATAGTCAAGTGTCAAGTGTAAAGAATAACTTTGTACATTTGCTTTTATATCCACCTATCACGTGCTTAACACCTTACATTAAAATCAGGTATGATCATATGTTTCCTGTGTAGCCGGATCGTAAAACAAACATGCATGGTTTCCTACCCGAGTTTAATATATGACTCTGGGTGTTAACCTTTATAATATTTAAATTAGTTACAGGGAAGTTTAACATACATGCATGCATGCAGACATACATACATACATACATACATACATACATGCATACATATAATACAAAGTACTTCCATTGCAGTAATATCTATGATCCAGAATCACAGATCCGTTACTATTTTCTCCAAAACCACCAACTGGTTACTACTTTATTGCTACTGAAATTGTGCTGTGAACACGGACTAACACATACATATATACATGCATACGTACATACATACATATAATATACCATACAATTAAACATACATACATACATACATGCATGCATGCACATGCATACATACATACATACATACATACATACATACATGCATACATGCATACATACATGCATGCATGCATACATGCATACATACATACATACATACATGCATGCATGCATGCATGCATGCATACATTCATACATACATACATACATGCATGCCTAACTATGATTTTTACCAGGAAGATAAAAGTGAAAATGGCCTACTTATTGGTATATTACACAATAAGATAGGATGTTAGTATACAATGAAATTTTGATATAAAATATTGACCTGTAATATCATCATGATTAATAAGCTGAGAGTTCATATCTATTACAAAATCCTCTGTGTGTAATTGTTCGCTGTCTTCAGTAGTTAATAGAGGCCATTTTAGCTACAATTTAACCTATATAATATAATATTTATAGCACTAACTTTGTAAATTTTCACGGCTATACTAAGCGTATTATACTAACCGTGAGTTTTAAAGGTAGAATTTGGGCCTGTAATCATATCATAATCCTACCTACTAAAACTCTTACTGCTGATAACTAATAACTAGTCTTATTCCAACAAGGGCTGAGATTATATCCCGTCGAAGCGGGTGAGACCTAACTTCAAACAATATCTTTTGCTGGTTCATTCTGACCACTGTCTTGAGATTGCCATCCAATTATACGTTTGTAATAAGATAATAATCGTGAATTTGTATAGATTTCATTAACGAAAATAACACTAACAACTTTTTCACGAGGTCAATACTAGCATCCTATTTTTTAATATAGCTCATGTATAAACGAAATTAGCGTGATACTGATTAAAGCACAGCAACGAACTGGCATAATCTTTGACATAACTTGAACAAAGTAAATCAATTGTCTTAACTATTTTCAAGCCGTGTAATAACTCATTGTCAATAATGCTGCTTGTTTTAATTAATGTATTGACATGGCATTATATGTAAGGTTTAGACATGGCCCATTAGGTAATGCGTAGACATGGCATATTAGGTAATGTGTAGACATGACAAATTAGGTAATGTGTAGACATAGTATATTAGGTAATGTTTAGACATGGCACATTAGGTAATGCGTAGACATGGCACATTAGGTAATGTTTAGACATGGCCCATTAGGTAATGCGTAGACATGGCATATTAGGTAATGTGTAGACATGACAAATTAGGTAATGTGTAGACATGGTATATTAGGTAATGTTTAGACACGGCACATTAGGTAATGCGTAGACATGGCACATTAGGTAATGTGTAGACATGGCACAATAGGTAATGTGTAGACATGGCAAATTAGGTAATGTGTAGACATGGTATATTAGGTAATGTGTAGACATGGCACAATAGGTAATGTGTAGACATGGCAAATTAGGTAATGTGTAGACATGGCACATTAGGTAATGTGTAGACATGGCACATTAGGTAATGTGTAGACATGGCACATTAGGTAATGTGTAGACATGGCACATTAGGTAATGTGTAGACATGGCACAATAGGTAATGTGTAGACATGGCAAAGCAGGTAATGTGTAGACATGGCACATTAGGTAATGTGTAGACATGGCACAATATGTAATGTGTAGACATGGCACATTAGGTAATGTGTAGACATGGTATATTAGGTAATGTGTAGACATGGCACAATAGGTAATGTGTAGACATGGCACAATAGGTAATGTGTAGACATGGCACATTAGGTAATGTGTAGACATGGCACAATAGGTAATGTGTAGACATGGCACATTAGGTAATGTGTAGACATGGCACAATAGGTAATGTTTAGACATGGCAGATTAGGTAATGTGTAGACATGGCACATTAGGTAATGTGTAGACGTGGTATATTAGGTAATGTGTAGACATGGCATATTAGCGAGTTAAACAGGAACGTTTTTCAATAACATTTTACATGTGAAAATATTACTTTTAGTTGCATACCTATTATAGTACCGGATGTAGTTAGAAGAATACAATTCATAATATACAGAGTACTGAGGTACATTCTTCTATCGGGAATGTTACAAACATTTGAAAGTATATTTCATTTTCCTTTCGGATCATGATGCACAAATAATAAACCCATCTGATAAAAGTTGTTTGTTAACACCTAAAATGTCCATATGGAACGGTTTGATATTCGTCTCTTATAGAGTCCTAAATTAATGGTTTCAGCAATACTTACATTATAAGAAATATTTATAAAGGTGTCGAATTCTTAAGGCGTCCACGATGTGCGCATGAATTGGGTGTTGGGTGGTGGTGGGCGATCTGTGCCAGGAGGTGACTAAATGAAATGTGTGGATATTGGTTATGGCTTAAAACTCTAATTAAAATGCTCTGAGACAATATTGGTAATTTATCCACACTATCTGAGAAATTGGTTTCTTTGCAAGAAGTGGTAATGAAAATAAACGTCCATTGGGAAAATGGAGGAGTTTTAGCAGCAATGGACAGACTGGGGATATACTGTAAAAAATGTATATCAATACACAGCCATATGTTACACAACAACAACATTACAGATTTTAAAAAAATCTAAACAAAAGGTTTTCGGCCTACTTTTTTCCGATCTATGAAGCAAGTAGGAGACCGGTAAATAAATGTGAAAGATACGACAAAACAAGATTATACGATAGAAATCTATGCGTCATAGTAAAAGAGAATTGTCACGTATATTAATGAATGTTACTAGTGTGTTTATTTTGTTGATTAAATTAATTTTGAACTGCTATGGTAAGTGTCTAAGTGACCCAAAGGGAGATTGTAGAGCGAGATCCACTCAGTGACTAACATTTTATTTGCATACGAGTTATTTTAACATTACTTAAATATTGATCATGTGTTATTACACAATGGCACACAACTTAACAAAGACTGATTTGTTCTTTCATATTCTTCTTAGCAAGCTTACAAACAGAAATCGCGTATCGCAAAGTACTCGTATTATATAATCCATTTAGATGCACTTGCCACGAATTCGTTTTTATATACTCTTTAGTATAATATATGTGTGTTAAACAGTTATAAACGTGCAATATCGCGTTGGCGAGATCCTATATATTTATATAATTAAGCATACAAGTTTTTCATAGTTTTATCATGAATTTGATTATGGTAGGATTTTCTTCTCAAAAGACAGGTGTATCAAAGTTTGGCAAATAAAAATCATTTATTAAAAATTGTTTTAGGTATAAGCTGAAACAAAATCTTAGACAATTTTGTTAAATTTAACATTTATAAAGGAAGAAATATCAACAGTTTTATTTAGCTTTGCATATGTATAATTTATTAAATACTATGAATTTAGTATATACTTTATAAAATATCCCATTAGTGTAACATTGTTGCTACTTGTCAATACTCGGTGGTATTGACCGGAACTAAGTACAAATATTCACCGCTTCCTTATATGGCAATTACGTGCCCACTTTCGAAGAACTACTTTTTTCTACTTCGAAATAAATATGGCAATGAACGCTGACAATGTCCAGAAGTTTCACGTTTCCAGTGTTCGTTTGAAAAAAAAAATAAAGGTGGATGCAAACTATCTAAACATAAATCTAGATGACGTAGACAATTGTCATTGTAACCGTAAAAACCAAAATACCAAAACGGCGACGCGTCCAGACGTACAAAATGTTCAGCGACGGTTATGGGATGTGAAGACAGAAAATAGGATAATAGAACAGCTACACCTACTTAATGACTGTCTTGGTGAACATTTTGTTTCTATATGCAGGTTTGACGGTTATATATAGCCCTCAACTTTGAAATTTAAAAACATACCTACTATAGTCACCACCAGAAGTCAAGGACTTAAGCTTGCAAGCGGAAAATGGAAACTTTGAGAGAAAGAGACGAACAAGACAGACTGACAGAGAGCACGTCACGTTGACCTTTGATACAATGTATGAATCACAGGTTCCCGAGCATGTTCTGCTTCACGTAAACGTGCATTTTGGGTCACAGAATAGTATGGTTTATCCCTTATTTGGAATCTCCTGTGACCGTTGATGGAGCTAAAGCTCTCGGAAAATTACAAGGAACTTGAACTAAGTATCCTGGTGAGAAACATCTTCCAGGATATAACTATTGTGGTCATTAGCCTCGACGAAAACAAATTAACCAAAATCAGAAGAATTTCCAGTAAATGTGATTGATAAAGTGTGCCATGTTGTATAAAAATCAAGATCTACAACAACGATGTACTGGAGACGTGAAGCTGCTCTAGAAATTGAAGTGTGTACAAAAATAAACCTGTAAGATAATCTCTTGCCAAATAGCCGATAAAATCGGTGATACGTAATAAGTCATACGGCAAGTAATCATCTGATAATTATAATAATGGAGTTAATTGGCGGGGTATAACAGCGATCAGCAAATTCGCTGTTGCAGCAGGTGTCTCGCGTGGTGTTGCTTCAGATCGGTTTTCCCGACAGGCAATGTGGCAAGTTCATCAGGTAGATATTGTGTTTTTACCACATGACACTATCACTTGTAAACGTTAATGTCAAAATGCACATACAAATACTCGTTGACGATCGTCGACGTTGCTAGTTGATACAGAGAAGCACTGCTGCAATCAAATACTACTACTACTACTACTACTACTAATAATAATAATAATAATAATAATAATAACAATAATGAGGTCTTTGTATAGCGCCTAATCTTTAGAAGCTCTAAGAGCTTTACAACATTAGACAACACCTATAAATTAAAAAACATTATGATATGATTACAAAAACAAACACCATGAAAAACATAAAAAAAACATGCTGAGACTATTTAAGGTAGGAAACATTATTATGTCTTTAAATTTGTTCTTGCAGTCGAAATAAGTGAGTTTTGAGAGCACTCTTGAATGTGATCACTGTGTCTATATCATATCATGAATTTGATTATGGTAGGATTTTCTTCTCAAAAGACAGGAGTACCAAAGTTGGGCAAGAATAAAGAATAAGAATAAACCAGCAAGACAAGTTGTAGCCGCATTTGAACGCACTTGTCAACGTGAACCCTTACGATGGCCACAGTTACTACAGGTTGATCCTGGGAAAGAATTGTATTTTGCAGCAACAACGCTGATGCAACAACACAAGGTTAAAATCAGACAAGGACACACGCAGTTCATCGTCATAAGGCAATCGTTGAGCGATTTAATCAGACACTTGCTGAGTGATTGTCTGGATATCAGTATGCTCAGGAAATTTCCACAGTCACGAGATGTCGTGAATGGGTTTCAAGACTTCCAAGTGCCATTGCTGCTGTAAACAACGAAGTTACTCATGGAATTTATATGAAACCTATTAAAGCAATCTCGAAGAAACACATATTATTTAAGCGACTTGACTCTTCCTCAAAACAACCATTACTCGGTGACGTGAAGGTCAGGTATTTTAACGAACCTAGCGGACTTGAAGGTGGTTAAAAGCGCAACTGATCATATTTAGACTGTAATTACACATACAATTTCCATTGTGGTAAGATCTACAGACAAGCCTGCAATTTATAGACTATATTCAACAGCTCCTCAGCATGGATTTGTCTATGAAGAATTACAAGTAATTCATAAATAATTACACACTTACCATCAGCAAGGATTCGCTAGCAAATCAAAGAACTACCAAACCCCCACTTCAGTTACAGTCAAGACAGGTCAGCATCACATTCATGGCCGAGACTAATATCGATTCTGTCTAGAGTAAATTGTCGTGGGTCATTAATGTGTTACAGCAAGCAAATGCAACGTGAAGATCAAACAAGCGTATTTATTGTGTCATTTACCTGATAATCAGCTAATTGTTTCCTTAAAATATAAATTGTCTTTTTGGTTTGTTGAGGTTTCTTATATTTTTCGCAATATAAACCAGGGTGTCTGGTTGAGATATTTTTCTAACTCTCGATACCGCCAAATACTCTAAATTTCACCATTCGATACGATCATCGACAGTCCATATATTGGCATGTGATATTGTTAGTCCCTGAATGGTTATAGCATATCATATGATCTATGGGATTTGCAATCCCCCAATGTATCCAGTAAAGCTTTGTCAACAACATCCACAGAGACAACAACATCATTAAGAACAAGTTTTCCCCCGTGACTGGAATCTCAACGTCGATATTTTGTCTATGTGTATCTGCAGGGCGACATCATAATGTTATTGGTAGATCTGGAAGTTTGTTCTTGTGATGCGAGAATAATTTACTTTGAAGTAAGTCACAAACTGTGTTTCAGGATACAACTATTATATCGTTAGGGTGCCATTAGTTCCAAAAATCATCAAACGTAGTCTCTGGAATCTCACTGAACATCATGCAACATTGAGTCTCGTTGACTTTAAGTCTCGTCTTCGCTGTTAGTTTCTTCTGCTATTCATCGGTTGCCCCGGCGTCCTCTAACATTACATCGTAATAATATATAAATTATATTAACTGACAATATGGCAATTCTCTGACAAAAAGTGGTGGTTAATAATGATCACCACACATGATAATCGCCTTTGATTTCGTCGACAGCCAATTAAGACACAGTCTTAATGTATCCTTAGATAACGTACATGTTTCATTACAGATTATGATCTTAAGAATATATTTCTCACCCATTCTGTCTGTTGTCCACGCATCACCATGACATCGAAAGACACCGATAAGTATGAGACTTAACAGCTTTTTCTTTCATCTCCCTGGCATGTCGGTGACTTGGGGTTAGCACTACCATGTCTTAATTGCTAAACAATCTTAACGCGCGTGTAGTTTTACCAGAACGACCAGGCCCATTAAGATAAAATGTCTTAAGTCACACTATGGGATTACTGATGGTTGTGACGCTTATCAATTTTTGTAATACCAAGGATGAAATTGATAATATGCAGATTCTGAATAATTACATATCATCTCATGTTTTATTCTACACTTATCGGAAGTTCAACTAGCTGCCCAATGTTTGACTCCCTGATATAAAATGAGTCTGTTGCGACTTTGACACCTTCCATAGGAAATAGGTTGATCATTGATTAAAGGTTTATTGAGACATAAGCGTGCATTGGAGATCTCGAATCAGTTAACTGCGGAGAATCACTTCTATCGTAGCTGATATTACCTAAATTAGTTCCATCTGATAGATTTCCCTTTCCATAAATACTCCTTGTTTTGTCGTATCAGCAATTATAAAGTCGAGTTCTGCGTCATCTATGATTAATCTTGTACAACGGCGCTTATTACCAGTTGAGGCTCCATGTGTAAATTTACCGATGATTGTTTGACCTATATCCTTTGCAATTGAATAATCATCCTTGTTGCATTCGGGTTTTGGCAACCAAACTGAGGTTTGTGGTCTATATGAAATTATTGCCTCACTCTCTGCGATGTATGTATACTTTTATCGTGCATATATCACAATAGCACTATTGGAGCACAACTACGTTTATTCTTTGTGAAGTTGTTTATCTCTGAATTAGGTTAGTTAAAATAACGACCAAATCAAGCAGGAATCACGAAATGAATATTCTCTGCAAATTCGAATGAATCAACCTCTTTAAATCCATTTAAGTCAAAATTTGGCAGAGGCCCATTTATCGTAACTCGAATAATCGTATTTGTCGGATTCCCAAATCTCTCAAATGAAGCCTGCGTTCCATCAGCCCAAGAAAGCATCTTCGATAACACGTAACCATACCAATCGAGATAACGTCCTTGTAATCATTTTTAGTATTCCACGGATCTCCACGGATCTCCGTGTCCGTATTCAACAATGAGCGTTGAATATCTTCAAGAACTTCCATTCGTGTTGGTCGCCATTAATTTTTCTGCTGGGCAAAATGAGCAAGGAAAGATGAGATTGTAAAATAAATTTTCAGTTTATTTATGGTGAACACTCAAATACAATAAAGGGTGGCATTAATCCCTGCAATTCTTAGGATGTTACGGTCTTGCTTCAAAGACGTCAGTTCTGGCTATATAAACTTATCGCTGATGATAATATATGTACGTCAAGCAGATGACCGTTCTGGTAAGTCTAAAATGTATCCGTAACAACAGCGGATAGTGTCATCATAAATAAACAGGATTAACAAGTACCGATACAATAAAAAAAACCAGGGATTATCCTCAGGGAAGCATGTACCCCAATTATACATTCATCGACCACAATATCAGGATCCAATTTTTGCAAATCAATATCACTAATACTGACAATAGAATTCCCCTACATGATGATACTGAACACTAACAATACAATACCCCTACATAATGATACTAACACCGATAAAACAATTCCCTTACATGATGACACTGAACACTGATAATACAATTACACTAAATGACGACACTAAACACAGACAACACAATTACACTAAATGTAAACACTAACACTGAAAACACAATTCCACTAAATCATGACACTAACACTGCAAACAAAACTAAATGACTGCATTGAACACTGAAAGCATAAGTTCCTAAATGATGACAGTAAACAAAGACAACAGAACTCTTAAATGAGGACACTGACTATCAAACTCCCTTAATAATGCGAATGTACTATTGACAATAAAACTCCCTTAATAATGAGACTGAACATTGACAATCAAACTCCCTTAGTAATGAGACCGTACTACTGACAATCAAACTGCACTAAAATAAAAATGAATGGTTCTGCGAATCAAGGACAAAACTTGGAGAAATCAATGATAAGAGTGATGGAAAACTGGGGCTTTAACTCATGTGATGAATGACATAGTGATTGCAATCAATACAATGAAACTTAGTAAATGATAGTGTGCTGAAGACAATCAAATCCATCTAGGATCTTTCTTCAGTATTAAGGCACATACACCACTCCCTCCATAACCTCACCAGGTTAACTCGCGAACCCGTTGATAATGTTGGTTAGGCTATGTACGTTTTGTTTACATTAGAATGCTTCCAAATTGGCCCATATTTGTTTGAAATGTAAAGACATTTTGTGTTCTAAATTGGCAAAGAAAACCCCTGAAACTGACGTTTCACTATTACTTGCAACGAAATCATGGCATCATAGTTTTACTAAAAGAACAATACGCAACGCATTTGACACTGACATTAGCTTGAGGAAATAGATGTCCCTCTCTTTGAATAAAAATATTGTTTTATTGTGTATCATCAACAGTAAAAAGCAGTGACATAATAAACTTTTCGTTTGCATACACATGATGATTATTGAAACCTTGCTGAATACTGTACTTTACGATCTTTCAATGGTTCTGTATAAAAAAGAAAAGCAATTCATGCAAAATAACAAATACAACCCATTTATTAAAAAAAAACATTTTTTGACAATTATTTCTATCGCGAACGTAAAATGAATATTCAGCGAATAAACAGTCCTGTAATTCAACCCGGGTTTTCCTGATGGCCGGTGGGGATGTCATCTCCATTTGTAATTTGTTTGAGGCTCCCCAGTAACTCTTATCTTCGGTTATAGTGTGGTCTGTGTTTTGGCACTGTGCTGAGTTTGAATTATTGTGTGGAATTAAAGTGCAGTAGATGGAGTGATAGAAGGATAAAAGGGCAAAAGGACGGGCAGGTCCAATTTATCATGCTTAACTTTAGCCACGAAGTGTGTGTGTGAGAGAGAGACAGTATGTACAAAATTGTATGTCTTGCAGTGAATGATCAACATAATTGATGGAGGTTAATGAAATACTATATTCTTTGGGAAACATAAAAGTGGCCTTTTGCATTTTGAGCTAAAAAAGTGTATACATGTGTGACCTTGCATGAGCGTATAACTCAAATTATCCACATGTACATACCTGTACACTGCAATTATAACTGAACAAATAATTATATGTGTTTATAATTGTATTTATAACAGATGCATAATAATTTACATACATATACGTCGCAATTATAGCAAGTCAAATCTGAGATACATATGTCACAATTATTACAGATCAAATATTGACATACATGTATACGGCAATTATAACAGATCAAATATTGACATGCATGTATATGGCAATTATAACATATCAAATATTGACATGTATATACACGGCAATTATAATAGATAAAATATTGACATGCATGTACACGGCAATTATAACAGATCAAATATTGACATGCATGTACACGGCAATTATAACAGATCAAATATTTACATATATGTACACTGAAATTATACCAGATCAAATATATACATACATGTATTCAACAGTTGTTACAGATCAGATATTGATTTGCATGTACACGGAAATTATAACAAATCAAATATTTACATACATGTACAATGGGGGCACCTAATGGCTGAGTGGTCTAAAGAGCTCACCATTAAGGATCATTGCCATCTCACATTTGTCTACGTGGATTCCAATGTTGGGTTCGGCCAGTGTGGGTATGTGAGAAAGCTTGCCAGTAGCTTCTCATCAGTCTGTCGTTATTTCTAGGTTTATTCTGGATTCTTTCTCACCATTTATACTGGAACCATGTATAGACTAAATTGTGCTGAGAAATGATGTTATAGCTTGCATCAACATCAACATGTACTCTGCTATTATAACCTATATGTGCGCTATATTTATAAGTTTGAATATGGACATTCATGTACACTTCAGTTATAACACATCAAATATTTGCACACATGTACACTGCATTTATATAAGATCGAAGATGTACAGTGAAATTATTACAGCTCAAATATGGTCACGCATATACACGGTAATTAGAACATTTCAAATATTTTGCATACATGACCACTGCAATTTATACTGCTCAAATCATTACATTCATGTTAGCTGCAATTACAATAGTTCAAAAATGTTAAATATTAGGGGCAGTGTTCTGTTTTCATATTGCAAAATGTCAGTTTGTTTCAAATTCTGCAATTATTAAACATAATATATGCATTTCCCAATTTCTCCTAAGAAATGATCACTTTATACACAGTTTGAGAATGCTGTGATCAATATCAACACGTCTGTATGCCTGCTCCAGAATACTGAAAGTAGCCTTTACAGCTTTGTTTTGTCTCCATTGTCGCATTATTTCCAAACATGGACACGTGTGTTTGACGCGAATTTGATCAACTCTGGACACAGCAACTCCAAGTTCAACACCAAGATGGACATATCTTTTTCCAATCCTTCTACTGATCTGATCCAGATGTATATCATCAGGTTGCGTGTCTAATACTTTCTGTGGGAGGCAAGACACTCTGTCCCCTGTAAAAGGTAATTAAATTGACTCGAAAAAGACCCACTTGAAAACATACACCTGCTTAATATGTAAAACTTACCCTTCAATCATTTATATATATATATATATATATATATATATATATATATATATATATATATATATATATATATATATATACGATGACTGATACCAATTTTTGTTTGTTTCTTGCAATGAACCCCTGTAGGGTATGTTGGCCATATTACGACAGGCATGACCTTTTTACCAAAGCTCTTTGTAAGAATGCTTACAACTTGGTCGTTAAAAATGTTGATAGTAATGTTTAAAAAAAAGGTTAAATAGGTTCTTGTGAAGAAATTCCTCATGGTCACAGCCAATGCTTAAAAAGATAAAACTGCACACGAGTTCGATGGGTTTACTGGATAAATCAGAATCACATGCAGTGATATGTTAACATGCTGTCATATCAAAATTATTTAATGAGACACACTAGATGTTTTTGTTTTTGTTCTTTTGAATTTAATGCCATTTCTCAATGCAAGATAGATTGTTCTTGGCGGCCAGTATAACTGGTGGAGGAAGAACCCAGGCCCAGGAAGAACCACTGACTCATGGAAAGCTACTAGCAGCTCTCTCACATACTCAGATTAGCCAAGCTCAAGACTCAGACCTATGCAGACAGAGGTGAGTTTGCGGTGATCATAAAGTCAAGCGCTTTAGACCACTTGGAAACCCACGGCTCCCATACTATTTGTAAAATATACCAAACCCGCCCCCCCCCACCAAGGAAGTTCCTGCCTCGGACCTACGATGCATTCCTGAGTCTCATCATCGATGGCTTCTTTCTCTTCATGGCTCCAAACTGTAGTTAGCAGGTTTCAACACTGTAAATATAAAAGTCAAAAATCAATTTAGATTTTAAATAAACAATGAAAACGAATTCCAGGCGATGAATAATGAATCCCATCTTTAAAATGAAATATCTTGTAATATATTGTTAACTAATATATTTTATTTCGATACTAAACTAACTTAATTGATGTGCATGGAAACTTCTAATACTAGTTATTTATGAAATGCAAAAACTGCATGACTTCGAAACACACACTGCAATCCCAGGACCTTTGATTCTCATCTGCACATGCTATATTTATTATATCAAAGCATTGCCGAACTTGTAAATATTTCTTAGTGGAACCATAGCACAGGAAGAACCGGTGAAACAAGTCTGGCTGGTTTCTCTAATGTGTTGTTAAAACACATAAAAACACAGTGTTTGGATTTGTATCAATTATTTTGTGCTTTTTCTTTCTTCAAAAGCTGTAGATTTCAGCTAAAAAGTGATGTATCCAGTAGAGAACTTTTACAACGACCACAAAAGCAATTAAGTGTCTTCCTTACGCTAGATACAAGCCCCAAATACAAGCCATCCGCAATGTTTAGTCCCGGCCTGTGATGTATAAGTACTCAACATTCCACTTTTTATCTATTAGTTATGTCCGTGGTTTCACTGTATGAAATGACGTAATGCAAAAACCAACTATCTGAAGTCAAATCTTGATCTTTTACTTTTCCTTTTGTCTTGAAAATGAAAATATGATGCAAAATACTTTCTTAGTTAGACTACAATAAACATGCTGATGATGGCAGTAGTAATGATGGTGAAAAAAATAATGAATGAATAGATTCACATTAACATAGTAAGAGTAGGTAATCTGCAAGAGTTATTTCCCCTTGTCTATACAAGAATAGATATACTTTATCAAGTCTTTTGAAGGGCTGGATTAAGGAAGTAGTAGCAGAACTAAATCCTAACGCCAAAATTGATTGGGTTTTTGGTTTTTGACAGTGTCATTCCTAACATTACTGTGATTGGGTCTTTGACAGTGTCATTCCTAACATTACTGTGATTTGGCATTTGACAGAGTAATTCTTAATGATAATATGACCGTGTATTTGACAGTGAATTTCCTAACATGACATTAATAGGGTTAGGTGTTTTAAATAGTAATCCTAACATTAAAGTGATATGGTATCTGACACAATTATTTATAAGGTTAATATGATAATGTATTTGCCAGAAATTACTGAATCCCTATATTATTCAACCTTGTCGACCAGCATTTTGATGATTTTATTGTTTTTATTTGAAATATTTTTTATTGTGAAACTTTTTATATCGATTAGACCTGATATAAAACAAAGAATTTCACTAAGGTGTTCGCTGGAGTTTACAACACTCGTGTTTATGGCTGATATTCGTATTTATTGTACGATCAGAGCTATAGTACATTCAACTGGGTACTCCAGTTTTAAAAGGTGATATGTTATGGACACGTTACTTTTGGTGGAGTGTACATTAGATTTTACAGGATTATTTGCTCATACTCACCTCTTCCTTAAACTAGAATTGAAAAAGTTTTTGTGACTCAAGTACATGACATTTGTTGTGGGAATGTCATTGTACATTTACATTCTTCTGTAGCAGTGGAACAACGATCAGGCCCTCCAAATCATCTGGGTCAGAATCAGGGCATTGTATATGTAGCTCAGTCTGTAGGCCCTCACATATGCTTCCGATTATATTTGACTGGTTCTCACTAATGAACCTTCTTGCTTCATTGCCATTCTTTGAAGACCAACTCATATCTGTGACGCCCATTCTTGTCACACGAGCACAGACGGAATAATGGCTCAAGTAAAGGGTCATCCTGTGATGAAGGCCAAGATTATAGACACAGCAACTACAGTATATCAGATTATCTGATTTTCGTTTGGATATGGGCTAGCGTGTCAAACATGCACCAATAAGCCTATGAAAATCAGGTGGTGGTATAAATTTCCCTGTGCACACAAAACATAATACTGATGTTCTGTCTATAGGAAAATGTGATTCCGGGGAGATAATTTGTTTTGGTGTTGTTTGACGGAGCATGTATGGTAGTAATCTTTCTGAAATACAAGGAAAGCAGCGGCAGTTCAATACTATGATACTCAATTCAATTAATTGACTTTTGTATACCCTGAATGCAACACCTTCAATTGATAATTTATAAGTATGTTACATTGTATCTTTTGATCTCAAACAGCCTTTAAGTTACAATGCGGTAAGGAAAGGTGAAGGAAAACTTACAATATTAACCTCAACACACTTTTTAATGATGATATAAAAATATATATACAACTCTCATTTGAAAAAATATCCAGATAACTGATGAACTAGCCATAATAAAACAGCAGGTGCTTAATGAATTATTTCATACAGAAACATCGACTGGAATACAATAACAATAGCAATTGGCAAATGAAAGCACAAAATATTGCTTATTTTACTGTCTATAATGGCTGTTCGTAAGCAAATGTTGGAAAAAACATCACACAATTCACAACTTAAAATATCAAGTTTTGTTAGGTTTTCCTTTTAAGTTAAAACTATGTTCTCAGTAAGCTATAAATAAGAATATATTATATTTCAGACCAGCCCCCCCCCCCCAAGAATTTCTCATTAATTAGGTTGACATTTTCAACTAAAATGCTTGTAAAGTACACTTGTACCAGAATAACCTTCAGAAACTGAAGTAGAAAAAAAAAATAAAACTCGATGGCATCCTGCACGATTCTTAACTTTACATAATCTCTGGTATTATATAAAAAAATGACATAGGAACTGCAATTAGATCTTCTGCCACCAGACTTTCTAGCTGAAATTAACCCATGTTTAGGAGAATATCTCAAACCTCTAAGTATATCTATAGGACTTCATACAGTGTTGGTGAAGTTTTGACATTTAGTAAAAGTGCTTGATGTAGTGGCATTCGATCGGAGCTATTTACACACAGTTGTGATTACAATAATGTAATAAAAGTACTCATGCATGTTCCAGTTAGTTAGAGTGTATAGTTTCTGATCTGCTTTTGCAAAAAATAATGGCTTAATCACCAAAGGTGGCACATACAGCTTACAAACCATCTTTCTAGTTTCTGAAATTTCACAAAAACTGACAAAGACCAAAAGATTACATAGCTGTGTGTGAAACAGTCATTACGAGACGGCAATTGTTAGATGAAAGCACATGCACATATACGTTCACAACATGGCGTTAATATATTCAAACCACACTTCACTCGTGTTAATTTCCAAGTGAATTTTATGCTTAATTTATATATTTCAATTTCGTTTCATTGTAAACGTACTATTTATTATCTGCCCTCTACTATTTAGTTGTTCAAAGGAGTCAATCAAATAGCGTTGTGATGCCTGCAGGTGCTTTCATGAGAACCTCATTAAGTGCCCTTTACTTTATAAATGGTAAATTAAATCATTATGTTATGTGTCAAAGCTACGTGTTCTTGGTCACAATAATGGTTATGTGTTGCAGCCAAAATTCTAGATAGGTTGTTGGCACTTTATGTGTCTACTGTGAATCATATATAATGGAACATCTCTCGGTATAACAATCCCTCTGGGGCCCCGAGTGGCCGAGTGGTCTAACGCGCTCTCCGTTACGGATCACTGCCATCTCACCTCTGTCTGCTTGGGTTGGAGTCTCGGATTAGGCTAATGTGGGTATGTGAGAAATCTTGCCAAGAGCATCTCGTGGGTCGTGGTTCTTTCCGGGTTCTTTCGCCACCATTAATACTGTCCGCCATGTATAGCCTATAGTGTGCTGAAAAATGGCGTTAAACCCTACAATAACAACAACAATTTAACAATCACTCACTTATAACGGAGGTTACACTTTTGGGTCCCACTGACCTTGTCAACGGCCATTAGCAGCCTTATTTTAAGCTGCATCAACAGTCATTAGCATAGCTATTAAAAGCATCAAAATGCCTGAATTACAGCTTTATACTGAAAATTCAGCTTGACATTACTCACTCATTACTCAATTTGCTTTCACTTTCTAAAGTACTCCTTTACGGTTCTATGCCCAAATCCGTCCTATCTAAGCCAGCAAGGCTTTTTGTCCATCTGTAATTTAATAACCAGTGTGGATAAATTGTAATTAATTGAGATCTCTGTAGCTACAATTTTACATAGTAATGTTTTGATTGCAACGACGTTAGCCAGCAACACTAACATAAATGTTGATGTTTATGTTAACATTGCTGTTTCCAAAACTCACGAATGGGTTGGGTATCGTCGCTTTCGTATGGCCCTTAAAAAGCCTATTTGTTCAATAGCGTTTGAAACAGATTGTATGCATTTAAAATGTGCTTTTTCAGAAGAAAATAAAATGATTAATGCCATAGAACCGCCCACTCCCTTTTTCGTTTAAATGAGTTTTGTCTCGTGCCCAATATTTTGGCCTAAAATATTGGTATGTGCACAAGACGATCCGGTCGTGATCTTTGAATCTTGTAGCCAATATTTTGTGTAAGATTGTTATCTTATTGCAATATTCGGATATGGTTATACCCTTCGCATCCCCTCGGGGTAGAATATTTCCAAGCTGTACTTTACTGATACCTTTTTGTATCAATTAAGTGCAGATTCTCTCAATCTTATTGGCTACGTCGATACAAGATACAGCATTCCGTAAATCGTTTCCTCCTATCTGCAAGCACACATACTGAATAGTTGGTTTGGTGCGATTGGTGACTTTAAAAACCGCAGAATGGTGTCTGTAGTGCCACCATTGAAACCACACAATTATGTTTCTACACACGCTATATTTTTTGGACATATCCCATCCTTATTCATGCAAAATGTAAAAAGGTGCGTAATTATACCATGTCCCAAGATTAACAACAGTGCCATTTCAGACAAAAAATTTAAAGGAATAGGTATTCCTCAGAATAGTCAAGTGTAAAGAATAACATCTTACATTATCTTTTATATCCATCTATCACGTGATTAACACCTTACTTTACAATCAGGTATGGTCATATGTTTCATATGTAGCCGGAGTTTAAAGCAAACATGCATGGTTTCCTACCCGAATTTAATAAATGTATCGGTGTGTTAACCTTTATAATATTTGAATTATTTACTGGGAAATTTTATTTAGGTCATACATACAATATAGCATACATACATACATACATACATACATAGCAATGTTAAATGTTAGAGACGTTGAATAAGATACATCGTGTAGATACCACAGATTCCTTTAGTGTCACTCTAGATCGAAGAACACATATCAAACAGTTAGCAAGCTGTCGTTATTCGTTGCATGCAATGACTTATCGGTATTTAGATATACAATGATTTAGATAGGAAGTGTATATGAACCCTGCGGGAGTAAATGTATTAACGCCAATTTAAAGAAGGAACAAAATAACCGGATGGAAAGGTTATTATGTAAAGATTTCGAAAAATGAACGGATGATATAAATACAGTTTGAGTCCATGTTGCAATCGTGTTTAAAAACAAACAGCTACAGGCAAACTTTCTCTGGTGAATTTATGGCACGTCTCATGAAATCAATGCCCTTCATAAGGATGAACTATATATGTATTTTTGCGATGAAGTGTATCACACTGACAGTTCTTCACTCTGTGGGAGGATATATGCACATCAAATGTACAGTGCATTCTTTGGCATGGAATAAGAAGGACAAACAAAATATATGGGTAAACTATTACAGCTATTAAAATTCTGGTTTGCATTTTTAAATACATAGATATAGAGACAGGTGACTTATATGTCAGTTTCAAATATTAAAATGTCCCATATCTTGAGGCAGATGGGATATAATGTATTTGTTCATGATGAAAACAGTCCTTTGAACGGACTCACATTACCTGTTACAAACACCAACAAGACTTCCAGAGGAAACTCCTATATATATGACATAGCCTTTTGAAAGAATAATACTAACAATATTTAGATTAAAAAATGCTGTCAAATTAACGCCATATCAATTTAGTATCAACTAGACATCATAAAAAGTATTTTGTTGAATGTATAATGTAGATATGACAAGACAGTTATGTTGTCATGCAGATCACAGTGTACTTTGGAATTGTCTTTGAGAAGGGATACATGGATCAGGCCGTTGATACTTTCACCGTTGTATCCAGGCCATTGTATGAAGTGCACAAACGTTAGGCTTTGACCAAGGTTTCCAATGATCTTACGAAGAAGATTTGTGATGATACATCGATAATCAACGCACAAGTCTTTCCCTAATCCCCATTCTTGTGACCCTCACAAAGATAATGTACTCATTAAATTACATGATCAGTTTGTGATACTGGTCCAGTTCAAAAACGCAGCAACCACAAAAGATCATATTCTCTTGAGATTCCTTTCTCGTCTTTGTGGTGATTGGCCAATGAGCAACAGCTTCCTGTTATGTTCTTGAATTTTCTGTGGAAGATTGGGGATGGCATAAATTTCCGAATGAATACATAGCATAGGATTGATGAACTCTCCGTCTGGTCATTTGGTTTAATGCCGCCATGTATAGCCTATCGTGTGTTGAAAAATGGCGTTAAACCCCACAACAACAACAACAACAGTAACAACAATAGCAATCTCTCAAAGTTCTGGCAGCTACTAGTGGCATTGATTAAACTAAGACTAAACTTGCAACAGAGCGTAATAGCTGAATTGTCTTGTGTGTCTAGTCTACAGTGGCAAAGACCATCTAGTCATCTATATGCGTTTAAATCCATTTGTTCAATAACCAGAACGGGAATGCTTGTAAAAGACTATGCCCACTGAACTGGTCAAGACATTTGAAAAACTTGTAGAAAACCATTATTGACTGCTCTGAGATGTAAACCGAAAGACCTTCAAACTTGAATACAAAGGCTGAGACATATTCCTATTATAAACATGGGCACATAATTTTGGGCTATAGTTTTCTGTCAAAATGGTCTGGTGGACGTGTCAGTTAGAAATTCATTAAAGAAAACTTGTTTAATTTCTAACTTGCTACCTGGTGACCATGTGGAGGCAGAAAGTGGTTTTGACATCCAAGAGATAATTGGTCTCGTGTATGCTGTGGTAAAGATCCTTGCATTCACTAATGATAAGCCTCAACTTCCAGCTATTGAAATTGCAAAGCACGCAAACACGAACATGTAAGAATTCAAGTCTGTGTGTCGTATGAATACTCCGCCAAATGCTCTTAATGAGCATGTGCGTATTTGACTGCTGTACCAAAGGCTGTTCCATTCAGTGATGGCAAGAGGAAATATTAAACTAATCATAACATGTTATACGAATTTTGTTCATTTCTCTGTTCATTGTTTTACATTCATTGCATCATTCATATCATATAAGTAATGATTATTTGCTATTATGCCGTTATGGTAAAAGTTCTCATAAAGTGGCTTTTAGGTAAATCCCTTGATACTGCACTACAGTGCATTTTACATTATACAAGTGAAGGTGTTTTCTTGAATTAAGATCAATGGATTCATGAAATAGTATCTGATTATAAATCATGCATGACGTCTCAGTCTTTTTATGGGTGCTTTGCTTTTGGCTTTTTATGCTTTTGAAGCGATGCTCCTGTTATCCGATTTTAATTGTGGGTTCCCGTGTTCAAAAATGTTAAACAAAGTGTGTCTTGTTACGTGAGCGGACAAGTTTTCCAAATGTATGAATATACAAGACTTCTTATATATATATATATATATATATATATATATATATATATATATATATATATATATATATATCGATGATAATCAAGAGTGAAATATTATTTTATTATTTCATAACTGCATTCATATGTTCAATTATTCATGTGCACTGTATTGACTTTTTCTTGCTTGCATCGAAATATACAATTCATATACACTCTGTTGATTACATCTTACTTGCTCTGAAACAATATAATAATATATCAATGATCATGTCTTCATCACCAAAGTATACAAAATAGGAAATAATAAATATTGTAAACATTTAAGTTAGATATGATAGAATTTCAAATGTTGCTAAGCATAAAAAATACGGATTTTGTTTATATTTGAAATGTACCTTTATACAGATTTCAGAAGGATTTACTAATATAATGTGCTTATAGAGACAACATGTAGTAGTTGTAAGCCTGTATCTTATGTCTACCGTCTTTATGTCCATCCAGTAACAATATTATAAATAACCAAAAGGTAATCAATTTCTGCAGTTGCTGATGCTGCAACTTCCAGTTATGTTCTTGAATTTTCCTGACTTAGACCGAGGCATGTGGGCTTAACAGCATCAAGAAGGAGGATATTTTTACTGTAATTACTCTTCATTGTATACACTAAAATTGCCCCACCTGTACCATTGATAATGCTTACTTACACTCTCTAGATTAATATTTGGGGTCAAGGAAATTTTGAAATATGATTTCAATGCCAGAGTAATTTTTATCTTGAAGCAATCAGTCATTAATTCATTAATTTGTCTTTATCATGTCTGTGATCTTATAGTTTTTCTTATGCAGCTTATTTTAAACATACATTTTGTTGAGTGAACTCAGTTTGAGATCACATCCATTTCTAAATCTCTACGAGCAGTGAAAGTATTTTATTAAAATAATAATTACGGGGGAGGGGAGATTTGTTTATGTTCATGATTCGGGAGATATAAATTCCTCCAGTGCATACATGGTATCATCATCTATTGTATATCATTATCCAAACGTAGTCATGCAGTAAATAGCCTCTAGATTTGTACGTTGGTTTGGGTTTCGCTTAACTAAGTGGAATTACTTATTGGTTATACTGCTCTCCCTCCCCACTCCACATTGTGCGCATCAGCTGAACACATTATATCTATCAATGACGCCTTTCAGATCGGCCAAACTGGCTAAGCCACACGTATGTCAATGCTATAAAATCTATCTCTAATTTTGCGGACTAATCTAAATATGTGGATTTATATTTTGCACTGCTTTGAACAGCTATCCCTGGTAGAACTTAACAACTCCTAAATGGATGGGTATAATGTCTTGCTTTTTAGGTTTCAAATCCCAATTCTTTCTTGTTCATATTGAACCCTTCATATTAAGTCTAAAGTAGCCATGTTCACATTGTTCATTGTGGTAATATTCATCCTTGCAATCTATTAAATATATGAACATTTAGGTTGATATATGTTAATAATGGTGGATTTGACAATAGGTCATAAGAAAATACGAATGCACACTGATAGCAGGTTAACAGCTCAATTAGTTTGATACATTCTTGTTAAATACAAAAGGAAAGCTAAGCAGCAATTTATATATTTACTTATTTGAAACAAGGATCAGAATAAAAAATTTGATATGACGATAAATGTAGCACGTTTCAAAACTGCAAATTCTTTAATTATCAATGCCTTCTTGCGTGTTAGCTTTCGGAAACATGTTACATCTGAGCTGCTGGGATATGAATATATTGTATGCTCTGTGATAACTGATTATGGAGATAATACGCATTATATATATATATATATATATATATATATAGTTTGATATATCATTGCAAATATCACAACGAAACCAACTTGCATTTCTCGGTCCACATTGCTAGTCAAAAAATATTTTTCCACAAACAACAAAAAAAAACCAGTTTCATTCAGAAAATAATGTTTCTTTTGAAACACTGGTGCTAATTAGCTATTAGCTATTGTTGACAAGTGTTAGTTATTGCCTGACTTTCTCGTAAAAATGTCACACCTCGCCTGGTGTTTCAAGATTCAAAAGTGTCAAAGAGACAAACATTTTTCATACATATCACTTGGTTTTTGTCATGAACAGCGACCACTTGAGAGCAGCCTTGAATAATATGTAGACGAATTAGCCAAATTAAAAATGTATTGCTCTAATCTTCGTAGTTTTAAAGCATTTGATTTTGTGACAACATTATTTTAATTCAACAGTGATTTTTAAAACCCTTATCACTGACCTATAGCTGATTGGAACTTCCATAATTTAGGTAATTTAAGATTATACTTTATTCGCTTAATATTTTTAAGAGTGGAGATGTGGTTTAAGGCTGAGAGGCAACGACAGAAGGAGAGGATGAGATACAGGCTGAACACATGTACCTGTTCTGATTTCTAGAAAAGAAATAACAAAGTTTAGACGTGCATCAATACCATACATTTTTTTTCTAAATTTAAGATCAATGCCAGATGAAAGTTTTGCATGATACTATGAGTACTTGACATCAAACATGCTTGTTGGCCAAATTTTGGTTTTCGAAAACATCTTTTTAGCTTTAAGGGGTGCTGTATTCAGATATGTTAATCAAACAGTTTAATATCCAAATTGAAACATAACAGCAGGACATTCGACAGTAGTTGGTACATGTAGTTATAGTCCTGACGGACTGTTGTTGCCTTGAGACAACAACCTGCATTAGCAATCGTAGTGGCTGACTTCAGAGTAAGACAATCACTCCTTAAACAGTGCCTGGTGATGCAAGCACATTCTTTAAAAATCGTCAAGATCTTTTTAAAAAATCTTGAAATCAATTTGTTCGTGATATGAATGGCTGCTGATAGAACTTAAGAGTCAATAGAGTGTGCCGAATGATATGCATTTAAAAATATTGTCGTACTCAGGGTAAAGGTATGGATAGCTCAAGTATCCATTTTTAATATGCGATGCCAAATTAGGCTTCTAGAATAATGTTTAGAAAGAATTCTAACGTGCATGTCATAAAGTTTTGGTGTTCCGATGATACATATCTGATGAAAAGAGTAAGGCATTTTTTTGGTAATATCCTTTTGAATTTTATATCCATTGCAGCGTTCAATATATTTGTATAAAGTGGGTATATGGTCAAGGTATGAAATAGACATTTGCCAGGGCCGGGCGTACAATTTCATGGTTACAGCCATTGGTTTGTTCAGTGTGCTGACATACGAAGTAAGTACAATAGAGTCACTGAGGAGTGACACAACACCCAATACTACTGCAAATAAAATCTGTGATGGACTTCCGCCAAACGGAGTGGATATTAACTATACTGGGTGCAAAATCCACCAAACTCAGTCTTTCAATACTCATGATGGGCACTTAATCCACTGTCCTTCTGTCCACCTTTACCGGATTGAATGGATAATCGTAAAACATGATGAGTATACTGTGTATCCAAGACAGACCTGCTTGTGTTAATATTGTACCAGATCAAAACATTGAACAATCAAACGTTCTATGTGGTCAAGAGCTGATGCAAACGTTTAATAAAAATGCCATTAAAATAAAGTTAAAATTTTTAATTGTGTGTGCTAGCTGAGATAAATTTACCACATGTTAAATGATTCAAGAATACATAGTGTCTGAGAAAGGAACTTCTACTGTACAATTTAAGGAATCTTGATGAGTAAAATAGCATTCACATTTGTGATCGGTGTGAGATCGTTCATCAAAATTGCTAACTAACATGCATGTGATGATCAGGTTGCTTGAGTCCAGCATAAAAGCCATCAGAGAAATGAACATAAATACAAAATATATCCAAAGTCAGTAAAACTTGAATCATGGGTCAGTGACCTACGTTTGCAAACAATGGTGTGGTCCTGTTTGTCAAGACCTATTTTGAGACCTAATGAAAGGCATTGTGAGTGTATAATGTTGTTGTTTTGTATCGTCTGTGTCAACTCAGAGTTTGAGATTTTGCTAGCCCACAACTCTGATAAAGACAATACGGCGTACTGCAGATTCTGCGCTAACAGCTGCACCACCTCATTATGTTTTGTTAATACAAGCTGAATATTTTGTACATAACATACAAAATACCTTTTTGGTCATGAGCTGAAACAAATATAATCAACTGAAAGTCGCAAGACATCAAAAGATGGGTTAAAGTGACCTTTTCTTATAATGGTGTAGAATTAGTGGAGAACACGTACAAGCATAACATGTCACTAATCTATTATGAGCAGTACATGAGAAATGAACTTCAAAGCATCACAATTAACCAAAATTAGAAAATATGTAAATACATGTAAAAATGGATTTAGGTTACAAAACGCTTTTACACAGGGGTCTTGATTCTATGTACAAAACGTATATGTGTAATTTAGCTGTTAACGTAGATTTTAAATGATTTCAGTCATATCGCTACCATGTCTGTAAACTGTGTCAGTTTGTGGTGGTGTCTAGCACTGGGACATCTTGCCGCATACATTTAGCATCACGTCACACCGAGTTACGTTAAATTAAACTGAATCTGGATGACCATCCGTAACACTAACCTCTTCATGATGAGCACCAAAACGAAGTATTTCCTAGTACAATTTGTATAACTCTTTGTAAAACTTGGGTTGGGTTCGAACGCACAAGCCCCGCATCGAAGGCGGAAGCTCTAACAACTTAGGCTACCAAAGCGGTTACCCATGAAGTTGGTATACGTGTGGCATGATTGGAATGGAGAAATTATGTACACAGGTGCCATTAGATTGAAATGCTATAACATGACAAGATAGAACCATGTATGTAACCACATATATACATGAGCACCATTAGCCCCTTTACCCACGGGTTATGTACAAAGACACCCACTCCTAAAAACACACAGGAACTTCACTACTATATATATATATATATATATATATATATATATATATATATATATATATATATATATATACACGTTTTAGGTGCGTTGTGGGCAGTCATCCCGAAAGTGGGTTTACGGGAAGGACATGATATAGTTTACATTTCAAATCAAAATACATATACATAGGTTGTATTTCTTACATAGTAATTATGTATATGTTGAAAAAAAGTATATACAC
The DNA here is from genome assembly GCA_028554795.2 of Sinohyriopsis cumingii. Classification (NCBI taxonomy): domain Eukaryota; kingdom Metazoa; phylum Mollusca; class Bivalvia; order Unionida; family Unionidae; genus Sinohyriopsis; species Sinohyriopsis cumingii. The sequence continues at coordinate 101,337,801 of CM068824.1, forward strand.
TTATGTTATAGTCCTATTCATGTTTTCGGTTCGTGGGCAGATATATAAATTTCATGGGCAGTTTTGACCTTTAGGTTGAAGATGACAAAGTAACTGCCCAAAAATACGTTCACGAAGAACAAACATATAGCATTCTGCCCGCGAATACGGCCCCGGGAACAATATATAGCGTACTGCCCACGAATACGTTCACAAGTAACAAATATATAGCATGACTTTCCGGTGTGCGCGCGCAAAATGGTTGTCAAGACACGACGATAAACATTAATCTATTAAAGCATCCTTTGCAATGGCCAGCGTACATATAGCGGACGTGAGGTTCGTTTTTCACAGCTTGTTTGAAATAAATGGATGATTATATATCCAGTGTAACAACTTGTCTTGACAGCTTATGGATGCTAATGTTTGACATTTATTGTGAAGATGATTGTTCACTGCTTGTTGATGAATTCGTAGCTTCTGTTAATCGATGTTATAGCTCAATTTAACTGTCATACACTGATATGTTTAAGTCTGCTTGTACAGTTAACTATGCAGAGTTATGGAAATATAACAAATTGGTTTTAATAACTTTCAGAGTTTGTTTTACTATTAATCAATATTTGTTTCAAGTACTATAAAGGCTGTGATAGGTTGGGTGGCTTAGATTACAAATCAGGCCCTTCTCACTTGGGGGGTGGGGGGTGGGTACTGCCCATTATGAATATTACTGGTCCTAGATGTCCAACCTGATATTTATGACATATAGGTTCAACATCTTACTGCCAGCAGAAATGGTGTTCTGTAGTATTTTTCCCAGTCAATAGTTTATGGATATATTATGTCATGTACTATGCTTGTTTAATTCTCTCATCTCAGTTCTGACGTTACCATTGAATGCTATAATGTTCCCAGACATCCGGTATTCTTGGTTATTAAAATTATATATATACACAGATAACTGAAGGTGAGTTCTCATTATTCCCTAACAATTGTAATTAGTGGGGCTGTAGCAATTGATGGTCTGAGAATTCAAGTTAACTGGTTCAAAACTTGGGTAAACAACAAACTGTTTTCTTCCTTTGACAGGCATCATAAAGTTTTGCATCTTTGTCACTCTGATGACTGTGGTACACAAGTTACAGACTTTGCCTTAGAATGAGCCTGATTTTTGATACTTGTTACTGAATGGGGTGGGGTAGGGAAGTAACAAAATTATTAAAGGTGGAATGTATGCAAACCATGCTGGAAATAGATATGTGCCAGCAACTGCAACATGTAAGCTTCAATCAATTTGGAAACTATAAGCTTCATCCTGTAAATATTAACAGTTCACACCCTGTATAAAAGATGATTTTGTGTTTGATTAACTGGAACTGTTAATTTATTATGTTAAGGAATTTATTGTTTTAACCCTAGTAAATGTAATATAATTAGGTCAAAAGTTCCAGTTTGTTTATTGTTTCCAGAGTTGATTATTGTAACTTGAAGAACCTGTTTCTAAGTGTTAAATGAAATGAAAGAGATATTGTTTACTCAAGTGATATAAAATAAAAGTTTAAAATGAACTGAAAGAAATATTGTTTATTCAAGTGATACAAAATAAATGTAAAAGTGTATATTCATTAAGAAGTGTATTGTCAATTGCAAATAAATGAAGATTTATCTTATTTTGTTCTTTACTTGTGTACAAAATTATACCTGGATTGGGCAATAATTACTTGGACTCCATTTGGAAAAGTAAAATCTATATGTTCTAAATACCTAATGTTCATATCATAATGCTCTTTTAATGGATGATTATGCTTTTCAGCTGACGTTACCATAGTGCCAAGTGAACTAATAGTATGGCCTTCGGTGTGGGCCCACTAATCACATTTGTAAATGAATTATGCATACAATAGAGAAATAGCTCTTAAAATATCTTAGGAGTTGAACAATGTGTGTACACAAATAAACATAAAGCAAATCTTTGAACTTGTATGCCACACATGCAAGTGAATTGGTGGTTTTCATATGTAACTTGTGTACTCTTATGGCTTTTGTCTATATTACTTTTAGCCATTTCTATTCACACACCAGAACACAACCTTTTTTGTCTGATTCAGGTACTAATGCAAAACTTATTTCAGCTGTAACTGAAGTATACAGAATTTTTCCTGATACTGAGGCCTACTGTGTAGACAGTATAGCTGTAAGTCATCAAATCAAATGGAAGACAACAGTGTGCAGTTGAAGAAAATGATATATACCCAGTACCATTTAGAGTTATCTTAAAGAAAAGTCACAATGCACACTGATACAAGTAGTTTTAGAAAATGCATTTGTTCCACATACATTTTAACTTAACCCAAAAGTTCAGTCTCTTGCCTAAAATTCAATCAGATGTATGCATTTATTCCATAAAACACAAAGATATAATGAACCAAATCATTTTCATTATTGAGTTAGGTAGTAGGCTATGTTAAAGAGTGCAATCACTTTATCGATTTTTTTTTCCATTACATTTTTATTTATTATAAAATGACATTTCTTAGTGGAGTGCTAGCAACTGTAACTTGAGGAATATTTTGTACATGCTGGCCTAAGTGTCATGAATATACTGTGCTACATTTTGCTTTATTAGGTATAATACTATCATGAGACTTGCTTGATTAAATCCTGAATTTGTCAGTTACACTTACAAGTCCACTGGTAGAATTTAAAATCTGTGACAGTTTGGGAACTTTTTTTGCAGTAACTGCAAATCACTTTGCCTTCACAGTCAATGAATTCAAGCCATTGATAATTGTCAAACCATTGTGACTGAAAATGTGATTGTCTCTTAGTTGTGTCCTATTTGATAATTTTGCTGCCACAGAGTCTGGATTGTGTCTCTGAAGAAATAGTTCATCTAGACTGTGTTGTAGTATTACATTTTATATGTTCAATTTAATGAATTTTCTTTCTTTGAATCATTCTTATGTCATAACTTGCGAAAATAGTTTAGTTAACAATATTTATTCAAACAGAAAAGATAACCTCACTTGACAAATCATCCTACTAAAGTGATCATGGCATACACTTTTATCTTTGAAATTCAAATATTGCCCACTCGTTAATTAACATAACTAATATTGCACATTGAAGGTGATCATATGTATCATCAGTTTAAAAAAAATAAAGACATAATACTATCATTTAATCACTGCATACAGGAAACAGACACTTGTGTCTGTAAAATGCCTTTCATTGGATTACTTTGGTTTATTAAAACCAAACAGCGATCCACTCAGGATTTTCTAGGGTAGATACAGAGAATATATTATGGTCATTCAGAACGCTATCAATACATCAGACCAGATTGTTTTTATTATTATTTAGGCAAAATAACTTAGTAAGTCAGATGGCAAACATGAGGATGGTGATAGGTTATGTGGAATTTGCATTGAATCATCTGATCCCAGAAGATCTGATACAATGTCACTGGTTGTGGTAATCATCAAGTGCAGTTGCACGGCACCATAAGACTTATCAAGATACCATAAGCTAGAAAGATGAAGAAAAAGAAAAACGATGACCCAAAGACAAATCCTGCAAACTGTGTGCAAAAACGATTCCACAGATTATAGATGAAAACTTTACTATATTTAGCTTCAAGATATTAATAAATTCGGATTACTTCCTCCAGTCTGCTACAGTAATTCATGCCCATTGCACTCATAAATTGATTATAGTCCTTGCAGTATTTTGTATGGGCCACAATATTTTAATTGATGCAACTGATGCTCCATTCTTCAGTTCAGTGTTGATTCAAACATAGCAATGTCCCTTTGGGATGTGTGCATAAATAAAGAATGCCTGTTCCTTCATTACCACACTTGTTGAATTTATCGTGTCTCTCTGAAAACTGTACCATGTGAGAAAGAATTTTATAAAGAAACTGGACATAAGTATTGCTAGACATATACTCAGACCTGAGACTTCATAAAAGACTGCTTACTTGTGAGGCATTATTAGTGCTAGGGTTTGAGGTAATAACTTGCTATATGTTTGGTAAGGCAAAATAAGGGGCCTTATGACTTAAATTGAAACTGTGAAAAAACAAAAGGTTCAAATGCAATAAACTTTTGTTTTTCCTCATTTGTTATATTACAGTGCCATGAAAGGTCATTTCTTTTATCTTTTTAATCCCTTGCCAATTTTAAGTCATCATCACTAACCAAGTCTCTAAATCAATTCTTGGCATATTTAGCTAAAATGGTGTATACTGTTCCATTATATCATTGATTGTTTAGCTTGCTTGTATGGAGCTTAACACCATTTTTCAGGACATCATAGACTTTACATGGCAGCCAACATATTTATTGGAAGAAATGAACACACATAACGCTACTGGCAAACTTTCCCATATACACACATTGGTTGGACTAGAGAGAGTTGATTAGTGATGTGTATGCCTAGACCATTCTATAATCCAGGGCCCCATGATTGAATACAGCTTAAAGAAATTAACCCTAATTCAATTTCCTTGTTGCATTTAAATCATAACACCCACCATGCAAAGTGACACGTCTCAAGATTTTCAAATTTGTATATGTTTTGCAACTTTTAATTCTGAGTTGATGCATGTGGATGTGGAAATTCAGTTACTGAATACTTAGCTACTTATATAAGGAGCTCTCACACTGGTAAAAGCATGCAGTTGGGATTTTATTTGCAAGAGAGCAATTAATTGTTCAAAATACTGTTTTAGCTAACTACATATGCGAAGGGTTGATGTATAAAAAAGAGGATCAAGAAATCCTAGCTAGTAAAGATAATTGTATCCAACTTGATAGAAAGTCAGAAGGCCTTTTAATTTTGTACAGCAGTTTCATTAAGGAACCAACTATAATACCATTAGAAGTTTATGAGCAGCAAAAACCACATTTAGGACCAACTAGACATCAAAACCATATGCATAGTTCCATTTACGGCCAACCAGACATCAAATAGGTCATCTAGTGAAAGCACAATGTCAAAATGACCAGCCATTTAGGAGAAGTAGCAAGGAAGGGGTTTTCCAGATGCCCATTAAAACAGCCATATTGGAGGTTAGATTGGCACTATTTTCATTTACGTCCAACTAGACATAAGAAGTCTTTCACTGATATGACGATTCATTCAGGAGAAGTAGTTATAACAGGATTTTCAGGATGGCCACATTGGTGGCCTTATAGGATGTCTGTACAACACCATAATTCTCATTCAGGACCTGCTAGACATCAACATAAGTATTTTGTACACATGTTGACACGCTGACACAATTATCCATTCAGAAGTAGCGATAAAAAGTTTCTTAATATGGCTACTGTGGCAACCACATTGTATGTGTGAGTGGCACCATCTTGTTTTTTCTTCCAGATATTTTCACACAAATATCATAGTTAAAGATAACATGAATTCATACAAGATCTTGTCGGTTTATTTCATAACAGATTTTTCCCTCATATTAATATAATCTTTTGAAAACATTTATACATTATAGTTCTAGAAATTTTTCATGCTCTCAGAAACTATTAAAATCACAGCAGAAAGTGTTATGTTATATCTTTATTCAGCACTGAAAAATATTTATGAACTCTTAAAGTTTTTTCCCCTATATTAACTTAATTTAATGAAGATGTTCAGACTATAACCTTTCCATTGGATTTATTTTTTCAAACATGGCGTAAAAAGTATGTTATAGTAGCCAATTTTTACATTGCCTTCACCATCGCAGAAATCTCTATAATCAATTTCCTAGTAAAGAAAAGCCAAGAAAATAAATGGACAGTTAATATTCACTTCAGGATCACAGACCTGAGGCAAATATGTCATTGTTAAATCAAACATTTTTATTGTGTTTCCTTAGACCTAAATATATATATATACTTGCTGTTACTCTAAACGAAGGCTGGTGATCCAGTTGATAACCTTTTGGGGGTTTTAAGGATGTCTTTAAAATTAAGGCCTTAAAAATGTTGAGATCTTATATTAAAAATGACAATTTGAACCTTGCAGATTCATGTCCACAGGTGCCCAAATAAAAAAAAAGGGGGGGGGTGCAAGGGGCAAGCTTGTTGGTGTGTTATAAAATAACTGACTTATCATCGGTGTGCTGACAGGTAATGTGTAATTAAATCACTGTTGTAATATTAATAATGAGCGAGTCTGCACAAAGGAATTTCATACAGCTAAACTAACTCAACAACTAGAGGCAATTAAGAAATATATCCACATTCGTGATTCTGTCAAATGGCAGATACAACAGCATCAGGAAGCTCAAGTGGCATTTACAGAAGGTAAAGAGCCGCTATACTTGTTATCTTTTTAGGGATGTGCTTGGATTTTGCCCTCAAGCTGGAGCAGTCATAGGATATATAATAAATCGCCACGGTCGGAATTTATCCCCAAGCTGGGGTAATCGATGGGTAAAGTCTTATCCACAGTTGGGGATTTATTCAAGCTTCAGGTGCAAGTTTTTGTGCATCTCCATGCCCTTGCATAAAACACAGTTACACGTTTTTTTATATAGATATTTTTCAGTTGTAGACAGGAATAATATGTATTTGCGAGTGTTTGAAATGAATGGGTTCATTATGAATTGAGTGGCACTACATTTCAAAAGCAAAATTGGATTGAAATGCAAGAACTGTAGTACGGAATTAGTGTTGGTTCTGGATCGTAGAATGGAATTGTGTGTGTGTGATTGGATTTTTAACGTAGCTTGAATAATTTTTCAGTCATATTGCTACGATGTCTGCAGTGTGGCAGTTTATAGTGATGTATAGCACTGGGGCATCATGCTGCAAACATGTAGTATGATGTTGCACCCAGTCACATTATCCTGACACCAGGCCGATCAGTCCTAACACTAACCTCTTAATGCTGAGCGTCTAGCGAGGTAGCTGTTAATACCATTTTTGTAAGTCTTTGGTATGACTTGGCTGGGGTTTGAACCCATGACCTCCCGCTTCTGAGGCGGACACTCTAACCACTAGGACACTGGAGTGGTCAGAATGGAATTGTAACAATTACAATGGAAGCAATTTGTATTATGCTTGTTGGGGCATTCCTCACTGATGGCTGTCAGTGACATCATCATGGGAATGTGTAACAGCCACATTTTGTAAGAACAAGGTGTAGTTGGTGAACAATACAGACACTTTTCTGCCATTTCCACTGGCATCATCTCATATGATGTTATTTAAAAAAACTTCCTACAACATACTCACAACATATAAAACCTTTATGCAAATCTGATGAAAGCTGCTTGTGTTTCTGAAACACATATTCCATACTGGTGGCAAGAATGTCCAAATCTACATTACAAAAATGAAAACATTACCATCCACCTAGGAGTTGCAAATGTATGAAATCCTCTTGTTGGGTAGTTTTACTAACAGGCTTTACAGCAGGGCCTTCCATTAGATTTAAATGTGGCAGGTAAGTTGACAAAGTAGGGTGGGGGGTTGGGGGGACCTACCCCAATGGGGATAATTCATTTTTTTTTTAAAGTAGCATGGTGTAAAGTAAAAGTAGATGGGCTGATAAGGAATCCACTGAATTTACAGACTAAAGGTTCAGACATTTGTTTTAAGAGAAAAATGAAAGAAGGAAACAATACAACAGATATTTTAATATGACTTTAATGTTTATTTTCTAGATTTAATTAAGATTATGAATCAGAATCAGTCTCCAACTCCACTGTAAAGTTTATCTATTACTTCTTCTGCTCAGGCACCTGCAAATTAAAACAAAATTGTAATGCTTAAATAAAGTCATATCATCTCAGCACTAGTTACATATGCAGAAGTCATGTTAATCAGCATTATAAAAATGTATGAAATTTTCTTCACTGCACTTGTGCTTCCCTTACTATCGTTAAGCCATGATACAAGATAACTTTGCACTTACTTATCATTTCTGGCAAGTGGATGGTGCAATCGATTTGCACAAAGATGAATTTATTTCATCCAAATATTTCATGTGAATAAAAATTCCAAATGGAGGCACTTGTCCGATCAGACAAGATATATGCATATTGTAGTTAGCTGGACTCTAGCTTTGATAGTCCTGGGCAATAGGATAAGCTGATTTTGTTATCAGTTTAGAAATGCATCCGCTTTGCAAATACTATGCTTTAAAAGACGAAACTGAATCCAATATTGATGAAATAAGAGTCATTTGGATTACCTTGTTTTTTATCATTCTGCGTTGGTTGGGTGCATATTTGAGGGTCTCTGATATGGTCTCTTCCATTCCATTTGCCTTTGCTTTGCCATTAGTTTTCAAGCAGGCTTCTGCAAGAGTAATACAATGTTTTAAAAAAGTTTCACAACAAAGGATGCATTGCATTTTTCTAAATGCCAGCAATAATCAATGGAATATTTTTAAAACATGTACTTTGAAATGTGGTCTCAAGTTACTTTATGAATTCATTTAAAAATCTCTGGCAAGTCACATGAAAAACACAATTTAAATCAAGCCATACTTACTTATCAAAACCTGACATATCACAAGCTCTTGAAATGCTTTTTTCCCTTTACGTCCCTTTGGACTATACTCTGGCCAGTCTTTTTGTTTTAAGCTTTTTCATCATCCTGCAGACACTATCCCCAATTGTAAACCTGCCAAGGGAGCTCAAGTAGCATATCTGAAAATAATAATAATAATAATATTACTATTTTTTGATTTTGATATTATTATTAGTAGTAGTATTTCATGATCGATGTGACAAAATATGCTTGTATATAGTTATTTTTTGCCATGGTTTTGCAAGCAAATTTAATTTCTCTAACTTGAAAAAAATTTGATAACATTAACTATGCAACACAATGTACTAATAGCAATTATAAACCAAATTAACCACCGTGAATCTATTAACTTCATAAATGACATTCACTCAAGGATTGAATTAAAGTAGCCACATAATATGTAATAGTGTATATGTAGTAAAATACCTGTTACATGTTCATCTCTAAACATGTTTTGGCCTACATCCGTAAGACAAAACAGCCGACCACTACATGTTCACCCCACCCCCAAAAATAATTATACAGGCACTGCAGAACTTGCATAAATTATTTTGAGGTTCACAACAGCAAATAAAGGTTATAACAGTTTTTTTAAATAGAAAATAAAGCCCCAATTTACCATCTTCTTGGAGAGTTTGGGATTCTCCTCCAACCTCTGGCAAAGGCCCTCTAGTTCCTCCACTGAATCACATGGCTTTGCAAGAATTTCTTCTCTATATTCTGTGTCTGGGCCTTGTGTATGAACTTGGAGGGCCAGCTGCTCCAACAAATTCTCAATATTTGTGTCCAGTTTCATAAGTACATTGAACTGGAAATCTGTAACAGATTTGTGATGAAATTAGTTTTGAAAGATCAAGATCATTATTATAAACTCCTTAAAAAGATCTGTACAGTGAACATGGGTTTAACAATGAAATATATTTATGGAATGAAATACATGGTTTTTGTACAGTTTATATGAAAACTTTTCCCATAATCCTTTACTTTTTTATTCCCTGGATATGTTGTTTCACTGCTGGTGTCTGTAAAGTCTGCATTCAATGTAGATGGTTTAGGCGTCTGACTTACACAAGACAATGGTATACATCAGAAAGAAAAATAAAAAAAACCAATGGAATGATGAACAGTCGACACATCAATGAAAAACAATTCATTGTTTATTTGCACAAATAAGTCTTGAACAGTATGTTTTATGACCTATAATTTAATTAATTAACATCTCACAATGTTCTGAAATAACAGTATCTAAGCTACAAGAGCTTGTGCTTTCATGTCATAATCTTCCATTTTGCAAACAAATTTTGATGTTGAATCAATGTATATGACCTTAGCATTGAACACTAACATTCAAAATGTCTACAAGATGACAAGACTATTATCAACTGAAGTGACAACAAACCAATGAGTTTTACGTGCATTGAACATAAGCATTTTTAAATGCTATAAAATGTGTTTTTAGTGTATGGCCACAAATTACCCAACATTTTGTCAAACATAAAACAGTTCTACTACCTTAGATGAGAATTAAATTCATAAATACAGTGTATAATTGACCTACTCGTATTTAGAGAGCTGTAAATGAAATAAGAGATTATATAAAAGTCAACACCTGTAGTATTTGTTTCATTATTCTATAATGTACATTTTTTTTCCATCCTCAATACTTACTACTTGCAGAGGAACTGGCAGAGAGAAATCTTTATATTCTCCACTCCAGAGTGGATGGGGATGGTGATGGTGTTGTCCTTCTGGATGCAGCTAAGAGTATAAAGATTATCACTACTCCTTAATTGCAGTAAAAAAGAAACAAAGAAATCAGACTGGATTTTTTGGCATGTAAACAAAATGCATACTGGTTGCAATGACCACTGTATATAAAGCAGTGATACAATATATCACAAAATGCATTCTTTTTTAACAAAACATCTAATCTCATATATACAGCATCATGAGTAAGTAAGTACTCTTAAACACATCTTATTAAACAGACAGAAAAATGATGAAATTTATACATACTTTTGATAAAGAATTTCCAATTGTGGCATGGTATAAAAGCAATTGATAAAAAATAAAAAGAGACCAGATAAACTAAATAGAACATACCAGCAGGATAAGAGGAAATCTTGGAGTCTGCAAAATACTCTCCATTTCAGGAGGTTTTGGATGAGATGGCTGACCAGAAAGGTTTCCACTTGAGATTTTCATCTTTTTTCAGTTCTTCATTTTCATCTGAAATGTCAATGAGAACTTGTAAATACTGTATGAGTCCTTGAATACACTGACTCCTTGTGACATACAGGGTTTGCAGAACAATCGCTAGCAATATTCACCACTTTTAAATCCAGCTGGTGAATTTTCACCATGAAATGCATCCGAATGCAGTGAATAATCCTGGATTAAAGACAAAATAGTGTACAGAAATGTGCAATAAATTAGTCAAGCTCCAGACAAAACAAAGATATGATTTATCTCTGATTCATAATGACTTTTCTTGTGCTACACATTTTACCAATGCAAATTACATTGAATTTTGTAAATTAAATGGTACAATTAAGATATGTATGTCAAAAGATTACTAATCTTCAGCTTTCCAATTAATGCTAAACACAAGTATCAAGTCATGTATTTAGTCTCTCACCACCAATAAATGCATTTTTAAGTAATCATCCTAGAGTGCACCAAAGTCATGTGAACTTGATCCAATTCCAACATTACTGCTGCTTGAGTGCTTAGATCCAGTATTGCCTTCACTAACTGATGTTATTAATACCTCTCTCTCATCAGCATAATTTCCATCATTTTTCAAAACTCCCATTGTAAAACCTCTGCTGAAGAAACTAACACTACACCATAAGGATTTAAAGAACTACTGCCCGGTTTCTAATCTCCAATTCATATAAAAAATCTTACAAAAGGTTGTTCAATCCCAGCTTGCATCTTGTCTGAATTCAAACAGTCTTTTTAGCAATGTACAATCTGCATATCGCCCTTGCCACAGGACACAAATTGTGTCTGCAAATAGATTACACTCCAGCCCAGTTGATCTATGTTGTGGTGTTGCACAGGGGTCTGTTCTTGGACCTGTTCTCTACACTCTATACACTCAGCTGCTCTCAAGTGTCATAGATCATCATCCAGTGTCTCACCAGTTGTACACTGATGACACCCAAATATACAAATCTAGCCACCCAACTGAAGTTGATGCTACCATCCAAGGTGTAGAGATGTGCATTTCTGATGTGAAATCATGGATGACTTGTAACAAGCTGCAGATGAATGATGATAAAACTGAGGCCATTCTGATTACAACACAAAGACTTTCTCATTCACGTCCTTTACCTCACACAATAAATATCAGCAACACCAACGTTAAATTCACACAATCAGTACAAAACCTAGGTGTTACTCTGGACAGTACTCTCACATTGCACCAACATGTCATGAACAAATGCAAGGCTGCATATCTTGAGCTGAGACGCATCAGCTCCATTCTCAGATATCTTTCAGTTGATGCCACTAAAACACTTGTGTGTTCATTACTACTTTCAAGACTGGACTATGGTAACTCAATTCTGTCTGGTTCATCTTAATATCTACTGCAGAGACTTCAAAAAGTTCAAAACATAGCTGCTTGGATCATACTCAGAGTACCACAATCAGAGCACACCTCCCCGCTGCTCTGTACCCAACACTGGCTATCCATTCGATCCAGAATCAAACACAACATTAGTTCTCTGTGCTACGTTTCACTGACAGACTCTAGTCCAACATACCTATCCGACCTCACCTATGTGTACACACAAGCAAGATACTTACACTCCTCTTCCGACAATCATATACTCATTATTCTCACTATGAAAACAGAGTCACATGGACAGCATTCTTTTGCATACCAGGGCCCAGCAACATGGAATGAATTGCCCACTGAACTTAGACACAAAGACGCAGTGATCCCATTCAAGAGTGCTCTCAAAACTACTTATTCTGACTGCAAAAACAAACTTAATGACTTAATAATGTTAACTACCTTAAATATTCTCAGCATGTTTTTTATGTTTTCTAATTTCATGGTGTTTGTTTTTGTAATCATATCATTGTGTATGTTTTTATGTTGTCTAATGTTGCAAAGCGCTTAGAGCTTCTAAAGATTAGGCGCTATACAAAGTCCTCATTATTATTATTATTATATTTAGCTTGGATGAATATTTTTTAAATCAGTGGCCATAACTAAAACAATGGGATTTTGTTTTATGATCATAAAAGTATGTTGGACACCATCCATGATGTACAATGCTGTCTGACATTTCTATGCACCTAAGGTTTCCATCTCAAATATTAAAGCAAAATGCATACCAAATTTGACAGATTGACGAAAATAAAAAAAAGCAATGCTTACCATTTGAAAAGAGGCAATTGTCACTAGAATATTCTATTCAAAATGATATTAATTTTGGACACAGGGGATACCACCCCCATGTTTTCCTGACTCGTGATATGTCGGCCTATTCTGTGCACAGCTTTAAAAGATGTAATGTTTATCCATCGAGCTATAGAAATGAAATACATTTACTGTAGACTGTTTCTGTCAGCAGTTAAGTTGAGTAATTAGGTCAGGTTTATAGCTAGTTTACAAAATTCAATGTAGAATGCCAATAAATGACAAGATATATTTTTGCAAACTAAAGTGATCTTGAAAAAAGATTAGTAAAGTTTAACATTTTATAAAAAATAAGCTATTATGTGGAAGAGAAACAACAATGAAATAGGATGCAATGTGTTTGCGTCTTGTTGATGGGGGAAAATTACTAAAGAATTTAGAAACAGACTATACGCTGGGGAATTTTTTGAGAATTTATGTTCTGGCGACAAGTTTACATATTGGGTAGCAGATGATTTTGCATGTGCGGGACAACTTCTTGCAAAATTGGAAACTTGGATTAAAATGCAGTATTGTTTTAAGGTATACATTAGCATATTTTATATAATGTATTGTATGATTCTAAAAGATGCATAGTTAATCGGAATTTCTGGGTTACAGATTCAAGAAGGTCATGGAGTGGGTCTACATGTTGACTAATAAATTACTATTTGATCCCCTAGGTGATATTTCAATTCTAAATTAAAACTAATAATACTTAATGTATAACCAAAAATGCGACAACCTGGTGGAGAGGCGAAAATGGATATAAAAAACTTCCATATAGCCTCAGCAAATTTAAACTGAATAAATAGGGAAAAAATAATTAAACTAAACAACAAGACAAATTATGATATGATTTTCATACAAGAAACACATAATAAGTTGACTAAAGAACTAATAACTTCATATGAGGAAAAATTAAATGGGGTTATAATTGTGAATGATTATAAGGAGATGTAAGGGGAGGGGTAGCTACTTTTATCAAGAATAAAATGGGAGTAACTTGGGAGCAAAAAAACAAGGGAAACTTTTTTGCAGGAAGATTGATACATATTGTGATACAGGACACTCATTTTATAAATGTATAAATACCTGCTAATAAAACAAAAAGCAACAATTCATTGAAAACCTGTTTAAATATGTAGAAACAATTTCAAAGGCCCCCCTCCAATCTGTGTTGATATTGATGGAAATATTGTGGATCTGATGTGCAATCTTACTGCATGCAAATCTTTCCAGAAAGCACCTATTTACTGTTTAGACACCGGTATTTGGTAACAGCCATATCTAGCGCAAAATTCAAAATGGTCATAGGACAGAAGGTTGAGTAGCTACAATGTCATAGCCTCAATGTCTCCACGAAGTAGGGATAGTAATATTTGTGCTAGGGTTGTGCTATTCCATGTCGATTTACAAGTAACCAAACAGGATTTGATTTGGAAATATTTTTCGCAAAAAGATCTCTTCTGCCAATGGTAGCTCAATGGCTGGGAGAAATACTGGCAAGTCAGATGTGTATAAAATGTACAGCAATGTGTGCAGATAAAATTGTCAAAAATGTTTGCAGGTTTTAATGAAAGGGCTATATCAGCCTTGAAAGTGCCAGAAATTATCATTATAGATGTGGCTTGAGTCTACATGTTTTCAGTTAACAAAAACAGAGTATCAAAGCTAGTAACTGGCATCCTTGTTAATTTGACTAATAACTATTTTTAATTAACCATTTCAGATTTATAAATATATACTCAATAGTAGTGAAGTGGGATGATATAGCATCAATGGGACTTACCATTAAAAACCACCCTGGGACGATATAGCGTCAATGGGAAATTTAACATTATGGAAACCCTTGGGACGATATAGCGTCAAGGGGAATTTAACATGGGAATATGGGACTGTTTAGCGTCAAGGGGAATTGAACAGGGTGGGACTGTACAGCGTCAAGGGGAATTTAACATGGGCAAAAAAAAAAAAAAAAAAAAAATCTTGGGCCTGTTGAGCATCAAGGGGAAATGGAACAGGGTCAGGACCCTATTTTAATAAGGTCCCGACCTGATGGGTCTATGGAAATGGAACAGGCGAATATTGAAACAGGGAGGGGTCTCTATTTTTTATTTTTTTTAAAACAAAAAGAAAAAGAAAAAAAAAAGGGTAGGCAATGAAAGTCAAGATCTTTTCGAGACCTATGAGTGGCCCTGAAAAGGGCCTTTGGGTTTCTTCTTCTTCTAACTCTTCCACTTCTTCAACCATCTTCTAACTTTTACCAATATTCCTGTCATCTTCTTCTTTATTTCTGACTCAGGCATCCAGTCAGGATGACCTATCACTCGGAATTTCTCCTGTATTCTTATCCAGTTATTGTTGAGTTTCTCAAAGCTTTTTTTTCTCTTTCTATTTTCTTCTTCTTTTCTTTCCTTAGACCACTTTTCTTTGATGTTCTTTACCTCTTCCGTCAGCACTTTCCTCATTACTTCTTCCATTTTTGTCAACTGGTCGAACCCCCATTTTACGTATCACCACTCCATCCAATACAATACTTTTTCCAGGAAGCACCCGACTTGGATGACATGGTCCAGTGCTTCCTTCAAACTTCCCACTCTGACATAAGGTGGGTCAGTAAATCCGCTTGACTTGTTGACTTCTTCTTCTATCATCCCTGCGATGAGATCTCCGGCCACCTTTAGTCCTTTGACTTGAATAGTTAACAAGTCTTGCCTATTTCCATCACTCCATTCCTTTTCTATTCTTCCTACAACATATTCAACATCCATTATCCAAAAATAGATATCTCTTAATAGATTGAATAATTTTGTCACCTCCATCTTCTTTGTTTATTCCGTGGAATGGTCTGAGCGATTGTTGTTGTTGTTGAGTTGAATTATAGTGGCGTGCGCTTTGCATTGAGCATGTACCACTGGTTTATGATGCCACAGGCACCTAACTGATTACTCCTTGGAGGAAGGAATGGAGCCACTTCCTCCAGGCATATCTGTGTTCACAGAACACTAATTGATTGGGCCGTCAGGTCAAGGTACTTTTGTGTACACATCGATCTGATTGTAAGGCCTATGTTTTGTTTGAGTGGGATTGGACCCAGCACACACTCTGTCATTCATTTGCATTGATTAGCGACTAGTGGGATTGGACCCGATCTAGTCCGTATTTTTAATTTATGATGCGTGCACTGCACGTATGTGTTTTGATGTCTGTCCGTCGCAAAGGGCGAAAGTGGTCAGGCTCGGGCGGAGTTGTCTTGCCACAGGTTAGCAGGGTTTTTCCGATCCAGGGTATTTTTGTTCTAAATTTCCGTCTTTGGAATTTTGAATCATAAAAACTCTGTGCTGTTTTTAAGAGAGATAGAGTCTATTGAGGTCGATGTTAGCTTTTAGGTGACAGTATTTGTCGATTGGTTTTGCAGCCTTGTGCTGCTGGCCCTGGATGGAGTTGGTGTTTTTTCCATCTTACTGAGTAATTGTTTTTGGGTCCTAATTATCTAGTTGTAAATTTTGGTTGCAGCCTTGTGCTGCTGGCCCTATAGTCACTGGTTTTTTTTGACTACCTTATACAAGTAATTTTTGGGGTGGTATTCTATATATTTGTTATATTTGCAGCATTGTGCCGCCGGGCCCGATAGTCGTTGGTTTTTTTTGACTACCTTATATGTGTAAGTTTAGGGTCTTAATACGGGGGATCCCTGATGGTCTATTCTTGCGACCACCTTTTACGTTCTATTTTGGGACTATATGGTTATACCTAGTTTTTGTCTTAGCTGTCACCTATGTAGAAGATAGACTTTTGGAGCTGTTAGTTAGGGTGTTAAGCGAGTATTAAGTTAGGAGAAGTGGAGAAGGTTTGTTTTGTTTTTCCCACCACCCACCCCCTGTATATTTCTTCCTGGTATTTGAACTAGGTGTTTTTTAATTTAATGATATTTGTTTGTAGAGTTTTATCAGTCAGTGGGCTAGTTTTGATAAAATGAGTTTTTCTATTGTTCAGAATTTGGTACTTGTTTTGTGAGTGTATTTATTTTGTAATACTTTTGGCTAGATTCGGATTAGATTCCCTCGTCGATCACACTCGCCTCTCATAAATGGAGAGTTCGGGGAGACTGAATCCTTGTCTTCGCCATTGGTCCAAATTTGATATATATATATTTTATGTAAGTATTTATTAGTGTAATTTAGATAATTTCATTGCTTAGCCGGTTTTGGATTAGATTCTCTCGTCGATCACACGGTCTGAATGACGAATACTGTAGGTTCTTATAGTTAAAGCGCAGACCTGAAGGAAAACATTCCCCTAAGACTAAAATCTTATATTACCAAGATCATCACTTAAAACGTACAATTCACAATCTTCTCCTAGAGCAAAAGTAATCCACATAGTAAGTAATTTCAGACCACTGCCATTCAGGGTAACGTTCAAGAATCTCATTGAACTCTTTTGATGTAAACGGTCTAAAGCGATATAATAGTATGAATGCACCCTTGACCCAGAGAAATCTAACACACTGGTTGACTTTTTTCACTTATCTCTTGTGAATTTCTCGGAATAAAAGTTCTACAGTTATCCATTGAGATTTCACTCTGGCAAGCCCCTGCCAAACTTCCTTGTAAATCTTCTCTTGCAGTTCTTTAGGTAATGATTCAATATCGTTTTTGAAATGAAGTTTAAATACTGGTCTCGATGATGTCCAACATTTGACTCCTAACCAATCTGGTTTCTTCTTTAACGACATGGTAAGTTACTTCAATTTCTCGGTCCCACTAAGGGTAAGTAATGACAATTCGGTGACCAACGAGCATGTTCTAGATAGGCCGAATCTTGTGGTTCCCAGTGGTGAAGTGACACACCGCAACTGAAGCACTTGACTTTATCCCCTTCGTGCAAGTAGAAAAATCTGGCTCTGGCTAATTCTTTGGGGATCGGTCCTCCCAGATACTTAGGCCATTTTCCTTTGAATGATTGAAGACGATTTTCAAAGTCGCAGTATTCCGACAAACACACAGGGAACGAATATTCGTCTTTCACAGGTTCGTTTCGATGAGGGCTGGGTGACATGGACAGGAGTTTGCTCAAGTCTGGATGACATCCGTAGGGGGGTAGACGTGAAGGTGAACATCCACATTTAAAATGAAACCCAGTAAAGTGTCCAAGAGGACGAGCAGCATCGCTTTCGCATCCCTCAGGTTTGACACGCACAGCATCACTTTCCATGAGAGGGGTAGTGAGAACAAAGTTCTCATGATGCTTTACGGCATCGCTAAGGTCACAGCATACAGCATCGTTCCCATCGCAAGGCTCACAATCACATTCCACTTCAGAAGCCCCAAACTTGAATTGTGCCTTTCTGAACTTGTTTTGTGTTTCTCTGAAAGTATTCATCTTGTTCGCTTGGTCTTGGTAGTCACAATGAACTATCGATCTTGACCATAGCCCCTTTTTATACTAGTCACAATGCAGTCTCAAGCTTGTACATCGTTCCTTTTTTATATCTAGTTTTTGAAGGTACTGTCTCTAAGGTACCGTCATAATTGTACCGTAGTGTAATGGGTGGAAAGGCCATAGAAAGGTAAGGGCAGTGCAAAGACCATCGAGTGTGTTCCAGAATAGCTGAACCTTTATAGATACATAGATCCATTCGTAACTTCAGTCCACAAGCGAAACACTGTACTTCGTATCCCAATCCTGACTCAGGTCCCAAGTAGACAAATCCTGTTCTAGCTAAAACATGCGAAGAAGGTAATCCTTCCCTATCCGTAAACTATTTCTGAAATGTGTCCAATCGACGGGCACAATCACAATAGTCAGGTAAGAAGACTGGAAAATGGTAGGGTTTGAACTTGGAGTTCTCATCAGGTTTCTCACTTGATTCTTGCTGTGGCGTAGTCATGCTTCTGGTGAGTGGCTATCCACTTACAACCAATGTTTTATACCGACATGTCCATATGGCAATATAAAGTGATTGGGAAGCCGCACTCGCTTCTGATACACGATTTGACAGACTTTTTCCAAGGGTCGACTGACGATGTGGTGAGTGGGTAAACGTACAATCTTGTTCGGTTGATAGGTGGTCACTTTAAAGTGTTCATCTTCTCTAGACTGCAAAGCTTCTTTCAATACGCCAAAGTTCACCACTCGACTGGTACGATAATTCAGAGTCAATCCTTTCACTTTACACTTCGTGTGCACTTCTCCTTGTTTGTCCCAGTATTCGTAGCCGTAATTTTTAAGACCGCCACTGGCGAAACTTAGAATCTTGTCGTCAGAATGCTCGTCTGTCCAGGCTCCTAAACGGTCTCCTTCGATGTTAGAGTGCTGTTGACTCGGGTGATCGATGTAGATGCAACTATCCGTGTCAAAGTACAGGACGCGTTCCCCTAACAGTTCTAAAGCTTCGTACAGTTTTAAGCGAGCATGAGCTGTCACGTAAGCTGCAATGATGACATTTCCAAAAGGATCGGCTTCTACAAAGTCCAGATCTTCTTCGTAATTGACTAAGATCAAATCTTCGCGAACGACGTCCACGTGTTTGATGAATTTAGTTTTGTTGTGAATCATCTGGAAGTAGCAGGAAGGTTCTGTCAAATATTCTTGGGTAAACACGGTCGTTGTGCCATTTTACCCCACAAGCAATTTAACATCACTTTGGCAAACGATCGCCTGCCTTTGTTTTTCTCGATGTGATCTAAAGTAATGCCTTCTTGTGCCCAGTATTTCTCTTTGAATGTCTTTTGGTCTTCGGGAGTGTGATACCAGGACGGATAACCACTGGCTTCTTGCTTTAGTTTCAAAAAGGCATCCACGTAGTCTGCCAAAATGCCTTTCTGAGTGGGGTCACCCTTGTTGTATTGTTCTGTCTTGGGAAAGTGACAAATTTCATACACTTCTAACAGTTGGTATCCCATGTCCAGAGCTTTGAACAATTCTACGCTGACCCACGTCCCCGTCAAGGCCCGTTCTTCCTGGGTGTGCTGACAAGGCTGGTCTTGGTTGCACGTTTCAGCACAAGTACGGCACAAAGGAAACATCAGTTTGTCTTGACAATGGTGAGGTAGAACGGGATGGTACAAGTCAGTGGGAGCCAAAACTTTACATTTGATCAAGCCTTCATATTGTCGAATGTTTTTCAAATCGATGTGTTCCGTCAACAATTGTGGGTGCCCTGCAGGAAAGCGACAATATTTGCACACGTAGGGATACAGTGAACACACGTCCAAGTATTTGATTTCTTCTCCTTTCTCTTCGTCGGCTTGGTACAGCAAACTGGTGGCATTGGTCCTTCCTCCGTACAAACTATCCCTCGTGTTCAGGGGGTCCATGAACTGGTAACTTTCCACGAGGTGTTTAAACTCTGGATCGGTTTTCAAACGGTGATGGTACTCGTGTTCCCACATTTCCACCACTTAGTATCCTTCCTGTTCTAACTTTAGGCGTTGCTGACATGTGGCCTGGTACAAGTCTTCCATGGTTCATTGTAAAAACTGATTTTTAGTGCCACGGTCAGGGTAACAGACGGGACATCCGTGAAATAAGCAACCTTTAAACTCGTACACAATCTTGGGGTTTTCTAAGTCCCAACCATCGACCGAATGCATTCTGATGGTCTTTTCACCCCCTCCGTTGCGGGCATGCTGAATCCATTTGTCTTCCTTGTCACACAAGTAATGTAACCAGCGTAGGGCTTTGACCGAGTATTGACGTTTGACATAGTTGGTCATTTGAGGACTGATGACAGCCACGGTGTTTTCAGGCATGAATCATTGCCGGTACACTAAGGAACATGCTTTGGCAATGGTGCAAGCTTCTTTGAAAGGATCGACCCCTCCGTGTTCCATGAACAGTTCTCGAAATTTTCCACAGCAACACCGTAAAATGTCCACGTCGGAACGACAATACTTTAGCATTTCTTCCTGAAAGTCGAAAGGGTCAGAGGCGTGAGCCTGGTACCAAGCGTAGAAAGCTTCTCGTTGTTCGGTACGCATGTTGTCAGGGTCGTAATAGTGAGCCTCAGGCAAATGGGGTAGAACGGTGTGTTGATTGGCTTCCGTATTGAAAAAGTGTGGAAAGCACCCTTTAGCCATTTCTGTCATTCCAAACGTTTTAGGCATTCGACTCAAAGGCATGGCTAAGTAACTCATCGAATCTTTAAACTGTACTTGTCCCACTTGCATGAAAATGATTTTGGCTCCATTCAAAGTGACTTTAGGACGTTCGATGCCATGTTCTGTATAGTATCTGTGAAGAAACTGTCCATCGTATCCGGAGAAATTGTGAGCCATCACTGTGGCATGACGATGACAATCTCCGTAACGTTCGATGTCCTCTTGGATCCACGTCTTGTCGATGGGGTGTAAGACCCATCGAGCAAAATCAGCTAGCGTGTTCGGTCCTCGAAAGATTTTTTCACGTCCTCCAGAAATCTTGCTGCAGTGAAGGCAATGACTGAAAATAGGTTCTTGAATGCACTTCTCGCACGCTCGATGAGCCACGCAGAAATTAGGAATGTGAATACCAGTCTCTTGCATGCATTCAAAATCGAAAAAGATGAAATTGCCTTTCTTCTTGTGACCGATCTCTTTCTCTGGTTGGGGTTGGTATTTTTGCACATAGCATTCGTGTTCCAAGTCCACGATGTGGCAGCAAATGTGACATTTTTTCTTTCCTCGACACAGGTGTGCCTTGGCATTATTGGTAAGTATGCCTTGTCCACAGGTAGGGCACAATCTCAGCAGCTGACAAGCACATTTCTTCTGTGAACCTTGCATCTTCAAATGTTGTTGGTAACAGGCAGGGCTGACAAACGTGCGCAGACCAGTTGAACAATGCACTCGTTCTTGTCCTTCGCTCAGACAGGGTGGAGAGGCCAAACATGCTGAGCATTTCAATCCACATCTCGGTGATGAACCCTTCTGCTTTCTCTAACAGTACTTCGGACTTGAAATCTTTAAACTTCACCGTGTATTTGTAAGCTGTAGTTCTAAATTTTCTAGAGGGATGCTCTTCCGTCTCTTGAATGGAATAGTACTTTTCACGGTTGACTAAGGGTGGTGAACTTTGTTTAGAGGGTTTGGATTCTGGTTCACTCATGTCCTCTTCAAAATCACTGGCATGAATTTGTGCCAAGACTTCAGCCCTGGTACGAGGCGATAAAGCACGTTTCTGCCTCTTACTTTCTTCTTCCTTCTTCTCAAATGAATTGGATCGTTTCATCTTGATAGCAAAAAGTCAAATGACTAAAGTTTAAACACCATGGACTAATTTATAGTCATAGCAGACCAGCGTATATAAAAGGGTATGTGTCTTGTCCTTTCACTATTCATTTCACTCTCAAACCGAGCACAACGATGGAAGAGACTACCCAGATCGAACGTTTCATCAGAGCTTTGCGAGGGGTCATCCAAAAATTCTCTTCAGACCAGCCGAGGGACTACTCTCCTTCCTTTCAAGATAAAAGTCAAGATACTTGCTATATCTGTCAGAAGAAAGGGCATTGGTCTTCAGAGTGTCCAGACCGTCAAAAAAGAAAAAAAGGGGCTAGAAAAGACAAAAGTCAAGATACCTGTTATTGTTGTCAAGAAAAAGGACACTGGTCTCCAGATTGCCCAAAAAAGAAACAAGGAGTCAGAAGAAGAGAGGGATTCTTCAGAGGAAGAAGAGGAAGAAAACAGGTGAAGAAAAAGAAACAGGAGAAGAAAAGAAGAAGAGAAGAAAGTGAGGAGGAATAGGAGGAAAAGACTGTGGTGGTGAAGAAATTCAAAAAACTCAGAGAGTGAACAATGAGACAGAAGAAGTTTATGAACTTTTTAAAGTGCTCTGTTGTGAATTGTGAATTGGATTGTAAATATTTATAAAAGAATAAATTTGGTATTAAAAGGTAAGTGTCTTTGGGTTTTGATTTTAAAATAAGAACCTACACTCACACACTCATACACACGTACTACAGAGGTAAAATGTTTTTTTTTTTTATAGTTTGAATGGATGTTGGCAATTGAAAGTCTATCTCTTTTCGACAGACGTGGGTGGCCCTGAAAAGGGCCTTTTTTGGTGTAGGGGTGAGTTTAAGCAATCAACTTTAACTGCCTTAAGCCTTTGCCACGGCCAAGGCCTACTTCTGGACTGCGTAGTGTTGATGATGATGATTTGGTTGAAATCACTAAGGGTGGCACGGGAGGCTTAGTCACAGGGTTGGAGTGTTTAGCTCGGGAAGGTCGTATTCTCTTTGGTCGTAATAAAGAAGTCTGATAACATTTGTTTCAGACTTCTTAACTCCGCTAAAATGTCTAACAGTACCGTGACCATTTGATTTTCACACCCTTGTTTCTTTGCTGCTGCTTCTTCTTCTTCTTGTTTTTTTCTTACCTCTTCTTTTTGCTGCTGTTGCTGTAGGAGAAAAGCTTGTTCCGCTTCCTTTTGCTGTTGTATAAATTTCTCCAATTCTTCTTTCTGTCTCTGTCTAAATTTCTCCACGTGTGGTAATGAAGGAGAAGGTGACGAAGGTTCCGGAACAAATTCTTGCGAGGTAAGAAAATCCACAAAATCCCAATTCACCTCTTCTGAAAGTAAGTCCGGTTTCCCTTGGGTAGTCTCCACAGCTGGTGCACCCCAATTTATCGTTTTCTGAGTTTCCGTCATGTTGAAAAACTGTCGCATGAATTGACTGCACACAGGTGCTAGCAAATCTATATAGACCACATGACGTCACAGACCGCTCTCTTCGGATTGGATGTGGGCGTGTTTGGATTGGTCAGTGAACTCCGTTTCAATCCTTCCTCTCCCTATAAATAAGTGTAGTTCACTGCATTCCTTCACCTGTTCTCGGCGCCTCAACATGTGGACCAACGTTCAATCTTCTATGCTTGTGTCTTCGATGATGTTCAGGACAGACATACCGATGTACGTCCGATCCAAGTGGACAGTTGTCCATAGGACAGATACCAGCCTATGGATACATAGGATCTATGTGGAGAGGCAAGGATGTCTCAAAAGAGTTTTAGTCTATGGTCCTGCAGTCAGGCGAAGCCTAAGGACAAGAAGAAGTCACAGATGCCCTTTATGTTAAGGGCATATTAACATAAACCCAAAGGCCCTTTTCAGGGCCACTCATAGGTCTCGAAAAGATCTTCACTTTCACTGCCTACCCTTTTTTTATTTTTTTTTTTGTTTTAAAAAAAATAAAAAATAGAGACCCCTCCCTGTTTCAATTTTCGCCTGTTCCATTTCCATAGACCCATCAGGTCGGGACCTTATTAAAATAGGGTCCCAACCTTGCTCCATTTCCCCTTGACGCTCAACAGGCCCAAGATTTTTTTTTTTTTTTTGCCCATGTTAAATTCCCCTTGACGCTATACAGTCCCACCCTGTTCAATTCCCCTTGACGCTAAACAGTCCCATATTCCCATGTTAAATTCCCCTTGATGCTATATCATCCCAGGGGTTTCCACAATGTTAAATTTCCCATTGACGCTATATCGTCCCAGGGTGGTTTTTAATGGTAAGTCCCATTGACGCTATATCGTCCCACTTCACTACTCTCAATGTGTTTATACCAATATTAAGTTTCTGTATGTCACTGTGTTTAAGTTTTGATTTTCTCTGTTTTATTTCACTTGATACAAACACATGCTGACTAATCTTGTCATGTGGTGTATCTCGATCATACTGTAAAAGTGCATAGCTTAACACAGGTTTCGAACTCTTGCTATGAGCAGCAGCAGTAAACATGGCATGTACCACTAGAAATCAACTTTTTTTCTTCTTGGCTATAAAATCATTAGGTACTAATGTGTAAACTATTAAGTTGGTAATTTTTTAAATATAATTATTGTGCAGATTTACTAAATGTACTTTTGCGATACTAAGTCCCATGTTTGTTTAAAGGTTCTAACAAGCTGGGGTTTTTATGCAATATGTCATAAGTATATAAGGTGTTGTGGGCTGCATGTATGAAGACAGCTCAGCAGCTTTCTAACTAATATTGCAATTACTATGAGCTTTTTTAAAAGTTATTTATTTTTTTTAAGTTGTTTCTTACTGTTCTGTATATAGTTTAGAAACTTTAAGCAATATTTTGGACTAGTCCGATAACATAAGACACATCACCCAATATATTTGTTGGGGGGCTGGTGGGTCTTACTGCCTAACGAAGGGTGCTGTGTGGAGCGTTTTGATGTCGACTAACAGTGTAATGAAAGTCAAATTTTCTGAAATATCACACACAACTGGTAACCAATAACAATGCATTTCTACAAAGTAAAGTTATAATGTTTTTGTCAGACTTCACTTATCCTGATGTCTTTTCTCTAATAAATTCAAATTCTCACAAAAGAACCGGACCTGTTTTCAAGTTTTGTTGGCCCACATTTCAGTTGGCTGGAAAGCGATGAAAGTCAGGAATGCCAAAATCGGGTTAAGCTGAAACATTATTCTTTAAGGAAACAAATAAAAATATGTTTTGCCTATTGAAACTGTAAGCAAAGTTTTGTTTCATTCAAGAAACATATTCCTCACATGAACCTACTTAAACAAACTTTGGCGTACCTCGACTACCATTGCATTGCAACAAATTCAAATGTATGTCAATGGAACATGAAAATGTGTCCATTTGCTAGTGTCATATTTTCACTCCACCAGGATAAAGACAGCACTGTAAGTATATTAATTACACATAAATTAGTGGAAGAGTGTCGATATAGGCTGCCAAGTGTGTGAGCTATTCCTGAAACTTGGACTACTCATTCCGATGACAATTGACATTGGAACACATATACATGGCCGTTATTTGGGTAGTAAGACATAGCACTAAAACAAAATATTTTGGACTTGTACATTTTTGTTTAAGATTTTATTTAAGCACAAAATATTTATTGATGGAATTTAATGTGCTTTTCTCTATTCTAAATTATATAATTAATATTCATTCCTAACTTATTTTACAAGCAAACTACATATAGTTATATCATTTGTTATAAGAACTTGGCTATATTGTCAAGTGAGTGTTATCTTCACATACCAACACGTGTATGTACTGATTTTCTGTATTTAAGACTCTAATTCCATGCCTGAGAAATTTTTCTTATGCTGCAATACATGATTCAATTTCTTATACAGTATAGGTCCAAAAATGTTCTTAGGGATATAGAATACCCAAGTCATTGTGAGTGTTATCCTTGCTGATTTGATCTTTGCAATACAATTTAATCATTACTTAATCCATGATATGATTGAGGTTTTTTAAACTAGTCATTTTTTAAATTACATTACATTTTTTTGTAATGTAACAAATCCAAATCACACACACACACTTAATCTAGCACTTCACACACATAATTCCAATGTCTTCACAAAAAGCTCAAAATGTCAAAGTCACTGTGAGTGTTATCTTCACTGACATAATATTCTAACTTCAAGTCAACAATAACTTATTAATCTAGCAATCCAGAAAAGCATAATTTAATGACATTTTTCTTTCATAATTTACTAGTTGTCTAAGTCTGAGGTGGGCAAACTATTTTTCAATGTAGCCACAGGTGTGGCGAATGAGAAGTGAAAAACATCATACGATGCCACAACTGAGCCAAACATACATGGCCAATTTGCCACTTGTGGCAATTGGTCACAAGGTTGCCCACCCTGGGTCTAAGTCAGTGTGACCATTGTCATTACCAGCCTGAAACCCAATTTAATGCCATTTGTATAAATTCATTTCAAATAAATATTATGATATAGTTGAAGTGTAAAGTCAAGCGAGTATTCTGTTTGCAGATTTTACATTTTAGATATTACAGTAAAGTCATATTTTCTCTTGTGTAGTGAACTTTATTGCAACTGGTTCCAAAATAGTAAAACTTATTCAGTTTTCATTCACCAGAATAGGTATTAATACAATCCTGAACTAAGTGTATGGTACTAAAATATACCCTGATCTTGTGTGAGATTGTAATATACAGAACTATACCTCAAGACAACAATAATATATTGAATTTATATTATATCAAGACTGTCATGGTTATGAACTCCAACTTTATTCAGGTTTTTTCATAATAAATGATCATCTTGTGTTATGGCTGAAAAGAAATCAGAGTTCATTTTAACTCCATTCTCTCCACATTTGTCAGTTGTTATGAGGCATACTCATCATCAGTGTTATAGTAAAATGTAATCTTATCTGGATCAATCTTGCTGGTGTAATATATGAATGGAGAAAGAATATTATCATCCAGATTAAAATATTTTTTATTCAGACTCTACTGAAAATTTTAGCTGGATATGGGATACGGAGCCTGATGTGTACGAACAAAGCAATGTGTACCATGACCTTTTTAATTTAACATTTTAAACTCCTGCAGAAGAAAGAGATTTTTAGATCCATTAAATTGTATTAACAAAAACATTTCTTCAGTATGATTTTCCTTTACTTAGTAGTGACACAACTCATATTTTAAAGTTGTTGTTTTGTGTTTGGTTTGGCTTTTTATGGTAAAGCAACACAAGTAAGTTATTTAGTGCCAAGGCACTTTAAGTATAGTGCCTTGCCCAAGGACGCACCATGGTAGCTAACCCAGGTTGGTCCGATGGTAGAATTTGAACCTACCTTATTTCACAGGTCCAGAAAGCTAACCACTGAGCAACTACAGCTCCCCATCTTATAGTGGAATGCTGGTATACTTTATGATCAAGAAGGATGGGTTGGGGTATGCATGTTGCCTCTGAAAAAAGTGATGGAATTTTTGTTTACATAATATTTTAGTCATACAATATGAATCATTTTCTATAGATTTAAGATGTATCAGATCAAGTTAAGAAAAATTATATATTCTGTTTCCTGGGAATGTACTAAAATTCACTGTTAATGTTTGATTTTTTTGGTAGTAAGCTTACTTGGTATTTTTTTCTTTTTAACTTGAATACCTAATTTGTTAACATCCTGTCCTAAATCTTCATGGTTCTGTCTATAAAGTGACAACTGTTGATACATGTAGGGAAGTTTTTGTTTATATCTTTTGATTTTTGTGGTTCTGGAAGTTGCAGTATTTGTTGTTGTATTATTAACCATTTCAGTAATTTAATGAATGCAGAGTATACTGCTCTATAAATGAAATTTATGGGAAGATAATGTAAAAGTATGTTTCACTGCAAATATAAATTGTTTAAAATAATAATATATCATTTATCATATGACTATTCAATTGTGGTAACTAGTATTCCATCCAATATCTATATATTAAAATATGTCTTTTCATACAGCTGGTGATCATTTAGATACAAGTCCAATTGAACATAATCAAATTATCAGTGCAGGTGTTTTTATTAGTAGTAGTATTGCAAGTATAAGTGTTAGTATTAAGATTTCATATACAGGTATGATAAGTGTATCATAATGTTTAAATGATGCTCCTTGTTACAACATAAAATATGTTCATTGAAACAAATGGTTCACTGGTAAATTGGCAGTAAAGGTCTTCACTGAATTATGTTGCATAAACTATTTTACAATAAAACATATATGATGCATCTCAATTATGATGATGTGGAGGAGGAGGATTAATAATAATGCAGTTTAAGTTATCTTCATCACATAAGTTCTAGCAGATGTGTCATTTTTATGTGGCTCATTATCAGTTTGAAACTGGTCTATGATTCCTGGATCTGGACATATCTGGCCCCCTGCTGTTGTGCTGCTATGGTCTTTACAGTTCATTAGGATATCAGTTACACTTGGTTTACATTTAGAACCCCATGGGATGGAATGCCCAGTTTGAAACTGAGAGAATGGTTAATTATCCATAATATAACTCCTGCAGTTATTATTAGGTTTGATATCAAGGTCTTTCATTAAAAGCTTTTCAACTCATGTTCTGTTCTACCATACAGATAAATAAAGTCAAATTCAAGGCTTTCAGAATTGTCCAGTTTGTTTCATGTGTTGTCAGTTTAATGGGCAGGTAACTAAATGTGCAGCAGACGGACTGTATATTGCCACTGGACCACATAAATATCAGTGCTTAGTCTGCTCTCAGTGGCTGTGGTTTGATTAGTTACAAGTATCATCACATGTGACTAATTATTAACCAATGTAATGAAACTTATATAATTAGAAGGCTGTATTTAAAAACTCTAAAGATCTTAAATGTGTGCTAGAGGGTAGGGTTAGCAGTTATAATCCCAATTATGTTGTGACGAGCAAAAAGCACTGTACACATTTGAGCTTTTAGTTTGGTTCTGGTAGGGTCAAAACATGCAGGTACATTTTGATCTTTAAAAATTAACATAATTCCCATGTAATACTTTCCAAACCTAAGTATGCAATTGATCTGATAAAAGTTTTGAGATTACTGTTTAGGCTCTGTTCTTACAATACTAGATATACCTGACTACTCCACAGTGAAATGGCCAACTGTTAAGTTATATAAGCCAGATGAGTAATGTTAGCCATTTGTTTAAGTGTTTTCTCATTAATTTCATTTGTGTCACAGAGTTGCATGCAATATTTCTTTCTAGAATAAATTTATTTTATTTTCTAATTGTGTATTTTATGGTCTCACTGGACAGTTTATCTGGTGAATTTTCATCCGACAATGACCAATTACAGAAAAATGAGAATAATTTTACACTGAAGATACTAACAAAAACAAACTAATGATTTTTGTAGAAAGCATACATGTGAGATTTTGACTGCAGTAATCAGGTTAATTCCTGATGCAGCTATTGATTTCTATACTGAACCATCACTGCCACCATCTCCTAAATTTTACATTCATTTTTGACAAGAAATAGCTATTTTCAATATTTTTCTGTGACAAGGCAGCTAAAAGAATCAGTATGTGGCTTATGCATGAATAAAGTTCACTAGTACTATAACAAATTAGCATACTTTTTTCATCAACCCTCAACCATCTAGATTTTTTTATATTTGCCTCTGTAGCAGACACACATCAAGGTCAGCAGCTCATTTGCAGATCAAGCATTTGATCTCCAATGCTCATCTAACTGTGACAGGCAGTCACTAACAAGCCAACCTATTTCCATGCCTAACTCAAAGTAAATCTAAACCACATTATAGATTTAGCTTATGTGTGAATTTAGAAATGCTAGGCTTGTGATAATTAGGTTCATGCCTTCTACCTTAAAAATTAGGTGTATGTCAAAATACAAAATTATCCAGTGAGACCTATGATGTTAATTTTAATCCCTATGGGATTTGTGACATAAAAAACCCAAATGCTTTATGTATTAAAAGGTAACTAATGGGGGCAGGATCTGCAGTGAATCAATGGTATGTATGATAGACTCCTGATAAAAATGTTTGTGTTACAATCCTGTTATCAAGTCAACCAGGTTACCTACTACAATGTACCCTTGCCTTATTCCAATTCCCTCAGTACTCAGTAAACAACTAGTGTTGATGTACATAACAAAACCAGTCCATATTGATTTTACCTATTTTACTAAATCCTGACAAAAATAATTCTCTAAATAAAGCATGATTAATATGTGAAGGTCTCGCATGTAATCAAACTCTTCCAAGCTTTTAATGATATGAACCGATTTATCAATGTTTATCAAATTTACATGAAAAACTATTTCTTATTTGTTATCAAATATGTTAGATGTTTTGATCATATAAGCATTTCTGCTACATTAGATCAAAATAATCTTTTTGTCAGAAATAGAGCCCTTATAGTATTTGCAAGGTCAACCAATCAGATGCAGAATTTGAGTTTAATATGAATGAATATTTTTTTTACAAAATTGCTCCTTTGCTATATCTTGATGAGATAAATCTATTTACCTAGTCTGATAAAATTAATGAGAAATAGTTTTAAGAGCAGTAGCAAGAATGGCGAGTGAGATGTAGAACCACCACATTATTTGCATAGAATTTGCTTACAGCCTCAGACATACAAGCAAATAATTAAACAAGTCAGATCTAAATTTGACCATAAACACTGTTGTGCAAGTCGTAAGAAACTCTGCCAATCAGATGCAAGGTCACTTCATTAACATACCTTTATCACACTCATAATAAGCATCATTGTGAAGCTTGACTATAGAAGCCCAATGGCCAAGTATGATCAAACTTGAATCAGCAGTAGTGGTTATAACCTCGTGTATTTGTATGCATCTTCACTTCTTCAATCTAGATCTCATTTATATAAGCATGTATTCTAAATTTAGTAAAAACTGCACTATATGCATAAATACTGCATGCGGTGGTAACATGCTCAGTCAGGTGAAAGATCACTTTATTATTATTAATGGTTAACACTCATCAAACTTCGAGGACAACTTAATGATTTTAGTCTATATTGTGGAAGTATGGCTTTTAGGTTGGTTAAAAGAACTCAACTAATCTTATACATGATCACCTCGTGTATATACTTGGATTTTGCTGAATTCCTAAAGCATGGAAAGATGCCATAAAAAACCACCTAGTACATAATAATTTTGATAAGCAGGATGATAAAATAACGAACTTGCGAAAACAAGATTCACTCAAGTTTATTTACAAAGATCTTTGACAGGAAGCTAAAAGGCAACACACTGCGAAGCAAGAAACTTGGATGCAAGTATTAAATAAAAATATAAGTAGTGAGGAGTGGTATGATATATATAGCCGGGCAAAATGCTGTACCAAGGATACCAAGTTGATCTCTTTTAACTTTAAATTAATCCATAGAATAATCGCTACTAATGATATTCTTAAAAGAATTAACATATTTGATGACAACAAATGTACTTTCTGTAAGAGTGAAACTGAAAGTATTGAGCATCTCTTTTATGACTGCAGTATTACTTCACAGTTTTGGTACCGTTTTAATGAAGTTTTTGCACCTTTTTGCCCAAATATTGTACATCTGTCCAAAAAAGAAACATTTTTAGGAAGTGAACAACTGGACAGTTTGGATAATTTTCTGCTTATTTTGGCAAAATATTATATTTATACTTGCAGATTCAATATGAAAAATCCTTCTATTTTTGCTTTTAAGCAAATAGTTGCAATGCATAAGAACATTGAAAATTACACTGCCAAGGTAAATAAAAAAGAGGACCAATTTCTTCAAAAATGGACCTCAACAATGAACATTTAACTTGTCTCTGACTTGAGGGTAAACAGGAACAAAATACTGTAATATCACAAAAGCCATGTCACCTAGATTTTGGCCATATGCATGTGTATATGCGTGTGTGTGTGTGTGTGTTTTTCTTTTTTACTTTCTCTGTAGATTATATTTATTATCCCTAGATTATCTGATAACCAGAAATGTTTGATTGTAAGGTGATCCTGGGATGGTTCCCCGACCCAGTGGTCAACCTATTACGGGGTTAATAAAAAAAAAAAAAAAAAAAAAAAAAAAAAACTTGGATTTTGCTCATTATTAGATTTATCCAAGATGTTGATTTAAGCCCAAAACCAAGTTTTATATAAACAAATTGATCAGAACTATGGACTCCAAAGTAGCTAATGTCTTACTGTTGAAAGACAGAAGGGATGTGAAATAAATAACACACTCTGGACCATTACATAAACCCACTTAGCCTTTTGACCAGTTGAGATAAAATAGCAACAATAATGTTAATTCAGATTGATAAATTATGTTTTCTCACATTACCTCTAGCCCTTTTCAACATGGATGGTATTTTTCTTCCACATATGTCAGCTCTTAATTAGTGGCCCTTTTCCATCATGAATGTTGTAGGTGAAACTCTCAGAATTAGGCTTTTTAATTTGTATCTGAAAAAGAAAAAAATTATTGGTCTGCATATATCAATGTCACCTTTTCTGTATTAAATTAAAATACCATATGTGTGTGTGTGTGTGTGTGTGTGTGTGTGTGTGTGTGTTCATTTTAGAATTTAAGCATACTTGTCTCCATGTGTTTATTTTACAATTGATGATGATAACACATAACTGGTTCAATTGATAAAATGTTATTTCTGACTTCTTACAACTGCTCATTATATCTGAATTTACATTCAATGTTTGTTTTAATTAACATATTTTGGATAATGGGCAAATTATTTATTTTGTAGTTTATCATTATATCATTTATCAGTAATTTATCATTCAAATATTTAAAATATAGTACCATTATACTGACTTCATATTCTATATGATATCCCAGCAATACATGTTAAGCAGATAAGTGCAAATAAAAATGTTTAGAATGTAAAAGTTACTCCAGGCTCAAAGAAGATCTGCAAAAGATGATCTCCAACATATTACCAAACAAAAAGCGAAGTTAACGCAGTTACCTTTTTTATGATGTCTCAAACACCAACGGTACTGTACAGCTACGTCTTCTGAGTTTTACCGTCATCTTGTCTTTCAAACCAGAATTAATTTCTTGAGCTCTTACAAAATGAAGAAAATTTTAAATACTATAATTTAAGCAGCTTCTTTACATGACATAAGATAAATTATGGCACAGTGTTATGTCTTTCAGCACGACGCAACTTCACATTTGGACGGCGTGCTGTGTGGGCATCCCTGACACAGCAACTGACATGAATCCTTTATTAGCAGACAATAATTCGGAATAAATCCTCCGCAAATCTAACATTCTCGATTTTTCATAGTTCCACTTTTTCACTGTTGCATTTGTTTGATTGTGCTCATGAAGTTCAATGAATCAAGTTCATCTGCTGTCTGAAATCCCGGTTCAGTTGGTATTTTCTTCCGCGCATGATGCCGTGTAAATACAAGTTACGGTCGACATTCAAAGTGGTTTAGGTTAATTTATTATTTTCCTTTATTAAGGTCATTTGCAGAAAGTGTTTCGCTAGGATGAGATAATTTTAAAAAAAATATATCAAAAATAAAACTTTCTTTTCCAACGCTAATACTGGATATATTTCAATTTGTGATTGATACTATAAATAAATATTTAAAAAAAACATTTTAGCCCGTGGCTTCGGCGCGCCACTCGTTTTTGTGGGTTTTTTAAAATGTTGTTGGTGTTGTTTTGGTTTTTGTGTGTGTGTATCACACTAAGAAACATACCAGGTATTAGGCCTAACGTAGGAAAAGAAATTATCCTCTATTTGTTACTATTCTTACTGTAAAATGACGCAAAAGTGATCAAATTGCTATTAAGATTTTGTTTTATATAACACTTACCGCTCGTTTTCCTCGAGATAAAGCAGTAAATTCAAAATGATTATAAAATCTGTGACAGATGAAGAATGTGGTTTAAATAATTCGTAATCGCCTGCCTTAAATACTGTAGGGATTTGCTAATGTATTTCATGGCCCTCGTTTGAATAGATAACAACGATCATGTATATCGACCAAAATTTGTATATTCCTGCCCACGATCATGTATTTTGTATTAAACCGTATATTACACGAGCGCTCTGTGGCGAACTCGGCGGGGGGGGGGGGGGGGGGGGCTCTATTATACCCGCTATATCAGTTGAGAAATATATTGAACTGATCAGGCCCCAATACTCTCGCTCTGACAAACATTAAAATAATTATATGCAGAATATCGGTATGTCTCCCTCTTGCCGAAAATGTCAGCACCATATATATTTTGCAAGTAATGTAATGGGTATAGTAACACACACACGCACACACAAACACACTTTTTTTTTGGGGGGGGCGCCGGAAATATGCCCCCCCCCCATTTCCAAAAAATTAAAAAGTATTTTATGTTTGTGTCTTTCCCCCTCAGATGTGTTGTATGTTTTATTTAAAACAAAATTTTATATAAAAAAATTTAGTTTGTAGATATTTTGATGGGGTATTTATGTTTCCATAGTGTTATCTAAAGGGTTGTTCGTCCGAGTCTGGTTTCCCTCACCTTGCTCGAAGTTCCTTCCCTTGAAATATTTTGTGACCTTTGCTATATGTCGCCTAGGTCTCAGTGTTTGCTATATGTAATGGTGCTATATTGTATGTATGCTATATTTTCTTTATGTTTGAGACAGCAAGTATAGATCAACTATCTTTCCCAGTTGTATTTCTTCCTTTATGATGTTATATTGTATCTTTTAATTTGTTTTATGGTTTTCTAATTTTGACGATGGAATGGTGTACTATTTAGATTTTGTTTAAAAAAAAAATAATTTCTCATTTTATTATTCGAGTGATAATATGATCGTTCCTCATAATAGGTTTTAAAGATGTTGATAGGTAGGTTACGCTCGATCCAAGGTTCACGCTTCTTTATTCTTTATGTGTTTCTCCTGGGTCGCATTAGGCTTCCTTCATTTAGTTTATCTGATTATGCTTTATTGAAAGATCCAAACGTATGTATGAGACCACATTATTGTGCAGTGGTCAACCATGCAGTGCGGGAGCTGTATGGATTTTAAGATATAGAAGTTAGTAGGGTTTTAAACTAAGTGTTATACAGTATGTATTTGTGTCTCTGTTTTGTCTGTTTATGTTCTACATGGCGTGTTTTCAAAGACTTTTGATGGGCCTGTCCACTTCGCTTAGCGCCATGTGACTTAGCCCCATGATGTCATCGCTATTTACTTCCCCCTTATATTTTCCCTGTATCCCTTACTATATATGTCTTTAGAATTTTTTTTTCATAGAAAGAAAAAAAAAAATAAATTACAAAATTCTTTTATTGTTTTCTTTCTTCCTTTCTTCCCTTTTCTCTTTTAAAAAAAAAGTTATATGGGTTTCTTTGAAATATTTGAAATATAATTTGAAATTTTCTTTAAAATATGGCTGTTGTGGGGTGCGAGGAGGGGGTATGGGTATGGCATCAGCTCGCAATTGCGCTACGCGACCCTTCGGTCTGTCATACCTATTCCTCTCTCCCCCAATTCCAACATAAATTGCGTTATATCAGCCTGACGGTAAGTATCTGTTCGTCGTAAGACGTACTGAGTTCGTATTGTGGTTAATATTCTTATTTTTACGGCGTATCCTATTTAAAAATCTTTATCACCTGTTCACAGGATATCATCGTAGTTACTATATAGTCTATACATTTTTAGAACGATTTTGTTTTCGTAGTCTACATCTATGAATAAAATGTTATTTTTGTTATACTTATATTTTTTTGGCAAATTTCCATTATTAACTTTATCCTATTATGTTTAGTTTTTTTACATTGGGCAATCGTATGTAGTTTGGTGAAGTTCGCTGTTTTACATAAAGGGCATTTCGGCATTATCCTGAGCATACGACGTTTGATTGCTTCTTCGTCTGTTAGCCAGGTGTTGTGCAGGTATTTAAAAAATTATACTTTGTGTTTGACAGATCTTATTTTCACCAATTTTTCCAAGTGTTTGTCCAATTTACCCCCCAGTTGTCCTGCTCTAATCTACATTTTATATTTTTGGTTACCTCCTCTCTAATCCAAGCGTCACTTTTACTTATTTCTATTTTCCATAAATCTGTTTTGTCTCTATATTTTAAAATTAGTTCTCTTATATATTTAAATTTGCGTGGCACTTCAATTTTTTATATTAATTTGTTATTTTTGTATATCTCTGGTCGGTTTCTCAAGGTGAAGCCGAACCAGTAGATGTACAGTGCTTCCCACGCTGTAGCCGGGTCTGATTGCAATTTTTTAATCTATTGATTATGTTAGTTAATTATAGTAGTAGGGGGCTCGGCAACCCCAAGCCCCCTTTACTTTTGGCCCTATATAATGTCTCTTTTTTTACATAATGCATTTTATGATTCCATATATAATCTATTATTTCCTTGTCTGTTTTGTTTAAAATAGTATTATCCGTATATATGGATTTAATTATGTAGTTAATATTTGAGTATAAATAAGTCTTGGCCACTTGGGCCCGCTCCATGATACGTAATGGCGCCATGGCCAGATTTTCATATTTTCTCTTATTTTGTTGATAATATGTTCATAGTTTTCTACAGCTTCTTTTCTTTTTTACCAAAGTAAACCCTTAGAGCCTTTACCGTGTCTCTCAGTAGGTGTGTGTGTGTGTGTTGGGGGGGGGGGGGGCAATCCAGGGTGGTTGCCCCTCCAGTTAACTATTTTTAAGATTTCGTGCTTGTTGTGGTTTATTTTGGAACCCGACGCTTTACCAAATTTTTCAAATTCTTCTACTAGATGCATATAGCATTTCCCCTCTCTTATAAAGTTGGTGCAATCATATGCATGTTAGAGCATTTTTTATTCTTTTTTAGGTTTGGTATTTGTATGCCTTGCATTCAGGGGCGGATTAAGGCTCACTGGTGCCCTAAGCACTGACAAATCTTGGTGACCCCCTCCTTTCAACGTACACCTGGGAAGATAACCCTAGGGTGTACCATGATCAAGAAACAGAACATTATGATCAATTGGCACTAGTTTTATCAATTTGTTTTTACAAATCTTCATTCGCTTTTTTTTTTCTTTTCACCCTTTTCTCAACTTTGTGGTGCCTCCTTTGGCCCTGGTGCCCTAAGCAAGTGCTTAGTCTGCCTAATGGTTAATACGCCCCTGCTTGTATTTCTGGGTTGTTTCTTATCGTGTGACTTAGGATTTCTATTGCCATTACGTATTGTAGCATTGATAGTGGACATCCTTGTCTCACTGATCGTTTTATTTCAAATTATTTCGTGCATTTCCCGTTTAATTGTACACATGAAATTATCCCAGTTTGTAGGATTTTGGTCCATTTCAGAAACTGGGTCTGAAACCAAATTTTTTAAAAACATTCTTTATATAGTTTTGTTCAAATCGGTCGAAAGCTTTCTCCTGGTCGAAGAGTACCATAACACTCATCATACATGTTTCATTTATGTAGTTAATTATAGTTTTAATGTTTAAAATTTTGTTTTGTATATCCCTCCCCCACAAGTTTGATTTACAATAATTATTTTGTTTATCCTACCCGTTACTCTATTTGTTAAAATACTACTTAAAATCTTATAGTCCGTGTTTAAAAGTGATATGGGCCTCCAGTTTTTAATCTCGTCTCTATCCCCTTTCCCTTTGTAAATAAGTGTGATAACTCCCTCCCTCATAGATTTAGTCATTTTATTTTTACTTAAAAATATATTGTTATACAAAGCGTTTAAGATCGGGGTCAGTTCACCGTGGAACTTTTGATAGAATTCCACGGTGAGTCCATCGTTCCCTGGCGATTGTTGTGAGTGTAGATATACTTTTTGTGATTTCTTGATCTGAGATGACGTCATCACATTGGTCTCTATGTTCTGTTGATGTCATCTCACAGTCGACATTTTTTAAGTAGCTGTCGATTGTGCTGAAGCATATGTTCTGTGTGGTGTATAGTTCTTTATAATATTGGGAAATATTATTTAGGATATCTTCTTTTACAGTATGGGTTACATTGTTTATTTTGATTTTGTTTAAAATTGTATCACCCCCTTTTCTAAATTCTTCTCGTTTATATACGTTTTTTGCCTTGTTATAGATCTCTATAAATTTTCCCGCCCTTATTATTCCCCCCTGATTTTCGTCTTCTTCAACGATAATAATTTTGTCTGTCAATCGTTTTTTTTCTCCATCGTCGTTTGTTGTTTTGCTTAGTTCAAATTTGAGTTCGTGTTTGTCTTTTTTCTGTTTTTCCGCCCTCTATTTGAGTACTGAATATATATTCTTTTCATTATGTTTTTCAAAAACATCCCAATCAATTATTATATTAATATTTTCTTCATTTTTGAAGGTTTCAATTTCTTTTTTTATTTTATTATTTGGCCCATATTTTTCTATTATTTTTTTTTTCATTTTTAGGTCAATAGTGAACATGAAATGGTCTGATAGTTTTTGGTTGGTTATTGCAGCATTAATATATATTAATGGATCATAAAAATTCCCGTAAAATTTATAAAACCTGCTAGACTGGTTTTATGTATAGTTAAAGGTAAATTCTCTTCTTAAAATGTTCAGTTTTCTATGAATGTCATGTAAATTGTGTTTATTTAATAAATTTACCATTTCAGTTCGGTATATTTTGTTACTTGTTAGATCAGCCGTTCTGTCAATTTCGTCCCCTACCCAGTTGAAATCTTCCCCTATGATTAGATTTTCCATCGAATATTGTTGTAGGTAGGTATGTAAGTTTTCTTTAAAATTAGTTTCTTATTTTTATTAGCTGGCATGTACACATTTATAATATGGCAATTCAACATTTTAACATGTAGCAACCGTCCCTTAAAAAAATTCCCCCACCTCAAACCTTTACTAGCTTACTGCCTGTTTTATTAAAAAATATTATTGTTGCAACCCACTCTAATATCATTGTTTGTAAAATTGTTGCATATCTTTATTGCGTTAAGTTTGTCTTCTACTAAAATTTTGAATTCTGGCTTAATTCCATAGTGTGTTTCTTGTATCATTATTATCTCAAAGTTTGTTTCTTTGGCTATTTTGTCTGCTTTCGCTTTGTATATCCCCTTGCTGTTGATAGTAGCGATCCGGAAGTTTGTTTCTTCCATTTTTGCTTTACTCCCAGGTGCCGCATCACTTTTAAATATAATTTAATTGTATATATTTCAGTTAAAGTTATTATATTTACACACACACCAGCACGCTCGACAAAGAGCGCTTGAGTAATATACAGTTTGATACATCCTACATGGTAGTGGGCAGGAATATATATATAGGTCGCTATCCTTCTGGACCGAAGTAGTAATATTGTTCCAATGTTACCACTCGACGTCCTCGATTTGTGCTTCATCGTATTTGCAGTCTATACACTTAAAGTTACAATGGAAAAGTGTACATGAACATATTTATACCATAGACAGAGCCTTGAAGTACTACTTATTTCGGTTTAGAAATGTAAATTAAAAAAAAAAAAAAAAAAAAAAAAAAAATTATAAAAATAAAATAAAAACCCGGCTTGTGATAGTTCATTTCGATACATTTGCACAAGAGCATTTGACGTTCATTTTGATGTCAATATTATTTATATCGACTAAGTGCGATTTGTTTTCAAAGTTACTTTATTGCTGGTAGTGCTTCTGTTTTCAAGTTCGATATATAATAAAACCATGGAGCAGTAGTAATAAAACAAATCATGAACAGCAACCATCATCATCATCATCGGGATTATTATTATCGTATATGTTGGTCACAGCTATGATCATTAATAAAAAGCGGTTGAAATATGAACAAGATTCCATCTCTTTAAATAGCAAATACCCTAGTAAAGTGTGTGTGTGTGTAATTTTTTACGTAGCTTTAAAAAAATGCAATCATATCGCTACCATGTCTGCATTGTGACAGTTTATAATGATGTGTAGCAATGTGGCATCATGCCACAAACATACAGCATTTTGTCCCACCCAATCCCATTATCCTGACACCTGTCCGACCAATCCGAACACTAACCTCTTAATGATGGGCGCCAAAAGAGGCAGCTGCTAGTGCCATTTTTACAAGTCTTTAGTATGATTCGGCCGGGGTTTAAATCCGCGACCTCTCGCATCCAAGGCGGACGCTCTGTAGAGACACTGCACCACCGAAACGATCGCTTAACAAAGAATGTACGATATTGGTTCCTGTTGTTCTTGACAACTCGACCTGGAGACCTACCTGAGGGAAAATGAAGGCGCATTATAAGGTTATAATATACGAATCCAGAATTTTTTTGATAATTATAATTTTCAAGAAAGTTAGTGCCTGTTAGAATTTGACAAAGTGTGCTTGCAGTAGCGTACTAAGGGGAGGGGGAGTTTACAACATACTTCGATGCTGACACTACTGATTTCAAGCATAAAATTAAAGCTAAACAACAGCATAACATGTTAATATATTTTATTAAGTACGTCTTCATTTGTCTTACCGTGCGCCAAATGCCTTCCTACACGAACATGTTCCACATAGGTAAATAAGTTGTACCAATCGTAAACGACCACCGATTTCGACATATTTGATATCAATTTATAGGTTTCTCATCAGTTTAAATCGATCTATGCCACACACACACACACACACACACACACACAATAAAAAAATATGGCGAAAATGAATAATAAAAAGTTGCTATTTGTGACTCATTGTCGCTTGCGACTTTACCGATCTTCGTATCCTTGATGCTTCCATCCTTGCCGTTTAGGATGGTAGCACATAATTGGATGCTAATACTATAGATTTGAAGCATATAATTAAAGCTGTATAACAGTAAATAATATGTGTATGTATCTTATTAAGTAAGTCTTCATATATATGTTCGTGCGCCCAATGCCTTCCTATACGAACGGTTTCGATATAAACGAATAAGTTATACCAATAGTAAACAAACACCAATTTTGACAATTTTCATATTATTATATAGGTTTCTCATCAGTCTAACTCTATCTGTGCCAATAGACATGTGTTAACATGCAAAATACAAAAAAGTGTACTTTTTACTGAATATTGGGTTCGACTTTACTGATCTTCATATCCTTGCTACGTTCATACAGCGTTCCCGTTCTGCGATGGTCGCACATACTTCCATGCTAATACTATAGATCTGAAGCATAGAATTAAAGCTGTACATAATTATAAAATATGTGTATGTATCTTATTAAGCACGTCTTTATCTGCCTTTCCGTGTGCCTACATCTGACCTATACGAACGTTTTCCATATGGGCGAATAAGTCATACCAATCGCAAAGAAAGAACGATTTTAATACGTTTGATATCAGTTGACAAGTTTTTCATGAGTCTAAATAGATCTGTGCCAATATAAATGGGTGAAAATGCAAAATAGAAAAGCTAATATTTTTCACTCAGTATCGCTTGCAACGTTACCGATCATCGATTCCTTGCTACGTCCATCTGCCATTCCCGTTTTGCGATCGTATCACATTTTTACGATGCTAATTCTATAAATCTGAAACATATAATAAAAGCTGCACAACGGTAAATAATATGTGTGTATGCATCTTATGAAGTACGTCTTGATTTGTACGTCCTTGCGTTTAGTGCCTTCCTAACCAAATATTTTCCATATAGGTGAATAAGTCATACCAATCGCAAACAACCAACGATGTTGACAAGTTTGATATCAATTGATAGGTTTCTCATGAGACTAAGTCGATCTGCCAATAGACATGTGTGAAAATGCAAAATCAATCGTTTTGTTCTTTTTACTGAATATTGGATGCGACATTACCGATCTTCATATCCTTGGTACGTGAATCTACCATTGCCGTTTTGCGATCGTACCACATATTTCGTTGCTAATACTATATATTTGAAGCATGTAATTACAGCTGTACAACAGTAAATAATATGTGCATGTATCTTATTAAGTACGTCTTCATTTGTCTGTCCTTTCGCCCTCTCTTCCTATATGATCGTTTTCCATATAGGTGAATAAGTCATAACAATAGTAAATAAACCCGGATTTAGACAAATCTGATATCAGTTGATATTTTCTCATCAGTCTAAATCGATTTGTGCCAACATAAATGTGCGAAAATGCAAAATAAAAAAGTTTATATTTTTGGCTCGGTATCGGTTGCGACTTCAACCATCTTCATATCCTTGATACGTCCATCAACCATTGCCGTTTGCCACGGTACCACCTACTTCAATGTTAATAGTATAGATTTGAAGCATATAGGGAAAGCTATACAACAGTATATAATATGTGTATGCATCTTATAAAGTACATCTTTATGTGTCTGTATGTCAGCTCAATGTCTTTCTCAATGTGCGTTGTCCATATAAGCAAATAAGTTACAACATTAGTAATTTTTTTAAAAACGCGATTTAGACGAATTTGATATCAATTGATAAGTTTCTCATCAATCTAAATTGATCTGTGAAATATATAAATGTGTGAAAATGCAAGTAAAAAAGTTGATATTTTTTACTCGGTGTCGCTTGCGATATTACGGATCATCAACGGATCATCATATTCTACCTACGTGCCTCTACCCTTGCCGCTTTGAGATGGTACCATATAATTCGATGATAATCATTTGAATGTTAGTGCTCCTAGATCTTTACAACACGAACGTTTATCTTAGAGTCGAATAAGTCATACCAATCGTAAGCACACAAAGATTTTGACAAATCTGGTATTATTTGATAGGTTTCTCATCAGTCTAAATTGATATATGCCTACAGAAATGTGTGAAAATGCAACCTAGAAAAGTTAATATATTTTACCCATTATCCTTTGCGACTTTACTATTACCAATCTTATATTCTTGTTACGTGCCTCTACCATTGATGTTTTGCGATGGTATCACATATCTCGATGCTGATACTAATGATATGAAGCATATACTTAAGCAATAAAACAGTAAAAGTTATGTGTATGTATCTTAAGTACATCTTCATTTCTCTGTCCGTGCGCCTATATCCTTGCAACATGATCGTTTTCTATAAGGCTAAATATGTCATGTTAATCGTAAAAAACCCCCAAAGATTTGGACATATTTGATATCCATTTATTGGTTTCTCATTAGTCTAAAACGACCCGTGTCAATATAAATGTGTGAAAATGCTACCTTGAAAGTTGCCTTTTTTGTCTCGGTATTGCTTGAGACTTACCGATCTTCATATCTTTGCCACTCGCTTCTACCCTTGCCGTTTTTTGATGGTTTGTATATAATCAAATAAGTCATGCCAATTGTAAAGAACCACCGATGTTAACACATTTGATATCAATTTATAGGTTTCTCATCCTCCAAATCTTTCTGTTTTTAAGAAACGTTTTTCTAATTCAACTAACGGGTCATCACGCTAAAATTATGCTACTGACAAATGTCATCTTAATATCCTACATACTAAACTTAGATAAGCAGGTA
Organism: Sinohyriopsis cumingii; assembly: GCA_028554795.2. Classification (NCBI taxonomy): domain Eukaryota; kingdom Metazoa; phylum Mollusca; class Bivalvia; order Unionida; family Unionidae; genus Sinohyriopsis; species Sinohyriopsis cumingii. The sequence goes on from CM068824.1 coordinate 101,381,441, forward strand.
GTCTCCTGAATTCCGACCTTTACATGGTGAATTTAGTTAACTCTTTCACGTGTGCATGTGCTTATGATAATGAAGAAGTTGAGCACTTTGTCTATTGCCCCTTACCTAATGCCAAAGATCCCAGCTCTTTCGCTCTACCTTTCAACACACTTCTTGGTTAAGTCTAGATTTATCATTGAAAAGTGACGTGACTACCCAGCTACAATAAGATGTCTTTCTGCTTGTGTGATGATCCGTTAGTTAAATTAGAGAAACGTTTCTTAAAAATAGAAAGATTTGGAGGATTTCGGATAGCATCAGGGAGAGAGTTCTAAAGACGAATCGTATATGGTAAAAGGTCGTGTGAAAATATAAAGTTTGGTAGAGATTGGTGTGATACTTTGAGAGTAACGTAGACGATAATTAGATGCCTCATATCTCCTTTGTGGAAGAAGTTCGCTTAAATAGTTAGGTACTTGAGTATTTATAATCGAATACATAATGCATAATCTCTTCCTTTTCCTTCGTTGTACAAACCAAAGAGTTTCCGCATAAAGAGACTATCTAGAAGAATTAATGGTTATAGATCTGGAACGATCCGTGCATCTTCCATCTGATTTTCCCCCCTTTATTCTGATCTTTCCGAATCTTCAATAGAGCAATTATCCCAGACTCCAGAAGTATATTCTAAGGTTGGACTTATGAATAGTGTATATAATTTAGCCGAAGTCAACAATTAGTCTGTATTTAGACGGTAGTGTTTTATCTCCTTTCTTATACATCGGTATGTCATACGCTAGCTTGCACTATGTTAGGAACACGCTGGCTGGGAGTGATTTATTTAAAAGTATTTGCAATGGAACATACATTTCTTCAACTATACTTGTACAAGTTTATTACTTATTGGATTGGTTCCAGCGGTTTTGTTTAGGTCAAGACTAGTTATTACATCAATAATTTCTTGTTTATATATAATGATGGCAGAAATAAAAGTTTGATTTCTAACTTCAAAATGCGGTAACTGTTTATCATAATTTTTTAAACGTGTAACATATCAAACTTGCGAGTTCAACAGATCGCACTTCTCCTGATCACTTTTTGCAAATTTAGATGATCATTTCGTACGTTTCAGTGGAAGTAATAGGTTCCATGTCTTTGTAGAATGTACTTGTTATCTCATTATTTTCCAATAAGGTCGAGGATTTGATCCGATGGCAGGGGTTGAACCTGCATCCTTTCGGTCGCAGGTCTGAGACGCTAACCACTGAGCCAATGTGGCTCCTCTTAAGATTAATATACCCATATGATATTTTCCAGTATCATACGTAACTATATGATACGTTTAATAACACCCAATAACTCAGCAAATGCCGGCATGACGACATATGAATTGAAGGTGTAATGACGAATGTAATTTAAAGTCAATTATGTAACCTATTTTTATGCTTTTTATTGAATATCATTTCTGTCATGTGATACACATAACATAATCTTACATTTAAGATTATTTAAAATGAAATTTATGAAATTCATTAAATAGTTTCAATCTTTTGCGACTCTCGTAAAAGATCCTTCATTGTTGTTCATGTAATTTTACATGTCATTATATTCCTTTATTGATTTGCACTTTGGTTATACAAAAGAGACAACTTTGTTACAAAAGAGACAACTTTTGCAATTTAAAACTTATTTCATCTATACTACACTAGTATAGCTCATGAAATGAAGGCAGTTTACTTGGCCTCTAATTCATCTATAGGGAATGATACCTGCGGGAGACTGCTCTATCTGATCAGTGTGTAACTATGGAAACGGTAATTTAGTGACCTCTTCTCCAGCATCGAGCTTTAGGTTAAGACTGAAATTCGTTGTCTTATGTAATGTTCTGTCTCTGCAGTTTAAAGCTGGGAGAATTATACAAAGAGAAAAGCAAGTAAACCCTTCTGTAAACGGAGCAAACTCGCACTTTTACATTGTAAAACTAATTTCTCTTACAATCATTTATGAATAATTAAAAATTACTGAGTAGTAACTAAGAATATATAAATTCTTTAGATGGAGACCCAAATTTCATTTTTTAAATTATCGTATTTTTTTATGTTTACTTTCCAGATACATTTTAAAAAAATTTCTCAAGAAAATATGAAATCTAACAAAAGATGAACGAAAGTCTTATTATTTTGATTTTTTGTAAAGAGCAAAGAAAGAAAACTATTGATGACATAACCTTTCATCATGACATATACACACTAGCCTCCACAGAAGTACTTTTATGACAGTACGGTTAAAATAGAAATAAATATGCATATCCAGTTGTAAACTTTCCCGATTTATGACTAAACATTTATACTGTGATAGGGTATTCTTAGTAAGTAAAATGTGTATTATACAATAAATGAATAGGAGGTATTCGATGAATGGACTGCATGCATTTCAGGTGCAGTGGCTACTCAAGATTATTTACTGATGCACAAACTAGTTAGAGTTGTCATACTTGTTGTCATTCCAGGGATACTGACAGTCAGTGATTTCCACCTTGTAAAATCTTTCCTCTAGGGCGGACAATAATAATAGTTTCTGAAGCTGATTTTATTAGCAATGGTTTGCAAAACAACAACAAATATCCTTGTGTTTTATCAACTCATTATGGTTCCGCTGCTTTGATAGAACAAAAAGGAATGCTCTTTATTGTTTTATGAATGTTATGCCCTGTGACAATGGCCAACATTATGCAGGTCACGATCACTTTGGCATAAACTTATTTTATGCATGGCAGTTGGAAACTACGAAAATCTTCTTAGAGGCGAGCTGTATAATCGGCAATTACATTGTTATTCTGAAAGAGTTCTGATAACTAAATAAAAAAGTAGATAAATAAAAACACCAACTTTTATCATTAAAAGTTGCCAAGTGTTGTTTATACATTGTACGTGGCGTAATTCGTAAGTTTACTCGGCATCTTTTCAACTCAGTAACGCCTGGTAACGGTCATAATTTTACCTAAATATGTGGGTCCTTTGAGAGCATCGTAAATGTATGGAGGAAAAGAAATTGTCTTTTATGCTCATCTCAAAAGATTTGTTTGTATTTCTGCGAAATAGTCATGCCTAACCAAAGAATAGCAAAGAAAATCCCCCCCCCCCATTGTAACTACAAAACCTTGAACAAGTGCGAAGTTACCAGTTAATTTTATTGTTTGTTTCTATTTTTCAAGTTGTCTTCGTGTGTGTAAATTGAAAGCTTGTTATTACTAGTCAATATCGTCAATCATATTTGCTCCATTATTCCATGCAGATAAGAAAGGAACTAATTTTGTGTTGAATTTGTGCCCCCAACCCCCACCCCACCCCGGCACGGTACAATAAACAAACACTTGATTGAAAATAAAATAAAAGAAACTAACCTTGCATTGTTATAATGTATTCCTTCTTTTTTCATCATGCGAAATTTAGAGAACAAAATATATCAACGAACTCCGTAAATGTAGCGGATGCCGGCATGCGTATGCATCCTTACTGTGTGTGTATCGCTAATGTCAAATAAAAAAAAAAATATCGCAAAAGAAACGAAAATATCACCAGATTGCTTGAAGGCGCCTGCCATTCACGCATGATAAGTTACAAGGTGCAAACGGACCAAGATTGTATTGTATCCAGGTTAACTATACGACGATATCTCGCAAATAAAAAAAAAATCATTATTTTAAAGAACATACAATGTGACTGCAAATGATAATCTTTCGCTAGTATGGGTTACGAAAGTATTATTATTTATTTATTTTTTTTTTTTGGGGGGGGGACGCACCAGACAGATGCACCCCCCACCACAAAAAATAAAGTGTTTTCATGTACTCTTGTATACCCCAAGATGTGTGTGCTTGTTTAAAGTTTTAAAAAAGGAATTTTGATCAAACGTTTAGTTTATAATTAGTCCCAGTGTTTTCTAAAGGGTAGTAGTCTGAAACATGGGTCTTATTCCCATTTTCAGATTTCATATCCTTGATTTTTAGTGATCTTTGCCAAGGATTTCCTATGTTCCGTGTATGCTATGTGTATCAATGCTATGGTGTGTGTATGCTACATAGTCTGTGTATAGGGACAGCAATACTATGTCATATTTGTCCCTGTTGTCTTAATATATATTTTTCTATGGACTTTTCAAATTTATTTGTTTGTCCTGGTATAAATTTAGTTGCTTTTGAATTAATTTCAATTTAGAATTCCGGCGAGATGAACGGTATACTACCAGTTGAAATTAAAATAAAACCAATTGTTTTATGTGAGTGACTATGGTGTGGCGTTTCTCACATTAAAGTCTATTTTCAAAATGAGGCAGGTTGTATTCGAGTCAGGGTCCGCACTTTCTTTAATTATTTGTGTTTCTCCCAATTCGAGTTAGGCCTCCTCTCTAGTATTTCATTTATAATGTAAAAGAAGTAAATATCCAACCCAAAACCCCTTAGGAAGCTTTATACATTTACGGGTTTGGTTTTAGCATGAAAAACGTAAGTGACATCTACAAAAATAATAAACTGGTAAAAAGACTAGAAAAACCAAGGACCTTTAGAAGTATAAAGGAACTTTTATGTAAATATAGGGAAAATGAGGAACTTTGGGGAATTGAAACTAAGGAAACATATAATTGGATAAGGGAAAACTTAACCTCTAAAATTAAAAATAAAGTAGAGGAGGAAATATCTCGGTTAATTGGGACAGACCTTGGAGGTACTGGACCAACATCGGCTCTCCAAAAATACAAAGCTTGATATTCAAATATCTACACGACATATGGCTGACTGGTAAAGTGGCACTCCGAAGGAGAATGATACGCATACATGTAAAATATCTCATGTGCAAATGTGCGAACTCCACAAAATATCATGCGATAGCACAGTGCGAGTTTAGGAAACAAGACAGGATACAATTATTATGGAGATATCCAAGAAATAAGAATACAGAAGAAACCAAATTTTATATCAAGATGGCAACTT